>PYIV01000011.1:0-1200000 GCA_003415645.1 Articulospora tetracladia
GAGATAACCCTAACCCTAACCCTAACCCTAACCCTAACCCTAACCCTAACCCTAACCCTAACCCTAACCCTAACCCTAACCCTAACCCCTAACCCTAACCCTAACCCTAACCCTAACCCTTAGATAGGCCGTTAGGCTATAATAAAATTAATAAGCTCTACTTAGAAGGGGCTAGCGTCGGATCTAGCCGGCGCTACTATCTATTAGGGCTCGCCCCTTATATTTAGGTAGTAAAAGGAGAGTAGTAAAATCTAAAGTTTAAGTAGTAAGTAAATTAGGCGAGTAGAATCGACGTACTAATTATATCTATATCCTAACTCTAACCCCGAGTTAAAGTATCTAATAGCTTTAAGCTATATACTCTAAAATATACTAATAGTTATATAAATTTAATAAAAAGAATTTTTGCCTAAAAGTTTTCTAATCCTAACCTAAACTTCAACCTTAGAATCGGCGTTCTTTTATAGTACCCGTCGTCTACTAATAATAAATAAGGAGCTTTAACTTCACCCTTATAAGTTCCTTTAAATCTACTAATACTACTCAATAAGAAGTTAAGACCAGGCCATTCACTTTAATTCTATAACTTTACCCGCGTCGTCGAATGCCAATGTTCCTATTGCTGTCAGAGGTGCCAATGCCGACTAGTAATTTGCTCTTATTCTCCCTATCCAACCAAGCGTTAATATCCTTGTCCGATGAATTCGTTGCTTGCCTTAGAACATCCGCTGTCTCACCAGTGTAGAGTTGAGCGACCGGCTGCCAACTATTCTGCAATAGTGACAGCTTGGATAATGATAGGAATAGTACAACAATTAGAATGATAGTGCTAAAATGCAGGAATATTATTATACCGACCGCAATGAGTCCATGTCGTCCTTTTGGTACCAATGCCTCAACGTAAGACCTCATTCTCGCGGGTGCAAAGACATCGAACTCAGGAAGTCGATCGTAATATACCATTTGCATTGCGGTGGTGTAGTGGGCCTGCAGAGCTAAGGCCGGATGTCCGGTAGACTTCAGTACGCTTTGAAAGAGTGCGACTTGGACCCGATTGACCAAGTTCGCACCAACTGGAGCCCAACAGTAGGTGCACATACAGCTGGTAAAGTTGACCCCATAGTCGAAAGGCTGACTGTCGGACGCTTGAAACACAAATTGCATTGTAGGTTTCCCAGGTTTGAGGTCGACGTCGTAGAGGGCGGTTTTGCCGACATCTGAAATCCAACTTGAACGTGGCTTCAGTGTCATCAATCCTCGGTCTTCTGTGGACAGATTTGTTTGCGTAACCCCTAATTGTCTACGGACGGGCTCAGTCACCCAGTCACCGCCCACCCCTCGTGGAGTTTGGATCTTTAGATCCCACCCTAGCGAAGCTTCCGTCCGATTTTTCGTACTCGATAATTCGACAAGAAGATCCGTGCTGTTGAATGCCGAATAGCAAATAGTTGCGCTAAAACCTAGGCCAGGTTCAAAATCCGAAGTAGACCATTCTTTGTCATTGCTCCTGGTAGCAAGCCAAGTAGTGTTTGTCTGACTGGACCTGCTCCAGAAGTCCTGCCATTGCTCAAAAGATCCTGTTGCATTGAGAACAAGATATGTATGAGGAACACTTGAGTACAGAGCAGAGTCGTTAGTTAGTTGTGCGAACTCGGGTATTAATCCTCCAACAGGGGTGTAGAAGTTTGAAAGTTGGCAAATTGAGGCCATCCATTCCGTTGCATCTTGAGGGGTGTCGGAATTAGAGAAGGTACTATTCGTGACTAATGGTATGGAGCAGTTAAATGGCACCGGGGTTGATGCAAGTGACTGCAGCCTTGGAGAAGTTGTTGAAGCGTTGATGGAGCCGGTCACAACCAAGTTATCTCCGTCAGAATATGGCTCCACCAAAACTTTGAAGTGTCCAGGCCGAATGCAGGTGACTCTTGTGTCAACCACGGTTGCCATACCAATGTAGCTCGAGAGAAGCGACCTCGCCGTCCCTGAAGTGAAAGGAAGAAAGGCACGTAAAGACAACCCAGTGTCACTGACGCCTTCCGCAACATAGGGATCCTCTGAATATTCTGCAAACGCAGCATACGTAGAGGGCCGCCCCTTCCAGTATGATTCGGTCCGAAATGTAGACTCCACCTCGTTGACTCTGGACTCATTATATCCATAATGTACATCGACGGTATTATAATTACTTAGAACCAAGTCGAGTCTGAGATCAGCTAGAAGTGCTGTCGATGCAAATTGCGAGACTGCCGTGATAATCAGAAGGGTACCTGTGCCAAATAGAATCCTTGTTGGCCCAAGGACCCTCGTGCCCTTAGCCAACCGAACGAATAGGCTTTCGGGACCAGTATGGCTATATCGAATAGAAGACACTCCAGCGGCTTCGGTGTATAGTACCTCAAAATTCTCAAGAGCCAACGCGGCAAGCATTGAGGTACAAACACCTGCCTGGGCAACAACGCTAACCCGAATGATCAAGGCAGAGATGGTGATGGCACGCGGAGCCCAGGCGTGGATCATAATGTTTCGCCAGGCATAGCTGTTCCCATTATTCGTCCACAAGAAACACAGAAATGCAAAAGTGATAACAACTGTGATTGTCCCCACAGATAGAACAATGAGGGCATAACGGCCGAGTCGGACAAGCACCGGGTGTTGCTCGGGAGACAGAGACTGCTTCGAGGCGGTAGCAACAGGTTTCCTGGTAATAGATTCGGTCATTGTAATTCAGGGTTAGTGACTGCGTCGCCTTTGCAGCTGGGTGATGTATGAAGTGCGCGGCGGGAATGCAGCTACAATTTTATCTATTAAGATCCTGCTTGCAACGGAATAACCCAAATGCTATCACCTTTTCATATACGCCACCTGCAGCAAAGTAAAAGGAAGTAATGCCAAGAAAATGGCGGTGATGCCAAGCTTGAGGATCGCAGCATATCACTGGCCATATTCTGATTTTCAATAGAGGTAGCTAGAATACTAGCATCAAGAGCTCACACAAAACCATAGATATATATTTTCTCCGTGCAGCTCATGACTTGGAAGCACGGAGAGGCGAGCCCACAAAACATAGACGAGGACGGCCAGATGCAGCTACACTAGGTCTCTGCGAACGATCGCTTCAAGGTCGTCCAGCTGCTCCTCGACTGGTGTGAGCGAGCGTGAGAGTGTGGGAAGGCCAGCTGGCCAACGCGTTATCTCGGGCGTGGACGCCACAGTTCCACGCAGGCTACTCCATCTGCCAATAGAATATGTAGGCTACCACGATTTATTGAATTTATGATTCTTTTTTGTAGCCATAGGTAGCCGTCGGGCGCAGTGATTCCCGGCGTCTCAAAGATCAATCAAAAGAAAAGGCTGGACGGTAAGGCGCATTACTCAGACAGGATCTAAGAGAATCTTGGAACGAAAGAATGTCGGTGAATAGTTGTCACAGGGTCGGTATGTACAGTATGTATTTGTTAAGGTAGGAGACAGGTTGCGTCGATTGTACTTCTCGGCTCAGCCAGACGACAGCCGCGTGGCATAGGGTCGTTGTGCATGGCCACGAGCGCGCTAGACCAGCCGAAGATCATGACAGCTGCGCGAATCGCAAACCCGATAATTGGTGGCGTTTGCTTCGATTTATACACTGGGTTTAATGGTAATACAATGGTGTACAGCTTCGTAGCAACAAGCGCGCAGACTGGCTATTCTGGCGACCTCTTAACATTTTTTACATACCTAGAACAGCATGAGAGCTTTTCTAGTAGTCAGTACCTGAAGAGTATTTCTGCAGGCACCGAACCTTTTACTGGTAAGTACTTCCAATCGTTGAGTGAGCTATAACTAATATTACAAGGTTCGAATGCTGTGTTCAACACCTACTACTACACTACGAATCTCAGTCATTCCTAATTGTAATAGTTATGAGTTTGACGGCTATTGGAAGAGTTACTAATTTCTTAATTACTAAAAAGACAGATCAATTACTTTTTTATATTCCTTTATATCTCATATTCTCTTATTCCTCGTCAGATACTGTAGGCACACTCCTTTTAGATATATATAGGGCTTTTTAAAACAGTAGGTCAGGGCCTGTCAGGGTTCTCTATTCATTTCGTATACTTATCTTGACCCCTATTTGTATATACGCCTGTCTTGAATCTACCCTGCGAGTCAATATTCGAATAAAAGTCGTGGGCGAGCGTCACCCGTTTCGCTTGTTTATATTTCTATCTGCGCAAAAGTACAAGTTTTGAATACTTATAATTTTAAACTATTAAATATACACTAATGGCTTTCTGAAACGGTAAATTCTTGTCGGGACTTCAATTCATCGTCGTCATTAAGATTTACTCGGAGGGAAAATAACATTTTCAGTTAGAGCTGTGTCAGATATCGTTATATCAACGCTACTTTGCTTCATTTTCTTGAATATAACACCACTACCAGCTTTCCCTATATTAATTCCACTTCAATTCCAACTTCACCCCTCATTATTCCCCTATTCCTTTCTACACACCCCAACACCCGCCACGCAGTATTCTCGAGATCAAGTGACCGAGCCGTGTCTCAAACTTTCAGTGCGTACATACTACGCTCCAAACTTCTTAATTCTTGACAGACTGTCCATCAGGACTGAACCCTCTGCAATAGCCAACGATAACATTAAAGGATCCGGCGTCGAAAATCTGGCCTCCGTTTTGAGCGCCACACACATACATCGAGTATATCCCCTCGACCATCTGCCAGCACCATGTTGGCCACACACAGTCGTTGTGAATCGACCGGGCCATTTCAGCGACTTGATTACATCCAATGATAAGGTCGTAGTAATTGTCGTTGCAAAGGGCGATAGCTGCACCGTATCCTGCGTCTCCTTGCACGTCCCCGACACATTGAGTACGGATGCATTGGCGAGCTCTAGATCCACAAAATCCTGTCACTTGATAGAGTTGATTGATTCCTGTCAAAACATCGCCAGGAGACACAACACCAAATCTGTCGGTGCAAGAAGCTGACTAGCAGTTTTAAGTTGGTTAGATGATAGCTTTGTAACACTACGTGGGGTTGCGAGATTTTGACTAACCCTCTTCTCGATTGACTTGGGGACAAGGGCCGCAGTATGGTTGCGAGGAAGCGTCTTGTCGAAAATAGAGCCACCAGGGTGGTGCTTCTGCACCTGAGCTTCAATGTGCTAGAGGAAATTATTAGTGAAATGTTTACCAGAAATAATAGTGATAAGAAGGGCAGGTAGAGAAAGAGTAGGAGTTAAGTTAATCTTACATCCAGGCTGGTTCCCCAGTATTTAACCTCCGGGCCTCCTTTCACTGGACTCCCGATCCAAAACATCTCACCCATAGGGAGGGGAGATTCGGAGAGAGGAGCAGTAAAAACGTGCGGCTAAATCCTTATTAGTAGTGCTAGACCTAAGAGTATCAAAAACAGGTTACGAAGGGATATCTACCTCTGGGGTTCCGGAAGGAGCGGCCACTCCTGCAACACTGGCCACAAGACCGAGGATGATAGATGCAAGCTTCATGATGACAGTTATAGAGTTCTTTTGGGCAGAACTTTAAGAATGAGATGTGTGAGATTGTGAGGAGGTGATGAAGTGATGAGGTGAGGAAGTGAAGGAAGCAGAATAGGATGATGAGCACCTCTTATACTTACAGGATGGAGGATTTGACAAGGAAAACACTGAAGCAGCAAGTTAATGGCACAGTAACAACCACGATGATTAATTTCATTGCTTTCCTGGGATGTTCTCAAAACTAGTTCGATCTCAAGCCAGTGAAGACATCCTCGTTGGACGTCTCTCGGCGGCGTGGCTACTCGCACTGAGTACTTCCGCTATACGAATTAGGTTACTGAAATTGTTTTTTGGAAGTCTTTCGCTCTATCCGAGATGAGTTTCTCCGTCTTCATGGGTTTTTCTCGCAGTCAGTTCAATCTGAGGACAATGAAGACGTCCTCGCTCGGTGTGCTTCAGCGGCGCGGTTCCCCTCGCACTGATTGCACCCAGGAGAGGAGCTGGGTTGCTGAAATTGCCATCGTGAACTTTCTGTGATGCAGTCGGTGGGTATCTTCCACTCATCCTAGTAGTTGAAGCAGTTCTACCAAGGATATAGAAATCGAGACGTTCACAGTTCTCCTTGGCAACACTCACAACGCCACGCCAAGAGCTTTGGTGACCTTCGGCGCCTAGAGATGAGCTTTGTCTGCACGAGATGCCATACGAAGAGAACCAGGAGCAGGATCGACCCTGGAGATACTGCTTCCGAGTAGAATTAGGTTGAGCTTCATTTGCATGAGATGTCATGCAAAGAGAAATAGGCGCAGCAACGACCCTGGAAACGTGACTTTCAAGGAGTATTCGGTCGCTCCGAGATGCACGTGCCCTAGCTAGTCGTAACGACAGCTGGCATTGATATCCTCGAGGGTCATTTCACCGACGCTGACACGCCACCAACACAGACTGCCTGCTAGCATTTATCTGGAGATACTATTCTCCCGGGGAATTGTGGCCATTGAAGACCAGACCATCACGGCCTGCATTGAAGTGGGACCTGCACCCCAGGAAGCGGAAGGCGGGAAGCGGAAAGGGGTATACCCCATTGGATAGGTCAGGGGTCTACGCGACAGCGATTGGATCGCGTTCGTTGCATTCTTATCCGGCAGCTAGGGTAGGCCCTTTATCGCCAGGTGCTGAAGCTTTGCGCCTCAAGCTAGTACAATACCCCTGACCATTGCCATCAACGACTTCATCAACGCTGCTAAGGCGGTCAAGGTATGCCGCTCATAAAATTGAGAATTGAAACTACCTTCAAGGAAACGGCACTGGATTGTTTCGTTGTTGTGCCGCTCAGAATAACCTCCAATTCATACGCAATGTTCAGCTATCCGGACTATGCTTGATAGCATATTTGAGGGATCGTGACTCGAGTGTAATTGCCAAATTTTGACCACGATCGTTCCCTTGAAGACAGCGGACTTGCATAGATAACCATTGGATTCGAGCTTTCGAGCTTGCTAAGTGCCAAGTCGACAACGGCACGTACAGTGGGTTCAGTTTCAAAACCTTGGTGGTGTTGGCACAGCCCTTGTTGTCCAAGTACTCCTACAATCAACTCAAACATCCCTTGAAGAGGATAACACACCACTGCAGCTTCAATATTCAAAGCCAGCGGCTGCTGTCATGTTCGTCTGCTTCGACTGTTTGCAATGCTGATAGGAGTAGGTAAGAAACAGGAGATATCTCCATGGACCTCGCAAACACACCTATATTGGCATTGGCGAGTCCTCTTAACTACCGATACCGTCATAGTTGGATTTCCCAGTATCTCGAAATCGCATTTCACCTACACTTTGGAGCAATTAAAACAGCGAGGTGCTTCCTCGTTGCACTAGAGCAATATTAGATTTTGTTGATCCGGGCTCCTGCCAATTGCGCGACGGCCCGGAAACAGATAACCAGTGAAGGGTGAAAACACACTTTGATTCTACGAAGCTTACATTTCCCGCACCCGTTTCTGGATTTGTTGTGCGTTCGTCTTAATCCACTTGAAATTTTCTCTTTGGTAAGCATTGTTTGTTTAATGCCTTAAAATGACAAAGCCACGGAGCATAAAGGACAGAATAACAGAAGAACGGGATGCAGAACCAAGTCATTTGGGACGTACGTTGAAATATTAGGCTGTAAGTCGGCATTCTGCAAGGCTGGGCATACTTCTTGGACTCTTGGTAGATTGTCCTCGGAATTTGGCAATAGCTGCTTCGTAATAAGATTTGTATAGTCGGGATACTGTACGATATCCGTCAGTGCGATGTTTGAAGGCGCACGGAATATGCCATTGTAGAGTTTAGTTAGCTGAATCAGGAGCGCTTGGGATCACGAAGGGCGATGAGCGAGCCAAGGGTCCAGTTGCATATTACTATCCCTCATGTGCCTCTCAATCCAAACTCTGGCGCCGTGAAATACTGTACCATAGTAAACACGCGCTGCGGAGAAAAACCTGACATAACAAATAAGACACCCTTTTTGAACGCTCATGATAAATCAATACTAAGGTATAACTTCTCCAAGCTAAAGAATACTATTGATAAGAAGCTCAGTATTATTCTGACATATCTTGAGATAAATGAGAGTGTGGCGGTGATCAATTCTACTCGTCGAAGGAGAAAGTAAAGTTCGAGTATTCCTGGATTTGGCTGGTTTGGTGTATCGTTTATTGTCCGGAGTGTGCGGTAAACTCAACCTGTGAGAGTTGAAGGCCAATAGTGGCAGCGCACTGAACAAATTGTGGTCCGTGTACCGGTGACCGGGTCCATTTCAAGGTTATTTCCAAAATGTCCACTTGACCAGGTCCCCTTGTAATGTGGCTGTGCTAGTGTTAAACCAGAGGCATAATAAAATATGCATATAATACCCTCAGAAACCGATGACATGGCTCGTATAATTTCAATCAACGAGCCTCACGAGATTTTGGCACTATAGCTTCTTACGTGTATCAGAAAGTAGTAAGAATGCATAGCAGCTGACTACTGACTGAATTTCATATCCTTTATAAATGTGAGGGCGCTAGAAACTGTTGCGTTTATTTTTCCTGTCTCAATAACGAATGATGTGTCTTGAAGTCTAGAGAACTGCTGCAAAACACTGCAGCCACATTAGGAAACCTACTTTGCCTCCCTAAGAACCACCATTCATAGCCAAAAGTATTGAAACATGTACATGTGGGTGATAATTGGTATGGGTTTGTAACACTTCCTCGTCTGTGAAAGCTTGAGATTTGGTGCGTTATTTATTTCGAATCTAGTCAAGTGGTTCTTTCGACACAAACATATATCCACGTACTCTATCTCTCTATTCTAAGAAAAGTTGCCCTCTCTAATTCTATGAATATAGCGGCCATGTAGAATGCATTAGAGAGGCCATGCTCGTGGTAAAAAGACGTGAAGTTAATGCATTGTCATAAAAACAGGATATCAAAAGCTCCTTGGTGAGGGGTGCATCGGTCTTCCACCCACGATCTGCTGTGATACGGAAATCATGATTAGTGAAGAGCGTCTATGAGATCTAACGCAGGCCCAGTACTTTCGTCTGGTTACTGTGAAATAATTAAACTATAAGCTTAACGCTATCCATAACTCTCAGCTCCGGATGATTGAACTCGACCTCCCCAGTAAACCTTTAAGTGACGAGGAAGGCCATTTTGATTTCATACTCTTCTTTTTGCGTGACTTGGAAAGTATATTTAGCATGTTTCTCGTACGGTCTCGATCCCATTGGCGAAATGTTGATCTGATGATTGACTCAATCGACTGTTGCTTGACGATAATGACAGGGTCGGCGTCATGCTCGAGAAATGCCTCAATAATCTCCGCCCACTGTTCTTTGGTGCCACTACTATTATTCAGGTCTGATGCCTCACACAGTACTTTGTGCCACAAGGTCCCGTCGACAGTGGGACAATTTGGACTTGCACCATATTGTAGTAAAAGCTTCACCATCTTCAAGTCCTTAACGAGCACTGCATTGGGCAGAAGTGTCTGACCAACTTTGCGTAAGTCCAACCTCACGCCTGATTCCAAACTAAATTTTAGATATGCTTGGAACTGATATTCGACTGCATAAGCCGGAAAGAAGGTGTCTTTGATTGGACCCGTTTGGTACCAGGATGTGACTCGTTCCATAATGAAGAGATTCGTGCTTCTTCCATTTGCTACAATTGTATTAAGCCATGTGCTTCCATCTGGATCATCTGGATTTGTGGTATCGTATAATGCGTGTCCTACTCCGTCGAGTTGACTAAGGACTTGAAGATGAGCATCTGCTGCCCTTTCTTTGAATCGAGCAGAATATTTGACGCAGTGTGAGAAGGCGGCCCAGAACTTGTCGAGGAACATACTTGTCCTCTGGTCAAGCCCTTTCATAACCAAGATAAACGCCGCACAAAGTTGAATATCTGGATCGAACGTGGCCTGGTCTGGGAATGGCAAATCCTCCCATGCACGCCTCTTACTTAAGAAGTCTTTGACGGTCCTATGCAGATATTGCACTTTAGCATCTGACCCCTCCAACTCGAAGTCTGGAGCTTCGACGAGGCCTTTACAACGACTGTTCAGACGACGTCTCATCAATTCTGCTCTGTACTCCATTTCATCTGGAGTGACGATCTTGACTCCCGCGTTGATGGCTATATCAAAGCCATCCAGTGTGTATGATAAAATTAAGAGAGAAGGAGGTTCTTCAGCTGCGCGCATAATTTGAAAGATCATACATGCTTGTTTCATATAAGGCAGGCTTAGTCGACAAATTATTTTCGCGAAAAGATCCTCCAGGTCTGAAGGTAGAACCAGAAGTCTCTCTTGGAGATCCAAAATACTATCACCATCTCTTAGCCCTTCCAGTAATGATGCGACGACTAAATGGACCCAAAGGAATACCCCGCAGGCTTTCCCGGTTACTTCAAGAATTATGCTATCAGCCTCGGCAGGTTGTATCTTCTGCAGTTGAGAAAACATATGATTATCGTGCAGCTTCTCAGAGACAAAATGATAAATGTCTGGAGCAGTCAAGTCCTCAAGACGCAGTGATGGTCGAAACTGGAAAGCATCCTCAAATACAAGCCAAGGTCGACTTGCTATGCACCACTTGACATTTTGCCGTGATGATGCTGTATTCAGGAAGAATTTCGCCAACTTTCCCTCGTCTCCTTCAAACTCATCTACGCCATCTATAAGAAAGAAGAACTTCCTGGACTTATCCGAAATAAGCTTCTCAAACGCTTGGAAAAGCTCGGTAAGTGTCCAGGGACGAAAATCACGGCCGAATAAATCATAATACCTCCATCTGTCTGGAAATATTCTTGAGAGCACGTCATTTTGTTGACTGACTGCCTGGTATAGAAGCGTCTGTAAGAGACCCATCTCTGACATTTGCATATCTGTGCCAGAATTCCAGAAAAAGAACCACGAAGTTATCATTGGAGTGTCTTTTGACCATCGCTTCAGAAGGTTAGTCGTTTCGGGATGGACAGAGAGATATTTCATCAGCGTTGATTTACCAGACCCAGGCTTGCCGGTAATCCAATATAGCGTTTCATCACCCTGCAGCCATTGGACGAAGCTATTCCAGTGACGGCGATCGGGCTGGTGGTCTGGAGTTGTCAATGCAGAGTCTCGTGATTGTGGGGTTCCAGCGGTTTCTTCTGCAGCTGGACTATTGTCCGTAACTGTATGCAGTTGTTCTTCGGAAGGCTCGCCTTGGAATATCCAGTCGAATGTTCGCTCGTATGCCTTAGGTATGCGTTGAAACCGTGCCTCCATGCTATTGAATCGCAGCTGCGCTAGGATTTGTAACCGCGCACGATATTCCCTCCCGCAGGTCGCATGTTCGGATACCTTCGAGGAGAATAACGACTTCTCCTCTTGGCCCAGCAGTATCCCCCATTTTCCTTCACAATGTCGATAAGACCGACTTGGACTTGACCGATGTTGCTTGCTATGGGCGTATGATTGCTGATTCTGGTGACGAGTGCGTTATATTTCAAAGTTCTCTCGGGTCGTTCTCGCCTGTATGCTCTGAGAGACTTCACGTCCCTTTCATCCATTTGTTGCAGCTTCAATGCGAGGGAGTCTGCATCCATCATATCGAACATCCGCATGTACTCCTCGAGGGTCATTGAATCCTTCTCTTCCTTGGCCAGCTTTTGCATTTTTTGTATCAATGAATCCGAATTCTTCTCGCTCTTCGCCAGCATGGCCTCTCTGAGAGATGCCAGCAATGCTGTATCTATCTGGCGCCGATACCGCTCAAGTCTCTCGAACAATTCTTCAATCTTCCTTTCTTTCCAAACGCTCAACAAAGCCTGGCGAAAGCTGCTCCATCTCACGTGCTGGCCATCAGATCTTAGACCTTGCACAACAATCAACAGTTGTTCTGATACTGTCTCACAGCCTTCGCACAGTTCTTCCAGGCGTCTCTCGGTCGCTGTACGCCCCGTTGATTCTGTCCCTTTCTCGCGGCTGGACCTCGATCCTCTGATTCCCCTGCTGAGCTCTTGAAGATTCGAAGCAATGGCTTCCAACTCTAAATTCTCTACGAGCGCTCCATCAGCAGACTTGGAAATCTCGCTGGCTTTTGCCACGAGGCTGCTGGCGAAAGTGATCAATTGAACAATGTTCGAGGCAAGGCCCAAGGCTGTGAGTGGATCTGCCATTTGGATATCTAGACGCGATTGAAATGTAGCTACAGTACGCAAAACAATACACCGGCAGAAAATACAACTAATTAGAGACACTCCAATCTTCGATCGCTGAAGAAAGGTAGAAGTGCAAGGCAGCCATGACGGTGAGAGTCGCCAGCCTGATCTGCAAGGGTCGCTCCGACCAACTCAAGTCCGAGTCTGGGATACGACTCGCTAAAGACTACTTCTGCATCAAGGGCGAGGCTTCTTCTTGACTTGCCGATCTTGGAGGGTACAGTGGGTCAGTGCATGTGGTATCATAAAGAGGCTCTCAACACTGGTTTGAGCAGCGCTCGCTGCTTGAACTATTGCCCCAACATCATTGATAGATTTTAGCAGTGGCTGGATATATCATCATCCTGGGCTCGTGATTCGCACCCTTCTTTGACGTTAAGACGTAGGTATTAAATATGGGATGATATGTTTTACTCCTAGTGTAGTACCGAATGGGCATCCAGCGCGAATGCGTAGTGAGGCCTACATGAACCACCTTAGTTTCGGTGACTCTCAACCAGTCGTCGCAAGACTACCATAGCCTCTTGTGCATCCAGCCTTCCCTCTGTATTCTGCCTCATCATCTGTCCAAGCAAGAATTTAATCTTCCCCTGCTTACCTGCCAAAATTTCTTCCACTGTCTTCATATTCGCATCCAGCACACCCCTCGCTAAATCTTCATACTCAGCTTCAGAAAAAGGGTTGAACCAAAGACCAGCTCTGTCAATGATCTCGACAACAGTCATCTGAGAACCTTCCTTGGTGACCGTTGTTTCTTCGCTCGATGCTCTAGTGAAGGGTTCAGCGAGCTCAGAAGCGTGGCCAACCTCCCTGCCTGTCTTGACAGAGAAATGAGTGGGAACAGCGTTAGCATAAAGCTGGCTGAGAACTTTCTTGGCCGTGTTTCCGGTGATCTTGTTGAGCTCGAGGAGATGAAGGAGTTGAGCGAGCTCTACGTAAGGAACTAGAGCGTCACCCTCTTCGGTCATGCCAAGAGGATTATCTTCGTCGGTGTGAGGGCTGCTCAGACCTCCCATCTCATGCAGTACCCAGTTCCCCACTAGTTTCCCAAACTTCTTTATGTCTCCAGCGGTAGATAGATTTGACAACTCATCCACAGCATTGTAGAAGTACTCCAGTCTGAGCCCATCGTCAAGTGCGACCAAGGACATAGCATCTTTGACGCTCAGACCGTACTGATCCACAAGATTGTCGAGCTCTTCGTCAGGCAGAACCCCGAGAGTTGCTTCGATATGATTCAACACATCTTGCCCAATCACCACGGGCCCAAGATCCGGATCGGGCATATATCTGTAGTCCACTTCGCCTTCTTTTCCTCGTAATCTTATCGTTTCCGTGCTGCCAATAGTCCATCCTCTCGTCTCTCCTTGGATCACGCCGCCGTTCTCGAGCACTTCGATTTGACGGTCTCGCTCGGCAATTATCGCGTCCTCCACAGCTTTGAAGCTGCTGAGATTCTTGATCTCTGTCCGTTGGCCAAGCCCTTTCACGCCAGAATATTCATGACTGCCCTCGGCGTCCCTCCTCCGCACCGACACGTTGACATCTGCACGTAGGCCACCTGACTGCATGCCCAGCACACACGCATCGACCGCGTTGAGTAAAGTCTGAACCTTGCGCACCAATGCAGCTGCTGTGCTTGGATGGTGGATCTGGGGCAAGGTAATGATCTCAATCAGAGGGAGCCCGACGCGATTGAAATCCAACAGATGTATTCCGCCCGGCTCTGACATGGTCTTGGCCGTATCTTGCTCCATTTGTACCTGTTTGATCCCAATCTTAATCTGCTCCCCATCTTCTTCCGCAATACCATCGTGTGCGTAAAGTGTTATGTATCCATCCTTCGCGAAGGGTTCGTAGTACTGAGTTATCTGGTATCCTGAAGGTTGGTCCCAATGAAAGTAATGCTTGCGATCAAACCGACTGGTATGTTGGATGTCGCACTTTAGAGCTAAGGCTGCTCTGAGGGCAGGTATCAGAGTTTCTTTCTGAAAAGTTGGCTGTGAGCCTGGCATGGCCACGTCGAACAGCGCGACACGTGTATTTGGGACATCATTGATCGTCGAGGATGCGGCAGAGAAGAGCTTTCGTTCTGTATTTAACTGTGCGTGGATTTCAATCCCAACTGTCAATTCCCAATTGTCCAATTTCTGATTCTCCTTTTTCGATTTTGTGCCCGCCCCTTCAAGCTTCCGCTTCTTGGCTTCATCTTTCAATTGTTTCCGAAACGGTACCGGAGGTATCGAGATTTCATCTGCCGGCCCCCGGATTTCAGAAGCTGCATCCAGCTTCCGCGAGCTCGTCTGCAGTGTTCTGGTGCACTCCCTCCATCGTCCCAGCTGTCGTGGAGCTCTCAACTGTCGCAGACATCCGGCGGGTGGTACCTGACCGGCTAGCAGGTATCGCCGCAGGACGTTGGGGGAAATTCGTGCCATTGGAGAGCTTGAACGCGTGGGGTTGAGGGACTTATTGGTCTGTCAGGCGTGTCATTGATGCCCAAGATCTGCGGACGGCAAAAATGCACGAAAGAGGGTACCCTGGCCTGAACGAGGGACGTGGGACGTTGACCTGTTTTCTCTGATGCGTGACGTATGGAGACTTTGCGAGACCGAGTATGGGGGAGAGGAGACGGGAGGGGAGGTCGCACGAATAGTGGTGGTATGTGTTGGTGTCGGATTGGCTGCGATGGGGCGACGGGGTGTGCGTCAGGGCGAGAAGAGAGTGCAGTGGAAGCACGTATGTCGTCGTCTGTCGGCTGTCGTGGGAGAAGGGATTTTTGCAGGTATCGTCAGGTATGGAGTCGCTCCTCCGCGTCTGCGTCTGCGTTTGCGTCTGCGTATGCGTCTGTGTTTCCTTCAATGGGTGAGATGGATGCGCGTATGTATGTATTTTTTTTTCTTGTTGTCGCTGTCGTGTGTCACGAGCAGCAGCAACATCAACATTGAGTGCGGTCTGAGCTTTGCGCTTCGGCCGGCACTTGGACGTGAATGTGCTGGTTCGAGCTCTCGGGCCGCTGAGGAAAGTTCCATGGCCGGCCTCGGTCCCACATGATAGGTGATGGGTATATTATATGCAGCTGCGATAGGGTAGTATATTATAGTATCGGATAGTGTCAAGGTGGTGGTGAAACAAAACAAGGCTCGGATCTCGTCCATCTCTCTTCCTGGGCACTAACAGACGGAGTTGCGTGCCCCTCCATCGATCTCCTCCAGCATCCATCCACTCATCATCCTCCATCCACCTCCCCCTCCCCTCCATCCATCCATCCCACCTCACGCCTCCACACCAAAAATATCTTACCACCACCACCACCACCACCACCTCCTCGATCTATATCTGCTCCCACCGAAATTCGATATACCCCCTCCTCCTCGCCCATCCAGCTCCCGTCGAACATGCTCAGCACCACATCTCTCGCGCGCTCCCCATCGCCTTTATCTGCTCCATCGCCTCCAACTGCACGCCGGCAGCATGTCCATCATGCATGGCTAGTAGGACCCGTATGCATGCGCAAGTCACCAACTCACCGCCAGACGTGAAAACAGACAGGTACATTCCCGCCATCCTCGCCATCAAATCATCACTCGTGCGACATGGGACGAGAGAGGTTTGCTTTTTGCGCGCACCGCTGAACGAACCTGAGCTGACCTGAAGCCGACTTCCTCAGATCCTCACCTCAACAAGTCGAAATGCCCACAAAACATTCGTCCATATCAATCGAAGCAATAATCGAAGACACAGAAGATGTCTCGATGGAGGAACTAAAGGGTCCGGACGGGGACTCCCCCTGCGGGACCTCAAATCGCATCCAAGAACAGCACCGGTCGCACGAACCTGACAGCAGGCCAAACGCCAGCAGAGAGAAATCAAGAAAGAATCGATCCCAAGGAAACAAGTCGTCAAAGGCAAAGGCAAAAGCCATGGCAGCCAAGAGAGCACCTGCCGCTGCCCCGCGAGACTTCGATGCCACCCCACGAGCCCGAAACCGGCGAAATGTCTCGAATCGGAGTCCCGACTCGTCGTCGTCAAGTTCAGAAGACGAGGACGATCTCGTGGAGGATCATAGGACGGTGATGGCAAGGGCACGATTGACTTCTCCATCAATGTTATCGTCCATTACCACCCTGACTAACGCGACAAACAAGTCGAGTAGCTCCAGTGGGAGTAACTCGACGGTCACGCAATCGTCCATATCCAGGCGGTCAAATTTGGGGAAGCAGGTGGAGGTGGAGGATGTTCCACTCTCTCCAGCTGCTCCTGATCCACCCACCTCCTTCGACTTCATGGACGATGGCCCACCGATTAAACAAGAGCCGGACAGCGATGAGGAGGAAGAGGACCAAGAGGATGAGAACCACAACGAAGAGGAACACGACGCCAGAGACCACGATCGACTCATGTCCGAGGGGGTAACCTGGCCCAAGCCGAGAGCCTTGATGGAGACTGCCTACAATGAGCCAGTCGCACCAAGCAACCCAGAGCACGCCAGTGCATCGTCGTCAGCTTCCAGTAGCTTTCACGGCGAGGACAACTTCTCTGAACAGCCGGCCGAGAATGATACTGACCGAAGCACGAGTCCGGAAAGAAGTGATCTTGGGAAAGATGATTCACCCCCTGCGGCTCCCCATCCTCCAGGTGTATCGGATCAGCACTCGGCCAAAATTGCCTCCCAAATTGCAGCTGCAGCACGGCATCGCCAGAACTCGTGGGGCTCCATGCAACAGTTTGAAGCACCCGACATGCCCAGGGGAAATATGCAACGATCTCACGCACCGTCATCAGTGACAACCTCGCGATCACAATATCCGGTCTCCCACCGCCCTTTGCCGAGAACCGAGAATCTTCCTGCAACTGGCTACGACTTACTCGCTACCAAGCTCTCTGCCTCAGGGTTTGACGTGGATGGAGGTCCTCGCATCAAGCCAATGTACCGGAAGTTCGAAGCGCTAAATCACCGGCTACTCTTACATCTTCAGGACGAGTTGAGTGAATTGGAAGAACAGCTTCTCCATATCGATCATGCGGATACCCAGTCCCGCATAATTGATCGACATATTGTACCTGCCTCTCGGAGAGGTGCCGCCCAAGCCGGTGGGGAATTAGAATGGCACAAGACAGATATTCTGGGAAGAATTGGCTTCAAGCTTAATCAATACAGTATGTCCCCCCACAGCTTGCGTGGTAGTTCAAACTAACATTGCTCAGATCAAGCTTTGTCCTCATTCAACAGTACACAGTCTCTCTCGCCACCAGCACCTGCAGAGATTGAAGACTACAGAGAGTACTTATATATAGAGCAACCCATAACTGAAACCGAGACTCACTTTCTGGATCCGGAAGAAGATCTAGTCTCTATGTCACGACACGGGAAGAAAAAACGTCATCACCATCGGACGAACTCTTTCGAATCAAATTCGATGGTTTCGTCCGTCATTTCTCATTCCGCCATCTCATCACGAGAATCAGCAACTCATACTCGTTCGATGCCATCCTCACCATCTACTTTATTACCTGTTCCAACACCGAAAGTTCGCGACCCGCCGAAATTGGTAGTTCCTCGAACGTCTCTTCCAATACTGGCATGTACCATGTCACTTGCTGTCTTGCTTCCTATTCTCTCTTTTCTGGTGGTTCCTGGAATACTAGGAAGAGTTCTGCTCACGATCCTGGTTGCAGTGAGTGCGACTGGAGTTTTGTTGCTAACGCGATTGGTGGACAACAAAACCCTTTTGTCCCAAGAAGGGGTGATGTGTGCTGGATTGTATGGGGGCGTGATGCTTGTAATTGCCGGGATTATGGCTTGATACTTGCTAAGATACGTTTTTGTTTGTGCTAGGGGCTCAAGGTCTTGTCTGGGTTTGAGTTTAGGCGTTCAGTGAGGCTTGAACTTATGATACCCATTTGCTGGAATACCTGTAGTGTAATAGACTTATGAGATGGATGATGGGACCCCATGCAAGTATCACTACGGTGTGATGGGGAGGAGGGAAATGATGAAATATCCCCAGTTCATATTCTCTTTGGATTGATTAGTGTGTCCGTCTTCATTTTGGGCACACCAGCCGTTGACCGCATGCTATTTTCTAGTATTCTTATTTCCGTGAGCGTTTGAGATTCTTCGCGGTTTCTTGCTTTCCTCTTAGATTAAGTAGGTAGTAACGAATGAGTTGATAATCATACTCCTGTAACCAGGGTCCGATGTGGATGAATGCCAAAAATTGAGTAAGCAGCACAGATCTAGATCTCGATTACGAGAATGTATTCTTAGGAGTTCTACCAAGCCACCACCGCATCTGAATGCCGAACCTGGGGCGTGAGTCGAGTAGACTCGGAGGCCTTTCTCCTTTTATCCGGTTTCGATGACGATAATATTTGGCAAGATCGGCGCCGGCCTCGGCTCAGCCTTGCGGTTGATGTCTAGAACAACTTTATTTTTCTGCTTCTTTCTATTTATTTTTAAGAATGCCCATTGATTTCCACGGGATATGGGAACAAGCTCATAACAATCGAAATGTCGAAAGCTGCGCCGACGGAGCCCACTCATGACCTCGATTGTCTTACAATCGCAGAGTTGGAGAAACATGCTGCTAAACGAATGACGAAACAAACAAAAGATTATTACGATGAAGGTGCAGATACAGGCTCGACTCTTCGTGAGAACATGACAGCATATCAAAAATACCGGATCCGGCCTCGAGTGCTTCGCGACATTTCTGCCATCGACACCAGCACGACAATCTTTGGCCATCATAATTCATTTCCTTTTGGTGTCGCTCCTACAGCCATGCAATGCCTGGCCCATCCTGACGGTGAACTTGCAACAGCTCGGGCATGCAAGAAGGCGGGTATCGTCATGGGCCTGTCCTCCTTTGCAACTACAAGCTTAGAAGAGGTTGCTGCAGAGAATGGATTGAATCCACATGTCTTGCAGCTATATCTCTTCGAGGAGCGGGAGCATACAGTTAAAATGCTCAAAAGAGCCAAAGCAGCTGGCTATAAAGCAGTATTTCTGACTGTCGATACGCCAATGTTGGGACGACGGAATCTTGACCTGCGGAACGAATTCAAACTGCCCAAGCCATACAAGATTGCCAATTTTGAGCAGGACTCGACTTCTGATGAGACAGCAACTGTGATGGGGAATAAACCTTCAAAAACAGATAACCAGCAAGAGGTGGATGACGAGAAGAGTCAAGTAGGATATCTTCATCCGGAAACGAGGAGACGAGTCGCTCCATCGGGAAAGATAACTTTCCATACACATGCCGCCAACCCGACTCTCAATTGGGAAAATGACATAGCCTGGCTCAAGAAGCAGTGTGGCTCGGACATGCAAGTCTGGGTCAAGGGAATTGCAAGCGAAGAGGACGCTTTGCTCGCCGTGCACTACGGCGTGGATGGAATAGTAGTGTCAAACCACGGCGGGAGACAGCTCGACGGCGCACTTGCCACCATTGACGCCCTGCCCGAGGTGGTACGTGCCGTTCAGGGCAAGATTCCTGTCCACGTTGATGGTGGCATTCGGCACGGAACGGACGTCTTCAAAGCGCTGGCACTGGGTGCAGATTTCGTGTGGATCGGGCGACCTGTGTTGTGGGGTTTGGCGTACAAGGGACAGCAGGGCGTCGAGCTGTGCTTGAGGCTTCTGGGTGACGAAGTGAGACTTTGTATGGGGCTGGCTGGCACGGTGAGCGTAAAAGATATTAGTCGGGATTACTTGATGAAGATTGATAGTTCTGGATTTGTATCGAGGTTATGATTCGGGTGTCTCTGTGTACGAGTATTCGTAACAAAAATGAGTTATTGATCACAATATCTTTATAATTGGGATTCAGGGCTAGTCGAGAGTTTTTACACTACTTGTATGCAACTTAGAAATCACGTATCAGTCAATAATATGATATTTAGTCTGAAGGTAAGTAGGGGCAGTGAGGGATAGCGTAGTATGTACAATTATCGTAACAATATTTCAAATATTACTACCTATGAACCGTTGTGGTTGAAAGAATGTTGTCGTTGCATCAATACAAAAATGCTCGACTCACACTTCAACCAACACTAACCTCAACACTCCTTGCAGCAGGCTGATAAGGCAAAGAGAGCTGTGGCGCAACAAGAGGGGCAGGCACATCCTTCAGACTCTCGGGCTCAATGTAGTCCTTGAAGCCATTCACACGAAGTCTCAGCTTCCGACTCTCAGCATACACAACCCTCCTCAGGCGATTGGTGCTCCCCAGCGGCTGGTGCGTCTTCAGCCCGTGCCAGCTATTGACGGTAATCCGATCGTCCCACCACACGCGGAACTCAGGCAGCCAGCTATCCTGGGGCTCAAACTCCAGCGTGGCGATCTGCTCAAAGGGATACTTCTTCTCGTCCCAGAGCACGCCAATGTCGTCTACGGGCTGCTCGTCCAGGTTCTGCAGCAGCTGCGCGCAGAACGAGTACGTAATCTTGTGCTTCATGTGCATGTCGCGCACGCCTTGGGAGAGCACGTTGATGGGATCGTCTTCTTTGATGCGTGTCTCAGCGAGCTTCTTCTGCTCTTCGCCAAGGGGGAAGACCCCAAACTTGGCGACGTAGTCGCCGAAGCGGTAGGCAGACTGCGAGTATTCTGGCATAGACACCACTAGAGATTTGTGTCAGTCATTTCGTTGTAACTCAAAAGGAGTAGGGGGCAAACTCACTGTGTTGACGTGGAAGACCACCACCCATAGTCGCAAGGTCTGCATCAACACGCTTGCTCTGCTCATCCGCAAACTTTGGCAGATCATTCCAGTTCCGCTCCAGAGAGTCGGCTATCTCATATGTGGTCTTTGGGTCGCGGAGCTCCAGGACGGGATAGTTGTTGAAGGTCCAGTCCTGTGTCTTCTTGTCCTCTCCCCAAATCTTCTCGCCTTCCACGCCAAAAATCTTCATTCCAATGCCTCGTGGGGCTGAAACGTTGTCCGGGACGAGCTTGGGTGTGAGGGATGAGTAACGCATAATCACGTCGTATTGGCCAGGCTTTGCGAACATGCCTTGTGCAAGGTGGGGAGGGAGGTCGTCCTTGACTGTGAATTTGCCCATGACGCACTTTTTCATGTCAGTCTGGTTTGGTTATACGTATTAACTGATAAGTAGTAACTCACCCCTTGAGTCTTCAAGTGTGTGCCCCTCAAGCAGTGGTGGTGTTCGTTGAAGTTCATCATCTGAAATCGGTTGAACTGGTCTGACACTTCCTTGATCTTCTCCTGCTCCCCTGGCTGGATGACCTCCACACCTGGCGCGTCCCTGTGTGCATCAGCTCAGCTCATCAAAGTGCCTGCCTAAGAAACGCCAACCACTTAATATAGTTTGCCATTTTATCTTCGAGTTTGTGATATGCTAATAGGTACCTGGTCAAGTACTGAACCGATTTTGGCACCAGAAAACACGGAGGGTAACTACATGTCTTATACCAACGACGCTTCTATCCTCGCCTTTCCCCCGAAGCCTGGCAAGGCTGGGTTCAAGATTGCCATCTCCGCATGCTTAGAAGACGCAGAGTCTGGATCGTTGAAATTATGCCGCAGTGATTGGTCAATTGGATCTGTGGTGTTTCTAGACCGGCTGCTAATGATACGCCAATGCTGTCTGGGGAATAGGAGGCGCGCTCCTGCGGAGGCGAGATGCGGGGTAGATTCGGGAAGTGCATGCCCCGCCATCTCGTTCGTCACTAGATCTGTGAAATCTCAAATCATTCTTGGGTGCTATCTCATCGGCTGATCAGTTTATGCTGTAGGTATGCTCCTTTTATTTTTGTGATGGCTTTTGATCTGCAAAGATCACGGGCACATGAGGAACTTCACTCCATAATTGGTTGTGGTCTGCTCTGATCCTTTCGGGAGCAATCGCATTGGCTGAGCTAGACTTCCAGCTTACTTATCACATCGATTTTCAATTCGTTACTTGATGCACCAAGAATACCGTTACTGAGGTGTGGGGTTTCCAGGAGCTATACCGTACCAAGACACTTGATCTGGTTCGAGGGGGGATTTTACCATTGCAGGACCGCCCCAAAACTTCACCGTATAAATGGATCAGCTAAATTTCAATGTGGAGGAATAAAGTTATCCAATGTGCCAGAAACAGAACACATAAGAGCCGAGGCGGCGATGAAGTCTTCAAGTGTTAAAGGTTGTTGAGCTGCACTGGCCTTGAATGAGAATAAGGACTGAAATGGTAAAATAGAGATGCAAATCGCTGATGGGTTACAAAACCTTTGTTCAAGTTCAAAAGTCAAGAAACACAACTCGTGTAAGCCTTGGGTCGAAACATAGCTCATGGAGGAGGTGAACGAGCAAATCGATTGGGAATACAACAAGACACCTGTGAAAATTACCTAACTCCATTTCCCTGTCAACCTATTAATAATTTCAAGCCGGGCTTGTAACCTTCTTAGCAGCCATGTGTGCTGCAATCTTTCTGTCCCTCTCCTGCAATCGCCCAACTCGCTCATCAACACCACTCGCGCTGAAATGGTGCTGCAGACCCTTCCACGTCTTCTCCATATTTTTCTTGGCGCGGACAAACATACTCTCCTCATACTCCTTCACTGCCTCCGCCAGATTCTCTGCGGTAAACGCATCTTGGCGCTTGATTAATGCCCTGGCAAGTTCGAGAGCATCAGCCAAGGCAACATTGACTCCAACACCGGCGAACGGAGTCATAAGATGCGCAGCATCGCCCAGAAGTGTAAGTCCAGGCTGACTCTCCCACTTCAAGCCAGTCGGAAGCATATACAAGACACGAGGGATAAGAGAATCAGAAGCTTCCCTGATTGCACGCTTGAGATCTTCGCCACAATCGCCGAAAATTTGGTCAGCCAGTTGCTCTCTCGCCTCGTCTTGGGCGTTCCAATCGATGCCGCATTCATTGATCCAATTCTCGAATTTGCGAACAGCCGCGTAAACACGAACACTATCCGCATGAGCATTTCGCTGAGAAATAAGAGCACGACCGTCATCAAACATGAAAAGACTTCCTGTCCCGGCATATTCAGCAAGCCACGGTTTGGTCTTGGTCACGTTTTGTGCTTGTAGCTCAATCATGGTGACACCAGAGTAATAAGGCACTTCGGAAGTGAGCAGTGGGCGGACTTTTGACCAAGCGCCGTCAGCGCCGACTACCAGATCAAACCCCTTCTCGACAGAGTGTGCAAAATGCAGATCATGCTTTCCACCGGGAGTTGCCTCGATAGAGATGAGTTTGTGGTTCCAGTGCATGGACTCGGGAGCGACGGAGTTGAGAAGAATGTCACGCAGGACTGAGCGATCGATTTCAGGTCTCTCTCCAGCATGAAGTGCAGCCATTGCCTCTCCATTGTCGTTCCAAGCCACTGTCCCGTCTGCCCTCACGATCTTGGAGGCTTCGGCCTCAGGAAGGGAGTGTTGGATGAACTCGTCGAGTAGCCCGGCCTCTTTGAGGGCAAGTTGTCCCGCTTGTGGGTGGAGATCAATGATGCCTCCTTGGTCACGGCTGGAGCGATTGAGATCAGCTTCGTAAACGCCGAATGAGATATTGCTTTGCTGGAGGAGTCGGGCAAGAGTTAGACCTCCTGGACCTGCTCCGATAATGGCGATGCGTGGTGCAGACATGTTTGGGTTCGTTTGAGGAGATCGTAGTGACTCGTAGCAATTTTCAGTTGCTTGAAATAAGAGTGCTTAATTGAAATTGGGAGAGTGGGTGATGAGATTGTCCTCACTCGAGGGCGTCCTCTCATATATACAGCAACTGTGCCTCGTCATGCTCGTCGTCGCCGGGCTCAAGGCGTATTCCGACGTATTTCCAACCCCGAGAGGGCGATGCATCTTCGCGGAGCCCCGTATCGCGTATTGCATACTCAGGCATGGTCGAAGACGACGTTTCTCTCGAAAACGGACATCCGCGCTTATCATAGGCAAGTTCCGCTGCCATGGCCATGGTGTTGTGCATGAGCGTAGGCGCATTCATGGAAACGCGACGCTCGGATCGGGTTTGATCCTCCCTCTCGGCTCCGAGAGGAGATGATGCCCGCGGAAGCTCCATGGCCACTCAATCTGGCACGCACATGGTTGTTGCACGTGACTTGGAGATGCAGGACCTTGTGTGAAGCCTGAAGCTGGCCGATGTCATCCCAAGTGAAGATATACTTCTCGCTGTGAGCACCGCAGTGCATTCACGCTTTGTCTCATGAGGGCGCGTCGGTCGGAGCGTCAAAGTTGAGGCCGAAACGCAAAATCTTCATCAAAGCACCAGCAGCTTTAAGCTTCATCCAGTTAAGCTTCTCGCTTGCCGTCGTTTGCAAACGTCGACCCTGACGCGTCTGAGACCCCGAACTTCCCGGCGCCAGCAGAGTCTAACAAGCGCCTCTGATATCATCGCCGACACTCCCCGATTCCAGCTGCATCTTCCTGCCACGTCTCGTCACAGATATAGCCATACTCATACTCTGCGTAGACAACGTCTGATATGTATACCTTTCTTCACGACAGATCTTTCTCGAGACGATAGTCCCAGAGATCGCGCTGCCCACGCTTATCCGCCCGGCGCTCACCACCACACCTTTCCGCCGTCACATATGCATCAAGCAACCTATCCCGCCGGATCCGCAGCAGCAAACGTCGATAATGGACCACCAGAACGTGTACACATGCCAGGAGCGGTGGACACCTCGCCGCGCTCGAGTATAGCAGACACCTTCTCATTATCGACCGACCGAGAGGCCAAGATGAGACCCAGCCGACCACCGCCGCTCTCCTTCTCCCCGTGGGACAAGCAGACCTCGATCATCTTCTGCGTCACTGCGCTACTATTTTTCGACCTCATCATGCCCTGCATCCTCTACTACACCCTCACATCTTTTACCGACCTCGATATCGAAGTCATCCTCGGCATCTCTTGCGCATGTCTTGGATTAGGCGAGCTGCTGGAACTCCCTCTGAGAGGGTACCGTCTCGTCAAACATCGCGAAAAGTATGCGCCTCTGGGGCAAGACGCGAAATGGGGCTTTGATTTTCTCTTCTGGTGGTATCTCATCGCGACCGTTATTGGGATTGTGCCCTACGTTCTCAGCACCGTCTTCGAGGAGCCAATCTTGTGGTTGTTCTTGATGACCCCAGGCTTTTTGGTTGGATTCGCTATCCTCACGACCACGATAAGCATGTTTCCCTTCAGGTTGCCGTTCCGGGTGAGCTCAGATGAAAAGGGGGAGAGGTGCAAACCGTTCGTATATTACGTCATTGAGGACTTCGTCGCGGTGGATGCGGGACAGGGGCGATCGTATCGGGAGGAATTCCGGACTAGATGGATTGCTTCTCCGATCTTCAGACGCTTGTTATGGGACATGAATGCATGGTGGACAGTCGGCGGCGTGATTTTTATCGGTGCATTGGCAGGCATGACGTGGGGTATGGAGTTTAACATAGCATATGGGTTGTCGTTCGGACTGCTGTTTTTGTGGATAGGAATATGGGCCTTCGTGTCCTTGTTATGGGTAGTGCATAGATTAAAACAGGAGCGGGAGTGGTTTGAAAGTACAGCAGCTAGAGCATAGTCTTCGTCGTTTTATACCCATATTATTTCAAGTTATCAAGTCGTCAAAATCCTGTCTCACATGTTGCGAGTGTCGCCTATAGAGGCGAGTATCTCCAATCAAACCCTTCGCCTAATCAATTAAGGAGACGCATCTTGCCTTCCCATTCGCTCTCTACTGCTATTCGTGGGCTCGCCTTTGATCTTTGGGAACAGGACCTCGGAAGATGAAAAGTCGTCTTGATGAAGCCGCTTGATTGACGTGATTGATGACATGAAAACAGACAGGTACGTTAAATCTAATGTCTGACTCTTAAATCCAGATTGAGGGCGCAAGTCGGAAGGATTTTTACGGGTTGTTTTTCTCGTTTGATAACCTATATTAATTTGGAATAATTATGGCTGGTGGTAATGCCAGAATCGTGATATTAATTTTTTTTGTTGAGAAGGAAAAAAATTATTTGTGGGCCAATAACTTCCAACTACTATTTACAAAACACAAAAAGTCCGTTCTGAGTGTAACCTGAAAATCTGCACACAGAATATCAATTTATTGGAGTTATCGAAACTAGTTGAAGTGGGACGATATTGGAGAAAGTCAACGTTAAGGTCACAATGTAGTAGGTTCGTATCTCACAAATCAAGAGCAGATCTTGGGAGTGCTTGCAGCCAGTCAGATGCCATCGCTCTAAGCTGTATTCTTGTTTGAAGTCTAGTATCTCTACTAGCAACAAGTAAGCACACCAAATATTTCTCTATACAAGTTTTAAAGTTGTTTTACTTGATTCATGTCACAAGTTCAATGAAAGCATATATTGAAGGCCTTTGAGGGTAAAAAGTTTCCCATTGATGTGTTTTATGTATCGATCCAATCCAAAGGAGTGTCCAAAATCAAACGCTATGCAGGAAACCCAAAAGCCAACCAAACACCTCGCTATGCAAACCACCAATGACACCGTCTAACCCATATGCACCGCGCTGAATCCAAACTTCCCATCCGTTCCATGAGTATCTAGATATACTCGCAAACGACCGATCCAACAGCAACGGTTGAGGTCTGGCTCAGGATAGCTGGGTAACCCTTGGTAAAGATGCCGGTGACTGGAATAGTGGCCTTGGTATCAGTGAAGCCTTGGCACTCGACCTTGTTGATGTCGGTGGTGTTGCCGAATGGCGAGATGCTCAACTTGGAGAGCTGGCATGGAGGGAAGCCATTGTCACCAAGGCAGATCTTGACCTCGCCGAGAATGACTTGAATGGCGTGGGCGTTGAGGTTGGCGCTGTTCAAGGGAGATGATTGAACGAGGACATCGACGGCGGGGATGGTGCGGGCCGAGAGGACTCTGCCAGGTGCTGGGGCAGCGGTGGCAAGAGCGACGATGGAGGTGAAGACGGCGATGATGCTTGAGGAATGCATTTTGATAGTGGGTGATTGGTTGGTTGGTTGGAAAGAGAAGTGAAGGGATTATTGGTGGATTGGTGAGGATCGATTCGAGTGAATGTGTTCAAACGTGAAGGAAAAAGACCTAAAGGAAAAGACCTAGGAAATGTTTTTGGATGTTTTGAGTTGTGAGTGTGTGATGAGGAATAATTGTTGACGGGAGTATGTACTGTACTTATACCTTCTCGACTCTAGGGATGGTATCGTGAGGCGGGGGCTTTTCTCTGCATTGTCATTAGGACATGTCCAAAATTACATCAGATGGGCCAGAGTTTGGGTTTGCTCTCCCAGGCTCAGCTCCAACAAGGCTGAGTGATTGTGTGATGATAGTGAGATGTGAGAAAGCAGATTACGCCAAGAGGCACAGCTTGGGGTTAGGAATGTCAGATTTGGTTGGGCTCGGCCGACTTGTCACGAGCGACGTGCTCCCCGCGATTCGAACTCTACTTAGCCTTTGCGTTTCCTACGACAAACATCATATCATTGGATGCTGCGCCCAAAGTGTGCATTCGGGTGTCGTCTGATTCCTTCAGGTTGGACGCCACGAGCAGGGCCAAGAGGGCTGATGCTGCGGAGTCGGATGACACGTGACATGAGATGTGTCGGCCGCTTGGCGGAGTTGGGCTGAATCGTGATGTTGACAGTGATAGGGTGCCGGGGCTGAGGAAAACAGGCGCCTCCACTCTGGCGCAGCAGACGACCAACAGCAATCCTCCGTTGGGGTAAGGATTTGTGCGCAAAAATAGAACGTTCCATCCTTGACCAAACCGCCCAGGTCTTCCTCAAATCTTTCTAGCTGCACCTGATGGTCGTTCTTGGAAGCCTTGGAATCATGGTCCAACTGACAGCAATGTGCACTAATTATTTCGGATGCATGCAGCTCAACCGTGCATAAACTTCTATTTGCTTAAGCATTTTGTGTCGGGGTTGATGATGTGGAGGAGGGTAAGCGAAACCCAAGCTGCTGTCCCTTCTACGGAATTGTAGCAAACTTAATAACATACTTTCCGGCGCTTGGGAATGTCACCTTGGTTTACGTACTCGACGAAAAGGAATCAGACATTGATACCAGAAGCCTCCCTTGAGAAATTCCAAAACGCGGTTGGAGTGAGAAAGAATCCTCACGTACTTCATACCAAAGTTCGGCAGCATATTAAATATTCCACCTGTCCCACAGTTCTCAACCATTGCCACTGCCATTTAAATATAGAAACGACTTTCATACAGTCTTTATTAGTTCATTCTTCGGCATCCTTTCCCAGTCCCAACCAATTCCAACAGATACTCCAGCCAAGATCATCTCCAAACATCATCTTCATATTCTCCTCGGAAGCACTTGTACCTTGGTCGGGGGTATACATCACCGCCTGTTTTCCGACAGCCAACGCAATCATTGGGGGTACCTCGGGGAACTCAGTCCACTTAGGCTCGTGGCTTGCATCATTAGCAACAAGCAGTTGCTGATGAATGTTTGCTGCGGCGATGTGACCCATTGCCATTGCTGCACCACAGCGTTTGATACCAGACCACGATGCGGAATCACCAGCAACGAAGTGGTGGGCTGGTGATGAAACCGTATTCAGAAAGTTCAACCTGGAGTGTTCAGTAATTGTTATGGCCTCAAGTTATAAAGTGGTTCACATACTTTGAATCAATTTTTACATATCCATCCTCGGTCATAGTCTCTTTGGGCAAGAACGTAGTCGATGGTATGCTTTTCGATACAGCCCAGATGACATGTCCAGCCAATATTTCCGAGCCGTCTGACATGGTAAGTTTAAAGTGTGGGTTTCCATCATTCAGATCGACTGTCTCCTGGTTGGTGACTCTGTGGCCCAGGATGACCTTGACTCCTTGTTCTTCAAGTAGCTGTGCGGTTTTGTCTTTGAACTCGTCTGGAAGCGGCTCCGAGGAAAGAAGTTTGTCACGGGATTGGATGAGTGTGACCTTCTGGGTTGGCTCAACCAGCCTCAATTCTGCAGCCATCTCAATACCGACGGCACCTATACACCCGTCAGCCAGAACAATAGTATCAGGAGGCAAGGATGTCCATACCACCACCAATAACTACTACGCCCTCTTTGGCATTCTTCACTTTCTGAATGTGAGTTTCTGTCTCGTAAAGATATGCCTTCCTTGTCAGACTCTGTGGCACAGTTGGAAACGCCCTCCTTAACCCAGTAGCAACGACTAAATAATCATAATTTTCTCTTATCTCCGTCCCAGATATATTGTCTGCAATCGTGGCAACCTTTCTTTCGCAGTCCACAATACCCGCACTGCCTTGGATGATATGGATGTTCTTTGCCTTGAGAGCGGGGATGTCGTCGTACTTGACCCATGCTTTCTTGGAGAAAGTTTCAGAGGCAAAGGCGAGCGGGGATCCGATGAGATGGTCTTCATTTCAAGTCAGATGTGTAGATGCTAATTAAGTTTCGCAACTTACAATATCCATCCCTCTCATCAACAATGGTAATCTCGACTGGAATCCGGGGTTCGGACGGGGCCGGAGCGGGTGTGTCTGGTGTAAATCGTGCTCGTCTCGCACTACACAAGTCGTGAAGATTCAAGGCCGCAGAAAGACCACCATACCCACCGCCAATGACGAGGACTCGTGTTGGGGGGTTGGCTTGGTGAACTGAAGGCATCCTGAAGGGTGACTGGAAGAGCGAGAGAAACCTAGGAATGAGACGAGACATGAGGTTTCCCATCTTGAAAGCAAACAGAGGTAGATATGAAGATGATGAGGAAGTCTTGAAATAAAAGCTGGTCGGAGAAAATAAGGGCCATCGCTGACACGTGCTCTCCGCATTGTTGTCCTAATGGCATCAAGCCTATCATGCTATCGGTTTGCAGCGATCCTTGCCGCTCATCCCTGAGAGAGAAAGCTCTTCGGAGCCAAGACTGGTCTTGGGTTGTCGGGTTCTCCCTGAAATACCGCAGGAAAGCGTGTCGGCGGAGAGATTTCTTGCCAGGATAGCCGACTTCCCGCGAATAGGAGGCTCCGTTGCGACCCAATTCTCGCCGCCCCACTTTGCAGGAGACGCTATCAACGGATCTGATAACCTAATGGTCGAAATCTTATCAGATCCGATTCTCGGAGGAACTGCGGATCCTGCGGACAGGGAAATTATTGGTGCTTCGCGTCCCTGAGCGAGGAGCGACGAGGCCTTGGTCGGACTGGCCAAGACACCAATACCTGAAGTCGACTAGGGCAGTAGAGTCAGACGGACGGAGCCCTCGACGTGAGAAAAGAGACTGCATTAGCCGAGACTAAACTGTACGTAGAACTCCAAAATATACTGTACAAGGTTGGGGTCTTGTACCTGAACACAAACATACCCACTCCACTTTCGTACGCGATCTGATACGATTTTGATCCAGCTACCGGCCTGACGGCACTCCGGCTGCTCGGCAGCGAGTCATGGTACATGTAAATTACCGTTCGGTCTCGGTTTATATATCGGTGTATCGACTTAGAAGTGCGAGAAAGACCGATTAAATCTGTCCCGGTAGGAAAAATCGAATCCTGTCTCGGTTTCATTCTCATATGACACGTGATCAACGTAAACTGAGTCGGTTTCCTAGGACGGCTGTTTCTTGGTTTAATAGGATACTGCCCCCAATAATAGTATGATTAGTCCTTGAAACTACCGGAATCAAAGAGGCGCGAGGTAAGAAAATTGGTACACTAGCAGTTGATCACCTGCTTCTATTCAAACCCATGATTTGCTAATCAACCAGACCCCTTTAATATTTTAGCCGAGGTAGGGTGAGGACCATAGCTCACCAATTGTCCTTCTCCAAAACCCATTTTAAAAACAGCCTCTATCACTGATGGTTCCGGCATAACTTCTAAAAAATTTATTTGGCACGGTTCCACGTGCTGCAGTGCATGCAAATTTGGTGCGTAATATCCCCAGACCCCATCTTGCTACCCCGCACTTGTTCACTAGCTTTGGCATCGGGTTCCATATTTTGGTAGCCACTCGCAGTTTAGCAACCATTTAGAGGTAATTCTAGACACTGATAGCCAATGAAGAACACAAACGGCGATGCCGTGAAGTGTATCCGACAGGTGCCAGGAACCGCTGCCGTAGGGACAGTGTGAGGGGTCAAGCTGTAAGCTCGAGAATCAGATGCCAATATGCATACATAAAAAGCCCAAAACTCCCTTCTTTTGATCCTCAAAATTATTTGTATCTTTCCAGAACTTCAATAGTCTCTTGCACTCTCAAAATGCTTATCGTACCCCTCCAAATCAACGGCAAAGATGTCACCACTGCCAAGACCATTGATGTAACACAGCCATCTTCCGGAAATGTAATCCACAAAGCCTCCTCTGCTTCAGTCGCCGATGCGATATCTGCCGTTGAGGCAGCACAAGCAGCGTCCGCTGGCTGGGCCTTACTTCCTGCTAACCAGAAACGCGATATTTTTCTACGTGCCGCTGATATCCTGGAGAAGCGAACTGAGGAGGTCGGAAAGTGGGAAGAGGATGAAGCAGGCGCGACGCCATTCTACGCGTCTGGTTTTGATGCACCGACAGCCGTCAGCGGCCTCCGCGATGTCGCAGGCAAGATCTCAAGTATCGTCGGCACGGTACCGCAGCTGAGTGATCCAAAGAGGAGTGCGATGGTGTTGAAAGAGCCGTATGGCGTTATCCTTGCTATTGCGCCATGGTTTGTCTCCCCCCTCTTAATTGCACGTGGCTTGCATGATATCTGACATGTGAATCCAAACAGGAACGCAACTTATATCCTTGGCTTCCGCTCCGTAACCTACGCCATTGCAGCTGGCAATTGTGCCGTCCTGAAAGCACCCGAGGCAGCACCTCGCTCTTTCTCCGCCATTGGCACCATTTTCAAGGAAGCTGGACTCCCGGATGGAGTCTTGAATATCATTCAATCGCACCCGGAGGACGCCTCAGCCGTAACTACAGCTCTGATCCAGCACCCCGCAATCGCGAAGGTAAACTTCACCGGCAGCACAAACGTGGGCCGAATTATCGCCAAGATCGCTGGAGAAAATCTCAAACCCGTCCTTTTAGAGCTTGGTGGCAAAGCTCCTGCTATTGTGTTAAAAGATGCAGATCTGAAGCTCGCGGCTGGAGCGTGTGCCATGGGTGCATTTCTTCACTCGGGTCAGATTTGCATGTCTACGGAACGAGTCATTGTAGAAAAGAGCGTTGTCGAGGCCTTTGCTGAGGAGTTGAAAGGTGCCATTGAAGGGATCTTCCCAAGCTCTGGAGATCCGCTCGTTTTAGTATCTCCCGCTGGAGTCACAAAAAACAAGGCACTCCTTAAAGATGCCAAGGGCAAGGGCGCTGATATCATCTTCGGGGACATTAACGCAACGGAAGCGAGACCAGAACTCATGCGTCCAGTTGTAGTGAAGGGCGTCACTAAGGATATGGACCTCTACTACACGGAATCCTTCGGCCCAACTGTGTCACTGTTTGAGGTCGAGAATGAAGACGAGGCCGTCAAGATTGCAAACGATACGGTATACGGCCTAACTGCTTCGGTATTTACAAATGACTTGGCACGAGGTTTGAGGATCGCAAAGAAGATCAACAGCGGTGCCGTTCATATCAACGCCATGAGTGTCCACGATGAACCTGCGCTGCCACATGGAGGCTGGAAGTCAAGTGGATGGGGACGTTTTGGAAGTCCCGGGCTGGAGGAGTGGGTGCAGACAAAGACAATCACATTCCAAAATGGTTCGTGATGTTAGCCGATATCTTTGACGCTCGAGTTCTTGTTACTTGGTAGTGTTTAATTTGAATTTCTCCTACGAGCTTTGTTTCAAGAGCTGTCATCACTCCCTCCCTAGAACCCTTTAATATACATGTGATCTTCCGTAGTCGCCAAAACCTCAAACTTCATGCCCACCGCAATCTGCCCTTCATCCCTAGGACATCCCAGCATCCCAAAGCATGGCTTCCATTTCATACCCTCATCAACCCTTCTGTATGTCACTAGAGTGTCCCATGGCTCCTTTTGGTCCTTCTCCGCTGTTTCTGGATCCACATTCGGAACCTGACATCTTGCACACCGTGCTTGAATATCAATCTCCATCCCCTTTTCTCCTCCACCTAACAAGTTCGTTAAACCCAATTTTGGTTCTTGTGTGGAATCAATGATCCGGATGGTTTTCCAGCCATCTTCGCTCCATGCCTTTGGAGCTGTGTCGGATGGGTTGGAAGAGTCAGAACCACGAACGATGATATTTGGTCGGAACCGCTCAATGCTGATCTCATCATGGCCTTTTTCTTTCAGCCTCACATTTAACTCGTTGATGCTTGCTTCATTCGCAATCAGAACGGGCAGCACGTCTGGGAAATTGGTGCTTTCTTCTCTTCCTAGTACATCCGGAGCCCCATTACCGCGCAAGATTCTTGGGGTAGGCCCTTTATAAACGAGTTTGACTGCTTTGTTGAAGAATTTGGTGAAGACATCGTTCACATCGTTTTTGTACGCATAACCGTCTGTGTTATTTTCCCAGATGTTGACAGTCAGCAGTTCGGTGTTTGTGTCAAGCCAGGATTGCGTTGGTCTTGCGGGGACTAGGACCCTTGTATCAGTGTTACGGATGGATATTACGAGCTGTTCTGCATCTAAACCGCCATGAGGCGAGGCCGGTGAGGGCTTTGATGAAGATGTATTGGAGTTTGATGCAAAGGCTGTGTCGATCAAAGTCATTTCTGAGATGTCTCTAATCGTGATAAATCTAGGACGAAATCAGCCAACACATATGAGCCACTCTGGACCGAGACGGTGGGATGAGTTGCGTACTTATTAGTATTGGCATCGACAAACATCCATCTTCTGTCCAAATCCAAGCCTCTTCGTGTCAGGACAGACGTCTTAACCGAGATACCGCGACATGATTTTATCGGATATATGCGAAGCTCTGCAACCTCACTTGTCACGGTATTGTTACCAAACGGGTTGAGTTTTTCAAGCATTTTATTGCCTCGTTGCAATGTTACAAGTTGGAAGGATATATATAACTTTTTCTTGTTTGAAAAGGAGGTTCAAAAGCTGCTCCGCGAATAAGATAAGTAAAGCGCGGGCAATGACGTTGCTGAGTCGCGGAGTGGACTGATATCCCGTTTAACCGAGAGCGTGGACTCAAGATTCATATTAGCTAACGGGATGCCACTAGTTGACAAAGATCAATACCCTTGATACACGTTTTCACCCCGAAAACTCTATCTGCTGTTTGTGTCTCAAAAGTATGGACATGAATCTATCATCACGTGACAACCCCTTTCCAGCAACCGAGATCTCCTACCCATGCTTCACCTACAGACCTGAGGGCTATGTTGCAGATAGAACGTCGTGCTGTCTTTCCGTAAGGCTTCACCGAAGAAATGTGAATCTGTGATTCACACACCTATAATTACCCATCATAGTCACAAAGCATACAATGCCTCGGGGGCGACATCATGTCTCACTTCCTGTGCGTTTGTCTAAGAATTGTCATGAAAATTGGCTTCCCGATCCTCAGCCTCACCGGTTCTAGGCCCACCACTATTTGTCTAAGACAAGTCTAAAGGAACAGCGCAGTACCACCTCGCCGAGTATATAACTCGCGTTGCATGCACTGCTTGCATTTCTTCACCTGCCATTCCCAGCCGTTGAGCATCATTACACACAGGCACGATGCAACTCACTGCTATTGCAACACGAGCAGTTGCCTCGACGATGGTCTTGGTGCCAATGTATATCCCTCTCACACCAGGATCATGGGACCCGATCTTTGCCTCTATATCTTGCAATCCCACCGTGCAATTCCAACTCATCATAAACCCCGACTCCGGCCCAGGTGCGACCCAATTCCCCGATGCTGAATACGTTACACGTATCGCGAAGATCCGCACCTTTCCTAATGCGAAAATGCTGGGATATGTGCATACCACGTATGGTGCGGAGACCCTAGCTGCCATCCAAGGCAACATCACAAAATACGATGGATGGAAAACATATTCTGGTTCCGACATTCATCTGGACGGAATCTTCTTCGACGAGTCCCCCGCAGCTTGGACAACACAGACCGGGGCGCTCATGACCAATGTAACAACATTCGCGCGGGGAAAGTTCAGCGCCGTAATGCTGAACCCTGGAACTGTGGCCGACGCAAGGTTCTTTCCCCTCGCCGATAACATTGTTATCTTTGAGAATAGCTTCAGTGCCTGGACGAAAAAATACATCGCGTATTTGAATACCGCATTCACCGCGGCACAGAAAGCAAAGAGTGTGATCATGATTTATAGCTATAAGGGAAAGGCGGTTGATCAATATGCCATTACGCAGTCGGTAGTAGGGATGGGAATGAACGGGATATTTGTTAGCAATAAGAATGGATACACGGCACCCAGTTCGATATGGGATTTTTTTGTGGCACTGTTGAAGATAAGCAATAGCGGATTGTGAGGCACAGGATGGAACAATGAGGAATGATACAAGAGCATACTGGCATAAATCATGAAATGAGAAACATTAAAATCACAAGTATTTGCAAGTTGAAATCAAGATATAGACATAGAAATGCTAAATATATACAAAAAATGAGTGATAAGCGACAGGTCAGACATCCTGAATCCCAGACTCTAGCACGGTATTTGATCCCAAACCTCGGAATGACGTTACAGTTAAGCCTTGCTTGTCGAGTTTGACGTTGAACCACCGACGGTGATTGTTTGAGAAACCTTCAAGTCTCTGGAGCTAGCACCAACGCTAAAGACATAGTCACCGTCCACAACAGCCCACTGCTGAGCACTCACATCCCACATGCTAATATCTCGTCGTCTGACACTGAAGGTGACAGTTGAGCTGGTTCCGGCAGTGATCATGGTTCGCTCAAAACCTCTCAACCAACGAATTGGCTGGTCAGCAGCGGCGGGGTACTGGACGTAAAGTTGTGAAACCTCATTACCATCCACGGTTCCGTTGTTAGCAATTGAGACAGAGACACTGATGACTTCATCCCAGAGATCTTCGTATCCTCCAACAGCAAGTGCGCCGGTTGGGTAGGTGGAAGCAAGGGCTGTGGAGTTGGTGATGGCGGCGGTGAGAGCGGAGTACTCGAAGGTAGTGTAGGACAAGCCATAGCCGAATTCATATCGGGGTGTGACGTTGTACTTGTCGAAGTATCTGTAGTCGACATAGTTGCCTTCGGTAAAATCGCAGACAGCAGTTTCGCAAACGGCGACATTGTAATCACTCTCGTTCTTGGCGATGGTATGGGCGAGACGGCCACTGGGATTGACATCGCCGTAAAGTACGTCCAGAAGAGAATTGCCAGATTCCTGGCCTAATAAACCACCATAGATAACGGCAGTCACGTTCTCGTTCTCAATCCAAGCATCGACGATGTACGCGCCGACTGTATTGACAACAACAATAGTGTTGGCGCAGTTTGCAGCGACTGAAATAACCATATCATCTTGCTCAGTGTTGCGAAGCTCAGTACGGTCCGCACCTTCACCTGAGAGTGCGTTGATGAAAGCAATACAGACTGCAGCACCGGTGGCGTAGTCTGGGATTGTTTGAGTGATAGCAGTGCCGCCGCTGAGGAGACTGATCGCGGCACCAGCACGCTTAGTGAGGCCAGTTGGTGCGCTGCCAGATGGAGCACTGCCGCTGGCTGTGCCGTTTCCAGAGAAGCTTCCGCCACCACCGCCGCCGCCTCCGAAAGATCCCGAGTCAGTTGAGCCTGTGTATGTGTTGTTCAAGATCCAGCGGATCATGGTCCCTTCCAAAGAGGCTCGGTTAGTCAATGCCTGCTGGGGAGTGATCAGATATGGGAACGAAGTTTGTCCCGATCCACTGCCACCTGCGAGATGGCCATCGTAGGTTGGACCAGATCCTGTAACTCCAAAAACGTAGTTAGGGCCAGCCATGACGGGTCCAGCGTGTGCGCCAAACAGTGCCATTGAGCGAGGCTTGCTCAGAGGAAGCGTGTTGTTGTTATTCTTGAGCAAGACAAGGGAAGCGGCACCATTGGTTCGGACAATTGTGCTGTGGTTGGCGCGTACATCGACATACTCATCCGAACCGACATATGCGGGCTGTGTCCCATTGTCGAGACCAACGTAGAAGTATCCGATGACGTTACGTACTGCCATGTCGTCGAGACGAGCTTGAGTGAACGAGCCATTGTTGATACCTGCTTGGAGAGTTGCATTGGTCCAATAAGTAGAGGAGCCAAAGTCAAGGCCACCATTTGCGGATCCGTAGGCAGTAGCTTGGCCGGAGACGTCAGGGAAGACTAAACCGGGAAATCCAAGCTCTGTCTTGAGCATGCCTTGGAGGAGATCCTCGTTCTCGCATGAGAGTGTGCCGTTGACCTTTGTCATAGCGCACATGACAGCAGACAAACCTTCCTTCACACCATCGTAGAAAGACCTGATAATATTAATACAGATATTGGTTACTTTACGAAGCAACTTACCAGAGATAGGTTTCATGAAGAGTCTTGTCATCGGCAACACTGGAGTATGGGGCAACAGATGAGGAACCGGAGGCTTGTCGATTGGTTTCCTGTTCGTTCAGTAGAAAGTGCTTTCCTCCAGCAAGAACACCAGCGTCAGAAAATGCGCGAGCCCCAACGCCAAAAGCGATACCATTAAGGTAAGGATCAGGCGTGAAAGCCTCAACGAGTCGACCGCCCCACGGAGTGCGCCCTGCGCTAAGATCAGCACCGCGTATCTTGGAACTGTAGATTCGACTTACCTAAAGGTTGGGAGGTTGGTCCATTGACAACCTGGAAGCCCTTTCCATAGAATTCAAGTGCAACAGCCTTCATCTGGTCGTACATCAGGGTCTTATCCCATGACATCGCGAGAGCAGAGGATTCAGAAAAGCCAGTGACATAATCGTAACCTGTACATGTCATTATGAAGGCCCTTAACTATAATAATCTAATCATACCTTGAACACTCTCAGTCCCGTCCTTGAACTGCATTGCAGTCCAGTTGACAGAAGACACAGAGCCCCCAGTAATCAGGGTAATCTTCTCCTGATTGGTCATGCTAGCAACAAGGGCTGTAGCCTTGGCATAAGCATCAGCCCAAACACCAAGTGCAACATCTCCAGAAGATAGTATGCCCTCTGTTGACGATGTTGTGGAATTGCTGGTAGTAGAGTTGGTAGCGAGAACGGAGGGAAGCAGGAGCGCGCCTGCGATGCACCTGACGGTGGCTTTCATGATGAAAATAAAAAGATTGGAGCAAGACTATGTAACAAGAAATGAATGTGTTGAGCAAGAATGAAAGAACGAAAGTGTTGGTGAGAAGTCCCTAACTACAGAGAATGCGCACGAAGATATACAATTCCTCAATGACCCACAGATCCATTTTGCAGATCGTAGAGCGATATTTGCAGCAGAGCATTAGAGTGACCACGTCCTCGACGGAGAGCTTAGAATCCACTTCACTCAAAACAATCGACTTCGAGATGAGTGACGAGTACCTTTGTTTCCCGATTCCCAGGCTGAACGGATGAACTTTGCTTCGGTATTGGCGGACGGCACTCTTACGCCCCAGAACTGCCACCCCAAGAATAAACAACGCAGGGACCAGTGCTTCATTGCCGAAGTTGAAAATTAGACGAATGGGTCACCAAGAGAGAGACCAGACGATGAGGCTCCACCGCTTGCGTACTCAAGTTGAACATTTAGGTGGCGGCGATGCATCGGATAAACAAAGTGGACGGGGTATGTGGACGACATGTGTGTTTCAAGACGGATCCATGCGCGATCGTATGGCTCAGGAGCCTCAAAATCAAGCTTCTTTATGAATTGAACCCTGTGCGCTCCATAAAATGACGGAAGTAATCTCGGGGCTTGGTCAGACCTCCGGAGTCTTCCACTTGGAGATCAACCTCACCGTCCACTTTGGATGAGGGCTGTATTTGAGGAACGACACAAGCTGCCCCTTTATGCGAAGAGCGCTACGAGGCTACACTTCAAGACGCCCAAAATGTAACAAAGTACCCTGATATTAAAATTTCACGCAAGCCAGTCAGCTTCTGCTAAACACCTAGAATCATTTAGACGAGCTTCCCGAGTCTGAGACTATACAACTGAGAAGAGAGGTAGAAAGCGTGAATATATCGGTGTGATATCAAGACAAGTACTTCTGGCTATTAAAGCAAATATGACCTGTCCAATGTCCAAGGAATGCACATATGGCGTAGAAAACCCCTCAATGCCACAAACAAACTTGCTTGTCCATTCTCAAGGAAATTCATAAAAGCTCATTGATAGGCATTGATTCCATTCGGGTCTGCCTGCTTCCGCAATGGGTTTGAGTCAAGAATGTTTATGTAGTATGTTGTGGACCTCTTTTGCTCATGAAACGGACCAGCTGTGAAGTAGTGACTAAACCCAACGCCTTCGCTATGATTTCGTAGCACATCTCGCCCATCAAACCCGTTAACTCCACGCTCGAGTCATCAATCATATGTATCATTCCACAAAGCGACCATTGGCCTTGATATCGATTGTACAACGAACGATCTTATCCACCTGAGGATCTCATATCCACGATTTGAAATTCTAGTCCTTCGGCTTCGAACACATGGCCAGGCCTCAATGCATCTGTGTAGATATTGGGCTCTTCATGTGGGTGGAAAATTCCTGGCTTTCGACAATTACTAACTGCAGACATGCCAGGTGGATCAGTGAGCCTGAAAACCCCCCATCTAGAGACGATTAGCGTTCGAGGTAGACACAAAGTTGATTCCAACTTACGATGGGTTCTTGCTTGGCGCACACACGATTGCAATACTTTCTGCCATCATCGCTTGGTATGCATTATGAGTATGAAGGTCCCGGCTGCTCATAAAGCATGTCTGAGTGGGGTGAGTATGTATCCAGCCCAAGCACATGAGATCTTCGGATATACAGTAGTCGAAGAAATCGCTTTCGTTTATCATCTCACACGTGTCACTTGTGTTCTTCTGCTCAGGGATCACAACGCGCTGGATGAATAAAGCATTAGAGATTAAAGTGCCACAGAGCATGCCACATGTTTCCAGATTGCGACTAGTGTTGGATTCGGCGCGACGTAAGAATTCGGTTCGCAAAGTAGGAGGCAGAAAGACGGTCCGTAGAGGATCTCCATTTTCGAGATACGCCGAAGGTCTAAAGGTGAAAGTAGACGACGGTTTAGAATTAGAAATTTCTGGTGCGGCCGGTTCCGGAGGGGCTTTGCTGGGGCGCATTGGAGGCGGAGCATCATATGCCTGCTGAGAACGCTCTTTCTCTTTTGGCGGTTTAGGGGGTAGGTTGAGCGGCACCTGAGGGGTATTGGGTGGTCTGCTTTCGAGTTCGTCATCGTAACGCAACGGTGTGGATTTCTGAATCGATGGATATCGATATTCAGTGTTTCCATTCATGGGCCTCGGGTGAGGTTTCGATAGCCTTCTCTTTGACCCATCAGACGAAAGATCATGAGCACCGTCCAATCTTCGCCTGCTGGCCTCCATATTCGCTCTCATGTCATCGTCGGCTCGGGATGCCTTGTCTTTCGATAACGCAGCCTCCCAATCGTCCCAAAGGCCAGCGGTCCGTCGTTCCTGCTCCTCCTGCTCGGAAACTCCGGATTGTCGTGTTGCCCGCCGAGCAGCATCTCGCCGACGACTCTCTTTATGCGCCAGCTTCACGGCCAACTGACTATTTTCTGCTGCACCAAGTGTTGTGGTGTTTCCCGCGATAGCAGGATCTGACGCCGCCGCAGAATCTGGCTGTTGCCAGCTCTCTGACCGCCCATTTCCAGCAGCTAGGCTTGCAACTCTCCTCCGCTCTAGAGCAGCCTCCCATGCAGAATACCGCTTATCGATTCGTGGTTTGATCACCTCAAGAGTGTCCAGGACTGTAGGTAGTGTCTTTCGTGCTGCCTTCAAGCCTGCTCGATTTTCGGGGTCTCCTGCAGATGGGTGTTGCGGCAGCTTCTCAGCGACTAAAGCAGCATACCGCATCAGCAGCAGGTACGCTTGCTGGTCGTTCGATTCCCGTTCGTAAATGTGAGCCTGCCAACATGTGTCAGTACCAGTCAGAGCGGCTCCGAGCTTGGAATTGACTGACCTCACGCAGCAGAGTTTCTGCGGTACGCAGCCAGTATTTGAGGGCAATAGCATGGTCAAAACGGAAATCTTGAGCCTTGGTGGAGATCTCTTTGACGCTCATGGGCTTCGAGATCTGGTATGCCGACCCCGCCATGGTTTGTTGATTGTCAAGATGAGTCCGGGAACGTGATATTTTCTGCCACCACAGTTGCTCCAACTGATGCTACTCAAGGAGATGTCTCCATCTAGCAGAGCACCTGGTTGTGGTTGATTTGGTTGGACATCCGGGTATGGGATCAGAAGTCGCCGTGTGGTAGTGCATCTGTAGCTGCCGCCTTCCTGCCTCGTCACCAAATGAAACCGCTGGAGTGCCGATATGCAGGCGGAGGCGGAGTTGAGCGGCAGAACTCATGCAGCCTTGCAGCCCCTGCTTCTCCAGCCTTGCGATTGATCAATTTTGAAGAGATTCGCCCAGACATCCTGCGACGTACCTTTTTACATATTGCGACTGTTGGAACTTCACAACTTCTTTCCTTTTCTTTCAGCTCCAGTCACTCTTTTCATTCTCTGTTCTTGCAAGCCATCTGTGGACCGTAATCCCTACACTCCCTTTAATGTTCCGACTGTGCCTTGCCTCCACTACATCTGCCCGTTGCAGGCCTCCTCCAGCATTTTATCCATGTCAGCGCCAATGGCAATCCCAGCGGCGACAATACCACCTCTCTCCTCCGAACCATAGTCCTACTGGTCGACGTATCGATCCAAAGTCTCTCGATAGTCGCACATCGTCCAAGCCATCGACCAATTCCCCAGACTCCTCGAGTCAGGAGCCATGTTCGTCAGATCTAGTCCCCAAGAAGTTGGCTGATGAGGCGACACCCCACGATTGCCCGAAGGTCGAGAAGGATAAATCTTCAAAGAAGCTACCAGATGGAGCTCATGGCTCATCGGTGGCTAATATTCCCGGACCTCTCCGTAAACGCGAAGTCATCCCCGAGCCACCTCGCCAACGTCGACGACGTGATGAATATCAGGAGTTTCTCCGGATGGAACGGCAGAGAATAGATGAAAAATTGAGGATGTTCGCAGAGGCGAAGGCGCAGAGAGAGGCGTTAAAAGAGCAAAAACGACAGCAATGGGATGAGAAGAGGGCTGTACGTGAACAGCTAGTATTGGATATAAAGAACAGGAAGTTGAAGGTACAAGAGGCACGAGATGCCCGGGTGCTTCAAATCAAGAAAAACAAAGAGGTCCGCGAAGCTAGACAGGCTGAGAAGAAAGCGGAGAAGGCAGCAAAGGCAGCAGCTGCCCTTGCAGCAGCTGAAGAAATCGCTCTGCGGGCGCAGGAGAAGCAGGAGCAGAAGCTGAAAGAGGAAAATAGATTGCGTGATCAGAGGGAGAAAATTGACTGGAGTTCAACAACCAGTCCACAAGCCCACCGTGAAGATGCTGGTGGTTATCTACGCTGGGCATTTGGTGCACTTAAACGCCCTGGGGTGAAGGCAGATCGTAAACGGATCAATTTGACGAGTCAATCCCTCGCAGGTAAAATTCTGCGTTTCCATTTTGTCAATTGGACTCTGACACATCTTAGATGATATTCTGGAACGACTAAAGCCTTCTCTTGATAAACACAAAGGTTGTGACATAGTTGACATCAATCCCGGTGCTGGCATTTGGTCTTCCACACTTCACGACTATCTCAAACCTCGAAAGCACATCCTCCTCGAGCCCGACGAAGGCTTGTACAGACCACTTCTGGGACCCCTGCTAGACGCCCCTGGCTCCAAGTACAGCCTCGTACCAAAATCCGGAATTGTTTGGAGGCATCTTGAAGATATTCTCACCAAGAATTACCTCCCATTCCAGGAAGCGTTCGAAAAAGGGGATCCGCGACTTATGGAACCAAATAACACACTACTTGTTGTAGCCAGCTTAGGCTTTCACCCAATGAGGTCGTATCGTGGTTTCGCCTCAATCTCGCAGCTTGTTATACATCAGCTCATGGCCTCTGTGAGATCTCATTCTCTCTTCCAACAATATGGGCAGGTTCGAATGCTAGTATGGACTGGTGACATTGAGGCAAGCAAATTCTTACCTAGGGTGATTGCACAACGCAGAAAGGCAGCAATCGAAGCAGAAATTGCATGCGACATGAATGAAGTTGCGTCTTCTACCAAGTTAAGGATGGCGGGTATCTCAGACATGAATTTCGCTGTGTCTAATGCTGCGAATGTCTGGGAGAAGATGAAAAAAGCAAATTTATTCCCGTCTCCCAATCGGGAAAGTGATTTGCTCCAGGGAATCAACCGGGGGACGCGGAAAGTTCAGCACGACAGCCTGTTTCCTCCGAGCTTCCTTTCGGCACTCGCCAATCTCGAGGACAAGTTCGCGAGTGGCAAGTTCACGAAAGATCTCGACGAATCTCGCCGAGGTGGAGGAGGAGAGGAGAATACTACCACTGGCATACACTGGACCACAGAATACGCCCTACTCCGTCTCTATCGTCGGCAGTATCAATCTGGGCAAGCCACACCTGCTGGAATACAGAAATTAGTAGAAGAACATGTAACCATCATGGGACTTCAAAGGAGACACTACCTTTCTACGGATGGGGCCTTGCGAGAGCGCTTGATGGAGGAAATCATATCAAGAGGGGAAGACTTAAACAATAAAATAGAAGATGGCAGTGAATCTATACAGGAGAAGTATATGGCTTTTATTGATAACGCGCAGTCATCGGAAACGGATCCGCCGCTGCTCGTCTGGGATAGTCGAGATGTGGAACCTTTGAAGGTCCATCCAGAAGAATTTTACCCAGAGCAGGAAATGACTTTGTTGGATCTTCAACCAAAGCCACAGTGGCCGATCTTCCTCAAGAATCAGCCAGAGACTTGGGAGACTTTCGAATTCATGTTGGGGCAGCTGTTGATGGTGTCAAGACAGCCACTAAAGAGAGGCCTCGAGGGTTTAGCACCAGGTGCATTTGAATGGCTGGTGGCGCATTGCCCGCTGCTGACTGATCCAACCAAAGGAGGCTCTCTTGACCCGGGCAATATCCGGGTGAGAATGCTGACGATAGACATGCTGAAGCAGATGATCAAAGCTTGGATGGAATGGCCTTTCAGGCCAACGCGTTATGAACTAATTGCTCGATCTGGATCAGCGGCTTATGACCCAGATGGCCTGGAGGAACAAAGTAAAAGCATGTAGTGAGTCTATGCACGCTGCTCACATTCATTGATAAATGAAATACTTGATGAAGCAAGCCCTTACTCAAGAGAAAGAATAACTTCCGCTCTCTACGTGTAATTCTATCTGCTATTGACTTGCATTTTCCTTTGTTCTTCTCGCTGCGTTCCATATATGTCTTGCGCATCGATATGTCCACTCTGTAGCGCTTTGCATTTGATCACGGCTAGCTATCTTTGCATCGAAGAAAGTTCTGCATCCATTAAACCTGCCGCAATCTAAAAATTTGCTGGATCAATTCCACTATTCCGCTGACGGTTCCCCAAAATTTCGTTTCCAACGACTAGCTTCATAGGAACCGTTTGCAACAACATCGCCAAACACTTGTGTCCGTCGCAGGTCCTCCACGACTTTCGCTTTCACTCCTATTCGCAACTTTCACTGTCTTGTTTTGGAGCGGTATTTACATCCTGCCGCGCGCAGCTTTCTCTCTTGTCTAGCACTGCTTTGCTTTCCTGCCAGGCGCAACGAGAGCTCTAGCAATTCAACAACGAATGCCCAAATGGCAGCTATCACACCCTGTCGCTTCTTTGCTCTAGGCAGCTGCAAATACGGGGAATCTTGCAGGTTTAGCCATGATAGTGTGCGCGCTGGTCGAGCTGCGCAGCTTCGAGCAAATGCGCCGGACTTCGTTCCGTTTGTACCCAAAGCCGCTGTGGTGTGCAGGTATTTTGCTTCGAATTCCTGCATGTATGGCGATAGGTGCCAGTATTTGCATGATACCCCCAGTGGAGACCCCGAAGGAGACCTCTCCGCATCAATGCAAATAGATAGGGAACCGGATCAGGTAGTCGAGGGACTTTCTGTCTCCGAGCAACAGGTAAGCAGAACGTACTTTGCACATCTTGGTATTCAGCAAATGACATTCAGCAAATGACTGAGAACCTTAGGCGATTGACGAGGAGCTGTTCAAGCTACATTCCGAGCTTTTGAACTCTGAACAGGCAGCAAGAGCAAAGATGAAACCTGATGGGACCCTGGAAGAAGATATTCATGGAGCTGTTGTAAGTTGCACCCACGTCCTCTGTCCATATGATACGTAATAACTCGGAGCAGGTTGTATACGGACCAGGAGCGGAAGTCAAGTCGGTCAGGCTCCGTTCTGATTTCTCTCACCTCCAAATTCTTGGTCTGCCAAATACTGCCAATGAGTTGACGGTTATGGAGTTCCTGAAAGTGCTGGGCTTTGACGTCCCTGTAGAGCAAATTGATGTTTACGCCATAGGAAATGAGCAATCGCTTGTTGCAACAGTCAGGTACGTGTGCCGCCTGTTCCCAAAAATATCGTTTCACCGAAGAAAATCTGGGTATTAAAATTGGCATCTGATCCTGACTGACTAATGTACCTTAGATTTGATGATGCCGATACTGCGAAGCAAATCGCCGAGAAAGCAGACGCAGAAATGGGTCCTGGAAGTACTGGGCAATTTACAATTAAAATAATCCCTCCTCGTGCTAGGTTTGGAAACTGGATGCAGTTCAACACGATTGCCCTATCTTGGTACAGGAGGTCGAAGAGAGCTACGCTTCAGTTTTCGCATCCGAATCTCATGAACCAGGCTAAAGCCCTTCTGGAGAAACTTAGAAATCCGTCTGGGCGGGCGCTTCGATGCAGACTGATTCTTGATTGGGGACGCCGAAATCGCAATAGATTTCTTATCGAGGTTGGCAATTTGGAATGGGATGCTACAGCTGAATGGATCAACGGAGCCCTCCAGAAAGCCATTGACGAGTCTGCAGCGCAGAATGAAACAGGGCACAATGATAGTCAGATTTGCCCTCCACTTCCCCGCAGTATTCGAATTATGGATCCGATGGACAATATGGACGAGCATGAGAGTATGGAAGCTGTTGAGAGTTTGTTGAAGAGCATTGGGCCCGTCGAATCTTTCAGCGTGTACGACGAGCAAAGGAGTATGAAACTCAAGGCAACAGCTGTGTTCTTGAGCCCCCACCACACTTCACAGGTAAACCTATAACTACTGATCACGGGAGCGGATGCTAACATGATTAAAGGCAGTCCAGAAGCTAAACGAAAGTGTCCATGATGATCTTGGCAAACTCTTTGTCGAACGTGTTAGTTCTGTCAAGTTCAATGTCCCAGAGAAAATCGCGAGATCGTTGAGACAAGAGCTACAAGCATTCCAGAATCGCATTCAACGAGAAAATAACCTGAAAATGAAGCAAAATACAACAGATTCAAGTCCAATGGATAAACCATACGTCAAAATTCAATTCTGGGCCAAGGGTGGTGATGCCCCAAAGCATGTTGCAGTGGCAAGATCCGAATTGGAAAAAATTCTCAAGGGGGCCGTGGTCCTGGACAGTGGCAAGGCTTTTTGGCACCATTTTTTCAGGACACCTGGATCTCTTCCATTTCTATCCAACGTTTCATCAAGCTGCGGTCTTTATGTCCATCGCGATCTTAGCAGAGAACAGATTGTTATCTATGGTGGAGTTCCATATACGCGTGATCAAGCGGCAAAACAACTACTTCGCAAGGTGCGACAGCTTGAAAAGACTGAGTTGAAATCTGTAAGTGCTCGTATTTCCATTGTATTCTGGCCTAAAATTTAGACGCTGACATGTTAAAACCAGACTCCAAAACGTACTACCAATTCATCCAAAGAGTGTGTGACTTGTTTCACAGTGGAAGAAAAGTCTGTTATCACAAGTTGTGGTCACACTTATTGCGAAGAATGTCTGTTAGGGCAGGTGAGATCCGCTGATGAGCAGACCCTACCATTGATCTGTCATGGCGAGCAAGACACCTGCAAGAAGATATTTGCTCTCAAGGAGCTCAGAGAACTTGTCCCCCTTCCTGACTTTGACAACCTCCTTGCTGTATCCTTGAAGGCTTTTATCCGGACGCGTCCCACCGAATATGCGTACTGCCCAACTCCAGACTGTGCCTCTGTTTATCGAGTCAAGCCAGAGGCAACTTCCGCTGAGGAAAAAGTTATCTTTTGCACAGAATGTCTGTCAGCAATCTGTATGACATGTTGTACACCTACCCATGATGATACAAGCTGTGCAAACAACGCGGCGGCGAAACTTGACGCAGAGCTTGCAATCTATAAAGCCGAGAATAATACCAAGGATTGCCCGAACTGCGAGACGATGCTCGAAAAGGTGGACGGATGCAACCACATGATGTGCCCAATATGTCTGACTCATATCTGCTGGGTTTGCTTGCAGACTTTTGGTACTGTGAACGGCGATAGATGCTACAGTCATTTGAGACAAGTTCATGGCGGTTTTGGACTTTTTGGCGACGACGACAACAATGACGATAATGACGATGATGATGACGATGATGACGATGATGACGGATTAGAAGGCGAAGACATAACAGTGATAGTGGCCGCCTTCCGACAACGAGCTGCAGCAGCTGCTGCCATAAGAAATCCTGTTCAAAGACAAAATCCGATTATGAATATTCCAGTGGGGGCGAACAACTTGCCGGCTCTGCAGCAGAACTACGATGTTCTAAATCATGAACTTCATGGGCCAGGACCTGTCGGACTTGCAAACAACATGCCAGGTCGTGTAGCTAATATCCCAGGTGGAATGCAGCGCCACCCAGGGGAGAGACGCGAAGAATTCAATCGTCGCGAACTCGATCGTATCATTGGTGAGCAACAAGAGAGGTTCGTGAATCTGCAATACTTGCTCAGAGAGCGCCTCAGGAGAAATTAAGAAGCGCTCGACTATTTGAACCGAGCATGAGAGATCACGGTCATTCTGGTATGGCGGCCAGCTGTATGTCGAGTGGCTAGTAATTCGGTTTCTTGACGGACAACTATGGAACTCCGTGCGAACGACTTTTTCCTTACTACTCAGCACAAAATGGCAGGATATTGTTCTTCAGAGCAGAGAGTAGGGCTGCGGTATGTGTGTACATTAGATAATTGATTACTTCTTTTTAAGGACTAACACTTTTGGATTGGTGATTCGCAGGTTAACCCCCCCTTGCACAGTGGTTTTGGCGAGTGCCAGCAATACCTCTATGATTTCATTTATTTTCTGAAACCGACGCAGGAAGAGACTATTCTCTGTCTCAATTAATCTCACATTATACCTAAATCTTGAGACTGATGGATCTTGTCCGGGTACTGCAGAAGTCTTGCCAGTAGGCTCTGCGCATTGAACACGTGAATGGCGTCCTGCACGAGATATGAATGATTCGCTTCTGCAATATGTCTGGATCCACTCGGTGAGAGCCTCATTCTTTCAGCTCTGTCAAACGACAGAACCTCCAAGTCTAAGACACACATCGAGTTTCAGGATTTAAAGAATCAGAACAGAATGGATTACTACCAACTGAATTCGGAAAAGCAAGAGATCCGTTTGTTAAAGCTAGTCGGGGATAAAGATTCCGACCACGTGAGCTGCGAGCTGAAGCATTACCGCCTGGACAGTCTCCCACAGTACAAGTATGCAGCTCTCTCGTACTACTGGGGCAATCCAGAAGATACAACTTCGATTACCGTCGATGGTTTTAAAGTCCAAGTAACCAAAACCCTAGAGGCGGCCCTGTATCAGCTTCAAGTTGATGGCTATCACAGGGTATGGGCAGATGCCATCTGCATCGACCAAACAGATGACGAGGAGAAGAGTGAGCAGATTCTACATATGAGAGCCATTTACTCTATGGCAAGGTCCGTTATCGTATGGCTTGGGCCAGATTCAAAAAGCAGCAGAGCGACAATGGAGTACATTGAGAAGATCAATACGGGCAAGTCGGTTGTCAAGGATATGCTCGGAACGCATGTGGAGGACATCGGAGGAAAGCAGCGGATCTCTCGATCATCGTCTGTTTCAACCTCTACATCTAGAGGCACACAGTACAATCAGCTTGATAAAACAATTGATCGCGGGATGGACCACCTTCTGCAATACCTCGGTGACGATTCTCGAGCGGGCTTGCAAGAATTCTTCGAAAGGCCCTATTGGCGCCGCGTTTGGATCATTCAAGAGATCGTTGCAGCGGCCAGGATCACGGTTTATTGTGGGAAAGACCACACCGAGATGAGCGATATTGAACGACTACTTGCACGTACTCCCGAAGGCAAAGAACTGCTCCGGAGTGGGAGGGTTCCCGATTTTCCCACGTTCCAGCCAGGATCGAGAGGCGAATCAAGCCATCTACTCAAATTGATCATGAACAGTCGTGCATCCGAGTTCACGAATCCGCGAGACAAGATTTTTGCGCTACGTGGTCTTGCTTCAGACGGCGAGGCTTTGATACCCGTGCCAGATTATAATAAGCCCGTCGAAGTTGTATTTGAGGATTTTGCTAGAACGCTGCTTTCGCAGAAGAAGTGTGGAAATATACTCCTGTTCCGTCCACCAGACCTGCCGGTGGCAGACAGCCGCCGCCTCCCATCCTGGGCCCCGGATTGGAGCAACTTGTCGGCAGCGTACCGCCCATGGCACTCTTTTCTTGCCGGGAGACATTTCTCACCTTCTTATTCCAGTCAAGAAGTGGGAACGTCCACTGGATCGAAATCCGAGAGAAAAGCGAAGACACGGACCATAAACTTAGAACCTCGCTTTACTTTCTACGACAACTTGATGAAGGTGCGAGGTTACATCATTGATGAGGTCGATGGAGTTTCCGCCCAATATAGCACTGAACGTGAGATCTCGGCTGAAGAGAAAGTCCGAAGAGCCTTTTCAAACCCACGTTCCAGGGCGCCGTTATTGAGTTTCGACGAAACTGTGCGTGCGTGCCATTGCAAGCTGCCTATGTATGAGACACGTGGATTTCGGACCACACAACACAAGCTGGGATCATACCAATACGAGCGACTATCATATCAGGCAATTTGTTAATATGCTACATACAGAGCAGGAAGTAATTAGACTTTGGCTTGAAGCCAATAGGGACTTCGTGATCGGCGGGGAGAGCCTGAGGTACTGGATGCGAAAAGCACGAAATGTGCGGGACGACAAGGGGCTCGATAGGCAGAAAGAAAAGAGTACGGGTGACGACTTCCACAATAATGGGCTGAAGAACGATATGTTCAAGAATCTAGGTCCAGCTGGTCTCACAATTCCACTTTTCGAAAACAAAGACAGACCCGGGCTAAAAAGTGGAAGTTCCAATTTCTTTTTCAAGACTACGAAAGATCCTGTATCGATGGGGTTTAACAGGACAATCAAGGTTCTAGAGTGCGGGATGCGTTTGGCGAGTACCGAGGAGGGGAGGGTAGTGATGGTGCATCCGCAGGCTAGGCGTGGGGATTTAATATGTTGCTTGCCTGGATGCGCTATGCCGGTGCTGTTGAGGAGGAAGGAGACGACAAAAGATGAGGTATACAGAGTGGTTGGAGAAGCTTATGTGCATCCCATATCTGATTGGGGCCCTGAGTTTTTGGGCCTGGAGGGTTTGGAGCGTGATGAGAAAGTGTTTTTTATTGAGTAGATTCAGGATGGTAATAGGTAATGATTCCATAAGCAAGCCGGAGGATGTGATTCCAACATACATCTTCTATTGAGTAGATTGCAACCAATCCAGCAATCTCCAAAGGCAGGTATTGACAAATTGATACCGAGGGTAGCACGTGCCTCATCTTGACCCCCTAGCCACCTCGGCTAAATTTCATGTCAGCGCGCTTTTCAAACGACGCATAGCGTTCCACTCGTGTTTTTATATGTTTTTTATAAGTTGGCACATAAAAGATATTAGTCAGCTGAAGACACTCTTATCTGATGGCGAGAAGACAGGACAGGAAAGGAAGGTCGTCCGGAGGCCGCATTTAATTGTCCAACCACGTTTAGCGCGAACGATTTTCGGGACCGAAGTGTCCCATGGCTAGAAACGGGCTGGAATCAGGCAGAATTCAATTGCCGGCAGATGAGGGCGTGACACATGTGAAATTTCAAGACCGAGAGTCTCGATGGCAGAAGTGGCAGAAGAGGGAATGGCGGAACGCACATTTATTTTTGACTAACTAACGAGGAATATGTGGTATCAATCTCGAAGACAATTTCAAACCAAGACGCAACAGCCGTCACTAATGAGATCCACCGCGCCAATTACTACCCAGTAGACTAATGATTACGGTTGAACTCCTCATCGCTATCCAAGACAGTGGTTGCGAACTTTCTGGCTGGAACACGCTTCATGAACAACAAGTCAAGCTCCTCAAAGGTTCTGCCCATCGTCTCTGGAAGGCGGAAGTACGCCCAGATCGTGGTCAACAAACTTGCCGTGCCCCAGAAGTAAGCAGTCTTGCCCTTCAAGTTCCACTCGCCGGGGTTCATCATGTATGGTTCCAAGACACCACCGATGATGTTGCCAAGGTAGTAAGTGGAACGACCAAGCACGACAGTTTGGGTACGCAGACGCGTAGCTCCAATCTCAGCAACGAGAGTGTAGACGATGGGACCGGCAGTCATGGAGTAGACGAAGAGCCAGAGGACGCACAAGGTGGCTTGGGTGTAGATGACGCCCAGCGACTTCTTGGCTGGGGTGGAGGCAAGGATGGCAATGAGGTAGAGGGCGAAGACTAGGAAGCAGAAACCGGAGATGAAAATTGTTCTTCGGCCAAATCTGGACATCAGGGTCCAAGAGATCATTGTTCCAACGAACGCAATGCCAGTTCCGCCAAGACCAATTCCGTATGCCGTGTTTGCTGAGATGCCAGCCTGTTCGAAAAAGTACGTAGCATTGTAAGCGAAAGCACCACCATCCGTGATTTGTGCGAGGAAAGCACCGCAGGCGATTTCAGTACGGCGGAGGTTGGTGCCCTTGAAGCAATCCCAGTATGTAGTACCAAGCTGCTCCTCCTCTTCAAGCTTGGTGGTGTGCACCATCAAAGCAACAGCAGCTCTGTGATCGACGTTGTCATTCTTCTGAGCGAGACGACGGAGGGAGTTTTCGGCATCCTCGAGACGTCCAGCACGGACGAGGAACCAAGGTGATTCGGGACAGAAGTAGGCGGCGATGAAGAGTGGAACGGGCCAGATCCATTGAACGGCAAAGCTGTGACAAATTGATTAGCATTTGATGGGAAACATCACATGATTTTGTAGATTACTCACGGAATTCGGTGTGCCCATTGCGTCTCGTTGTTCAGAAGGCCCTTGAGAACAGCGGCGGAGAACAATTGACCAGTTGCCCAACAAAGATTCACAAAGGCAGTCAGGTAGCCTCTGAGAGCCAAGGGACAAACCTCAGCGGCATAAGCAGGGCCTTGAGTTGCAAACACACCCCAGGGGATGGCGCAAAGAAAGGCACCGACTAGCAGGGTCTGGACATTTGGTGCAAAGAATGTGACAAAGATGAATGCGGTCATCAAAACCAAGTTCACCATCATGACAATTCGATGACCGTACTTGCTGGTAAAATATCCGTTGCCCAAAGCACCGATGATGTTACCAACGGCTTGGATGTCACCAATTCCTGTTTGCCATGGACCGGTAACCTGGTATCCACTCTCCTCGTTGACCCATTCTCCATACTTCTTTCTGAAACTTGGGAAACCCATGAAAGAACCAATGAGGGTGGTATCATAACCTTCCATGATGATGGTAGCAGAAACCATGACCGACCAGAAGACAGCTTTGCGATGGGTTTTGAGACCTTGCCACAAAGTCATGGAGTGCTCTGCTGAGGCACCCGCACGAGCATCTTCATCCAGCATCTTGCCGGTCATGGTGGCAGCGAGCTCTTGATGCTGAGCTTCAGGCTCATGTTTCTCGATGTTTTCGGAGGCCACATTTGGTGTTCTGTGAATATCGGCCATGATGGGCTACTTTCGAGCTTAGAGCTCTAGCAAAGAGGGCAATTGACTTGTGAGAAGAGTGAGATGAGTTAGAAAAAAGTTGGAAATTCACGGCGAGAGCTCTAATTATGTAGCAGCTGGAGCAGGAGCTGGAGCTACCCATAGCAATTCTTGAGAGCTTCCTCCGACTTCGTCACCTGCACGCCCGCCACCATGTCGTTGGTACAAGCATCCCCAAGAAGTTGACAAGGAAAATCCCCATGCCTGCTGCATCTCAAGCAAGCACAGATGCTGTTCGTCCTACCAACTCATGCAGACTGCCTCTTAGCCCGTCCTGCTCCAAGATATCACCAACATACATGGTCGTCTATTGGTGAGGATATATCGTGAAGTTCTCGACCTACATAGGCGAGAATTTAACGTGCGCTTGTGATCCAATGAGGAAGCCATCGACCGAGCTAACACATGATGGGGCCGACTGGGGTAATCTGAGGGGGCGGGAACAGCGCGGGGAAGCTGCTGAGATAATAGTATTATCTCAGCTTCACAGGTGGAAAAAACGGTGGGGCGTTCTCGGGCCGGACTAAGGCTAAATCTGCGGATAATACACGGGAAAAGGACGACGTCTGGAGACGAAAAGACGGCCCGGACGCCGAGAGGCTTTGTTGGCGCCAGGGGCATTGTCGAATCAAATTCTTACAATCTGGGCTGGCCAGAACATTGATTGCGGATGACCTTGCTCCGAGCTCAAACTCGGCCATTTAGGGACGCTCATGAATGTGGTTGAAACACAGTTCAACGCCTTTCAATCATACGGCCAATCTGCTTGCAAGAAGATACTGATGTGAAAAAATTCTCCGAAGCCGGTGGACTGATAACAACAGGCAAAAAGGCAGTCAAAGACGCCACAAAGCGAAGAAAATAAGCAATTAGCCGCCAAGTTTGTCGAGTATCAAACTCAACGACATGCGCTATAGAGCGAAAAGCGTTTCGGCCGCGTCTTGATAACTTCTCGACATGGCAGGTTGTGATAACAGCGCTCGTGCCTGGCAAGGAATGCACACTTGGGCACCAGGGCACACCTCGTCGGGATATGCAGACCCAAAGGGAAAGCCGATGCGCAAGCGCAATGTACGTGGTCGAAAAGAGCACTGCACGACGAGGAGTGCCACACTCGCTGCAATGCAAAAGGTCATTTTATGGAGATCTTCGTGCTTCACTTGAAGAATCAGGACCGATGCCGGTCTCAATATTGCATAGGTGTGACTGACTTTGGTACATACGGTTGGAACAGACCATGTCGTTCGACCAGGAATGACCGAGAGGCAAACCAGGTCGACCAAAGATCCTCAGGGCTTACCTCTGCACACCACCACGAAACCTGAAGGGTGAACCCTGGGTGCGATCGCAAAAGATTGCATGAACTATATTCGTCTGATGTAACATATCTCATGCTTCTTCTCTGTCACTAGTACCATACGAAATCTCAAACCAACAAACCCGCCGTATAGGGTTCTTTCCTCCTAGGTGCGCCGTGTTTGCATAATAGAAGTACCCAGCATGTGCGCCTTGCATAAAGCCCATCAGAAACGCTCATTTTGTACAGTCCTTTCTTCATGATACATTGGCCTCCAGTGCCGTTGATTACCTCCCATCTCTCACCCTACTCCTCTCTCGTTGAACCTGTGCGGCCAGCTCCGCATTCTCCCTGTCCTTTTCTTCTAGTCTCTGACGTGCAGAATTTCGATCGAGCTTTCGAGCTTCACGCTCGGCTTTGAGTTTGTATTCCAATTCTTGAAGCCTCACTTGCCACCTGAGATCTGGGCGGTAGTCCTCGTCGCGGGAATTGGGGCTCACGCTACCCATGGTTCTGTCTTCAGGCCTTCCTGATGAGCTTCCAGCGCGTGATTTGATGACCCTATCCAGTGTCTCAACTGCTGAAGTAGATTGATGTCTTGAGAGTGTCGAGGTGCGACTTCGGTCACTGATTTTGCTTCGAGGGCCGGTCAGAACTGAAGGGCTGGGAGCTTGATCGGTGTAGGCTCCAGCACGCACATCAGCTGCGGCTCTGAGACTAGAAACTTCGGTTTTGAGTATCTTGTTTGCTTCTTTCAACTTGTTAATCTCAGCTTGCCCACTGTTTGTGATGCCCGGAATGGCACTTCGTGCAATCGTCTCAAGACGTTCCAGCCGCTTCGTTCTCGATTCTAGGTGTGACTCCAATGCTTGGTACTCTTTCCATAAATCCTTTTCTACGGCGCGAATCCTTGTTCGGAAGTCTCCGACAAGTGTCTCGATTGTCTTAACAGCCGCCAGGAGATTCTTGGAGAAGCCCGGTAGCATATTCGTTACAGCCTCAAGAGAAGGCAAGGCACGCCCATTGATCAGACTGTTGTTGTGTGCCCAGTCAGTGCCGCAAAGCGCCGAAAGGCGACCCCAAACGTTAAGAAGAAGGGTATTTCTCTCATTCATTTGATCTTTAAAATTGTTCTCGAGAAGGGCAATTTTCCTCTTGTCAGCAACACGTGCTGTTTCGAGTTCCAATACGCGGGACTCATGTTGAGAGAGTGTGCGTGTGGCATGTTGCTGGGTCTTCTGATATGTTTCATATTGATGCTTCGTGTTGCGGTGAGATTGCCGCTCTTTGTCTAGCATATCGGCCAGTTTCCTCGATTCCAATGCATGGGATTCCAGAAGTTGATCGCGCTGCTTGATAATGCGCTCTTTCTCGGTGAGTGAAGCTTTGGTAATGTCGAGATCACGAATGGTATTTTCTAACTCTCGTTGGAGTTTTGCAATTGACTGTCGGCTGGTCAGTATGAATAAATGCGAACAAGAGAAATAACTCACATTGAGAAGGCTTGATCTGGTGCCATTGAGATCTCCAAGGGCTTCTCTCAGATTGCTCTCGAGCTCCATAAGTCTCTGCTTCCATTCCGCGGACTCGACCTCCTTTACAGTGAGTTCTTGCCGTAGCCGGTGAGCCTCATCCTGAGCATTGGAGGCTTCGCGATTAAGATCATTGATGAACTTTTGCACCTCTTGCTTTTCTTGACCCGCTACAACCTCACGTTGATGTCGTTCATTATTGAGACGTTGTTCGAGTCCTCGAGAGCGTTCTCGTTCGTCTCGAAGATTATGTTCCGTGCTTCGCAGTGCGGCTTCTAGATCTCCTATTTTGATCTTGTCACCATCTTGCTCCTCCCGTAGGAAAGCAATTTCACCTTGACTGGATTCCTGTTGAACGCTCAGACGATTCATCTTTCCATTCGCCTCCACAAGGTTATTTTCCATCTGTTCAAGCTCGCGATTGGCATCGTCAAGTTCCTGCTCGAGTTCCTGGATGCGCTTTGCTTTTTGCTCGTGATCGTCTTCTAATCGTACCAGGCCTTCACTCATCTCACGCATTTCGTTCTGAAGAGCATTGAAATTTTCCGTTGTATCAGTCAGCTCGGTTTGCAAGCGCTCAATCTCGACACTGGCTTCCTCAGCATCGAGTGCGAAGGCATCCAATTCTTCTTGAGCTTCCTTTCGCAAAGATTCAAACATCAACTCTGCTTCCTCCTGCCCTCGTAGTGCCTCATCTCGGTCGGTCTGCATTGTAATCAAGTCATTCTCGGCAACCTCAAGTGCTTCCTGCATCTCGCCTGCAAGACCTTCGGCTTCCTTTTTCTGCTCCACAGCAGTCTCGAAATCTTCCATACAAGATTGCAGTTCGCGCTGGAGGTCCTGGTTTTGAATTTTTAGACTGTTGATCCTATCCCGAAGTTCGGCGTGCTTGTTTTCGAAATCTTCGCGTTCTACGTCGGTCATACCTGTCTGCCTGGTGCCAATACTAGTACGCGACGAAGACCGAACGTGTGCTCGTGAAGCTGAGCGTTCCAAAATACTGTCGCCGGCAACTGATCCTCCCGCTCGTCGAGCACCAAGTTTGAGATCTTCGATTTCCTGATAGAGTCGTTCTTTCTCGCGATTACGAGATGTCAACATGGACGTTTGAGCACCCACTTCTCTTCGAAGTTCGGCATTTTCATGCCGTAGCTGTTCACTCTCACGCCGAAGTTCATCGGCCAGAGTGCTGGCAGCACTAAAAGTCCCATTTCGCTCCTCGACAGGATCCGATAATCTCGATCGTGGTCTGGAAGGTGACACTTGACGTTTCTTTGTGATGTTGTAAATATTTGTGGTGTGGTTCAGGCCTGGGATACCAGTGACAGACGTGCCCTCGGTCTTGAGACGGAATATCTCTTCACGAAGCCTCTTATTATCTTCGTCCGATTGCTCACGGCGTGAAGTCTCTTGTTCAAGAAGATCTTTCCACACGTCCATCTCTTCTCGGGCATCTACGTGTTGACCGCGGCGCTCACCCATCTGTCGCACAACTTCGGCAAGGTTACGCTTTTCGTTCTCTCGAGATAAAGCATCACTCCGCAATTTCTCGATTTCTGTTACGTATTCTTCCACCCTCTCACGCAGGTAAACCAATTCCTCTTCACGTTCTTGAGCACCTTCTTGTTCAAACCACCTTGGACTGGGATTTCCCGTTGAAGTCTCAGAGTGAGCTGTAGAAGGACGCTCTTCGTCATCCTTCAACTGCTTCTCCAGCTCTTTTACCTTCCTCCGCAGAGCTTTGTTATCTCGCTGAATGATGGCAAGCCCGGTCTTCAGCTCAACGTTTTCCGAGATCATCTCTTTGACACCTTCTTCGGAGAGCTTGTCCAGCCTCTCACTCAAGAACATGACCTTGAGCTTGAGGTCAAAGTTTTCCTTCGAGAGACGTTCAATAGTGCTACTTTGCTCTTTGAGGGTCATGTTCTTGCCGGTTTTGCCAATTGTAGATCCTGGGAATGTAGATCGCTTTGAAGAGTCGCCATTCTTGTTCCGATATTCCTGGGCCACTGATTCAGGAACATGAACATTTCGTACATGCCTAGCAATGATCGTATCGGTTGGAGCGGGCATTGGTCGATTAGAGGCCGTTGCGCGTGGAGTTTCTGGAGGTGATATGTCTCGGGGACTGTTGCGTTCTCGATTGAGTTCTTCTTCCGTCAGGGTTGCCAGTGTCCCATCGACCCGCACTAGGTCAGGAGTTACGGAAAGATCATCGATCGCGGATGCCATGCTCCCCAGACTGAGAGATCGCGAGAGAGCAGCGCTACTACTTCGTGAAAACCCAGCTGCAGGGACTGCCCCACCCGATTGTAAGGCATAATCAGCTTCTGCTCCAAGAGTAACGTCGCTTCCGTCATTGGATTCCAAATTCGTGAGCAGCGACGATATCGAAGAATGCTGAGATGAATATCGGCTTCTCAGATACTTAGGTCTCCTATCGGTAGATTTGCGACCTAGAAGAGCAAACCCTGGCGTGCTGCCCGCATCACCTATACTCTCATTCATACTACGATTTGAAAGATGACGCTGAATTGGTGACCCGTCTGCATCTGACTGATCCACCGATGATCCAGCTCTTGGCTTCTTTGGAGTAGCCTCAATATCAATATCATCCAGATGGTCTATGTGCTCCTGCGAAGGTTCATCCCCCGCTTCCTCCGTCTCATCGTATGTCCTGTTGTTCACCATGGAGATAGCGCGCGACACTGTCCTCGCAGCTGCGGCCGCGGTAGGAGACGACATTGTCTCCAGAGAAGAGGTATTGTCGGGAGACTCCTGAGAATCGTCCAACTGCGAGTAGTCTCGGCCTGGGGCAGGCGTTTGATAAACGCTTTCGGGTGTGGGAGGATATTGCGGTAAATCATGATCTGTGGTGTGGTTGGCGCCTGCTGGTTGTGCGGAAAGCTTCGAATCGTGTATAGGTCTCTCCTCGTGGCGTGGGGGTGGTTGCGCTCCGTCGAATAAATAGGTATCATCTGCGCCTTTCTTTATATCCATTCCAATCGGGGAAGCCACCGGCATGAAACTCGACTCCACATCATTGAGATGTCTCTGCATTGCTCTCTCGTCCACCGAGTCGTTCAAGGCATCACTTCCTAAGCCTGCATTGTCGCTCTGGTTATACAGCAAGCTGCTGTCGCCAGGCGGCAATGATGGTAAACTGTTTGGGTCGAGGGACGGTATTCGAGTGTGCTGGGTCGGGACTTTCTTGTCCGCGAGTCTCGAGTCTTCGACATCCGCTTTGTTCGGTGAGAGGTCGTCTCGATCTTGCGCATCAAATCCCCCAGGAACTTTGCGATCTTTGACTGCAGTCTGTGGGCGCTCCACTGCCGTCACCGGCAGATCTGAAAAGCCTTCCTCCGCCATTATGTATATCCTCAACGCGTCGCATTCGGCTTGCTGGAAGGCAGAGAGGAAAAAGGAGTAGGATATTCGGCGGTGGGACGTGGGACGTGGGACGTGGACCTTTTTGCCAAAGACGCGCTCGGCCCCTGATAGGTGCTTCTGCACGAGAAGGACGGAGGATAGTCGCGTAAAGTCTGTGTGGTGGTGGTGGTGCTGCTGCTGCTGACGATATGGACTCAAGAATTTGGCTTCTGGTATGCAGGTTGACTCATGGTGTTGATGGGGCGACACTAAGGTTGGGCTTTCTGGATGGTCTGGCGGTGACTTGTTTGGCGTGCAGCAGTCGGCATGTTGAAGAATTGTTTGGTCGTCGTCGCAAGGGCATCGTGGTCTGGGGCTGTTGATTTAGCAGCCGGTGCAGGGCCAGGGATGCTTGCTTGCTCGCTCGGCACTCCCCCAGCTCCAAAGAGGGAAGGCGTGTTTTCACGTGATGCGGCTTGGATCCTGAAACGAACCGGCGTCAGCAGCGTGAGATGGACTCAGGTAGAGATGGACTACTAGAGATCGACCACATATATATCGAGCACTAGCCACCTCACGGCTCCAAGCTTTGTCTAACGCAGCGTCCAGGGGCCAAATCTCCTATTCTCCGCACACGCCGATGGGATGTCACGCTTCAGAGTTGCATTCAATTTCAATTTCATCTGATTCGATAAGGTTACCCCCTTCCGCTAGACTAATCCTACTTAGTGAAGGGCAATCTGCAACATGCTTTAGACCACAGAAAACGCCACTCGGTGATCAGCCTTTCCTCGCCACAGTCTGGGCGGCATCTTCTACCTCGCGCCAAGCACAGGAAGATGAAGCAATATTCATTCATGGCTGTCATTGGGGTGCATTGGCCCTTTTACCTCTCGTCGTCCAACCACAGCTGCCAGGCCTCTTCATTCCCGACTCCATCTGTCTTTCGTAGCTTCGAGCCCTCAACCGCTCCGCCTCTGCAGGCGTCAACCCCAAGTAGATCTCAATTCCCAGTGCGTGAATGGCAAGTGAGAGCCACAGTCCCACCCCAAAGGCCAACCCAAGGGCAGCTCCTATATTCTCCAGCCCCCCGTTCAGAGTCGCTTGCACCAGAACTCTTGTGTCTGCTGTTCCCATGACGCAAGCGGGATATTTGTCGGTTATAGAAGCCGGAAGATCACCAGCGCTGTATGGCTCGCTGAGGCCGGAGTTGACGAAGACGATCTCACCACATGTTTTAACCATGTAGTAAGTCCCAACAGAACTAATAACTTTCGCACAACAAATCATGATCAGTCGAGTGGTAATGATTGTTCCGAGGTAGAACCAAGTCCGTAGCATCCAAGCACGATGTTGATCGATTCGGAGACGTTTGATATTGTAGTATGCCATACCCATGGAAAAGGTCGTCAAGAGAGTCAGTGTCCCGACAGCGGTTTGGATATCCAGTCCACCACCAAATGATCGACGAGCGATCATCAACGCGCCTACATTGCCAATGAGTACTAGGAGCATGACTACGTATCCATTAATTCGATGAAAGAGTAACGCTTTGTGTCGGATTACTGGCACGAATTGCCACAGAGCAAGAAATCCTGCGGGCAAACAACCAAATAGATGGAGTGTTATGCCAATTCGCATGTGACCTTTGCGGTAGTTGTACCATTCTCCAGGAGCGGCACCGTTCTTGAAGCTGCCAGAAGCGTTTCCTCCTACATTGAGATAGGGAAGGCGAGCAACGAAGAAGCCAAACATTGCACCAGCAAAGATAACAACTAGAATTTTGTTAGAAGATCAACCCCTTCATGAATAAATGGTCATCAACGCACAGAGTGGGAAGTTGTATCCTCTGTTGAATCCTAAAGGCCTATAAATTCTTCTCATCCCTTTGGCGAACTTCGACCCCGTTTCCTCTTGTCGAATGACACATGGGGATCCGTCGGTCTCCATTGCACCACACTGTCTAATTTGGCCGAGCAGGTAGCTTATTGCGTTGTTGCAATCAGATGACGAGCAAGTCGAGATTGGGTTGAATCAAGGGGTATAAAGAGCAAGTTTCCTGTAAACTTCTATTCCCAGGAGTTGGCAGTCGTTCGGTTTTTGTACATTATTTCTCCTCTTTGATCATCTGAACTACAGATGAAATGACGAATGCGTCGAATGTTTTCAACACAGGGCAGTGCAAAATACAGCCAAGCGTCTATAATGATGTCTTGCCAGATCGGGTGTACTTTGCGTTGTCCTCTACCAGGCAGAGCAAAACCTTGAGCCGCACCACGAGTATTAATCTGCACGGCCAAGATCTTCGCCAAGGATTGATGCTGGATCTCATGCAAGGACCACCAATCATGTCGATTTGCCGAGATGGAGAACCAATGAAAGCGTCGTGTAGAGCATCACGTGTGGGCTATACTTAATCGGGTCGACTTTGCGCCTCTAGGCCCCAACAAGCAGACATCGGTTCATCATCATATCCTCATCCTCATCCTCGTCCTCAGTTGCGCCTGCAGCAAAGACTTCGAGCGAGTCAAGCTCAGCGTGGCAGCCCCTGGTTCCGAGACCCATCAGAGGCATTTGCATCCTCTTCACGCCTGATGCTGCCGGTACAGCTACTACGCGTCACTATGAGTCTTGGCTATCGCCAAGTTGATTCTCCGGTTTGCTAACGAAGTCATAGTGGGATGGTTGGGATAGCTCTTGCTGCTTGGTGTCAAACACCAAACAAAGCAAAAAAAACCTTCTTCCGACTATGCTCTCCATGAAGTTGAAGTCAGCAGCGAGTCTTTGAATCCATAAGAGTGAGCACATGACGAGAGCACCATAGTCATACACCCGACTTTGGTAGCGGCCAATTTATACGTCTTCAACTTCCACCCAGTTGTTTATCCTTCTGTCTTTGATCTGCCTAAAGTGCACACCATGGTCCACACGGGAAAGCCGAGCAGGGGCTGTGGGGTGTGCAGACGACGTCGAATTAAGGTACTGGTGGCGCGCTACCTGTCATCCTTGGGCTAACGAATCGTCGCAGTGTGACGAGAAAAGTCCGCAGTGTTCTTACTGCATCAAGACAAATCAAGATTGCCCTGGCTACAAGGATGCATTTGATTTGGCATGGAGAGATCAGACATTCGTTGCGAAGAAAAGCGTTGAGCGAAGAACACGTGCTCTGTCAAACAAGGGCACGAAATCGCTTGCAGTCAATAACTTACCATCCGAGAACAATTCTCTCATTCTTGAGAGCGAGCAGTACCCCGATGGTTTACTCGCTAACATCGTTCCTATCCTTACATCGCAGCCAACAGAATCGGCATCAACATATGCTGTTGGCTTCTTCTTCTCGACGTACGCGAGGCCACCCTTTCTCGATGAAGAACGTGGAGGATTTCTTGAATATGTTGCGCCTTTATTCTCAGTAGCGGGCTATCGATCGACGCTTTATTACTCTACATTAGCAATTGCCAGTTGTATGTTCACAGCTTGGCTGTCTAGAAATCCCGATAATGCTTTATCTCGGACCTACTACAGTCAGGCTCTCTGTGCGATGAAGAATCAAATAATGAGTCCGAAAGATTGTACCAATGATGCGATTCTCACCTCGGTTCTACTGCTGCAAATGTATGAGGCAAGTTTTTCTTGGCATCCAGATATGATGACTGCAACTAAAGGTTTAGACATTGTTGAGCAATTTCAAGATGACCACTCCTCCCAGAACTCATGTTGAAGGCGCCTTGTCTATCATCAGATATCGAGGACTGCAGAATTTTGGTGGGAATACGTCGAAGGGGCTCCTGGCAGAGATTAGAGCACAGCTGGTATGGACCTAGTCGCTAGTTCTGACGTCGCTAACGTCATAAGATTGAGCAAAGTTTCGCAGTCTTGAGTCCTCTTGCAGATGATATCGGAGATTGGTCCAGATTGCTTAAAGCACCCGAGCTACCTCTGGCAGTCCACTTTGATACCATCAATATAGATCTCGCCAACTTGGTTGCCAGTGCTTCAGACCTGATCCTCAATCATAAAACACAACAAAATATTCAACAAAATAGCACGATCACGAACTTAATACAACAATTCTACATTCTCGAAACACGCTTCGCAGGATGGTTCAGCGGCCTGCCACCTCACTGGCTCCCTGTGATAGTGTTAGGATCGTGCTGCATTCCACACAGCGTGGAAATCGCTGGACTGTATCAGAAGCATTGCCACATTTACCCAAGCATCCCTGTGTCCACCACATGGATAAAATACTACATCTCGTTAATTAGAACGCATATGATGATCATCTCGCTCTTCCATTGCCTATCGTCCGTCATTCCGTTACACAAAGCGCAGCTCGAAAATTCCTTGCACGTCGAAACTCGAGAAGATGTCCAGGCCCAGGTCACCAAATCGCTTGATCAAATCCAATCCCTTGCAGATGACATATGTGCGTCCGTTCCCTTCCGATTAGGCGACAGGAGGGAAGGCAGCAGAATTGGCGATACGAGTGTTCAATATCCCCATTTGCCCGGGCAGGGCATTAGTGAAGCCCATTATCGCATGGCTCCCGCTCTGGGAGCTTTTGGGCTGTTGGGGCCGCTGAAAGTGCTACTTTACTTGGAAGCGAATTGTGTTGGCTTTGCAGGATTAAGAGATGGCCAAGTGCAGTGGATTAGCGGGCAAGTAGAGAGGATTTCGAAGCTCTACAATCTGAGCAGATACGAATCAAATGACTTTATGGATATTCAAAGTTGAAGATGGTTTATCAAATGATGCGCTTGGAGGAGAAGAATGGGATACCCAAATGAACTTCACATAGCTGTGATAAAGGATCAAGGCAATTTCAGGTCCTCATACCTCGCAATTAATGTACTATGAACCGCTGTTACTAAGATCACGATGGCAGCCGGTAGGTCGACTTATAACCATCTGGTCGTCGGTAACCATCTTAGCCACAAACGACATCGACTGCAAGTATACAAACGGGGAAAGCAAGTACAAATCCAGCTCAAGCCTCATTTCGATTTGGGAATTCGCGGCTCCCAAACCATCATTCCTCCGTTTCTACGAGTACATATCGTACACACCAACTAGCCATAAAATCACCACTGGCACTAGCGAATCAGTCACTAGTATATAATAGCAAGCAAAGATGAGTGCTTCTGGGCTGCTAGGTACTATTAGTTGAACAGGATTCACACTGGGATCTCCGTGGATATGGCTCTTTAATTAAGTCAATAACAGAACCAGCTGCTAAAAGTAACCGCTAGAGATAGTTCAGTTCCTCCACCTCTGCCGGATGCTCCATTTCGGGAGTTGGAACTGCCGACCTGATCCTTTCAGGGAGCATGCTCAGGGACATATTTGATATCAGGCCACTCAGGCCACCTCCCCACGTCCAACTCGGCAGGAAATCCCTTGAGACCCAACAGCCACGCTGTAGGCTCCCTCCACCCCTCTTTCAGACCTGCATACTCCGTCCCCAAGCGCCCCTTTACCCATGACTGCGTCCACCACGCCGGCGCGGCAACACCTGGTCCCTCAACATACCGGCCCGTTGGATCCTGCTTGACACTGTGATCTGCCAGCCAAAGTAGCGCAAAACAGATCAAGTCCGGTCGTACAGGCAGACCCATGTTCGTACGCGTGCTGTTTGTGGTTCCTCCAGGAGCGAAATAGTTGAGGCTGATGATCATCGAAGTGTAGCTCGCCCGGTACAGAGTATGCAGCTGCTCTGGTGTGGCTCTCGGTCGTGGCACCAGTGGTACGGGGCGACACGACATCCACTTGTTGACATCCAACGATTGCTGGTCCAGATTGAGTCGAAGCCACCTGCGCAGCGACTCCTCTTGAATGTCGAGGAAGATGAGCGCTAGTTCCGTCGCGACGCTGCGGAAGTCTTGAGGGAGCGTACCATACTGCTCATCGACGGATTTCGCGTAGTAAGACCGCATTACCTTGTTGGGCCGAGGAGACCACGTGGAAGAGTTCTCGAGCTCTGCGCTGATGCGAGTCTGCTTCCTGTTGCGTGTGACTCCTCGCCTGTTTTTGAGTGCGTCGTGAAGGTCAAATACGTATTGAGCTGGCCTCAGTCCTTTGTTACGCCCTAACAGGCCGAACGCAAGACAGAGACCTTCGCCATTGTATTCATCGACTGTAAACGGGCGGGATGCAAGTAGTCCAATGGGCAAGCTATTGATAGCTCTTGAGACGCGTCGACGAAAGCCTTCCCTCTCTCCCCACAGAAGCGATACATCGCTCGTCTCAGCCTCAAGACCATCATCATACACGCAGGGTCCCATGGGCCAAACAGGGCTGTATATCCATGTGCCTTTGTTTTCTCCAAACTTCTCTAATAGAGCCGTCGGATCCTGCCACAACCCCTTTGGTGGGTTGAGCGCGAAACCCCAAGCATCCGAGGGTGTAGACAGAACTCTGTTCGCTGCAGGTTCGTCAGCCATCCGTTTCCAGGCCTTCTCATCACCACACATGTCCTTATAGACCGCCCGAATAGCGGTCCTGCTGTTTCCAGTCCATGCTAGCCAGCGATTCTCAATAAATCCGCGATTGCGCCAGGCTGGTAGTGCATATCGAACAATCGTGACTGTCGTTGCCGTAGACAGAGCCAGAACGCCAAGGGAGTCATTGCTATTACCGGAGAGGAATGACAGGACAATCAACACAAACGAGATCGTGAGTAATGTCGAGATAATTGTCCACCACCAGTGCTCGAAGCGGGCGATGCGGAAGCGAAACGTCCACATGCTCTGATCCACAGCAATGGCAACGACAGTCGTCACCATACCTTGCAGCAGAGATGTTAAGACTGCAAGACCAATAGAGCTCCATAATAAGGCTGTGCGGCTGGTAGTGTCGGTGAAGTGCGCGGGCGAGTTGCTACTAGGAACCGACTCGCACTCGCTTATCGCGATGAAGAAGTAGACGTACAGCAGTGATAAATGCATTTTGAACGATTGCTTGCGTTTGTTTCTTGGAGAAAACGTTCAGCCTTCATGATTTAATATAGCCGATCGCAAAGATGGCCAACTAGGGAGGGACATGTGATGACTCCCGTGAGGCAGCCGCTGCAGGGCTGCAGGGCGAGGCGCGACAAGCACTAACACTGCACACCGAGGAAAAAGAAACGTGCATGAAAGAGGCACTCGATATTTGGCCGCAGAAGTTGGCCTGGCATCTTGGCAGGCTGGTGAAAAATGACAAGGTTTCAAGGTGGTGGACTGGGTGATTTCCGACCCCTCCAAGTTGTGCACTTCGAGGACGATGATTCGCTTGCAGGTGCCGAATTGGTCACCGGGGCGTGATAATGCGGAACATTCCTGAGTTTGTGTAAGCTGAACAGCCTTACACAACCACTCCTAGCCGCGTTTCAGCGAGTCATATTATCGCGTGTAGCTGTTATATAGTCTATAATTATAGCCTGAGCCTGAAATATTAAAAAGAACTCTATAATCTTCCTAGGCTAATAGCTTCTCTATATAGCCTATAGCTGCCGACCCTTAGGGCTATTAATAGATAATTATAATACTTCTCTATATAGCCTATAACTACTAATCCTTAAGGCTAATGTTATAAAATTATAATAACTAGTAAATATAATAGTGCTATAGAGTGGTAGAACTAAAGAGTAGATTGAGTGGGTGAAATACACTCTAGATTTAGAGTAAGGGTAGTATAGAATTAATATTTTGCGAACGTATATAATAATAATTAAGTGTTAAAGATAATCTATAAATAAGAGAAGATCTAGGCTTAAGGTATATAGAAAGCTATATTGTCCCCAGCGTCTCTTCCAACGTATCTATATTACTACCTAACACTTACTCTAATAATATAGAGCATTCTCACTCTTTCTATCTCACTATTCTTTATGTAGCGAATGCTATTAAACCTGAAATCAACTAGCTTTCTTGTTCCTTCTGTTCTAGTTTACCCTACTTACTTACTTAACTATCTAATAGAAGATCTCAAAAATGCTAGGAGTACAAGCTAATACTATTGACTATAAGCAAGATTTAGTCTTGACTCGAAAAATAGATTCTGACCGATTTTGCAGAAGACTACTAGGTTTAGAGTCATATTCATATGAAAGTAACTGGGTTCAATCAACCTCCTCTAAACCCTTTCTCGGCGCAAAAACTCCCGAAGATTACCTAACATCCTTAATCTCTTCTCACGCAAGTGCCTTCTCTCCACTCGTCAACAAAAGCAGGTGACAAACACTAACTTCCTCTCCGGTCACAATCCACTGCACCTCCTTGCCCATTAGTGTTCCCAATCCATTCCCATCCTTCATCAAAAATACTTTCGCGCCAGCCCAAGCAACAGCATTGCACCACGCAAGCCTGAATACGTTCCCCAGCGTATCCGTCGCAGCGTACACGGTGCCGACACTCGTGGAAATTGGCAATAATGTCAAGAGTCGCGAATCCTGTGTTGCGTTGCCAGTTATGGAGAGCCGGAGACGCGATACGCCGTATGCTTCCATAGTATTAGGGTGGTAGTGGAAGGAGCGCCCCTGTTCGTCACCTGTGACGATGGAGGAAGTGGTGAGGAAGGAGGTCCCGGGGAAAGTACCGGGGTAGGTAGTTAAGTAGAGATTTCCATCTGTGTGGGCCGAGAGTTGAAGGATGCCTGTGTTATCGCGGAGAGCGATGAATTTGCTGCTGTTGGTAGACAACCCAGTTGCAGTAGGAGACGCGGGCGCGGCTAAAGTAGCATTTGCGAGCATGGATTCCAAGGGTGGGAAAGAGTATGTTCCGGAACCTACAGATGTAGCTGTATTTGTGCCATCTGCGAGGGAGGCGCTGACTGTCTTGTTGAGCGGACTAAACGTCATTGAAGAGAAGTGAGCGGTGCGGCGCTGAATATTAGCCACAGGTGCTACCGTTGGAACTGGTGGTGCAACTGTGACGGGATTATCAAATTCTCTGGTTCCGTTAATCTGTCTCTCCCATGCGTCTCGCTTTCTTTTTGCGTTCCAAGCACTATATGTTTGTTAGATCATTGTCGTTTTACTCGAGAGGATCAGACGACTTACTGCGGCACAATGACGACATCGTCAACCCGAATCTGTGCCTGTGTTCCATACAAACATTTGAATTGAATTGTAAGAGGTGCCGTTACAGACGCGTGGTCATCGCTCCAAGTCTTTGTAGCATCTATAGAAGCCCACTCGCAGTGACATGTATCACTAGGGATATTCTGATAATAGCAGCCAATACCGCGAAAAATCCCCTTACAATGATAATAGGTACCTACAGAAGTAACAGCGAAGGTAAACTACACATAATTCAGAATACATCAAGGATATAGATAATAGAAGAACTTACAGGCCCGTGCTCAGACATGAAATCTTTGCCAGGAGTGCTAGGATAGATAGGAGTATGCGTGTCGTCTCCAGTGAAGTCACCTAAGCCCGTAGTCCTCCGACCTATGGACATCCAATCCAACCAGCAGGCCGAGTCACCCTCTGTATAGCGAACCTGATAGAACATGTCGTACTGGGTATCTCTGAAGTAAGGCGTCAGCTACATTATTGTAACTAGGAAATTTCGGAAGTGAAAGAGAGTGCTGAACTTACGTGCAAACGGTAACTGTGGTAGCCAGTCCAAATATGACTTCAAAGTCACTAGTCACGGGAATGACGTTTAAATAGCTAAACCTATTAGCCTATCATGCAGTATAAGCACATACGCGACATATGAGAGGACTCACGCAGAATTGGGTGGTGATGTAGTAGAGCCGTCTGGTCCTGCGCCCCAACTTCTGACTGCGCCAAAGTCATCCAGTAAGTGCCATCCATTTGGTACACCTGAATTCTGATCGAAACCGGAGTTTTGCACCGCATTTTCCAGCAATGGACAGCCGTGGGCTGATTCAGGAGGTGGCGCCGGAGTTGGAGTAGGCAAGCTAGCTTTCGTGGTTGTAGAGGTGCCATGGGCGGTTACGACGCAGCCTTCAGCTAGATGGGGGCCTTTATATGTACCGATATCGTACTTCGTCTCCAAAAGTTCGGCTGAAAACTCGTTGACGAAGTTCACATACCAGGCGATGCCGTCGCATGTGCCACCGTTAATGTCTATCACAGTGGGGTCGGTTGTTGGAGCTGCAAATCTAGCAACTGCCTCGACTGTGAAGTGGTCAGCATTAATTTTCATCATTAGTAAGCTTTCAAAGGTAGTGGTATGTTGAAGCATCCTACAATGAGATCCTGTAAGAAACAGATTTGGATTAGGATTTAACATACTTGCAGGTCTGACAACGACGGCCGCTTTCTTAGACCAATAGCCTTCTAGAATATCAATACCAAATGCAATCGCAAGCGGTAACCCTATAGAAGCCGTGATATCAAGATCACAATTAGCATCAAAAACTGTCGAAACAACCGGGGTAGTTCCGTGAGAGGTCATTTTGTTCGGATTTAAGAAGTCAATAGTAGCTCCAACGTGAGGAAAGCTATAACGAGCTCCAGCTAGAACCTGACCAAGGCCTTGTGCTTCAATCTTAACCGTGGCATCAGCGCCTAGTGTTATCATAGGTCCGACAATGATAACACCAGGTATAAAGAAGCCTGGAATGCCTAGTTCAAAAACGCGCAGTTCAGCCAACTTTATAGTATATTCAGCAAAGGCGTTCATCCCGAGTTGAAATTTGACGTCGAGGTTGCCATTAAACGAGATTTGGAGATCGGTAAATCCAATTAAGAGGGTGAATGTTGCAGTACCCCTGGTGACCAAATGGCCAACGACAGTGCAATCAACACAGTATAATTGCACGCCAGGGTTGGGAGCCTTACCCTCACCACTGATATTGGAAGGGACAAGATTGCCTAGGTCATACAAAGTGGACAGAGTGCCTGTATCAGCGACATAATTAATATCTCCTATAAGTTCCGCGTAGTCGTAAAATTTGAAAGCCTTTCCCCATGGAGACTCTACTAGTAACCAATCTGGAACCTCGATATCGATTGGGATTCCAAAGGAGATCGAGGGATGATATTGTGGTAGGAGAGCAGCGATTGCGTCTTGAACAGCCGCCATTGCCGCGCGAGCAATTCGTGCGAGCTCGGCAGCTTCAGCAATTAAATTTGCGACGGCGTCGACTATAAACACTATCACATAATTCACTACAGGCTGTATGATATTGTGATCCACCCAAGAACACGCATCATCGAGCGGTCCTCTGCGAGAAAGTGTTGAATCTCGTCGCGCTTTGAATGGGGCTTCACCTGTCGCGGCTTTGAAATCCGCAGGACCTACTCCCTTGACGCCCGGCACATACGAGCTCAATGCCTCAGTGAGGTTGGCTGCAGCATTGAGAAACCCCAAGGCACCGTCCAGATCTGTATCGAATGTGTCACCGCAGACCATCGTGAAGTTCATTGCCGCCAGGCTCGCTGGAATAATATTCGGCATTGCACCGCAGCGAGTACTAGAGCTTGGCAGGGCAGATGAATAGATAGAGGATGACGGAGATATCTGAAAGGTCGAAATTGACGGACTGAGCAAGGAGGTCGCTGCTGCCGAGCTGAAACTGCCAAGAGTCTTAGTTGATACCGAAATACTGGACCCTTGTGAGGATTCTATAATCGGAAATTCTGTAGCAGCAGAACTGAAAATATCCGTTGACATGCTCGATGGGATCGATAAAGTGCTGGAAGCTGGTACAATCAGAGTTGATTGTCCAAAAGATGAAATTGCAGCTCCTGAAGATGCTTGTGGCAGAGTCGATACACTACCGGTCTTTTGCGACGTTGAGAAAGGTTGGACGAATGAAGAGCTCACTGTTGTTGTACTGAAAATACTAGTTAACATGCTCACCTGGCTCCGCGCGCTTCGTTCCGAGATAGACGTCGATGTCGATAGTATCGCGGTAGAAGTCGCAGGCGCAGACGTTTTGGCAGGGATTAAGCAAGAGCAAGCAGAGCTCATTGCACTCGGATCGCGACCACAAGCCTTTCTGAACAGGGACGGAATAGCAGATTGTTGCGAATTGGGCGCAGCGGTGTATGTAACGCAAAATCCAGAAGCGATGCTCGAATGCTTTTTATTCTGGAGATTCCGAAGACAGTTGTTTTGCTTGCAGCCAGCCGCAATGATAGGCTTGGCGACTTTTGCGCGTTTGACTTTCGCAGGTTTCGCAGGTTTTAACATCCTAGCCTTGAGCTCTGGATTGCCTGAAATTCCTGGGTCATGGTTCTCCCAATCTATCTTGAACTCATGAACTGCTTCTTTGATTGAGATTGGTTGCCCCTGTACCACTGCCTTTAAAGCTGTTTGGTCGTATGTGATGGCCGAGCCAGAGCTATTGAAGAAGCCATAGTGTCCGGCAGATGTGGGATGACAATCATTCGCGGAACTAATAAAGATTATGCCAGCTGCAGTGCTCCATTGATCCTCCGCATGATGAAATCCGGTAGGATCGTTAAACGTGATGCTGATAGTTGTCGACGTGCATCTGACTAGGGAAACGAAATCGGAATTGTCGAGTACGACTTCGAGGGATTTGTACTGCGCGTTCAGCGAGGCTGTCAGGGGGCCAGAAGCAAAGTCTACACGAAGAAAGTCAATCTAGTGACGAAAACAATACATCGGGAGATATCATACCAACAGTTCCATCGTGCGACCAAAATAATGGCGCTCCTCGACCTGGGGTAAGATGCTCTAACAAGGAGCGATCCAGCTCCGGGTGAGATACAGGTCGTAGTTCAGCATGTTGAACTTCATTTTCTGACCGCTTTTCAGGCCCTGAGTTTGAAAATCCACGATGCTCGAAATTAGAATCTCGTTCAGAAGCAAAAGCGGAAGTGAGAGCAGATAGTACTAGAAAGATAGAAAGGGAAAACATTGAAGATAATGAGCTGGAAGGAAGCCTAGGTTTACAAAGACTATTAAACAGTTAAAAGAGGCGACGAGATGAGAATTTGAACCTTCGCGATACAAGGGGTCGCGTCAAATCAGAGTTAATACACTATCTCTTATAATCGAATCGAGCGCGAGCAGAATTGGTGTTGCTTCTAAAGCTACTTGCAATTACCGCAACACAAATTCCGAATTTAGCGCAAGTCACCGTGAACAAAAGCAAAATTAGGAAAGAAAATACGCCAAATCACAAAAAGGGGACAGTAGCAAGAAACCAAAGGGCCAATATTGCGAGCTGAAAACGAACTTTCATGTGAACCATAAGTCTCGTAGCTGAGAAACATTTCACCACACAAGATCGGGACCGCCAAGAATTGGACGTGGTAGATGTAGCGATCTTGGATACGAGAAATCCCACATTAAATAGCATGCAATCAACAAAAGAAAAGAAATGGAGCGTTTGAGCTAGGGCCTGGCCGGTGCCTGGCCGGTGCCGGATCAAATGACCTTCATAGCGGCTGCAATCGAGTGTAAAGTAGCTATATTATTGTCTCAGAACCCCAGCTACAGGCTGTATTTTGACGGTGTGAGATCTTCCCGTCTCTCCTTTCTCTCTTTTTTCCCCTTTTCGTCTTTCTCTTCTTTTGTTCTTCTCTTGTGTTTTCGAGACATAAAAAGGATTTGTGTGGACTTGCCGTTATATGCAAGCTGTGTTCTCATATGGTCAGTTGCAAGTAATGCTGGGAAGTTGCCAATCTAATTCCTAAGCTAGAGGCGCGTTTGACGCACGGAGCATCTAACCCTGCTAACAGGGGGGTTCTGCTCATGGCTCGAAGAGCCTCTGGAGTCCAAACTAAGGGCTAATCCTTAAATGATGTGAATACTGCTTCTTAATCAAGTAGCACGTGGTAGTCATACGCTTGATAGGCTAGTATAATTATTTTATACTCGTTTTTTATTTCTTCGAAATCGACGAAAGTTCATCCGATTTCAATCGTTTGAAAAGGGTATAGAGACTCTTTTACTAAAATTAGACGATTCTTACAATTTTGAAGAGTTTTATCAAGGAAGAAGAGTTTTCTTTTTGAAGGGGGGGGGGGGGGGGACGACAAATAGGTATCTCTAGTCCTCCCTATTCTGATTTACTTACATTAAATCGACCGTAGCCCCTCTTTTAAATTCTTTGAGCTAATTAGGAAGCGTCATTATTAAGAGCTAGTATTTAGTTCTTAGTTTGGACCCAAGAGCTTTTGCGAGGCACCTGTCAGTCTGCTGGGGTAGTAACGAGGGTGCCTTTATAGGGTTGTTGCAGGATCTTCAATACTACTTCATTTCTTCCACCTCGCAGCTATGCCAAAGTGCACGCTCAAATCGACGCATGATATAACTTATATTAGAGCAGCAATTGGTAGCCTTCAACTTTGCGGCGTTGCGCACTGACACCCTACTATATACTGGTGGTTGAGATGAGATGACGTTGCAAAATAAGGGATAGAATTTTCGAGCGCAAGATTTCCAGGAGTGATATGCGGTGGGGTAGGAGTTAGTGTTTACAGGTGCTGAACTACCTGTACAGCAGCTGCTAGGCCGGCTAGTGTGGGTGTGAGAAATAACATCTCACTTCTAGCTATAGCGGTGCTTGACTTGCTGTTATCGCTCGTAGAGAAAATAGAGGGCTTTAGACTATTAAGATAGCGATAGGAGGATATATAATCGAGGGTTTTATTTTCTAGTTTCTATACTAATATATACTTAGAAAATATTATCTACTTTTACTCCTCATCAAGCGAATATAGTTAGGCTATAGAGTGTCTCGGACTCTTAGTTATATTATTACCGTCCAGGGAAAATCACTATATACTGTTCTGTTTAAACTGGGTGGAGGGCCATAAGCATAGAGTTTACATAATACTTGTGTGTGGAGTCGTATAGTAGAGGCGAGGGATGTGAGGCGGTATTAAGGCCTGTTAGATTAAGGCACGCAAGCTTGCTCTAGCAGCGTTAAATACAACAAATCATTGATCAATTACGCATCCAATTACGCATCAACAGACTTTAATTTCACCGATATAATTTAATTACTACACGACACTGATCTAATATTCCTTGGGCGACTAATTTCTAAGTTCCATCAGAATCATCTTCTAATCCAAGGCTAACGCTTCAAACTGGCGAGGCGCACCCAAAGCTGGTAGCAACTGTCGTTCCTTGAAACCCAGCAATTAAAGACACGATGCTAGAATAGATACCCAGTACCGCAGTGGTCGCGGCTCCGAGCGCGAAGAAGACGTTGAACGCATTAATGTGCCATTTCTGCATGAATCCTCGGGACCATCTCTTCAAGCCTCCGTCTGCTCTAGCGAAATGACCAGCAATGACATCAAAAGACTCGCTTGGCAATATGGCTCCTTTCTTGATATCAAATCCAAGCATCAAGATTGGGGAAATGTGTACGTGAACTGTAGAATGCACACCGCGCCCACTAAGCCAGAGATGTAGCTGAACTGCGGAATAGCAGCACAAATAATGAACGCGAAAGCCCAATAGACCGGAACAAGGCCAATCCAGAGAAATTTACCCTTCGTCGTGGTGAGGGGTGGCGCATTGAAGAGTTCTTCCAGCACGTTGGTGTACATAACCTTGATTCCAATGTTACCATAAAGACAAGCTGCAATCAGTCCAGAGAACAGGAACAAGATATTAACCGCCGTCTGCCAGTTATACGGAGACAGGCCTTGCATAGCGGGGTTGAAAGCGAACTGCCCTTGGAAACTGTAGACTACCATGCCGAACGTTACGTAGCAGGTATAAATTACGGCTTGGGCGCAAATAAGGCCTTTCCAGAAATCAGCTGGTTTGCGCATTTCTGACATGAACTCGCAAAACATCATGGAGCCGCCGTACGAGTAGACAGCTTGATTGAGGCCATTGAGAGCGTTGACGAATGTGGTTCCTGGAGGAGTGCCAGCATTGGTGATGACTGGTCCTTCAGGGATACTGTATGATGCAAGAGCTGCTTGATAGTTCGGGGCTGAGTGTGCTGCAACGCCCATTCTGTGAAGAAAAGCTTTAGTTGAAGATCTCAGCGTGAGATTGACAGGGCCAAACTTACACAATGCACATGATGAGGATGTTAAGCCAGACAGCCAAGCTTGCTAAGGAACCAAATTTCTGAAGTGTCCTCACTTGTCCTACAAACATGCCTGCAATCGTGTAAATCAAAATGCAGACGATATAGCAGATGGAGTTTTTCGAAATTTGTGCAATTGATTGGCCAGATGATAGAACAACGCCGGAGACAATGAACAGAAGCTGGATTGATTGAAGAACGTTCACTCCGTGCCTGGCCCATGGACCATAAACCCGATAGGCTACGTCTCCGTAAGACCTCAGGGGATAGCGATCAGAATCAAGATGTAGAAACATCGTCCAGAGTTGCCAGCCGGTGCTGAGATTCTTGTTAGCCACAAATCTATAACGACTGAGTTGAATTTCTTACTAGCCTGCAAAGAGCCCAAATACTGTGTATAGTGCCCAACCTGGTCCATAGCCCGTTTGAGCAATAGCCCATCTAAGAATTATGGTCAATCCTCTTGCTGTTTCAAAAGTGATAGGATGACGTACGGAACAGAGAATGGACCCAAGATATCAGTTGTTAACAGGAAGAAGACAGCTCCCCAGGTTGCTGTCCGAGCTGCTCTGGCAGCAGTCGACCATTCATCATCCGTGACAGCTTCCGATCCTGGAGTAGCTGCGTAGCTGGGTGCCACTGTATCCTCTTTTCCGATAGAGTTCTTTTCATTCAAAGCCGCATCCCCAGCATCGGGCTCCTCTGGAGAAACACCGTGGATAACTTCATCTTTCTTTTCCCGGCGTCCCAGGTGTCGTCTCAGCGCAGCCTTTGGACCTGTAAGTCCTGGAATAACTGCATTGGCTGCGCTACTTTCCCAGGTACGAGATTCCTTGGCGTAGTGGAGATATTCTTCGAAGGATATGGTAGGATCGTGCAGTTTGCGCACTATCTGCTGCAACGGTCGGTCACCATCACCTGGGAGAGCTACTTGAGAAGCCATTGGCAAAATTGGCTGAGTTCTGAGTAAGACGTTTAGTGGTCTTGTATCTTGAGGAAAACACTCTGGCCAAATGGGTCCCACACAGCCATAATTATGTATGAGGTGATCCTTATCGTACCTGCCCGGCCATGGATGGTGAGAGATGGCACAATAAGTAGCCCTGCTTATCACGATACCGGACTGATTGTATTCAAATCGAAGCTCCCGCCGCAATTCAAACAGTAGATCCCACCTTCACGATAAGATGTGCCATGACCAGGATATGGCAAGAACTTGGCAACACTATCAAAGGGGTTAGCGAGTGTGGAGACCCCTCATTAGCGAAGTGAGCTTGATTGGTGCTCGGCGCCGAGGTCCAACAGTATTCATCATCAACCTCCTCTTGGAGGATATCAAGATAAGGTGGCGACCGAGCAATTGGAGATGCCGACGTGCTATGCAAGTATCAGGAATAATCCTAGTTCATCCTTACGAGGCGTCTTACGATGAAACCTGCAGGCGAACCTACCTCCACCTGCCCACTCTTCTGGACTTAAGAACCTTAACCCAACTTCTCACAATCTTGCCCGATGGCGACCTCGGCGCCGACTGCAGCAAACAGAAAAATGAGTGCTCAGGGGAAGATTAGACAACAAGCGTGTGATACATGTTACCGTCGGAAGGTCAAGTGTGATTCGCAGGACCGAGCTGCATGCTCAATTTGCCAAGCTGGACATGTAGAATGCACGTGAGTAGCTTGTTTACTATTGCTTCTGTCATTTCAACAGGGGTATTATAAGACCTGGTGTTCTTGCCTCTTGCTTCCCAGTATTAGAAGAAAGCTGAAGATACTGGTAGATTTTTGGTCCTTCAGAAGAGGCTGCGAAAGGCGCACTCGAAAGGTCAAGAACCACTCCACCCTAGACGACATCATCCCCTTCAAGCGAAAGTATCACCGCCGTCAATTGAACCAGACCCTCATTCTACTAGCTTGCGGGTGGAGTCGAGTCCACTTCAAAGGCAGCAATCCACCAGCCAGTCTCACAAGCACAGCCTAGTGCTTGGCGAGAAAGATGTTGAAGAAGAAGTGATAGCACGCACTGCTCTGACTGAGTTCCTTCATCGCGGCTTCAAATCTCCTACCTGGTCAGTTTTTCACGAGCGAGATCCTATACGAATTGCATACGTTGGTACTCCAACCTCGAATCTGGCCTATCTCGTCGGACAAGAATCACCATATCGTGGCGACGCATCGTTACATTTTGCATTTCCAAGTATTAGGCAGGCATTGCCTTGGAAGCCTAGTAATGAGTTACCTCTAGTGAAATGGTATTCCAATATGGTGGAAGATGTTAGCCTCTTGCCTGAGAAGGAGGTTTGTGATCACTTAGTTGAGGACTTCTTCAGAAAAGTACACCCTGGATTTCCGATCATTGATGAGGCAGAGTTCCGGTTGCACTACGCTGATGATAAAAGCCCCGTTCCTTTGCTACTACTCCAGTCGGTGCTTCTTGTCGGGGCACACGTCAGTACACATCCCAAGGTTGCGAAATCGCCTTCGTTGGTCAAGATAGCACTATTTCGACGAGCGAAGGCACTCTTTGATCTTCGATACGAGAACAATCGAGAGCATTTGATTCAAGCGGCGTTATTATTTACCTGGCATTTTGAAGGTGCCGATGATATAGCATCAAATGCGTATTATTGGGTGGGCGTCGCTTGCCGCCTGGCATTTGGACTCGGGCTTCATCGTAACCTCTCATCCTCAGCTCGAAGTGTGATACCCATACAAGACCGTCGAATACAGCGTCGGCTATGGTGGATACTATTTCAATACGATGTCCTTGCAAGCCTCCATCAAGGTAGGCCTTTGATGATTAACGAAGATGATTGTGATCAGCCACCGCTGGTCATTGAAGATTTCATTGAAATAGACGGCAAGCTAAACGAAAACGTACACTTCGAGTATTGTGTGCAAAGCATTAAGCTCTGCTATACTATCATTTCAATCATGAAATTGTTCTCACCAGGATCACTTCGTTGCCATCATTTGGGTCAACATTCGATAGAAACAAGCCGCTCTACGCTTGACTCGGAGCTTGAAAGCTGGTATGTACGCCTACCTACGAGTCTCGCCAACCCATCTTGTCACCCACAAGATTTCTGGTGTACACAACTGCACATGCACTATAATCTTGCTCTGCTCCAATTGTACCGAATTTCTCACCTATCGACACAGCCGGGCGGGCATTCAATGTCGCTCACCCCGAGCCCAAAATCAATTGAAATATGCCACAATGCCGCTTCTTCAATTTCTCAGCTCTTCACTTCGCTTCTGATCTCCCAGAAAATACATCAATGTTGCTTCACGGCACTCACAATGCTCCTCGCGGCAGGAATTCAAATTGGTTTAGAAGCACGCCAAGCAAGCTCGAATAGCTCGCAAATATTGGCTCTCCAGGCACAGTCACGTCTGGAGAATCTCTTCCCGGCCATGGATGAGGTCGCAAAGCACTGGCCAAGTGCCGAAGCAATATATCGTCTTTTCAGAGACGTTTTGGCTAATATGAAGGTTGAAATGGAAAGGAATTCAGCAGCTTCGGAGCTGCTGATGATTCGCGAACAAGGGGCTGTAAACCAGCATCAGGTAAATCATGATAACGAACAAGGAACTTTCCTGGAAAATCAAATTGGCTTATCAGATGAAGATTGGAACGGTCTTCTGGGATCATGGAATCCCGCGGTTTTCTTTGGCGGGGACTTGAATGGCATGACTATGTAGCACTTGTAACCACGAACTCTTGTGCCATGGTGTGATTTATGTGGAGATTACACGGAGTAGAGTGAATTAAACATTTAAAATAAACATCGCGAGCTTCCAACAGTCGGATATACCATAGCAGTTGCAAGTGATGTTGTAATAGTTGCCACGAAGTAAGATATCCCACTTGCGTATACATGAGTCCAATTTTCGTCATCGCATCTTTCAGAAATCAATCCGTTCCCAAATGAAACAGAAATTCCAGTATCTTTGGAGCCCCTGAGAGTGTTATCGCAATATTTCATAGATGGGGGTAGGTAGATCGAATTGAGTTGCGCATGTTTGGGTCGGGACCGACGGCCAATCAAGACAGACGCCAGCAGCATGGGCGAACACCACACCACAGGAACCCTATCACCTGAACAACATCGCTCTGCCTTATGGCGTTTGCCGATATTGAAACTGAGTGGGCTGAGATCCTTTTTATTTAACCTAGAGGCGATTTGATCCCAAACCGAGCACACTCATCAACCAACAATTCTCTGCATCACCTGTCCGGTTTATTCTGCAAACTATCGCAGCCTCCAAATCCGAAACCACAGCCGTCATTATGCCGCACGTGCAAAAGCAACTCAAGTCGCTTACGCTGTCCAAGAGGACGCAGGAACTGGTGGCATTGGAACACAAATATACAGCTGGTGGCTTCAAGCCCATGCCGGCTTTCTTCGTGGAAGGCAAGGGTGCTAAGCTTTGGGTGAGTTTCGCTTATTTCGATCTCAATTTCCCGTACAGCTATAAGCAACATGGAATGTGCTGATAATGGTAACAACAGGATGTCGATGGCAAAGAGTATATCGATTTTATCGCCATGTTCAGTGCTGTGAATACTGGTCATTGCAACCCAAAATTCTGGCTGCTGTTACGGAACAGATGAAGAAAAGTATGTAGTTACTTAAATTGCCGTCGCTGTCTACCATCAAAAGAGAAAATGAACTGACAGTGGTACGACCAGTCCAGCTGGTAAATCTAGCAACACACAATGCCTCATGGGGTCCACTCGCCGAGCGGCTCTGTACTCGATTCGGATACGACAAAGTCATCTCTGCTACGTCAGGTTCGGAAGCAACTGATACAGCCGTGAAGATTGCCAGGAAATGGGGTATCCTGAAAAAGGGAATCCCAGTCGACGAGTTGCTCATTCTTGGTGTTGGAGACAGTTTCCATGGCCTCTTGGCCGGCGTTTGGAACTTGCAAAATGCGACCAAGAAGCGAGCAGGTAAGCTAGATGAGTTTTGTGTCTACACGAGTCAAATCTGCTACCATCTTGTACCTGGTATTTCGACCTACTGATCTGATTTTTCGCCTAGAATATGGTTTGGATAGTCATCGCCAGACAAATGTGAATCCTAGCACGGGTCAAGTTATGCGGTATGGCAATATTGAAGATATCGAAAGATGTCTTGATGAGCACCACGGACGTGTCGCTGCAGTCATAATGGAATGTTTGCATGGTGCTCTGAAGTAAGCCCAGTCCAGATTTTTATGAGATCATCAAAGCGGATGCTGACTACCCAAAGAACCTCCATCGAAATACCATATGCACGTGGTAAGTGTTTTTAAGCAGCCTCGTTTTATTAAGCACGAGCTAATAGTGATGACCAGCTATCTATGATCTCTGCAAGAAGTACAACATTCTATTTATTGCAGATGAAGTACGTCAGGGAGCAGGAAAGACCGGGAAGTTCTTCTCCTACGAGAATCTTGGCCCTGATGTCAAGCCGGATCTAGTTGCAATGGGGAAGTCGATGTCGGTAAGATAATCACTTTCTTCACCCATCACTAGGAAGGCAAGAACGTTTTACTGACATATTATAGGGCGGGTTTTACCCGTGTTCTTACGTCGTAGGAACTGACGAATGCATGTCCCTCGTCGGCACCGGCGAGATGGCCTCAACTTTTGGAAATACCCCGCTCGGCTGTGCAGCCACAAATGCAACACTTGACCTCATCGATGAGCCTGGCTATATGGAGCGTGGTCCTCGTCTGGGCAAGTGGTTCCAAGCCTGCGCGGACAAATGGAAGAGTGACTTCCCGTTTATTCTTGAAGCCGTGAGCTGTGGCACAGATATGTGTTTGTATATTGATGAGAGCAACCCAGCAGTGACGGGAAGAAAAATAGCGGCATTATGCAACTTCAAGGGCCTGTTAGTAACAAGTTTTACGAATAGAGTGAGAATGAGCCCTCCGTTGATTCTTACGGATGAAGAGATGGAAAAGGGGATGGAGATTATCAGGGAGGCGTTGGAGGAGGTGACGGAATATGATGATGTACCTGGTATGTTTTGGACTGGGCCTGAATAAGGAAATTGCGAGATAATCGAGGAAAATCAACACTCAGAACATGCCCCCCCGCTGTTGATTATCTATAGGAGTAGTATTAAATGTACCGCAGCAGGCTGGTTTGAGATAATTGACACAGTACGTAGTGATCAATAGGACGACCTAGTCATCTTGTAACATATATCACGTGGAGCATCTCAAAAGGGCATATAAGCTATACATCTCTTCCTAGCATAAGAGACCTAGACTGTTAGGGATCAAATCATTATCTAAGCAGCAGTTTACTCCGGTTATTGTTATGCGTTGGGATATCGATATGTCAGGTGATTACAGGTGAACGACAATTTAGGCGCCAGCGACAACATCAACTCATACAAGGTAAGGTACCTATCTTCACACTTATATCGCAACATCCAAACAGCCAGTGTTCAAATGTCGTCGGCCAACCTCACTATTACGCTCCCCAACTTTCCGTTAGACCGTCTTCCGAAGGAACTCCGCCTCCAGATATGGACAGCAGCACTTCCAGCCCCGCGAATCGTCTACGTCCAGCGACGGTTGTATTGGGGCGAGTCGCCATTGACGGAATGGGGTCGCTGTCCGACCATACCATACTTTAGCTCGCCTTCGCCTTGTAACTCGATTGTTTCCCTTCTCAAAGCTTGCACTGAATCACACAGCGTTGTCATGAAACACTACACCCCGCTCTTTGGGCCGGCTCCAATTCCGCTCGTATGGTTCGATTACTCAAATGACTATCTTTTCTTAGACTGGGGACTTTGACGGAGAATTCATGGTACCTCCCGAAGCATTTCAAGGCGAAATCTCCAGAAGAAGATATTTTCCATGACCGATGGGGAGCGCCTCATCTTACGCCATTGATGACGAGAAGTGTGCGCAAGCTGGTGGTTGGCAATTACAACCTGAGATCTGTCCAAAGAAGTACGAGCGAGGAAGAGTTCTTGGTTAGAAACGTTCTACAGATCTTCAGTGGGGTAGAAACGGTGGTCTATTCGGATTTGTTTTTCAGTCGAACGGAGATGGATGAAGAGCTGGCTTGGCTAATTGGGAGTTCTGAACCCGATACTGCACTAAGAGTCTCTGAAGATAGAGGAGGATTCGATACCGATGATGCAAAGGTCGTTTCGGAGAAAGAAAGAAGCTGGCTTCGTGCGAGAAAGTCGCTACTCTGGAGGGATACCTGGATTAATCCACGTTGCATCGGTCTCTCATGGGAAGAATTCAATTCCGAATGGGCTAGGTTTCAGCTAGAAATTTCTGACCCTGGGGAGCTGGGTCAATCAAAAGCCAGACAGATTCCGAAAGTTTTCAAGAACAGCATTGTCACTGCTGCGATGAAGAAACGGATGTTGAAGGTTTTCGGCTCAGAGGAGAACTTCCATCGCGCTAGCCTAGTAGATTGGCAATCTGTGGAAGATGGAGAGACCAATATTAAAGAGGACAAACTTGGAATACCCGAACAAATTGACATACTCGAGTTGGCGCTTGGAGTGATAGTAACGGACATTCGAGATGACTCCCAGGGGTACACAAATCACCAGATGCTGACAGGTGATATAAATTATTTGATTGCACGGATCGATGCCTTGAAGTGCGAGCTAGACTTACAGGCACTCATCATCGCGGAGGCTGAGGAAACCCCTTGAAAAGGAAATCAATTGACACGCTGTACATTTCATTGCGAGCTTCTAAATTTTAGATACGGTCTCTATTGGAACAAACAATCAAGACCTAAAGATATTTGTGAATGCAATGCGCAGAGCCCTTTTGGCAGACCTTTCTACAAGACTGTCGTCATAAAAGTACATGATTTTCATACACGCGTTACATCGTATCGTATCTCGTCAGATCCGACTCGAAAATTGGCAGCACACTTGAGTTTCCCGCCAGATAGTTATCGAACAGAAACGACATATTGTCCGTACTGTCCAACTGCAGAAGAGACCAATCATCCGGCAGCGTAGTCGACCAAAACTGGTCACCATTCTCTGCCACACCTGCTATGTTCACACGCTGGCTCTGGCTCGGGATATTCGGTACCATTGCCTGATTCTTTGCTGCTGCAGTTCGCTGAACTGCCGCGACGATAGGTCCGCCATCAAGACTATGACTTTGTTCAACGCATGATTTAGCACCGCGGAGAAGTATTTTGCAGATTCCCATAAGCTTCTTGGCTCCGGGAGCGTGAACGGCTGCACGTTCGAGGGAGGCGACGACATTTTCGAGTAGGTGCATATCGTCAGGATTCGAGTCAAGGATTGCTGTTCCGAGAACCACGATAAAAGGTGTAAACGGGCATATTGAGAGGTTCCTAAACAAGAAATATGTTAGCTGGGTTTGTGTATCAATTGGCCAGTCTTGTTTGTTATGGCTAATTGCTTACCAGTCTATGTACATCTTGATGGATTGGTCCATTTTGCTCAGAAACCGTTCACATATTGTTTCATGAAGATTCAAGGCTTCTCGTGCCACGGCAATGCATTCGTCTGAGAATCGTAGTGGGTGGGCTGGCTTGTGAGTCGGCAGGGCACGGTAGACAAGCGTCAAATTTGCAATTATTGTGATTTCGGTATCAATGAAAGGTTCCTTTTCTTGTTCGGACATACGGTCGATAAGGTACTAAAAGACACATATTTCAGCAAAATAATGAGTTTATCAGACTCTCAATGTTTACCCTGAACCTATCACGCAAAGTATTGAGTTCAGATGCGAGAATCCTCGCAGTTTGTGCTCGTGATTCAAGAGTGTCAAGTTGGCCTTGCGCAGAATAGAGTTTTTCATAAATTTTCCCCTGAACTTTTCCTATGTCGAACCATAGCGGTGCTATATCTGCGATGGGTCCAGGTGGGAAAGTGGGATAGGTAATTGTAATATCGTAATCTGGAAGATTTGGCGACCGACCGAAATTCAAAGAGAGCCCTTTATCGAGCGAGTATATAAACCAAAAAGACACTTTCTTTACATTAAGCTCCAAATCATCTGGGTTGTCCTTCAGTCTGTTGATTCCGCTATCTAGGCATAGTCTGGCACCGAATGAAATCAGAGTCCAAGCGAGGTGGTGATTAGATTCCATCATGGCGACTTGAACCTGCTCCATATCAGTGCTCTGATTGCTGGTTAGCATGTGGAGCGAAAGAGACTTACTCCAAAGAGAATTGCCTCAATATTAGACACTGTGGGCTCAAGAAATGGACTCAATTTGTCTATTGTAGCGGTCACATTGTTGCAGCACATGCTGAAAACTCTTGCAAATTCCACTGGATCGATGCCACTCTCCTTCCGCTGATGATCAGTCGCGCTTCCCAGAATACCTATCAACCCTCCATTAACGATAATAAAATCGGACATGGAATATCCATTAACCGGGAAAAAGACCTTTTGGCAAAGGCCCTTGAACCTTTCCGCGCTCATAAATGGAGAGCATAGGAAAAATCCGAGTGGCATTACTGATAACATTTGTTAGATACAAGTCGTCATTTGGGACGACAGGTGACAGTGGAGTTCGCACATACTATCAATCATTTGCAAAGCTGCAAGTACTACCTGCACGGGAGGTAGTGGCAAATCGGTTGTGAAGGTATTTGCAACGTTCCTAGTTTCATCGCTGGCCACAGTGCGGAGAGAACGCAAGCTTGCTGATACATCTTGCTCTAGGACAGATGATGGCGAATTCTGAAGAGTTTTGTCCAGAATCTGACCGGCTTGCTGGGAGTGCACTTCGAAGGATGACTCGCCAAGGTAGGGCAATCGAACTCTGACCGGAACGGGACTGCTGCCACTCGATGATGAGTTTGGAGTGCCGGCGCTGTGTTTGATAGAATCGACAGCGCGATGCACTGCCGGTGGTGTTGTTGAAGTGTTTCTACTCCCCAGGCTGTCGATCGAGAACTGGAGTTGCGAAAGCTGTGCATTTATTTTCTCAAGATGGGCCTCACTTGAGCGTCGTGCATTAGTATGATTCATCGAGGTGATGCCATTTAACTTACTACTGGGAAGCAGCCACGGTGCGTGGCCGCTTCTGCTGGATGGTTGGCCTCGCTGTCCAACAGCGGATGTTTGAACTTCGACATGCGGAACAAGGGTCCAACTTGTCACATCGTACCTGGTTGCCCGTCAGGACTGCAGTGATCTACTGGCGAGGGCAACTCGCCTTTCGCGTCTTGCAAGGCTCGCACGCCCGCAGTCGTGTGTTAATGATGGTCGACTGCGGGTGGTTAGTGTCCTCGTCTCCGCTCATATCGATGCTGTGCCGTCGCGGGAGATCTGGACCGGGATGACTTGGTGCATGGGCCTGATTCTCGGTCATGATTCCGATCCGGGTCTATCTGGCTCGAGGGTTCCGCTCTCGTGGGCAATGGATAGAAAGAATGCGGCCAGAGACAGATGTACTCGGCCATTGGGGGAGGCGAAGGTTCATGTCCGGAATCCACGGATTCCGCGGATCCCGAAGTGTCATAGCGCGCCTTGCGGAGATGCACCAATCATATCTCATGAAAGTTGCGCCCTACAGAGAACACCAGCTGTCTATATCGCTCTATTGAGCCAAGTCCCATCTAACTTTTCCCTCGTATGTTAAGAGTCACGGCTGCCTCCATTCTCTTGGTCGTTTCACGGGAATTGGATTTGGACGGAAACCCGTTCGTGCCTAGAAGCCAGCGTCATCATCTTTGCACGCTGCAGCTGAATTATTTTTACTCAGTTGGTTATCTATTTAAAAAAATATCACAAAGCGTAACTTTCGTCCTATGATTCCGTTGCCAAACTATCCTCGATCTCCTATTTTTCTGCCCATTATATGATCATGACAGAGAAAACGACGCAACACCCGCAGGCCTCCAACAATTCGTTGGTAAACGCCACTGAAGATGGGAAGGTTGAGGGGGTTGAAGGAGAGCCAGTAGGGTCTTTCAAGGATTATATTGTATGTTTACTTTCGATTCCATATATTCGCACATCCCCATGTTATCAGCGGAGCTCTACTGACCTCAATAGCGCATCTTCAAATATGCAGATAGATTAAGCTGGACTCTGAACATCGCTTCGCTGGTAACAGCGGTTGGAGCAGGAGTCACCCTCCCTTTGATGACTCTCGTGTTTGGTGATTCGATCTCTCAGTTCAACGACTTCTCCACGGCCACTATCGATCCTGCGGCATTCAATCGACAGATTTTGGATTATGTGTAAGTTTACTTCGTCCATCAAGCCACATCCCAATCAACACTGACAAATCTAGCAAACTATTTGTCTATCTCTTCGTTGCCCGGCTTCTCTGCGCATATATCTCGTCCGTTACGATATCCATCTCAGCCATTAGAACAACACGTGATCTTCGCCAGGCATTTCTCGAAAGCACCTTGCGAAAGGAAGTCTGGCATTTTGACGCCCAAAATGGATCTTCTATTGCCGTCTTAGTCACTACCAATGGATCGCGAGTCAACAAAGGTATTGCCGATAAGCTTGCCTTTCTTATTCAGTACTTGTCGACGTTTTGTGCCGCTTTCATCGTAGCACTGGCGGTACAATGGAAATTGACCCTCATTTCAATGACTATTATACCAGCTATATTCATTTTTACCACAGTTTGTGTAAGTTTGGACGCAGTAGTAGAGTCCAAAGTCATGCGCACCTACTCACAAGGTGGATCATTCGCGCAAGAGGCAGTATCGACCATTCGAACAGTTCATGCATTCTGGGCACACTCCAAGATGATAGCGAAATACGACACGTATCTTCAACAAGCTCGTGACGAGGGCAAGAAAAAATCCATTATTTATGGTGTTCTATTCTCGACTGAATACTTCTGTGTCTTTTCTGGAATTGCTCTTACTTTCTGGCAAGGATATAGGATGTTTGCAAGTGGCGAGATACCTGATGTGGGAAAAGTATTTACGGTTGTGTTCTCGGTTCTAATTGCTTCTTCGACTATCTCAGCCATTGCTCCGCAGTTTGCAACCTTTACAAACGTTGCTGCCGCTGCTTCGGAGCTTTTCGAGATCATCGACAAGCCATCAAAGTTAGATCCTCTATCCGAAGCTGGCGAGAAGCCTTCAATATGCGAAGGTCGTCTCGAAATCAGAGATGTCAAATTCTCATACCCGTCCAGGCCCGGAATCCAGGTACTGAATGGACTCTGCCTTTCGATTCCAGCAGGAAAGACAACAGCACTCGTTGGTGCGAGCGGATGTGGCAAGAGTACCTTGATAGGATTGCTCGAGCGCTGGTATGAGCGAGAATCTGGCGACATCACACTTGATGGTATGGACATTACAGAAATCAATACCCGTTGGTTACGGAGTCAAATAGGTCTTGTACAGCAGGTAAGCAGACTTTACACACTGATTACGTATCTAAGTTAAAGGTTCATACAGGAGCCCGTACTTTTTCAAGGAACAATTTTCCAGAACGTTGCCAATGGCTTTCTTGATAGCCAAAAATCTCTCAGTAAGGAGGAACAGCTAGCTCTCATCCAGGAAGCATGTGAGACGAGTAATGCTCATGAATTTATTACCCAACTTCCTGAGGTATTTGACACTCTTAACTTGAATTTCCGAATACTAACCACAGCTTCAAGGGGTACGAAACTGAAATTGGCGAGGCGGCTGGTCTTTTGTCAGGTGGTCAACGTCAGCGAATTGCGATTGCTCGAAGCATTGTTTCCAACCCAAAAATTCTTCTTCTCGATGAAGCAACTAGTGCCCTGGATCCAAGAGCTGAAGGAATCGTACAGAGAGCGCTCGATAAAGTTTCAGCAAATCGGACTACCCTCGTCATTGCGCACAAGTTGGCTACCATCAAGAACGCAGATAATATTGCAGTCATCTCATACGGTGAGGTAGTTGAGCAAGGAACCCACAACGAACTTCTTTCAATTAATGGACACTATGCTCGGCTCGTTGCAGCCCAAGATATCGGCGGTGATGAAAATGAAGCCGACAATGACTCAACTGACGTCGAGAACGAAAAGTCGCCAGCAGACAACAGCCTAGCACAACAAAATTCTTTGTATAAAACGCCAACTTTGGTACGCGATGCAGCTACCATAGAAGATGGATCCGGGACCCTTGGCTACTCACTGATTAAGTGTATATGGATTATGCTAGTGGAGCAGAAATCATTATATGTTTACTTTTTTATCAGCATCATCGGAGGACTTATTGGAGGAGCTACATTCCCTGGTCAAGCCTTAATATTCTCCAAAATCCTGGCAGTTTTCACGCTTCCGACCGATCAAGGCCAATCCGAGGCAAACTTCTATGCTCTAATGTTCTTCGTCATTGCCCTTGGAAACTTTCTCGCCTATTTCGTCATTGGATTCATCTGCAACAACATAGCACAAAATATCACCTACCGGTATCGGCACGAACTTTTTACTAATATGCTGAGGCAAGATATGGAATTCTTTAATTTACCAGGCAACAGCTCGGGAGCATTGACTTCAAAACTCTCCTCTTTGCCTACGCAACTGCAAGACCTTGTTAGTTTCAATCTTCTTCTCATATTTATTGTCTTTGTCAATGTTACATCGAGTAGTATTCTTGCTATAGCATACGGATGGAAACTAGGCTTGGTAATGGTCTTGGGTGGACTTCCTCCACTTGTAGTCTCTGGATACATTCGTATCCGCTTAGAAACCGCTTTGGAGGGTAGGAATTCCACCCGTTTTGCAGAAAGTGCGGGCCTTGCAAGTGAAGCTGTTCTCGCGATCAAGACAGTGTCTTCCCTTACCCTGGAGTCTACGGTTATGGAGAGGTATCGTGGATTACTTGGCAGTATTGTCGAAACCTCTATTCAATCGCTCCTCTGGACCCTTGGATGGTATGCCTTGTCGCAGTCCTTGGAGTTCCTCGTCATGGCACTAGGTTTTTGGTATGGAGCGCGTTTGCTGCTTACTGAAGGGTACACCATCTCACAGTTCTACGTCATCTTCATCGGTGTACTGTTTGCCGGTCAGTCGGCGGCGCAATTTTTTTCCTACACAACAAGTATTACTCAAGCTGTTGGAGCTGCCAACTATATCCTTTGGCTGAGAGCACGGACGCCAACGATGCAGGAAAATGCTGGCAACATCGGCAAGGGCCCAGGTGGAGAAGGTGGAGAGATTACACTGTCGTCGATGAGCTTTCAGTATCCAGGACGAACGATCAGAGTTCTTAAAGATATCGGCATGACCATCAAGCATGGTCAGTTTGCAGCATTTGTAGGACCTTCAGGCTGTGGCAAGTCGACGATGGTTTCTCTCCTCGAGCGATTCTACGACCCGACGTCCGGCGGAATCAATTTTGCAGGCAACGATATCTCCAGCTATTCACCCCGTCTCTACCGCGAAAAGATTTCTCTCGTACAACAAGAACCTACTCTCTATTCTGGCTCCATCTTTGAAAATGTCTCTTTGGGCCTTGAGAAAGTTGCCACCGAGGAAGAGATCATTGAAGCCTGCCGTCAAGCGAATGCCCTCGAATTTATCCAGTCTCTCCCGAGGGATTCCAAACTGCTTGTGGTAATCGCGGGCTCCAATTCTCTGGGGGACAAAAGCAACGCATCGCCATAGCACGTGCACTGATTCGCAAGCCCAGGTTGCTGCTGCTGGATGAAGCGACGAGTGCTCTAGATACGCAATCAGAAAGAGTGGTGCAGGATGCGTTAGATCGGGCCAAGGAGGGCAGAACAACAATCGCAGTTGCACATCGGCTCTCTACGATCAAACATGCAGATGTCATTTTTGTATTTGGCGATGGGAGAGTGGTTGAACAAGGCACGCATACCGAGCTGTTGGCTTTGAAAGGGAGGTACTATGAGATGTGTTTGGTACAGAGCTTGGATAAACAGGTCTGATGGGGGTTCATTTGTTAAAAAGTCCGTATAGATTGTACTATATTTTTATCCATAGAATGGTAATGTAGACTTAATGTGATCATCTTCGCTCACACAAGAATGTCGCTTAATTGGCGGACGAAAAGGAGTCAGGCGGCGGCGGTAGTCAGCATCAAAATCATATTCGCAAAGCTGACGTGACGCTGAACTAGCAAAATGGAGATTTAGGGGTTTGTAAGTTTCTAAGAGTGGCCATGTCAAGCTGCACAGTAATTCAAAATCTTCATTGTCCTATCTCCTCTGCCAAGCTAAGTCGCTCAACTCCACAATCGCATGATGATTTCTCCATCATCTCATTATCACAAAGATTTCAAAACTCTGGTCTCTCATACTACCCCCCAATTGGTGGCTCGTACTACACAGCTTGCATTTAATCGTATACCGAAGCTGATGCCCAGAACCACTGCTCTGAATATCGCAACTGAACTGTGCGCCACAACGATAATTGCGACAGAAGTTTGTCTGCCTGAGGAACTTGGCGAAGTCATCCATATACACATAGACAGCTTCAGACTTGCTAATCTCACTTTGGAGCCTGGCTCTTAAAAAGTCGATCTCCCTCTCTAGATTCCTGATTTTCAAATCGGCTTTCCTAAGTTGATCAGTGGTAGTACTCAATCTTTGGTTGCACGACTCAAGGGAGCCCTTCGTAATATCAATGAGTCCTTGACCCATCATTAAAGCGTTTTGAAAGTCGTCGCGAATAATAAGCTCATCAATGTGGAGTGTCGCGGCTGCAGTAATGATCTTGTGCAATTCCGCATCGCTCGTAGAGGCAAAGGCTTCTGTGGCGACATTAAAAAATACGTCGGCACACCATTGGCTCTCGAGGATGATCTGAATGTTTTCATTTGCCAGCTTCTTGAGAGGTGGTATTTCGTAGTAATCGGCAATTGCATTGACTTTGACGTGAGAGATGAGGGTTGACTTTTTCAGTGGTGGGGGTTTCATCGATGGGGGATCATTTGAGGAGAGCGCCACTACTTGGAAACGTTAAAATTAAAAACTCAACTCACACCATACTGAAAGAGGATTATATAAACCTTGATCTGAAGTATGCGGTGCATCATTCTCATCTGCAGGCTCAAGATCCGATTTCTGAGAATTGTCTCTCTCCATGGCAGTTCCGTACTCGGCTCCATAAAGAAAGCACAACATGTACTTCACAGTCATAGGGTCGAATTCTTCAATAACAATTACATTTGTTTGGGACTCCTGCCTCGCGCGTCAGTTTTGAGCAGTGGCCACTCTTTCACAAGGAGGAACTTCTACCTCGAATGGTCCTCCAAGAGCTGCTGTAAACACTGGAGACTGAGAACACACGATTGCCTTGTGGACCGGGAAGATTTCGTCTTGGCATTTTAGTTGTAGATCGGTGTACTTGGGTTTAGTTAAGAGATCGCTTAGTCCCTTTCGACTGGTTGCGGATGTCATTTTGAAGTTATCGAAATATGAGAGGATTGAACCGAAGTTTGGGGATTGGGGAACTCAATGACTGCGGCGATCACTGATAACCTGTCTCTAAACAAAGAAGTGGTTTTTCGTGGGTTTCGCGAGATGTTGCTAGAATATAGTAGAGTCAGTTGCATGATTCATCTGCTTATCAAAGTGCTGAAATGTAGAGAACAATATAAACTAGTTAGTGTACAAGCTGCCTAAAATTCCTCGAAATTGGATGCCACCATAAATCTAAAAGTGCAAAAGAGCAACAAAGCATTAGGAAATAGTTGAAGTGATATTTTTGTGTCATTTGGAGTAGAGTTCAGTCTTTCTTCGATTATATCAATTATACACATATTTTAGTACATTTGATTCGCCAGCAACTCCTTACCCCGCTCTATGATGACTTTGTTCATCACCACCTCCTCACTTCCCCCATTCACCGCAAGATCCACCATCACAGCCGCCAGACTATTTACCGAAACCGTGCCTAACAAATATCCTAGTAGTGGAATGCCGTTCCCCGACAAAATTCCCGCCGGCCTTACGACATATGTCTTCACATTTGGGTTCTGCTTTCCAAATTCCAACAATTTCGATTGGGCAAGCCCCTGGGCTGCGTCAGCATATTTTACGAGGAAGGAGGAAAGTTATGATTAGCAAATGGGAAAGACGTACCCGCACATGTCGTCCCTTTGAAAGGAACCATAATTTCTTATCCTGGTCCGGCTCCGTGAAAGCGCCTCCGACATATACGTAGTTGACAGTCTTCTGGTTGCCCACGGCTTTCAACAACGCTTTCTGAAAAGCTTCAGGGTATTCCAACTCCACTACTTCATCCCAATTGTAAGTGCCAATCGACCTTTAATTGTTAGCATTTGTGCTAACATTCGCCAATCGTTTACAATTACCAAATACAAGCATCGGCACCTTTCAGCTCCTCCAATACAGAGTCAGGGTACACCTTGAAATCCTCGATTATGATCACCTTGAGCTTTGGATTTGCGGCGGCTTCAGGAAGCTCTTTGCGCGAGAGAGCGATAAGCGAGGTTATGGCTGGATTCTTCAGGCATTGCTCAAAGACTGCTCTGCCAATGAAGCCGGTGCTTCCCAGGACGATTACCTTCATATTGCTCAGTGGTTGTGCTGGAGAAGTTACACGAGTATGGCGAGTTGGTTGGTTAGCTTACACGAGTATGACCTCTTAGTTGGTTGGATACATAGATAGATATTTACATGGGAAGCGGATTACTTGGGATGAGGAGCGGAGTTGCGGAGCGGGGTTGCGGAGCGGATTTGGAGGCCCCACCTCCAAGTCCGCCGGCTTGGCGCTCATGACCGCAGAAGCGCACTCTCCTCTCTCATACAAACCACTACGCCAACAGAAAAGACCCATCAATGTATTGATGGCGGAGGAATTCGCTCCCGAACCCTCCCTCTCCTCGCGGCAAAAGAGCTGCCACGCTTGTGTGAGAGGAAAACGCGGCTGCGACAAGCGACATCCCATCTGCTCTCGCTGCGAGGAGAAGAAGATTCCATGTCTCTATGCCAAGCGGACACACGCCGAAGCGTTTTATGACTTCAATTCTGTGGATTTAGATATGTCTTGGGCAGGGTTTACGGCTCTATCGTCGGCGTCAAACGATCTGGTCAGAGATATCCCATTGCTCCTGAGTCCTGCTGTTAGTCTGGAGCCCAGCTGCTTGCCGACTCTCGATGTATTCGTAGATCCATTCCGAGCATTTGAAGAGAACCAAAGCATGCCATCGGCTGGAATGCAGCTCGTTACCAATGCAGGTGAACCACTCGACCAGCAGCCGGAGAGAGAGCAAGCACTCAGCAAATTTGATTATGCTCCCATGGCTGATATATGTGTTAGTGCACCTTTTGATAGAGAAATCCCAGCGCTAATTGTGAGACAAGATACAATATGAACCCTGGCATGTCTATGACCCTAACACCAAGGTACATTTTATTGTACAGAGTCTAAAAGGCTACCCCATCACTTTTGCCAAAGAGAACCACACGCCCTGGATGCATCGTTACTTGTACAAAGATCAGATGCCGCCCTCCATCAAGTCCTGTTTCACTGCCAGCACTCTATACAGCAACATGAACGACAGCAACAAGACCTCGGTATTCAGAGTTCTCTGCCAGAGTTTAGATGAACTGAAGGAGCAACAGCCAGTGAACACGCCCCAGGAAAAGCTGGCTCGAACACAAGCGCTGTTCCTGTATCAGATCATCTGTCTCTTTGATGGAGATGTGACCCTAAGATCCGCAGCCGATCGAAACATGTCGTTGTTGCTAGAATGGCTCGATGAGCTGTGCAAGATACGAGAGAACCTCGGCAAGCCTCAGAATACAAACGATCCGATTCCTCCCAGGTCGTGGGAGGTAGGTACCTTCCCTCCATTTTCTCATTCGCTCTGCTAACAGTTGCAGTGGTGGATATTCTCCGAATCTGTTCGACGAACCATTGTCATCGCGTATGCGTTCCTCGGCCTTTGGAGTATCATGTCCAAAACCGACGATGGTGAGCCAACCTTACGATCATAAATCTCTCTCACTAACTCCCAAAGACGCGTACCTTAGTTCATGGAAGTACCTCCACTGCTGGACCCTGGCCCGTCCTTTGTGGGAAGCCCCGTCGTCCTTCGAATTCTTCCGGAACTGGAGGTCATACCACATCATCGAAAACTTTGAGCTTGAGAGTTTTGTCAAGACCGGACGAGCAGATGATGTTGATCATTTCTGCAGAGTATTTATGGTGGTGTAGGTAAATCCGCTTCATGAGAGAATTCTGCTAATATTGTTAGATATATGGGCCTGGATGAGACGAAGCACTGGTTTCTGGATAGAGGCGGTGTGTTTTGAAGCTTGAGCAGAATTCTTGCTGCCCAATTTGGCATCACACACCATCAGGGTGATAGTACATATCTCACCCCCCCTAATCGCCGTCTCGGGCGCCTTGAAGCCTCATAGGAAAGAGCGCGGTCCGCTCACTCTCGCCCAAACGGAGCGCACCAGCGTGCTAGCGAGGCTTGTGCAGTGGCTATGGAGCTTTGACACATAGCCAGCTTGCGTAGCCTCCACCGTCTAACTGAGTGGTATCGTCTTTGTCAGATTCAAGTGAGAGCCGGCCTCTCTAAAAACCGCACGAGGGAGACTACCATCGAAAGAAGGCCCGGACTTGAGATGGAGAGTCTGGCAATTGGCATTTGGCCACCCACCCCAAAAAGTCTGCAGCATAAATTTTAAAATGTAGCGTGACTTGGTTACAAACTTACGACTTGCTCATAGCCCGCACAAATGTTCATTCAAGAACTGTTAGAAAATGTAGGGCATGGGAAAATGATTAAGATAACTTCTAATAATGCTAGTCTAATAACTCCAACGGGGTATTTGAACCAAAACGTCTAAAATGCAGGCGCTAAATGCTAGATCAAATGCCAATTAAATGCGTCGGTGAATACCGTCTAACTCTCGCTCTCCGTCGCGATAACTGTGTTCTGGTTAGCACAAACTCACACGATGCACTCACACTCTGTCTCGAAGCTTACCTCAACAACACTCGCCCAGCTGAGTAGGACGAGAATCTCCCAATTCTTGCCATATTCTGGCATGTCCCGTATCCTGAGTCGTCCCCGCTTCTTCCACTTCAACAGACCCTTCCCCGTATACTCAGCCAGCACCAAGCCTTCCCTTTTATCCTCCACCAGCACCAAGTCGCCCTGATCGTCAAGTAGATTATTCCGCGTCCTGATCCAGTGAAACACCTTCCTCTCTCCACTTTCCACGCTATGCTCAAAAGCATACTTCATGTGTGTCCAGAAGCCCGCATTGCCCATCTTCTCCCACACCACGCCGTTGGGGTTGTTTTTAATATCGCCGATGCCGATGCTATTCTGGCCCTGAATCGGGATGTGCACAACGCCGAGGCATTTGCCTGTCTTCTCGGTGCCCTCGTGCAGGACGACGCCGGGACGTGCGGGAGGAACGAGCGGTGCGCGACGTAGAAGTACCGTCCCTGGTCGAGATGGACAGGACATACGCGCATGTTCGTCAGAGACGCATCGTAGACTGTGTACTCGACAAACTCATCCTCGTCCAGTATGCCCAGCCCGAAAGCTGCGGCGATACTATCGTAGTATTTCGATTTCTCGATCGAGTTCGTTAGTGTGAGCGACTCGAACGGATTTTTCTTCTCTTGTGACGGCGTCGGCGCAGGCGCAGCGTCGACTTCAGGAGCCGTCTTGTCGAAGCGGTGGTCTAGACTGTGGCGGACGGGAGTTTGGGGTCCTGGGATGTCGATTTCGTGCGAAGATTGTAGGGCTAGCTCGAGCGCTGCCATACGATCGCGGAGGGTCGACATGGTGGTGGTTGTGATATCTCGTTCCTGAGCCGTGTAATCGTAAAGCGCATGGCCAGAAGTCTTGGACGACGATACGGAGAAGAGGAAGATGTCATTGACGCAGGGTCAGCGACATCTTCCAGGTTTTTGCCGGATGACCGGCGATCCAGATCGCCGACAAGGGCTGAAGCAGATGATGACGGAAGTGGTGTTGGCCACGACGGCGAACATCCCATGAAGAGACATGAGGGGCTGCGATAAGATAAGATGGTGGGGTGACGGTGCCTGTCAACAGCGGGATGATAGCCGCAAGGGGAATGGAAGAAAACTCTATCCTGGGGCAGGTGGACATCATACGGCATGCGTAGTACAGTATCTTCACTACCAACTGATGTCGCTCAAAGGGTGGGGTGACCAATTGGCAAACCAGATTACGCTTACTAACCACTCTTGCATGTGAACAAGAACGGAGGAGATATCTCCGCAGGGGAGACTGTGGATCTCTCATCCACTTGGATGTAAATATTGACATCAATGGTATAACAAGGATATCAACTTTAAAGACTTGTAAAAGGCCCTTAGTTCATTGTGGCCGTTTCACTTAGCCTCGTACTTTGCCTTGTTAGTGGGAATGTACTTGTAGTTTCTGTCTCTTGCATTTCTGGTTCGGAATTAAGTAAGATGCCGAAACAAGTCGTCGAGCAACGCAAAATCCTGCCCCGTTCTCGCACCTAGATATTGGCCGTCTTCAGCATGCCTGCTTAGAGTGATAACTAGAGGTCGAGAACCCGAGGTTGTAATCAAAGGATCTGCTATGCTTTGCAACTGACTAGAGGGGAGCAAAGCCAGAGGCAAGTTGGAGTAGTGGATGCGTAGGTTTTCGGGCCTTGAGAATGCGACACTTTTTAAATAAATTTTATTCCTGGCCCACAATCATGCGATACTCTACTTAGTCCCCGACTCAATCTCGCCAATATTGTCGCAATAAAATAATTGGTGAGTGTACGTGAAATTTTCGCGGCGACGTCCCTCGAGCTCGATCGGGACATCCACGTCGCTATTCTCCAGACGAAATTCAGACCGATATTCACGAGCCAGTGTAGCGACTAATACCTTCCGGACAGATACCGGCCTTTGCTCCACATAGAAGTAAGTAGTGGAATTAAATTGACGAGGTACATCGATTATTGGAGGAATGAAACTTTCTCGCTTGGTTTGATTGTCTTGGGTGCTGCGCAGCGGCCTGAGCTTGAACTCATTAGATAGGGTTAGGAAAATGAACGAGATCAGTGTGAATACTGGTAGCATAAAAGTTGACAGGTAGCCAACATAAGACAGGATATTGAGCCGACGTGCCTTCTTCTCGTTGCAACGCGAGCGTCCAATTCTGACACGGTTGGGTGATTTGATGATGCCTACCACCGAGTGGCAGGGTGGCTAGGCAGGTAGCATTACAATTCTACTGGGAGAGAGACACCGGCAAACCTAGACTCGAACACGACTCGTTTAGCCGATACAGGCATGATTTGGAGCTACTCTGCGAGTACATTAACTGGTATCTCCGACTGGGCTAATATTTCCTTGAGTCTGGTAGTGATGGCAATCCTCAAGCATGGCTCTGAGTAGGAGATCAGACTTGGAGCCGATGATCTTGATTCTGGCGAAGACAAGTCGCTGTTTGAAGTCTCTTTGGATCTAGAAGAGCTCAGGACAGACTCCTCACCAGAACCTGCAGATTCAGGCAAGGATGCAAATGTCGTGGCTCTAGGTTTGCTATTTGTCATCTTCGCATTGGAAAGAATAGCATCCCCTTCAAATCGCGATTCAAAGATGAAGTACTTCAAACTTGATTTCTGAAGTTGTTTTCCAGACTGGCGATGGTGAGTATTTGTAAAGGAGAGAGAGATTCAAGAAGAGCGGGGGAATGTTCAGCCTGGCAAGCCAGCCAGCCAGCCACAGCCACATCGGTGAGGCATCAGGGCCAATTGGTGAAGCACCGTAAGATGCGCTGATGACGACCACAAGCTCAGGTACTGTATGAACTACACACTGGTGACAGTTTATATCGTACTAAGTGCTAAGTAATTAAACAACACACTTTATAGTCGTCCCTTGCACGTATGCATGATGAAGTCTAGGAACGCGGGAACAGCGCCGGATTTCCAACGAATTACAATTGAGCAGAAATACCTTTCGGCCCCTCGCTCACCTGAAGCGAAGGCTTGGGTGTGTAACACGTTGATATTATGATCCACTGTGAGTCAACGCGTCTATGTTGTTCGTCTCTGAACCAACCATTCGCGATGTCACGCTTCTAGCGGTGGAGAAGCCCCGCGGCAATTGGTCTCCGTAGCGCGACCTTGCCGCATTAGGAAGGATGTAAACAAACCCCAATCCATGTTGACTTCGTTTGTACGCTGGTCGATGCAAGGTTGCCTTTGCTGGACGCGTCTATTTCTGTTTGGTTCTTTCTCTCTTCTTCTCCATACTCTTCTTCTAATTTATTCGTCCCACAAGTGTAGGGAATACTATAGCTTCAATTCTTTTGCAATATACCCCGGCCAGTACTTTACGATGGCAGACCGCAGCCTAGTCACCAGCATCATCGAGGACGACCGACCCCTCGCCGTCCGCAGATCCAGACGCAGCAGTATAGGACCCAATATTCAATCACGAACAAACACACAATCAGCAGCATCAATCCGCCGACATGGAATCCACACCCCGCCAGCAACACCCAAAAGAATCAAGAAACAGGTTCGTTTCTCAGACCCAGGACCAGCAATCACCTCCGAGTCGACAGGGCTTACCCCCTTCATAAAACGCACATCACTCTCCACGCCTACCTCCAGGCATCGTCACTCGACCCCTTCAAAGCTGTGGAACAGGGCAGATATAGACGATACGCCGCTGTCAGGGACGTTGCAATTTGCACCCTTGAGGCAGGTACTAGATGGCAGAGTCAAGAGACGTCTGCGTCGGAATAGGCTGAGCGAGGAAGTCAATGTTATCGAATGGGAGAAGAGACAATCGGCTCGGGAAAAGAAGTCGGAGATCGAACGACTACGAAGTGAATTGGCCGCAAGGGATTTGGAAGTGCAGAGTATGCGGGATGAGCAAGACATTGCAAGCCAGATTGAGGGCGAGTCCGGGGGATCGGTGACGACCATCACAACACTCAGTGCCCGAGTACAGGAACAGGAGCTTGAGATACAAGCCTTGAAAGCAGAACTGCAAAGGAAGGAAGCCGAGTCTCAGGAAGAGCATGAGCACGATTGGACTCTGGCAGCAAGGGATCCTTTTAACTTTGATGACGACGACGATAACGATGTTATGATAACGAATTACGACGAGGAGTTCAGCCGGTTGGATGATGAGGTTATGACTACACCGACGCGTCTTAATACTTCATTCCCCTCCCCACCATCAACGATGCCCAATACGCCTTGCAAATCCATATGCTCTATGAATGCTGGCATCCAAGCCTCCCTCCCTATTCCAGACCCGGAGAAAGATCTTCTCAAGACTCGCCTACAAGCACTTGAATCCGAGATCTCTAAACTCACCGCCAACTCTGCGTTCGTAGAGGATAATCAAGCACGGCTAACAGCCAAACTTTCTCCTTTCATCCCCGTCACCGAGGAGTCCCACGACCACACAACTTTGGACTCTGCCCTCGATGTTGTCCTCACCCAGCTGGCACTCTCCCAAACCCACGCTCTCGAACAAACCAACGCCTTCTCTGCCCTTAGCACGGGGATCTCGGCGTTGGGATTCTTGGCATCAAGTCCGGACGCTGCACTCGCCTTGATTGCATCACAGTTCCGGAAAGCTCGGCTAGATCTCGAGTATCTTGCACCAGGTGAGAACATCGAAGGGTTTGAGAACTGCAAACTGCTTGAGATGCTGGTCGCACGAGTGAAGTATCTCAGTGAGCGTGTCGTGGCTCTAGATGAGCACATTGACCAGTACCACGAGGAGGAAGTTCTGTTGAGGCAACAACTCAATGCGCGCGTGAGTGGCATGGATGAGATGCGGACTGAAATCCAGCTTGCTACTTCGATGGTCAACGATTTGCGGAAAGAGGTGAATGAGAAGGATCTTAGCAACGAACGGCTACGAGCTGCACTAGATGGGTACAGGGATGAAGTTCAAGGTCTTGAGACACTGATCTCGCGAGTTGAAGAAGATGGGAAGATGCGCGAGCATGTCCTCAACAACCAGATCTCGACAATAGAAGATCAGCTGAGAAGCGAAACGTTAAGTCACGATCTTACGAAAGCTGTCAAAGATGGCAATGATCTTGTCATTGCAGAGCTTGAACGCAGACTACAGGCAGCTATGCAACGGGCTTCGCAGGTCGAGGAAGAACTTGCAGCGCTCTCATCGTCGAGAGATGAGATCGTAGCTAACACCGACTCAACAATCGACGAGCTTCGTACCTCGGGGCTTGAAAAGGACGCCATGCTCTACCAGCTTCAAAACACAGCGAGTGAGAGGGAAGCAGTGCACGGCAAGGCCCTAGCAGCTCACGATGCCAGAGTGCAGGAGCTGAGGAGCGAAGTGGAGAACATGAACCAGAGCTTGCGGGACGCGGAGACCACGATCGCCAACCTGAGGAGAGAGAAAGAGAGAGGTCAGATTGTGGTGCAAGGCATGCTGGAGCAAATGATGCGAACCAGTGAAATGGCATTGGGGTTCATCAACGGCGGCACCGAGGCCGTCGCAGTAGGTAGCGAGGAGCGCTTTCCTGCCGAGAATGATGCCGCACCGGTCGTCAGGAGTGGAGGGCTCTTTGATGGACATCTAGCTCGGAGAGCAAGTGGCAAGGCAAAGAGGAGGAGGTATGACAGCGGACTGGGCTTCTTGGAGGAAGAGGATGAAACTGTGCACGATGCGCACATGGCAGTGTAGTAGAGTCGATATCGATAGACGGACGCATTTGACATGCTTGTATGAGGTTTTCCTTTTGATGTCGTATCTGAGCTGGAGGCGTTGGCTGGTTGGCTGGTTGGCGTAGTATGGATTGCGTTGGCTTGGTTGTAGTTGTATATGACTGAACTTGATATACCTTATATATCTATCTGCGGTTCAATACATTACTCTAAAATAACTTACGCTTCGTGAGTTGAGATGTGTACTTTTTCTTTTGGTGATGTAGCAAACTGTCATTATGAAGAAATCCCCTCTGGTTGTTTTGTACACTTCGTGGTTGTACAGTGAGCATTTGTTTCTCTCCTGCTTACTGTCGCTTCCTCCCTGTATTCGTTCGTTCGGGCTTTTTTTGACATTATAGTCTCCTAGAGGTACGGTAAGGTTTGGTACGGTAGTCTTTGTTCCTCACAGCTGATGATACTTGCACACTTACACACACATGTATATGGATACACAATGCAATTACTTTTCATTGTTTTGATTTAATACTTTCTTTGGGTATGTATGTATGTTCTATACATTTTACAGTGCATGTTGTTGGATCTATCCTATTCTTGTCACACGCAAGAAGGGAGGAAGTTGTATTGATGCTTTGGGCTCTGAGGGTTGATGATTAGGTGTGTTTTGTTTCATTGACAAGAGGAATAAGGAATTATGAGAAGTCTGGAAAGAGGAGGAGAAGATAAGATAAGACAAATATTAATATTAGATATTAGATACTAGACTCTAAAGAGCGAGACTTGACTTGACTTGACCTGAACGTGACCTGATCTAACTTGAAGACTCGATGACTCGAGGACAAAACGACGGAAGGATTGAAAACGATCAAGTGAAGCGACAACGTGAATGATTCAACGCTCAGATCTATAAAACGCCGTCGCTTCAATCCGATCCGATCTGATCAATCCTCGGTGGTATCTGTATCCGTATCTATATTAACATGCATATCGACGTAACAGAACGCACAGAACAGAACACCATAAAGTCATCCTCTGCCCATCTCCACCTCCGTACGTAAGATACTTACCGCGACTCCAAGCCTCCCTCCCACTGCCAGCTAGCACCCTCACGCGCACCACTGCACTATAAACTACACTTCAAAAACAACGCGTGGAAGTGGCGCCTCTCTCTCCTTCTCGATCGAAATATAAACATAGGAAAAATGCCGCTTTGGCTGAATTCATTTGTGTGGTCTCCTTACAACACAATAGCAACGCCCATAATGGCGACCACACCTGCAAGAGCGCTCCACTCCCACCTGCCCATGCCGTCACTAGTTATCTTGCCCGTGGAACTTGGCACGGCGCCTGTTCCGGTGGCAGAGGCCTTTCCGCAGCCAGGACATCCAGCTGTTCCGTTTCCGCCTGCTGCACCGGTGGGGTACATTGGGTTCGTGCCCGTTGTGACAGGAACTGGCACGACGACCATGGTTGTTGTAACGACGACGGGGACGGGCGTGAACATGCCGACGTTGCCCTTCATGGTTGAGCTGCCGGTAGTGGTCGGTGTGGACGGAACGGTCAGGGTAAGGGTCTTGATAGATCCAGAAATCGTCACGGTTGCAGTTGAGGTCACCATTGGGATGGAAGCTGTTGGGCCACCAGAGACGAGGGTCTTGGTGAGAGAGGTTGTCATCGTGGTCAGGCCGCCGGGGCAGATGTTGACATAGGTTGTGACAATCACCGTGGTGATCAGGTCAACGCTTGGGTGAGAGATGACTGGAATGGTGGCTGGTGCGGTTGGTGCTGGGCTGACTGGGCAGACGGTCGTGTAGAGTGAAACTATTTGCGTGGTCAATTTACCAATCACAGCTGGGCAGTCGGTGACAGTCTTCGCGCACGAGGTGATGGTGTAGACCGACGTGGCGTAAACGGTGCTAATAGTCATCTTTGGAGGAGCAGTCGTGCTAGGGGAGCCGGTGACAGGATAGACAGTAGTCACTGGGAAAGAAGTAACTGATGTTGATCCCAAGGGGCAGTTAGTGACCGTGGCTGCGCAAGAGGTGATAGTGTAAGTCTTCGTGGTGTAGATTACCGATGTACCATAGAGAGTTGTAGTAGGTTCTGGGGCAACAGTAACGATCACAGATGCGCCGGGTGTAGTAGTCATGATTGAGTTGCTGATTGGAGTTGGCTTGGGCTCAGAACCAGATGTGGACACGGCAATATTATCGACCGGGGTAGCAACACTGGTAGACGGATCAATGACCATGGTGCTTGAAGCTAGCACGGGCGCCACGGAGGAGACGGCACAAGCCTTCTTAGCATAGATGTTGAACAGCTCTGTGACTGGCACATCGCCACCGTCACGCTTTGCTCTGGAAGCAGCACGGCGTTTGGGAATCTTGACATCTCCACCACAGAATTTGGAACCATCACCTGGGCAAGGAATGCTGCAAGACTCAGGGGCAAGGTGAGTAGTGGCAGAAGCCATGTCTCCCTCTGCGCAGTAGCAGTCGCTGAAAAGTTTAGCTAGGATAGTGGGATTAAGGAAAATCACTTACCCATCGTACATGGCTGCAAATTTAGAAGACTCAGAGTCACACATAGCAGTGCAGTAAGCTACGCTATTCTCGTTAGAATCATACTCGAGAAGCGAGAAGCCAGTAAATCCGCTATCCGAGCTGTAGCATCCCATAGACTCCCATTCCATGCAAGGCTCTGGAGTGGCAGTAGGCTCAGCAATGTCGGTCGAGGTTGAAGAAAGGACTGCGTCGACGGTCGAGCTTGCTGCAATTGGGTCTGCTACTGCTGCAGATGTTGTGAGGGCAGGATCGGAGCCTGGCACGTTGATATCTGTGGTTGGCGCTGAAGAATCGGCGGTTGTGGTTGTGCTGTCATCGACATCAACGGTGGTAGTTGGGCTACTAGGGTCAGCTGCCTCAGTGGTTGATGGTGACGAATCGATGGCAGTAGAAGCAGGTGAGCCGGGCGCGACCTCTGTGCTGGAAGCACCAGGAGCAACTGGAATTGCATTCTTGGTATAAAGAGAAAGGGTCATGTAACCACCGCAGATCTCTTTCCCATCGCCACTACATTGCAGGGAACATTCAGATTCTGCGAGCCTAGTGAGTGGTCCGTTGAAAGAATTTCCGCAATAACCTGGATTGTGGTCAGCAAAGTCAAGTCCTGGGATTAGAAATGGAGGTCCTACATTCACGGGTATACTCCACAGCGAAATAAGAGAAAGCTCCACAGTAAGCAGCACATAGCTCCAGAGTCATTGGATCACTGTCCCAGTGGTCATCAATCAACAATCTAGGATCGAAATCCTTAACACAGCCATAGTAAGAGAACGCGGCGACATCTGGCACCGCTGGGCCTGTTGGTGTTGAAGGAGCAGTTGTAGAAGCTGCGGGAACATCAGGAGCAGGCACAGCAACAGTTGTAGTTGCGGCTGCCTCACTCGAGGAAGCCGCAGGCACATCAGGAACTGGTACGACAGAAGATGGAGCTGCGGCCGCTTGAGTGGACGAGATGGCCGCAGGATCCGACGAGGAGCTTGAAGGTACGGTGGGTGGGACAGGTGTATCATCCGCCTTTTGGAAGATGCTCAAATACGAAACAGCCCAGTAACTGAATACTCATTAGTACTAGTCTGTCAGTCCGGGCGGAAAACATACTTCTGATCAAAATCAGTAGGGTTTGCGGCAACATAATCAGCGCAGGTAGCGGCGAGCGAGCCACAATCGCTTTGGCTCCACAGGCTCTCGAGAAGCGTTCCGCAGAAGCTGGTATCAAAGACGATCTTGCCATCAGCTAGAATGCCGTCGAGTGAGCTGGTACCCGAGAAAGCGGCAAGGGGAGCACCCCATCCTGTTGGATCGGGGTTTGCGCTTTGAATATCGTCAGGCAAGCCATTGCTTCCTTTCCAGAACCAGATGTTGACTCCATCGGAGTCCCATTGCGTAGCAAAGACGCCTCCATCGTTGGAATTGAAGTTGAGGCCATATGCCTGGTTGTCAGTATCGGTTGTGCTGCATCCCGTTTCGCAGGTTGTGGATTGCTGATTGCCGGTTCCATGGTTGCCAACGACGTCGAAAGGTCCAGTACTGATGATTAATGAGCACGGATAGCCCAGGGGGCCGGATACACGTACGTAAATAAAGATAGTGTGTTTGTGTTACCATCATCGAGACCAGAGATCACGTTGATTTCACCTATAATGTTTAGCATGCGATAGATACTGAGCATGTATTGGAATCACCTTTGCCTCCGCCAATATAATCTGCATCAGGTCAGTATAAAATCGTCAGGGAGATCTGTTGTACCCACAGCCAGGAACGGTTCCGCACATGCCACCCGGCATGTTCGTGATTTCGGCGACAAACAGACCATGGTTGAAGGTATCCTTCGAAATCAACTTCGTAGCTCCACGACCTGGTCCACTTGGATCAAGTTGACTTGAGCCATCCACTCCCATATAATTATACGTCCCATCGTACGAGATCACTCCGTCACCGGTAGCAGTTGCACGGTCTTGATAGCTATCTCTCTAGCGTCAGTATGATCAATTGTATCGGTTTAAGTGGCACGCACGTCACGAATCCATTGTTTGGATCAGGTCCCTATCGATAATTAGACGCGTCCGAATATCCAATATGTGATGCGTGAGACCTACCGTATAGAAATCAAAAGCGTCAAAGAAAGTGTCGGAGTATGTATTTTTCAACTGGTAGGGACCGGCAGCCGCAACAGCACCGGTAGTAAGGAACGACAGGACGGCCAGTTTGGCCATGTTACCCGATCTCAGAGAGAGTGATGAGACGGGCATGGTTAGTAAAGGTGAAAACAAGAATATTAAGGGCGCAAAGGGAAGAAAAGACCGAAATCAGCACATGAAGTGCAAGACCTAAAGGATGCGTTGGAAAGAAAGAGCCCCAAGATGCTCGGGATGACCTTGGGTATATACTCCCACCTAAGACGATTTGCAAGCCGTCAAAAGCCACGACTGCCTCGCCAAAAGTAATCAGAACAGACTTCGCCCTGCATCAGGCTGGTTTGAATACCATGCCGGCAGCGAAATGGAGCCATTTCTGCGCCCCTGAGACGCTTGAGAGGGAGCCAATTGTCTGAGGCGTCGAGACCTAACGCTACTCAGCCGGATCGAGCAACTCTAATGACGGACGCGTAAAGAAAAATTGGTGATGTGATATGTGGAGGTACGCGGATTGAGATTGATGAGAAACATATTTCTTTCTATTGACGCAGGTCCGGCATGAAAATGGGGTGCACTTGCTTTTCCGGCTGAGTCAATGAGGCTTCGAGAACGCTATAGGAAATTGGGGAGTACGTTGGCTGACGGAAACGGACGAGCTTCATCTCTGGGGAATGACAGGATGATGATCGTCGGAAGTGTCCTTCTTGACTTCTGCGATTTGAGCGCCGTTCCAGCTTGGAACTTGTACGATGACGATCATATTGTTGGTGGTTTCTGGTGAAAGGAGGAGGAGAAGTGAAGGCGGCCAGAGTTGTCTCATGCCGCTAGCGGGTCTCCCGACGTTAGTCGAAACACCACCACACGTGATCATCTTCCCCTTTTCCTCAATCGCGAACTCCCCTCTCAACTGCGACGAGTCGAGACGTCTTGGCCTGACTGAAATGCAAGTCACTGATGACATTTCTTAAATTGAGTCACAGTGGCCCCGAATTTAAATCACTGCTGATGCTCAAGTGTGACAGTTGACACGAGGGGCAGAGCATCATCACAGTATCGATGTCTTATTGGATGAAAAGTATAAATTCCCTCAGGAGTTCACTCACTTACCCAGCATTGTGACAACATATTCGGTAGTACGAAATATCATTTTGCTCTCCCAAAAGCTATGCTATATATGCATGCGTGCGTGTCCCAATAAGCAAAGAATCTAAATTACAGGTTCTGTTTCCAACTCCCTGGCCCCCTGCATGCCACTTATTCCTCACAACTTCATGCCCATCACCTGCCCCACCTTCAGTGATTGCCTGATGCTCAAATCCAACATGATCTCCTCACTTCCACCAGGGATTGCATAAGCTCGCACGTCGCGGTACAGCCTCTCGACCTTTCCTCCCTGTCCGCCTCGCGAATAACTCAATCCACCAAAGATCTGACTGGCTTCGCGCGCGCAGAACTCGAAGGTCACTGTTGCTTGAGCTTTAAGACCAGCGATTGGTCCACCGAGTCGCAACATGGCCATATTCTCTTCCATGTGTCCGATTTGATGGATTAGTGACTCGAGCCATGAGTATGAGGCTTCGATTTGTCGTGCCATGTGTGCGAGCTTCAGACGGATGACGGGGTGCTCGATGAGTTTCTTGCCGAATGTGCGGCGCTTGTGTGCGTATTTGACGGATTCCTCATAGCAGACGCGGGAGAAGCGTAGACATTGGATAATGATACCAATACGCTCGTGGTTGAAGTTAGTCATGATAACTACACCTGTTAGTATGACATTCTAGATCAGTGGAAATGGAACGTACCCTTGAAACCCTTGTTCTCCTTGCCGATCAGATTCTCGACAGGTACCTTGACATCCTCAAATGTGATGTATGTGGTTCCAGAACTCCACACACCCTGGCAGTCCATCCTCCTCGTGCTGACACCACCCATATCTCTCTCAATCAACAGCACCGACACGCCGTTCATCCCGCTCTCTTTGGTGCCTGTCCTCACAGCAGTAGTGAAGTAATCGCACCAGATACCGTTGGTAATCCACTTCTTCTCGCCATTGACAATGTAGTGCTTTCCATCTGGTGTCAAGACCGCCTCGCACCCCAGATTCGCAACATCAGAACCCGCGTCTGGCTCTGTAATGGCAAGGCAGATTCTCTTGTCACCGTTCAGAATACCTGGCAGAATTCTCTTCACCAATTCTGGTTTGCCAAACTTCACTAGAGGCGGGCAACCGATACCGAATCCACCGATAACATTCCACACGAATCCTCCGGAGGCAGCGCGCGAGAGCTCATCGGTGAGCAGTATCTCGTGGAACAAGTCCCATTTCTCGGGCGCCACGCTCTTGATCCGGTTGTCTGTGTATTGGGTGGGATAGTGCATTCCCATCAATCCAGCCAGGTAACCCCGGGTACCCATCTCCTTGTAGATCTCCTCAGGGACCTTCTTGGCCTCGTCCCACTCGCCTACAAAGGGCTCTACTTTTTCGGAAACCCATTCGCGGATCTCAGCCCGAAGAGCAGCGTGTGTCTCGTTGTAGTATGGGGAGTGATACTGAGTGATAGTTAGCTACTGAGCCTCGCAGATGACGGAGAGGGAAAAACGCACGCCTTGGTACCAACTGGGATCCGCAAAGGGAATCAAATCGCCAAATGGCTCCAGAGCCTCCACTTCCTCAACTTCGGAAACTGGGACCACTGCAGCGCTCTCCGCTTGTGGCTTCGCAACCTCTTGTGGCGGTGATGCTGGTGGGGTTGGCGGTGCGGCTTCCACCTTCTTGCTGTCCAGGGATCCAACCTGCAACTTGGCCTTGTACTTCTTCAGGATGCCCTCATTGTGGTATTTCCAGAATTGTTTCGAGGCATCTTTGCCCGCGACACGGGTGAGGATCTTCTTTCCGCCTGGGAGATGTCAGTTGATGCTCTAGTGGTGCAGGGCACATTGGCGCAGATTTCGGGAGGGGCAAGGGAGAGAGGAAGAGCATAGCGTACCAGGATGCTCATCTTGGAATGTGGTTAAATCGTAGACATCCTCATCGACGACAATGTAGAGATCAGTGGGCTTGTTATGCGCCGCAACGTCGGCGGTGGAGAAGACCTTTGCCATGGTGTGGGGTGAGGTCGTGTGCGGGAATACAGTCTATGCAGTCTAAGCGTTTGTTGTACAGTATATCAGGGCGTCGGTGATCAATCTATCCGCACGGCCACGTAGGGAGGAAGCAAGAAGAAGAGGGAGAGAGAGTGGAATGGGAGAAATATATGCTACGTCGCAGGACGAAGGAAGGGAGGATGCCACGCAGGTAGATAAAGGCCAGCAGCTGCCCCGATCGCATGCCCCGTCTCGGTACTCGTGCTTTCCAACCCTCGCCCTCTGCTCCGTCTTTTCACATGCCTCTCGTGCAATTCGTGCTCGTTCTTCCCCGGATTCTGCCTCCGCCATCAGCTGCTTCAAAAACACGACCGGTCGTTCTCCACAACGAGCCACAGGAGTCATGTGCAGCATTATTTTTACGATTCCACGATTGCTCATTGGGTGGCGCACTGCGTGCTCCGTCTTTGACATGTGAATCTGATGCGGCTTGGCTGATGACGGCGTGGGATGGAGATGCCGAGGTTGGTTTCATTGGTGGGGAAGTGCATCAGGTCGGGGATCGTGGGCCGTGGGGATCCTCTCTGCTGCATCGCGTACCTTAGTTTCCTCATGTCCAGACCGCCGGTGCCTTTCACATGTTGATGATTTAATCGCGGACGGGTGGCTTTGACGCGCGCCTCTGTAAACCATGGTGAAGAAGATGGAACAATGCTTTCAATTCAGTGTCAACATTTTCTCTGATCCGTCATATTTCTTGCGCGTCTCACTCCGCACTCCTCGCTCCTCACTCCTCACTCCTCACTCATCCGACCATCCTCTGTACACAATGCGACTTCCATATGTCTGTCCCGCACCTAGTATGACCTGGTTCTTCCATTCCTCCTTGTTAATTGCATCCACATATCGACTCGGCTCAACACAGAATCCTGCTCGCGCGCCCCTCGCCGGCACTCCATCCACGGCTGCCACATCGACATACTTTCCGGTATAGAATTGGAAGGCTGGCTCCGTGCTGAATACCTCCAGGTGGATCTTGCTGTCTGGATGGTAGGCTGTCACCAGCTTTGTGAGAGGCGAAGAGCGTGTGTCGAGTGGGCAGGTTGGGGAGACCACAAAGCAGTCATCAATATCTGGTTCCACTGCACCAAGAGTGAAGGTCTCGTTGGCGGTGATGTGGGGGAACGAGGCAGTTGATGTGTCAATTGGGATACCATCGTTGACTGGTAGGTATTCTGCTGTACAGAGTGAGACCTCCGTCCCCTCGATTGTGGGACCACCTGTGAGATTGAAGTAACTGGCTCATGTCAGCAGATTCTCGGAATCAAGAACGAAAAGAACTCACGAATGATTTGTCAAATTCACAATCGTCTCTTCACGCTCGTCGCCGACCAACTCCACATCATACTCCATTGCCAAAACTGTTGCCTCCTTCCCATCCACTGTCTGCGTTCCAGCCGTGTAGATAACACTGATATACACCGTAGCGGGGTACCCCTCCTCTCCATCCACACTGGTCAACTCGAACTTGACGCTCTCTCCTCCCTTCAGGCCTTCAATACCTGGGATCTCCCTGATTCCCACAGGGGTCGGGCCTTTCCAAACCTTCTTTCCCCATCCCACGTCCCCTCCGTGTAACGCATTCACGCCATTGTTTTGTGCCAGGTTGTAGGTCTTGTTGTTGAGCGTGAACTTGGCGCTCGCAATACGATTGGCTACACGGCCGATGGTCTCGCCGAAGAAAGGGCTGTTGTGTGTGGTGTAGAGCTCTTGTGTAGGAAACCCTTGGACGATGTTTGTTTTTCCCACGTAGAAGGATTGGATGATGGCTCCGAGAGGGAGGAGCTCGACGGATGCTGGGAACGGCATTGTTTTGCTTGCGGTTTGAGTCGTTGTGTTCTGGTGGTGGAAGGTACGGAAATTTTGACGAGACGGATCTGCGGGTGAGATGGGATTATATACAGGAGATGGGCGAAAGGATCTGGAGGGGTGATGATTTGCTGCGTGGTGGGATGTGCATATATGTGGATGCCCGTGTGGATGTGGATGTGGATGGAGTGTGAAGTCCAGCAGGAAACAGGTGATGCCATTCAGCCTGATTTGCTGTGGTGGGGCAAGGCTGGAGGGGTTTGGCGGGGCTGTCGATACAGTGTCACCTGATTGGTGCGCCAGAACGGGTGGGCCTCGGTGGATTGCTGCTAGCTAGTGGGATATATAGTGGGATTTCTATCAACCTCATTCTCATCACTGTCTACTGGACTCATCTCATCTCATCTTTCTCATCTCAGTTTCATATCCTCTCCAATTAGACTGAGCAGTTACAAATTCGGATTCACCCTCTAACCTAGGTGTCTAATGTACCTAGGCTGGTAGAAATTCCCTCCATGAGAGAACAGAGTATATTATTATCACAGTTCCATGACCCCTTTTCATTATTTACTACAAAACAGACTTCGTACAATATTACCATACTCATCCCACTGGCTTCCTCTTAAACCTCTCTGGCCTCTGCAGACTCTCACCCGATAGCTCAGCCGGCATCGGGGAAACCGGGCTCGGGGACACCGGGCTTGGGAATGTCGGCGTTGAGAAACTCGGGCTCGGTAGCTCACTCCTGAGCCCTTCCCCATCCATCTCTTGCTTGAGCTCAACTACCTCCATCTCCTGTTTGACCTCTTCAACCGCCATCTCTACTGGTATGTCGCCTGGTTTATTCCCGACCAGCTCCGAGTACGTCTCGCTAGGCTTGTTGCCCATCAGTTCCGATAACCTGGTCAAACGTCCTTCCTCGTCCTCGCCATCAGCTCCGAGGATGCCTAGTCCTTGTGCTGCCGCGGCGTTGGCGGCCAACTCGGCCTCTTCTCGAGCCGCTTTCTTCTTGCGGTACTGGAAGTAGATAAATGCTCCCGAACCAGCGATGAGCACCAGGACAACAACGGCGACGATGATACCGATCAAAACGCCACGACTGAGTCCGGATTTCGAAGCAGCTTTTGCAGGAGGCTGTATGGACACGATGATTGAGGGGTTATTTTCTTTAAACAGACACTGAGACACGGAGAAGTTTCCTCGATCAAAGTCTGCTATAACATATCTATCACCTGTCAGCTTCATCTTTTTGTTGTGTTTTCAGAACTCACGCTTCCTGTAGGAATACTCGTCCGAGTGTATATTGAGATTCTGCCGTTGCCCTTCTCAGCGGGAAGTAATTTGTGGCGTTTGGATATATCGGATAGCTTGCTTGAAGATCGAATGCCGCATATGGAAGTGAGATAGAAGTGCTATTACCTCCGGCCCTTGAGTTACCCAACTTGAGCGTTATCACTGGGTTCATCGCCGTCAAATTCGCGTGGACTTGATCATTCACCAGATATCTATCTGTATGTGGATCATAAGTCAATCCAAAGGCCGTCTCGAAGATTGTACACGCAGCCACTGGGAGCCACATCTCAGGCACCGTGCTATCGATGAAGGCGAGAATACCAGATGGCAGCAAAGACATGACTCCTTGAAACGTGTTAATTGCTTGAATCGCTTGCAGGCCTAAGGTAAGCGGCTTTGAATCGTCCGCACTAAAAGAGAAGGTCATGTCATTTGGTGTGAATCGTGAAGAATCATATCCTCCGAACGTGAGACTCCCAGGTACCTTCTTTAACTGGTAGGGTGCTCCGGCCGTATATGCCCAGGTCAGTGAAGGGATCATTGTTTGGTTCCTCAATGACCAGAAGAAGGAAGGGTGGGTATCGTTAAAGCTGGTGAAGTTGGTTGGCTTGGGACCAAGTCCAAATGCGCCCATATAAAAGGACTTGTCCGCGTAGCCTGATTGTGTCAGTCAGGTAATCGGGATTCAATCATCTTCTTACCAGCTACGACTTGGTGCGGTAGCGTTGGACCGCCACTCTGAGGCAAAGCCAAGCCGACAGTATCGAATCCATACGAGGCATTCCCGGTATAGTTCAGATTCTTGTCTAAACCCAACTCATATAAATTTACAAAATCCCAGGTCGAGCTCTATCGACATCAGTCCCGCGCTTCATGTTCCTATCGCTCTCCGCCAGCTTACTCACCGAGTTTGTCAAAAAGCCGTTGCTCGCCACGCCATTGAAAGGCAAAGCTCCTCTCTGAGCACCACAGTCACTTGGGTCTCCTACGATACATCCTTCTGGAACTGGCACCCACGTTTCCTGCCCCGCTGTCGAGATCATAACCTCAAAGACTTGCTCAGGCGTGCCCACACGAATGGGGAATGTCGACCACGGCCCATCGTTTCCTTGCCAAGCCTGGCTCGGCGCAATTGACAGCGGAGCGGGCGTTGTAATTGAGGTGGCGCGCAATTGAAGTGCCATCTTCACCTTGCTCGCCCGATAGAGCGCGATTGACACAATTCCTTATGAACACACGCTCATGGCATGACGTTGCGGTGGAGGCAATGCAAAGAGGCGTCGCAGTGAGCAAGCAGCGAGTTTACACACGGCAGAGAGCTCGCGGCTCTTGCAGGTGCAGAAATCCTTCTATTAAAAGCTGTCCGCCCACCTCCTCTCCCAGCACACAAGGATTCAGGGCGCAATCTGCCTGCTGCACGCCAAATGCGACGTCGTCCCAATTCCCCCATGCGACCATGGATAGCACAAGCAAGCGAAGCTTCGTGTGTGGACTGGGTGCGGTGCTGAACATGCACATTCCTGCTTATCATGGGGGGCGGAGAGCCGTGATTGGCGGGCTGGTGAGGGGTCCGGGGTGAAGTGTGCTGGCAGTGAGGCTGAGCTGCCGTGGGAGTACAGAGTTACAGGGCTTGCTGCAGGGCAACAGCTGCTGCAACAAATCACTTAGGGGGTAAAGGAGAGTCAGTTGGTGGGTAAAGAGCGGCGGGGGAAGAGCCTCAAGGGGTGGTGGTTGGACTGTTGAGATTGTTTGTCGCAGGGAATACAGGCAAGGTTGAGAGCATGATCTAATTTTGATGGCCGTGGTCTCTTGAAGCCTTTCTCCTCTTCATCCCCAGATCTACGCCGGAATAAATCATACAAAGATTCCCCATGCTGTTCAAACGGCTTCGAAACTGGAGAGCTCCCTGCGGACGATGAAGAGAAACATGCGGTGCGGGACGAGCCTTCTGGTGGCTGGAGCCTTGATCGTATCTCTGCTTCCAGCCAAAGTCTTGGGCATGATTAGCGATGATTCAGGTAAGCCTCCACAAGCGATCCTTCCTCCACATGTCATCGGTCAACACTTGGTATTGTTTCATATATGTGGATATTGTCACTAAGTGCCATATCAAACCTTCAGCTTCCTCATTGCTCACTGCAAATCCTCAATACACACCTTCACCAGAGCAAAATGCAGATCTCGAGCTTAGGAAACGCAAAGATCCCCTTACTTTTGTGGGACAAGTCAAAGATCCGTATGTCGTCGTCTCACCCTCGACCTCAATCGCCGTTGCACACGTCGCGACACCTACGCCGTCTCCCACGCCGACAACCACATCGACAGCACACTTCACTTTAGTTGCAACTCGCAAGGGGCCGCTGGAGAGTCTACAGACACCGGAGGAGAAAGTACCCGTGGTAACTAACACGGCCAAACCATCTTCTACACCTCAAGCCCCGTCCACCACAACAGAGGCCAAGCCTGATGTCGCACCAACGGCACCAACAACACCAACGGCGGTAAAATCTTTCGTCGCCTCGCCCAAACCGCCTCTTGAAAGCCTGCAGACCCCAGAGGAAAAGGTACCAGTGGTGACGATTACCCCAAAATCCACACCTCTGGTTGAGGCTTCGCCCACACCAGAGCCCAAATCTGTGGCTGAGTCTACAAGTCCCACGGAAAACATGTCTGTTATTGAGTCGCATAAGCCTCCTCTTGAAAGCCAGCAAACTCCTGAGGAAAAAGTACCTGCTTCAACACCGAAGACAACTCCGATAATTGAAGCGTCGTCCGCCGTACCAAGTGTCTCATCAGAACCAACACCACCAATCGAGATTATCCAGACAACAGAGGAAAATGCACATCCTACAACAATGCCACTTATTATATCATCAGAAATCAAGACTCTTCCCACACCTGTGCCTGCAATCCAGAGTTCGATTTCCAGTGACACGGTAGTTAGCATGGATACATATGAGGTGAAGCAACCTGCTACATCTACCACTATAACCTCAGCTATAGTCAAGGATCCACCTTCGACTGCTTCCACCTACAATTCATATCAACCAACACCCAGTGCAATACCACTAGCATGCATTATTCTGGCAGGACTGGGCATGACGGACCCGGCCTGTGTAGAGGAGAATAAAAACCAGAGCCAAGACGGAGGAGGAGGGACCGCCGTGCCCAATGTAATTGTGGTTTCGTCCAAAACATACACAGTTTCTGCAGGCACGCAAAGTGGCATCTCAGTAGTAGTCATCGCGTCGAAGACATATACGATCTCTGCTTCGGCGACGGAAATATATCAGCAGCCAGAGATCAAAGTCTCCGCAAAGCCCTCCTCTACCAATTCGTTCAGAAACGTTGGTCCAATCACCCCGACGGCACTTCCGGCAGGGGCTACCAGCTCGGGTGTGGTGAAAGGTAGTATCACGTCGACGAAGACGGCAGAGAATGGGAAGCCCAGCTCAGGTACCACTAAAACGACAACCAAAACCACATCCACATCGACCAAGACGACACTCGTCATCCAAGGCACAACCATCGGCTGCGCAGCAGGTGGGTGGCCAATCGTCATTGGAGTCACCATGCACGGTAACACGACGACGAGTGCGGGAAAGAAATCGAGCAAAACGAGCAGCAGCAGTACCACCAGTAGCTCAAGCTTGCAACCGGCGACAGTCACGGTGACGGTTACTACTACGGTTGTGGCGGGTGGTGCGCAGACATCGTCAGCGGTGAAGGGGGGTGTCGAGAGGAGTAGAAAGGTGGATTGGAGAGCCTGGTGCGTCATTGGGATTATGGGGTTTGTGCAAGAGGTTTTGGTGTTGTATTGAGAGACGAGTGGGCTTCGAAAGCTTTTCGGATTTGCGTTTGGATATCAGAGGCTTTATTGAGTAAGAGCAACCTATGGCTGTGTCCATTATTGTATGTATGTTCTATGTTCATATTAGGGATTGGTTGGATTGGATTGGATTGGGTAGGATTGGAAGGCGCTTTGGGATTTCAAGGAAGGGATTTATTTCTTGCGTATAGCGGGTGGGCATAACGAGCGTGGTTGTAAATGGGGTGTTCTCCAGTTTGGTCTGGTCTGGCGTAGTCTAGCATGGCTAGGCATTTTGATGTGGGACTAGTTTGTATATATGGATGTGCGTTATAGCAGGACGATGAGCGAGCATATTGATCTTGATTTGGATATGGGCATTGGGTATAAGAAAGCAAGAAATTAGGGAAATGGAAGTTGCGAAGTGAAAGAATATACCCAGCGGATTTATTGCCAAATTCATTATATCGAGCACTTTATTTGTGACTTTGAAGTGACATACGATCTTGTATTCCTAAACCGTCCCCACCGTATATATAGCCAACTCGCAATACTAGCGTTTGGTTTCTCCTTGTTTCCCGAATATATCTTCATACAGAACTTCTGCGTCCCGGGCGTTTTGAGCCGGGCTATGAGAGCGGAAGACTCGTAGGTTAGTCTCATGTGCAGAAAGTCGATGTGACCATCGTACTCGATCCGACTGGAGTAGATCAATGTAAAGTTAAGGTTGGACGGGTAGCCGCCCAAGGAATAGCGACAGATGAGGAGGTGGAGAGGAGTGACTACAAGGTGCTCTTCAGATTGAGTGGTGACCAGTTGAGGACCGTGATACACCTCGAACTCGGAGAGTACGTGGCGGAGACATGTCTGGCAACTTCCATAGTTGAGCTTTCGGCGATTTCGAAGATTTTCGCTCGATAGATTCGGATTTGAGATTTACGGGGCCAGACTTGGCGGAGGTTGGTCTCAGTCGATAGTGGGCGCAGTTTTCAGTAAGATCTCGCCGGAAGAGCTCTTGTAGAGTAAATTCCATCGTGGCGGTACAGAAAATATAGCTTTCAGTAAAGGAGGGAATGCCAGAGTTGAGATTCCATCAGCATTTATAAACACACACTAGCCGAAGCTGGAAAACACACAAGAAATCCACGAGTGGGGAAAGTGCTTGGAAAAATCTTGATTCTTCTATCACTCGATTTATTTTGTTTCTCCCCGTCATTTCATATCGTGTTCTAAAATCCTACAATGCTGCAACTCAAATATGAACTCAGGCTTACCCCTGAGTCACCTCACTTGCTGATAGCCGCTAGTTTGAGGAGTCCAGGTCTTATGAAGGGTGCATAACGCTTACACAACACGTTTATCATAGCGCGCACTGACTGCCGTCTCCCTGGACATACGAAAATGCCTTCAAAAGACCAACCAAATGGGCTAGCGCCGCAAAAACTACCATGAAATGCAATATCTGATGGCTGTTTCCCCAGATGTCAAATCTCATTGGGTACCATCGCTCCGGTATCTGTGATTCGGTCAGTACAGAGGATCTTAAGGCTGGAAACTTGAGGAGAGGGCAACAGACGCGAAAGATATACGCCATGGCACCCACGATATTGAAACCTCCCATCAATGCCATCCAGTCCAAGCTCATTCTCTTTCTCTGTATCTCCCAGCCGTACAAGATGAGGCCATGGACGATAAATACTACTGATGAGAGCCCAAGTGATGCGTACATTGCTGCTCGCCACGGACGAAGAGCTGGTGAATGGAACTTTGGATGAAATGTTGCGTACACGCAAGAACCTGCTATTAGCGTGACCTGGTTGATATTAGAATGTGGTCGTCTATTTCAATAAGAGAAACCGAAGCATAAAATATGAAGGGGATAGTAAGAATAGGTGAACTTACCACAGCCCAATAGAAGTTCTGCAAATTCTGATCACAATAAAACCCATAATAAACTGAAGGAACTGTAGATCCCCACATCAATAACACGATGCCAAGATAATCGAGTTGATTTGTGCATCCGTTGATATTTTCGCTATGGCAGCTAGTTGTATGAAATCTATGTATAGTAATTAGCAAGCTGATATTTGTATTCATGATATGCAGAAGTCTAGTGGCAAAGTCAGGTGCATTAGGAGGGTGTAGCAAAAGATAGAGAGCAGATGGGTCATTACACAGCTGAGAGGAAGAAACAAGCTGCTACGCCGAAACAGAAGGTTGCAAACACAATGACATCGCCGTGAGTGATGATGGGTTGGTGAGACACAAGGTTGATGTAGAGAGTGGCCGGTAGAGTGATGAACAGAAGAAAGCCGACGAGATGTGAATATATGTTGACTATGAGTCAAGACAAGATTAGCTTCTTGATTTTATTCTAGATTGGAGACTTTGAGGGGTTTAGTAGTACCTGTTTCGTTATGGATATAATTTAAACTCAGCAAACACGATTGCAGAGATCCTGTTGCTGGTCTAGCTTGGGATTAGAAATATGCAATAATGTGCGCGGTGGTCGACTATACGCACCGATATCCAGACAGTATAAACTCGTTGTCCCTTTTCGTGTTAAAATGTAATTTGCCTGTGGAGAATTATATGGACGTACTGTTGCCAAGCAGCTTTTGTGCAGATCAGTCAACGATAGATCTTTTCTTCGAAGATCTTCCGGCATTGCACGTACGTAATTCGTTGTAAAATAAAAGATCAAGCGAATTCGAATAAGAATGCGCAGTAGTCGATCGTCGCTTCTCGGTCTATGATGATCAATACATGGGCTTTTAACGCTGAGCACCGGCAATTCACCTCTTCTCCCATACCTGAAATTCTCTCTACAACAAACATTTTCCAAGGGGCTCCCCTATTTTGAATTTTGCAATTTGCCTTTCTGAGTTTTGTTATATCAAGAGAAATGTATAATCTTGACTATTGCGTATAAGCAAAGTGATCAGTCACATTCACTGTTAAGTTATTGACGGGGAGCAAGTAAGGGGTCAGATTTATATGAATTATTGACTGAGAGCAAGCAAGGGCTTCGCAGCGATCTAGAACCTCTCTTTCGCCACGATCTTTGCGATTACGAACCGTTATTCTGATCCTGTGCCAAGTGTACGGCGAAGCAATGATAACGAGATAGTCACCGAGTACGAGAAATAAAGCTAAATTGATGAAAGGGAATAACTACAAAATCTTAAGACTGACATTTTGATTGCAAATTATAGTCTGATCAATTGCGAAATATTAACTTGAATTACTATAATATTTACTCATTGTGCTTACATTCTACTATATTGAATGGAAATCACTAACAATATGAGTTATACTAAATATATAATGGATATTGTGTCACGTGCTTAGTTAACCGTGATATTAGAAAAATATATTTATTAAAGAGTCTAAAGAACTTATATTATAATAAGCTATAAGCTCTATATATATATATAAAATACTATATATATAGCGCTCTATATACGCTATAGTCTATATTCTAAAATACACTATAGTATACTAGATATTAAGGGGAGATAAGTAGTCTAAGTTACTAGTAGCACGTATATTTAAGTAACTAATATACCCCCCTAGGCTAAACGAAGTAATTAGTATATAAAGAGAGTGTTATAAAGAGAGTAGCTATAGGTAGTTTAAACTATACTAGGCTATATTTAGAAAGTGAAAATAGTATAGAGCTCTTATATATTTAACCCTTATAGCTTAATATTATATACGATAAGTTTAAGTCTTAATTAATTCTTCTATATCGACTATATATAGCTATTTTAGGAAGCGTTAATAGTTCTAAGTATTAAGAGCTTTTATAAAGCTATTAGTAGGTATATCTAATATCTCCCTCTATTTAAGATTAAAGGTGCCTTTCTCGACCTCCTATTAAAGCTAGTAGTTATAGATATCGATATATTTAAGTTTAGTAATTAGTTTAGGAGAATCCTTAAGTAAGAGCCTAATTATCTACTTATTATCGTATAGAATAGTTAGTTTCTATAAAATATCTAGACTAATATTATTAAGAAATCGTAACTACTATAGTAACTATATAATTAGATATAATAATACTAGTAGTTCGACCTCTATTATAGACGTCCCTATAGTATTTTACTTTACTATAGCCTAATTAATAGTACTTCTAAATAGTCGGAAAAGCCTTCCTTTAGTACTCTTTCGATTATTATAGTTAGCGAATAAGATATTTAATAAAGCTTCGAAATATATATCTCCCTTAATATTATTATTACTTATACCTAGTTCGAGAGTAAGAAACTTAGTGCCGAGTAGGTAGTTAATTATATATAGAGCTACTAACGAATACTCTAGCGAGGGGTTTACTAGAAATATAGTTAGCTTTTATATAGTATATATAATATTAGGTCGGTATAAGTTTATAGGGTAGGTTAGTAAGCTTACTCTACGTTAGTACTCGTAGATTTAGTAGCCTATAGCGGTTATATAGTTAGGTAATAAGTTATTATTATTTAGGGGTGTTTTTATATATTTTATTAACTTTATAATATTAAAGGTTATAGCTAATTTTAAAATATATATATCTTAGTATAGCTATATTTTACGTTAATCTCTATCGTAGAGTATATAGATTCCTAGGAACTAGTATAAATCCCTAAGTTTATATATCCTAAATACTTCTATTAGTAATAAATAGAAAGTAAGATAGTATTTTACTTTAGATAGGTAGTATAATACTATAATATCGTTAATATAGAAGAATACGATTAGATATTAACTAATAAATAAGTATATTAATTCGGGGATAGTATAAAAGCCTTACTTTTTTATAAATTCTAATAGTAGGTTAAACTATAGTAATAGCGATTTAGGAAGACTATATAATACTCTTACTAAAAGCTATATCTTATCGTCTTAGAGGTCTTCTATAGACTTAAATCCCTTAGTATAGTAGGTATAGATAACTTTATCGAGTAGTATATTACTAAATATATTTACTATATTAAATTATTTTATATCTAAATTATAATATATAGCTATTATTATTAATACTTAAAAGACTTATAGAGCTAGAGTTATAGTATATATATCTTTATCTAATTAGATATATAGGTCTCCTTATATATAGAGTCGAGCCTTATATTTTATAAGGTATCTATTATTATTATACTTATATATAAATACCTATATTAGAGGTAAAGGCTTACTATTCCTAGCTTTAATTTCCGATCTCTTAACCTTAAGCTATATTCTAAGTTTCTTAAGATCGTTATACTCCTTCCTAGCTATTACTATAAAGCTTTCTAAATATAAATAAGTATAGAGTTTATACTATATCTATAGCGGGGGAGGTAGGTCCCTTTTATAAACTCGCTATTTTTTATATTTAGTTATATTAGCTATTTCTATATAAAAGGCTACTTCCGTATTTAGTATACTATATAGCGCTTAAAATATAGCTTATTTACGCGTTCTTTTAGTATAGATTATATTATATTTATCGATCTTATACGCTAGCTAACTTAAATTCCTATCTAAATAGTTTTTTTATAATACTAATTTTTATTATATATTAGCTTCTAGTAAGTTTAAAATAATCTCTCCTATAGGAACTAGTCTTCTAGGCTCTTTATTAAGATCCTAGGAAGTATTAAGTTCTAAGACTACTATATCCTAATATTAATTATTTAGTATTAGAAGGGGTTAATCCGTTTTAATATTAATATTTTAACGTGATTTTAGTATTAGAAGGGGTTATTCCGGTTCTAGTATTACCTCTAGTATTAGTATTATACCTATATATATTAAGTCGGTTTCTATATCCCTCTCGATTTCTTTTATACTACGCTCTAAATCGCTAGTTCCTATACTAGAATCGATAGTTATAGTATCTATAAAACTATTAATAGAGCGCTTATAGTCTACGAGTTATAGTTTATCTAATTAACTAACTTTTAGGTCGAGGATTTATAAGGTTATAATAGCTTATATTACCTTATCGGGAATATATATAATAGGCTTATTCTTATATTATTATTTCGACGAATCGAATATAATATCTCGAGTAGCGATTACCTTACCCTCTTCTAGAAGCTAGATATAGAATATATTTATTAATTTATAGCCTATAAGGTAGCCTATATATACTCTAGGCACTAGTTTATTAAGCTATAGGCGGTTCTTAATATAAATATAGGTATAGCTACTATATACTACTATATAAGATAAATTTAGTTTACTATTTAGTTCTTTATAATACCGTTTAATAAAGCTAAGTAGCGTTTCCTAGTTTAGTTATCGCGTTAGAGACCTATTAAGTAGGTAGCTAGTAGTTTTATATACTTTAGCTAATACTCTAACTAGTAGTTTCCTATCGTTTAGGAGACTATTTATATATAATATAAGCGTACGACCTAAGCGTTTAGTAGAGCCGTTTTAGCTAGCTATTCTTAGCGCTAAGGGATTCTCTATAATACCTTCTTTTATAATCTACTAATCCTATACTTCGCTATATCCTATCTTATTATCTCTTCTTATAATATATATTTTATATTTCTATCTTATTTTAATATATCTATATATTATTTTAGCTATTACTATAAGTATAGGTTCTATTTTATTATATAGTATATATATATAGTATATATACGAGAAGGGGTAATAGAAATATATAATATATATTATAAGAACGTCTACTAATTTAATATAAATTAAATCCTAGTAGACTTCGAAATAAGGCTTAGTTAGTCTATCTATAAGTCTTTTACTTATAATTTCTTTAGAGTTTATTTTATAGTATCGTTTATACTTTTCTTTAGTTAGGTATTATAAAGTTAACTCTATACTAGTATATACGGTCGGTATATATTATATTACTTCCTTATAGAGGTAGCTTATTCTTCTATACTATTCTTTTATATTACCTTAATTTATAGGTTTTATATATTATATAAAGTATACTTTAAAGCTTATTCCTAGGTTAGCTAATATCGATATTAACTATAATATTAATATCTCTAGAGGATAGTATTCTAGATAGAACTAATTATAGTATATAAGAGTATAGTATATTATAACGTTATTATATATTAATCTAGCGTTCTCTATATCTTAATATACCCCTTTATTTATAAACTTCTTAAGGGATACGATATTATAGTAAAATATAGGGATATATAAGATATCCTTAAGTATAATAATTCGTCCGTTTAGTATACCTTTATACTATAGGGTATACTATATCTTCCCTACTCCTATAACTAATATTATAGAATCTCCTATAAATATTATATTATCGTCCTTTACTTCTTTATACTTAATAAATTATAAGTAATCGTTATATATATATATTATTAATCCTAAGTTAAGAATTATACTATATTATAATATATATTATAAGTTGCCCTATATTATATTAGCGTTAAATATAGCTCCGTTCTAAGGTTATTTTACACTAGATAGCTTACTCTTAGCTAGTATAAAGTTCGATAGTATCTCCTTTTAGCTAGTCTTATTTAATCCTATAAAGTTATTTTAAAAACCTTATTTATTAGCTAGTTTATCCCTACCTATATTCTAAGACCGTTTCTAGTCTCTCTCCCTTAGGTAAAATACTCTTTCCTTAAATCGTTTATCGTTCTTATACTTATCTTTAAACTTCTTTTATATATCTTTATCTACTTTCTATCCCTATATTCTCTTCGATAAAAGAATATAAGGATACTCTAAATAAAAGTGTTTTACTCTATATATATAAAATAGCTTATTATTACTATTTCTACCGTTTAGTAGAGGTTACGTACTAGGAGTTTTATAAGCTCGCTTAGCTTAGAATATACTATAATAACTATTAGTATTAATCGAATATATAATATATTAATAGTTATAGAGACTCTTAATTAAATCCCTAAATTTAATATCTTCTCTATCTATTATTTTATAACGCTAGAGGTCGCTCTATAAAGGGTTAAGCTATTAAGTTATATTAAGGAAGTTATAGTAAGGTCGTGTTCTAGTAATATCTAGTAGTATATACTCTATATAATTATTAAATATAATCTCTTATTTATCTAGCTATAGGTCGATATCTTAATTCTTAGCTAGCGATTTTAGTAGTTTCTTCTATTCTTATATTAACTCTTACTCCCTTTCCTTATTACTAGGGGCGAATCTCTCTTTAAGTACTATTAGTATTATATATATATTATTATAGTTAAATATATAACGTAATATATCTATATATACTAATTCTTAGACCTTAATTTATAGGTCTATTAGTGCTTCTATCTACTTATTATAGTTCTTAATATCTCTTAAGTATATTTCCTATAATATATAGAACTATTCTCTCTCTCCTTCCTTTAGTATAATAAATAATATTACTCTAGTATTACTACCTTCTACTACTAGTATAAAGATATTATATAGGGTTAGTCGTTTTAGCTCTTTATATTTAGGAATTAGTTCCCTAGTAATTAAGGGGTTACTATACTTTTATATATTATATTTAAGAGCTATTATTTTAATTAATTTAATCTATTTCTTCTAGTCTTTTATATCCCTAAGGGTAACTATAGATCGAGTAAATATAAGTAATAATATAAGGTCTAACTTATAGAGATAAATCACGGTAGTTTTTAAGGAAATTTAGGTAGTAATATAATAGTTTACTACTATATAGTATTCCTATTAATTTAGGAAGGCTTCTATTATAATATTTATATAAATAGGGTAGGCCGGGCTTATAACTAATAGATATTATATTACGTGCTTAGTTAATTATAATATTAGAAAAATATATTTATTAAAGAGTCTAAAGAACTTATACTATAATAAGCTATAAGCTCTATATATATATATAAAATACTATACGTATAGCGCTCTATATACACTATAGTCTATATTCTAAAATACGCTATAGTATACTAGATATTAGGGGGAGATAAGTAGTCTAAGTTACTAGTGGCACGTATATCTGAGTAACTAACAATATAGCTACGGGAGCTGTGGTTATTTAGAGTTTAGTGTTGACCCACAACTATATGATTCGGTCTGTTGAGACCCACCTTAGACGTATCTCGTACTCGGACTAGACACTTTTGTATTGAAAAAGAATTAATAGACACTCAGCGTGAAAACGTCAACTGGAGTTCAGGGCCAGAATTGCAACTGGGAATTAATATTTCGAGTGAGAAGATGATGGGCATATGTCGATCAAACAATGTCTCCCTCTGAGATCAGATAATTGTGATCTCGTTATATCGGGAGACGAAAGAAGAACTTGGCCATTTTGATACCTGGAATCGAACTCGGAAAATTGTTTTAGGTCGCATCTAAGTCTAACCACATAGCCATCATCGTATAGACGCCACCTTACGTCCATATCTTTCCCGGAGTCAGCGTGAAACAGCGTGAATTTACCATCTCTCAGAAGCACGGCAATAGTTTCCTTCGACTAATTGCTACAATTATAGAGATGATATATTCTTCTTTTTCTTCTAAACTCTGCTAGCCTAGGGTTGTTTTAGAAAACCTGCTTTACACATTAGAAATCGTGTAAGTCAATGCTGATTTACTCTAGTGGAATTATTTGACTTTTCCCGCTGGCATGATCAGGATTATTACCCTCTTTTATGCTTTAGTTCGAATACTATTTAAAATTAAGTATAAATTTCATGAAGGATAAACTATTTTTTCATGATATAAAAACTTTATCTCTCTTCTTGAATTAATATATAAGACGACAGGCAAGAGACTAATATTCTAGAGAAATAAAGGTAAATTTCAATTAAGTGCAAATAAGGAGATAATTGTTTAAGTATATAGGTCGAAAGTTAAAGTAGATAGGTCCACTTTTATAACCGAGTATATACTACGTATATACTTATATACTTAATAGGTTTAAGTCTATAATTAATATTAGAACACCTACCCTCTTTATTATTTTCTACCTACCTCCCCGACTACTAGCCTAAGTATTTTCTTTGTATATATATAGTATATACGTAGTATATACGCTAACTATAGGCCTAGGCTTAGGCCCCGAGTAGCTACCTCCCTCCCCTCCTATATAGTAAGGAAGAAGGGAGTATATACCGGGTATATATAAGAATATAAGATATACTAATACGGGGGCTCCCACCGCCCCCTAACCCCCCGGACTAACCCTAAACCCTAACCACTAACCCCCTAACTAAGTATATACTATATATATACTCTCTAAGTAGAGGGTAGAGTAGGGGTCTAAGCTTGCCTAATTTCTAGTAAAAGTGGACCTATATACTTTAACTTTTAGAACCCCTATAGTAGCCACCCTATACCCCTATATATACTATATATAAGCTCGGTAATAAAAGTAGACCTATCTACTTTAACTTTCGACCTATCTACCTCAACAATCTCCTAGCAAATAAGGGTTTTATAATTCCTAGGGTTAGAAAACCCCTGTCTAGTCTTATAAAAAGAACAAGGACTAGGTTTAATCACATATTGTGAGGACAAAGCGGCACTCCAAAGGGACCCATAGAGCTTAGCTTATTTTCAGATCTGAAGGAGGTCTAAATCCGACTCCCTACTACTTGGATTAAAAGGGGCCGATTTAGACCCTCTTTCGCCTGATTTAGCATTTACTTCGGCTAGCGCCCTTGACATTACATGCAAAGTTCTCGCTTGCGTCAATAGCGAACTCCACATGAAATATGGTCACCAGGCTTTCTTCTCGAGTAGCTAAGGCGTCAGCCGGAGACACTGGGCTTTTTATCTAGTAGGAGAATAATCAGCAAAACAATCTCTCATATTTTTCGAAGCGTTGTCTGTGCCGAATTGCTGAACCGTGATTGAGAGGAGGTGTGGTCTGTACGAAAGTGTCTGTACCCAAGTGTGGCTGTGTTAAACAGGGCGCGAGGTTAGGGATGTCGCCAGGAGGGCGCGGGGAGCCGAATGTGAGATGATATATATCCAGTCTCGACACCAACTCAGCCTTCAACATAGTCATTCATTCTCTGCCGTCAAACATCAACTGTCATCAGATCTGAATCAATCGTGCCGTTCGTCGCAGTCTCCACTAGCTAACCATGGCCCCGGATCCTGCCACACCCCTTTTCGTAACCATCAGTCTCTGCTGCGTCCTTACTTTCTACCTCTTCCATACCCATAAAAAGAAACTGTTTGGCCACATTCCGGGACCATTCTTTGCCCGATACACAAATATATGGCTTGCACTATATACTCGCCGCCAAAGGCGCCACCTTGACGACATCGCGCTGCACGAAAAGTACGGTTCAGTAGTGCAAGTTGCCCCAAATGAAGTTTTGATATCTTCTCCTAGCGCTGTGAGAATGATATATGGTAATTGCTGGATCATTTCCTCATCTAAAATTCGATTATGCGATAAGCTGACAACTATGTTAAATCAAGGTATGGCAGCAGGGAAGAGTTTACCCAAGGGAGAGTGGTACAGTAAGTACATTTTTCAATGCGAGAATGACGTTGTAAATCGGACGTTTCAACCAAAATTCGATCAAACGAGTTTGATTTTCTAATGTGATATCTAGACGTTCTCAGCAATGGGCCCCCACACCCTCTATCTCTCAACCTCTTTGCAGAATCCAACATTCCCAAATACCGCCTCCAGCGCCGCCTTATCGGGCCCATATACAGTACATCGTCAATTAAAGACGTGGCGTCAAATCTAGACTCTCTGCTTAGGATAATAGTCGCGACTATGCAGAGAATGCAAGGGCAGGAGGTAGATTTGGACACTTGGTGCCATTTGCTGGCCTTGGGTATGCCCCCCTAAATTTCTGGCCGTGCATTGTCAGAATGAATCACCAAAAAGTATGTGGCTAAAAATTTATAGATTTCTTGTGTATGGCAGTACTCTCGCAAAGTATGGGCTTGGTGGAGAAGGGCAGGGATAACGGCTCAGTTGAGGCTTTAAGAGGCAGCTGGAAGAGAACGCATTGGACTTCTCAGCTTCCAACAATCCACAAGTTAAATATGTGGTGTTCTAAGATCACAGGCTTCAATCTGTGGAGAGAGAAACCATTGGAAGCCCCGGTATTTGCTGTACGTTTCACTTCAAAGCCGGGCTTTCCATTTTCAATTCCAGCTCCCAACTATCATCGAGAAAGTTCTCTAAACTAACGCAACAAGTGGGCTGCTCAAACACTCTCTGAGAGAGTGGCACGATCATCATCCACGGATGAACCGGAATACCTTGATATCACCTCCAAGCTCGTGTCCCTCCATAACTCCAACAGCACTTTTACCGCCCGTTGGCTGACAGACATGACTCTCTCTCACTTCGGCGCTGGTACCGAGACACTTGGTATGTGCCTTCCCCAATCCTTTGCCAACTTTTTTAGCCCAAATCTCTCAAGCTGCCAATATACAGCCCCTTAGATAGAAGAAAGGGACTTGAGTCAATTTATTTTGATCCAGGCATTCTAGTTGCAAGGAGACCCTGACCCTCAAACTATTTCATTTTCAGTGAATTGCTAAAGCTGAGATGCTATGATAGGAATCACACTCGCGTCCCTGCTCCACACCATTATTAGCACACCGAACCTCCAAGCTAAAATACACGCCGAGATCAACATTGCCAAAGCCTCACAGACAGCTACTCCTGCTTTATCTCAACTACCTTACCTCCGATCCTGTCTACGTGAATCAATGCGTCTTTCCCCAGTTATTGGGGTACCGTTTCCTCGTCTCGTACCCAAACATACTCATCTCACCATCGACGGCTTCGGGATATCTGTTGGGACGACAGTAGGCATCAATCCTTGGGTCCTAAACCGCACTCCAGAGCTCTATGGCTCCGATTTTAAAGATTTTAGGCCTGAGAGGTGGCTGGAGATGAGCACCGACAAAAGAAAAGAGGTAGAAGCATATAATTTAACATTCGGGATGGGCATGAGGAGTTGCCCTGGAAAGCATATTGCAATGGCTATTCTGGAGAGGGCTCTACCTGCACTCATGGAGTTTGCATGGGATTTTAAGACGTCTGTCGATGAGCACAAAAGGATTTGTAGATTTGGAGTCAGATGGGAGGGTGTTCGTGTGTCTTGGAAAACGAGAGCCGGAGGGAAGTGAGCCCATCTGGTGAGAATGTTTCATCTAGGAAACCGTGTGGAGCTACGCTGCCGATATTGTTAGTGCAAAGATGTAAAGACAAATCTGTTATTGGAATATAAGTGGCTTGTAGATGTCATGATAGCTCTAATGGACGAAGTATAAGGTGATTTTGGCCGTGTCTCCAAGAGTGACCAGACCAATCATCTATCTAGGAATTGAGGTATTTTACTCTCTGTAGTTGATTGCCAGAGTTCAAATACGGCTCCCTACCAGTTTTGTTTGGAGGTAATCGATTTAGGCGCCCCCCCGACCCTAGGCCAAATATGTAGCAGGCTCAGTCCTATACCTTGTCGTGCCAAGACAGAACCCCCAATAGGCTGGCTCCAAATGATCCGTATTGATTCTGACGTCACAGTATGAAGCTCTATAGACTTGCCCATAACGCTATTAAAGCAAGAATTGATAAGAAAGAAAATAAATTTAATGATTTGGTATACCAAACGTTGTCTTTTTGCTTCCTATGTAGGATGAATTAGAGAGTTTCCCTTTAAACTATAGGAGCATATAAGTGAGATAGGGAATCTGTTTGTGATTTGGGGGTGTGAGGGTAGGAAGTGGTACAAAGCTGACAACATTCTCATGAGGTCATCTAGGGCGATGAAATGCTCCAAATACTCACTTTCTCTACTTTCTTCTGCGACGTATCATATTTTGAGGTATGAGAAATATTCCTTGCAGGCTTTCTCCGGGTTTCAAGGTACATGAGGCCCGGCCCGCAAGAAGAAGTCTTGTTCGACTTCATGGCCCCCAATCTTTCAATATGCCCCCTGCATGCGAAACCCACCCATGCTTGTGTGGACAGAATCTATCGAATTACATCACACAGCTTGAACAGGCTCGGGACCAACCCGAGCTCATACCTGACTAATACCCGATCTGTTACATGTGCACAAGACTAGTGCTCCGTTTGGGGCAATGTGGCGCTACAATCTCCTTTATAATCACCTCATCACCACGCCATAATCCTTAAAACCCAACAGTCCTGTACACCTAGTTCCTTTGATATTTGTTTATTGTCTTTTGTGCCTCTTTACGTCGGATATCGCCGTCATAATTCGCCTTCGTTGAAATATGGCGGCACCAATACTGGCAAATTCCACGATCCTGTCTCTCAACAACCTCACAAACGGATCCTTATTTCCTCAGATCCAAAACAACTTGATCAACAGCGCAGGAGTCTACTTTGGCAACAGTAAAGATCAAGGTCTCACTCTCGCCATTTCAGACGATAATATTGCCTCACTTATATTCAATGCGAGCGGTTTCTCGATCCGATCGGAATCCATATACAGCGTCATCGCGCTGGCCAGTACACTCTCTCTTGCTGAAACGCTCTTCGACCCCAATGCTACCAGAGTTCCGCTTTCTTGCACATATCCTATCTCAGGGCAGTATGGTCTGCTAAACAGGGCTTTGTTCTATGTCTTGATAATATTCTCACTGGTTTTCCGGCGGCATATTTGGATCTCTGTAGCGGCTCTGGGAACAGCTTGTGAGAATTCCGTTTCACTGTCTCTTGCACTTTTGTCCTGGATAACCATAGCTCTCCAAGAACTGCTCTAAATCTTCCGTTCTAGTTGCGTAGAGTACCTTTGTTCCCGAAACCTGCTAACTACTTCGAAGTGGCGTACTCTGCTGTTGCATCCGTTCACCTGTTTGCTATCGTCTCTCAATTTGGCTTTCTCGAAAATCTTCCAGATTATAATGCAAGCTCATCGCAAGACTATGCCGACATTGATGTTGTGGGCATGCTTCCAATTCTGGCAGCTTCTGCGATCATGGTGACACCTATCCTTTTATGGTCCACTACTGTTCGAAAGAACGATGCTCAGTCCATTGTCGTCTGGTGGGGAATGCTTATTTTCTCTTCTCTCGCTTGCTTAATCTATAACCTCCCTGGTTTCAATCGAAACATATTGGACTCTTTTGCTATCTGCGCCAAAGACTGTATACCAAGATCCAATATCGATTCCTTCAGCTTAACCCAACAACTGTACGACACCTGCAATTGCATGGACTTTTGCGGGGTTTTAGGTCCACCAGCGCCTTTGCGGAAGGGTTCTAACATGGTACCACGATTGCACGCTCGAACCGACAAGATCATTGCCAAAGACGGCTTCCAGAATCTTTACATCATTAATTTTGTTGCCTTGTTTTTCATCATCATCTATGGCATAATGGGGCTCATCGTGAGCCGCTTTAGCCCAGATGAGGTCCGAAATGGTATCTTTCGATTCTTCAACTCCGACGTGCGGCTCTGGCTCAAGGTGATTTTTGAAGGTGACCGCGAAGACCGCGCTTTGGCTTATTTTAAAGTCACGGAGAAGGCGAAGCGCCGCACAATCTGGAACAAGTGCAAATACATATTTGCAAAGATGATGGCGGTATCATTTTCCTTGACCGCAGCCGCAACAGCTATAATTTGCCCTGCCGTTTTCGTGTCGACCGTTGTAGCAAACGAGATCCTGCTCCAATCATATCCTGTCAGCGAGCACAACGACGCAATAGGGGCATGGGGAACTTGGGTTGGTGCAATGTTGGTTCTGGTTGCGGCCATTATCAACAAGTATGCTGGATCATGGTTCCGGACTCTCCAAGTCGTCGTGTATTCCGTCTGGCGGTTGATAAAATACTCCAAAGACGATAGGACTAGACTTTACCCGCGACGTGAGGGTTGGAGTATTGCAACAAGACTGAAGCTCTTTGGTTTGGTCCTTGCTAGTCCCCCGGTACACGCATGGTGGAGTTTAGTGCGAGGATTTTGGACCTTGAAGACAACTATGAATTTCTTCCTGACTTGGTGGAGGAACACCGAGATTGTGTCGCAGCAGCGTGGAAATGAGATTGAGTTGGCATGGGAAATGGCTGAGTTTGCTACAGACGGTAGTGGGAAACCGCAATGCCATTGCTATCCCTGCAAGCATGACGAAGAACGAGCGGAAATGGAGAAAGAGAAGAAAAAACAACACGAGCAGAAGAAAATGAACGCAATTTCTAATCCGACTGCGCCGCAAAGTACGGTCGACATACCGCTTGTAACACCTTTGGCTCAATCACCTCTGTTGAAGAGTGTCTCACAAGATGTTGACGAGATCTCTGTACCAGGGAAAACAGGACATACGTCACAACACGATGCGTCGCTGCCTGCATCTCGGGCAACGTCTGCCAAGCAGAATACCGATCAAATAACACCTTCAAATTGAAGCCACAAGCTTATTGGAAACCCGACCGCTTGAGGAAACATGATTTGCAAAACCGAAATCCTTCAATTTTGTTGCTTAGACGTGACTCAACGCAATTTCTACAGCCAGAATATGCCGTCACACGACAAAATACACCTGTTTTGACAAGAATTCATGTTGGTAGAATACATGGAAGTCCTATTAGGAAGTGATCGGGCTAAGGGAAGGACAGAAGAGAGGTGTCGAATGACCAGGGCACTTATTTGAGAGAGCCAAACCACATGGACCCATACAACTGGGATTATATGCCCTGCCGACTAAAGTTTTTATGTTGCAGACGAGGAACATATAATTTTGGGAGTAGTAGAAAAAGGTGACAATAATCTTTCATTTTTCATGACAGCAAAAGAGAGGGCGACATGCAAGAATAGTTGTCTGATAGCATGGAATTTTATCTAAAAACCACTACGAACTAAAATTGGCTAGTACTGAATAAGAGCTAGCAACCCCTTTATCTTTGGATTGCAGGTGTTCAAAGTTGATTCATCATCCGCTCAATTTTGTGCCTTAAGACCTTTCAATTTACGAGGCTTTCGGTGAATTTACCCAGAGAAGATATCCAAATCTGTGAAGGCTTAGTAGCCAAGAAAGAGGCTGACCAACCCCTGAAGCTATGCAGCACTCGCGTGGTATCGTTTAACCATGCCAAGAAAATTTACCCAGCTGATGCTGCAAGAATCCAATAAAGTATGAAAGTGCTTGCACAATGCAACAGCACAGCCAGAGAAGTTGTGCACCCTTGATGATCCTTCGATAGCACGGCTCAACTGATTGCGGATGTTGAGATTTTGATACGTGAAGGAAGGACGCACCCACCAGCTTTCGTTTTGCGCCCTTTCTCACCAGAAGTCAAAATGTGGAAGCGGAAATCAATATCTACAGTACAAGAGACCCAGGTTCGGAACTCCTGGGTGCCCCCGGCCACCAGTTCAGTGTCCGAGCCGGAGCCAACAGCAACAGCAACAGCCTCGGCAAGCAGTATCCGACAATACGATATCACATCCGTCTCATCTTGGACGCGGCAATTCAAGGTCAAAGAGAAAGCCTCCCGAAAGGTCATCTATACCCTCGCCATGGGAACAACTAGTTTCCAAGACTGGGGCATGGTGTTAACCAGCGGGGATCCGTCTCAGGCAGACCCAGCCCACGTAGCCGCTGCCGCCAAAGTGTCGCTATTTCGCAGCATAACGCACCTTGTCGTCGGTAATCCGTCTTTGATACCTGATCCATCGATACGGGTGGAGATGAAACTTGATTCGAAGTGGAAGCACAACAAGTACAGTATGACGCTGCCGCTTTCAACGGGCCACGTGCTGGACATGCAGTGGAAGGGCACGAACGAGGTACAGGGCTTCATGAAGAAGATGGATCGTGGCATGCATCATAAGCTCGTGCAGGTGGGGAGCAATCGGTTGCTGGCGACGTACGTGCATAACCCGTGGAGTGTGGATGTAGCAGGGACAGTGGAGATCTATGTTGATATCCCGAGTATCGCGCCGCAGTGGTGGGATCTGTTTGTCCTAGTTAGTGCGCTGGCTGTGGCTGAGAAGACGCTCAAGATGGTCAAGATGAGTATGCATGGCGTGGATGATTCGGGTGGAATGGTAGAAGCTGTATCGGGTGGTGCTGAAATGGTCGGAGCGGGTGCAAGTCAGGCATCTGCGCGCTAATCACTGCGAATGATGAAGGCCGCAAATCACATAGTGTCATAATAATTTACTTGTTTGAGATTGGTAGAGACTCCTCCAAGGATTGTGTTGACTAAAAACAGTCCTATGTACATCTTACCTCACGTCTCGCTGCCAGCTTCCCAGTCAGTTGAACTAAATTCACTTTACACAACTGTGTCTTAGAAAGCGAGAAACCAGTGTACCAAAACCCGAAGGCTTGATTTCTCATATTTTCGCACGCTAATTCAATAGCTGATCACTCTTCCAGAGCATGGAAAACACCTGCAGAAAGGAAAATGGTTCATGCCAGAAGATTAGATTTATATATGCAAAAGGAAGGTTTCGAATTGACCGCTAGTACAAACGTCTGTTTAAATCTTTGAATATCCGCTATACTTCTGATGTTTTTGGATACCGGGTTTCTATGTCCTACACTTCTCGGGTGGTGCTTTGAGCTCACAGTCCTAATTCTACCACTCCCGTCCTCCATATCTATAACTAATAATAACCTCAACTTAGCCTTAAACGCCTTCACTAATGTCAATATGAATCTTAACTGCCCTGCTGCAGCCTCAATGTCCGCATCTTTCGCCTGCTTAACAACCCAATTACAGGTACAAACAGAGTTACATCAATGCTCGCATGAGCCAATTATAACGTCGGTTTTTTTTTATTTTGTTTTGGAACAAATGCTCCCCACGTAGGTCGTCCCTGGTCTTTGGCACAATGAGATTCAGTATGCATATGTTTAGCATGACTATTGTTAACTGTCCTCGTGGCACCCTTTTAAACAGGAATCTCGGCTTAATGCCTGGCCAAGGTAGGTCGGATACGATTATAGAAACAATTCCTAACTATTTACGAACTCTTGGCGCTAAGAGAAGCCTCAAAAAGCTCAGATAATTCATTTTGATTACATACCGATGACTTCTCCCGCTTCTCTATATAGCAGGCTTATGTATGCCATAGCCGATAAGAGGGTGTGGAATTGCTCCAGCAATATCCACAAACGCCACTTAGTGTGGCTTTCTTTCTCTACCCTCGATCACTGGAGTGAAGTATCGAAGAGTAGCTTACATGAGATTATGACCAATTTGGCTACAAAGACCACCAAGTAATCAGATTGGTCACCGACCCCAATGGAGCCACGGATACGTGCTTCCAGAAAGCTGCTGCTATGGGATGCAAGTGCATCTCCACTGCCACTTGCTCTTTGCCCAGTCAATTTAGCCGCTACCTCGTGTCGTGCCAAATGAGTATGGGAAAATAGAGAGGGAGATCGACGATCGGGTCGTAGGGCAGCATTTTGTTCGGAAAACAAGACACATCATAGGTCGATCTCACATTGCTCACGCGTGTATTCTTATCGCCTTCCACTGTTACGGCATCAGCGTCTCCAATGTGGTGGGATCTGCAACCCAGCATAGTTGGGGGCTGGGATGAGATACTGCCCGAAGCGTTAAGTGGTTACCATCCGGCAAGGCCCCCAAAGTCAAATCAAAGTGCTTACTCGGAAACTGGAGCGTGGGAGTTCTTGGTAATCTTCAGCTGTCCACCAATTCGGACTCATTTATCGTGTGCTGGGGGCCAATAGCAGGGTTAATGAATCAATTGATGTGCTAAGCCCCGGAACTTTGCACGTGGAGAGACCAGGTACATTATGTGTTGAGTGTCCCATAATTGACCAAAGCAGCCTTTTTGCACTTTTTATTCCGCCTTTCTAAAAATATTGACAAATAAAGACCCCTCCGTAACCCCGCAAAAAGGGTTATTCATCCAGGTGCATGGAAGCATTTGACTCGCTCGGCAGCGAACTCGCTAAAGCCCTCAACTCCCGAACATGCATCACACATTACAGATGTGGAAAGATAAGATCACTGATTATCACCAGCTTCACTCCACTGCCCCCAAATTTAGCGATTCAGTCGTAGAGATTGAGCCAAAAATTATGCCGTGCGCGTTCAGACGTTCCAAATCGGGTATATGCTCTCGAGAGCGAGAGGATGGATTACTCAGTCTTCTCAAATGGGGGCGTGTATTGATGGTGAAGACACTGATCCACTGAGAAGAAGATGAAGATATAAACAGTCTTCTTCAATGCAATGAGTATCGCCATGAGATACCAGTCTCTCTTCTGTCTTCAAAATGGCCCACCAAAGTAGCCAAGCTTCTGCAGTGTCTTTAAACATGGTTATCTCACAATTAAGCATCGATGACATACAAGAACTTGATCTCCAACGAATCCACCGAACAACCACATTTAATGATTCCGAGGTCAATACAGGCACCACTACTCCAACCTTTGTATCTCCATCAGAGGAATCATTGACTGTACAAGATACCATTTCCACGCTTGATAATCTCCCAGCTCGAGATATAAAGCACGAACCGAAGGTCCAGCTCCAAGTCGAAGTTAAAGCTGTTGAAGATACCATCTGTTCAAGATCTGAGGAGGATGCCCTTCCTGCCGACTATCACAAGAAAATCCCAATCCGATCTGCCTTTCTCGGAAACTGGAAGAAACTCATCCCTCATATTCTTTCTATCTTTGCTACATCTATGGTAGTCCAACTAAGCTTTCGCAATGCGTATTGGATGGACCTAAAATCTCCCACTGCACAACTCTCGCCTGGCTTGACGCAAAGTGGTGCTTTGAACTTTCTGCAACTTGCCGCGAAGCTTCATGAGTACGTCAGCCACATTTCCTTCCTCGCTATCTCAATTTTTATACTAAAATGACCACAGACTGTTAGTTCTGGCTTCAATATCGAGTGTTGTCTTGCACGCAGTGCAAAGCCACCTAACTGGAAAGTTTGGCTTGCCGCTGGGTATGATCGCAAACTCATTCGAGCTTACGTCGGGAAACTTCCTGTGCCGCAAGTCATTCTGGAAGGTGCCTTGGTCTGTTGATCCCAAGACCGGAAAACGGTTCCTGTACACGCGATTCTGGCTTCTATCACTCGTCGCGGCGGCGCTGGTGCTTCTTTCCGGTCCCTCATCCGCCATCGCCGTCATACCGAGTCTCAATTACTTTGCGCTTCAAAAGCCACTAGACACGTCCCTCTTTCCTTACTACGTCTTTAATCAGAGTGGCCCCCTCTGGCCAGCCGTTTTGAAGAGTGAAAATCTCGTCTCGCCCACAGCAGACAACTTGTGTCAAAATCCCTATTCACGCATTGAGCAGCAGTATTGTCCAGCTGCCGGGTATCGCGACAACCTTGCTTGGACCGGGTCTCTGATAGTGCAGAATACTGACCATGGCTCGAATATCTCGTACGGGGACGACCTTGGAAGTCGGAGACGTATAGTTATGGCTCGCAGCTGCAATACCACTCTCTCCGACGGCCGAGCTTCAGCAATCGGTATTCCTGTATACCTTAATAATGCTTTCTCGGCCTACTGGGCATTTCTTCAGAACACTGCAACGGGAATACTTTTGGATTCGACTCGGCCACGCGTTACGCTTGACACTAAGGCTTATGCTCCCAGAGTCGAGGTCCTGTGTAATGGGTACCCTAACGTTGGTAATCCCCGCGAGACCCGGAGCATTCAGCACCTATGTTCTATCCGACGTGGTCAAATGCCTCTCAATATCCTGTTCCCGATAAACTCTACAGATATGCGAGATCAATTGATGCATCGAACTTTACACTCAACGAGATTGATAGTAATGAGTTTGAAGCACCTTCCCTTGGAGCAGTTAGTTTCCCCATCTACCCACCTAAATTGAAATCAGGTGTTCTTTATATTTGATCCTAGCTAAATTCTCTCATCCTAGGTTATTACAGTTCCCGTTGTCTATAGTGACCAGGATGAAGCCGATCCGGCAAATATAACATACTATCAGACAACGCAGAACTACGCTTGTAGCATCTACGCTCAATGGGTCCCTATAGAAGCTTGGTATGAACCCAAGCAAGATGATTTCGTCCAAATAAGCGTGGATTCCGCTCTCGGCTCGACCTGTCTCTCTACACCATCCACCTTCTCTGCCAAATCCAAACGAGACTCCCGCCCGCCCATCAATATCACCATCGACCAAGATTACGCAAACGGACTCAATGCGCCAGTCCTCTTTACCAACATTGGCATCATGCGAGCACTAGTCGGCATGATCGAAAAGCGGATCCACATTGTCGATCAGCTCCCGAACGGGCGGAATTTTAACCCTCCTTACAACGGGCTAATTCCTCTCACGACGGAAGATGTAATCCAAGCCGGCGCTAAAGCAATCAGTACCATGCTGGCAGGAATGGTGACGGATGGCATAGGTCGCATTGCAGGAAACGGAGGGTGGCCATATTCAGCTCCAATGTTTCTCCTACCAAATACTTCGGCGTCTGGTTCGTTGCAGGGATTACTACCCATCACCAGCTTCACGATGGGCGAAATCGACGATTTGAACACCACCTCCATCGCGGACGCCTCGAACTGGCTTCCAATCAACTTTTCCTTCTCACGATACGGCTACGGGTACTCATGGCGCGGAAGCCGAACAGCCCAATTCGGTACTTCTGTTCTGCTAGTCCATGTCCTCGTAGCAGTCATCCATACCGTGATGCTCCTGATCGAGATCTTCGGCGCAAGGAGAAAAATCCTCCGTGCGTGGGAAGATATTCCGGAGATGTTCGTTGCGGCGATGAACTCAAAGCCAAGTGAGCGGTTGAGGGGCATCTTCCGGGAAGGCGGTATAAAGGGGGATGGAACGAGGTAGTGGCCGTGAGGGAGAATCAAAACGGAAAGGATGGGGAATTGGAGGTAATTGTTGGAAAGGAAGATATAGAGTTCTCAGCTCCCAAGAGAAGAGCTACTGGCTTTAGTTCCATCTTCTCTGGTAGCGGAGGAGGGAAGAGAAGCGAGCAATAAATCAGAGCTGCATAGCTAGGTAGAAGAGTCATTGGCAACTATAGAGGAACGATATAAATAGTTTGAAATAGTGTTTACAAGAGTATTTTAGGCCTATTGGCAGTGTTATAGACGGCCTTAAGATCAACTTTCTTAAATCGCAATAATAACGAAGCCCTGACCTCTCTAAAAGTTGTTACACAAACACCAGCAGACTCTACCTAATCCATTTCGACTCAAAACTAGAGAAACACAGTATTTCCAGGACAACAAAATAAGCCTCCTCATTGATGAAGAGTTGCAATTTACCTTCTCGAGGCTTCAATCGTAGTGATTCAATCTGTCTCCCACTGTCTTTTACTTATACAGATACCTCCTCATACAGTCTTTCCGTTGCTTACGGATGTAATTCCTCCATGATACGCCTGACATCCGAATCCAAGCCTAAGCCCAAACCCAAGTTTAAACTAGATAGTAGCCATCCTCGCAATCCCAACATCAGTCTCGTCCAGTTTCGGACTATGACCATTCACATACAGCCACAGCCGACTCAGATCCCTAACTCTGAACTGCATTTTCTCCTCTTCTTTCTTTTCCTTCTCATCCTTCACACCATTTGCCTTCTCTCCCTCAACAATGACCTTCTCCATGTCATCACTAGCAGTAAATCCCCTGCCAGCTTCAAAATTGGCCCTCAAACCACGCATCGCATTCGGCGAGATGGGACTCATATCCCTGACCAGGACCTCCGTCTCATTACCATCCAGCGGCTCACCATGCGCGCCCAGGTAGCTCATCTCCAAGCCCTCCCGCTCATCCTTCTGCTCCTCGCTCTCGCTGTGGTTCCCCAATTCTAGAATGCTATTCATGAACTCCGCATCCCTTTCTTCCACGCCTTCGAATCCAGAGCCACCGATACCGCGCGAGGAGGATGGGGATGGCTTGAGAGGGAACATAGAGTCTAGGTAGTGCTGGTTGAACTGGTGGCCTTGGCCAGCCCTCTCGAAGACGCGACCCATGAAGCGCGGGGCGAGAGGCGATAGGGAGAAGTTGCAGGTGAAATGCAGCACGCCCCAGCGAGCGACGAAATCTGAGGTGTGTGCGTAGTGTTCGATGTAGCGGAGAGTTTTGCCCGAGGTACTCTCTTGCTTCGTTCGTCCTCCACCACCGCCTGTGTTCAGGGCTGCTGTTGAGTCACCGTTCACGGTCGGGAGAGGATCATGATAGTGAACAGACGTAGTAGTTTTTGTTGTTGCAGCTCGAGTAGGATGCTTGAGTGCTGCATGTTGTGAGAGAAGATGAAGATGAGGATTATTGAAGTGGTTCGCTGCATTTCCAAAAGTGTAGACTTCGAGCTTGGCGAGGAGATCTTGTGGCACTTCTTGAAGGAGCCAATCGATGATCAACCCACCTTCAATACCGCCCTGAGAGTGCAAGATGAAGACTACCTTGGTGAGATGAGGCTCGTACAAGGTTTGCTTGACGATCTGATAACAGTCTCGCACGTCTTGGGTTGCGTAGGTAAAGTTCCGCTGGACGAGACATTGGATTACATCGAAGATGATGCCATTTCTGATGGACATTAGCCTACGACCACGCAACGAATCTGAGAATATACATACGTCTTGTTATGCACACCCAACACGGGCCGTCCAAATGTCAGGGCAAGCCGATCAACATTTGATTGTAGCCAATGCTTGCCGACGGCAACACCATTCAAAAAGATCCACTGCTCATTCGGATGCTTCTCCCTCCCTGGGTGAACTTCTTCTGACTCGGGAACTCCATGGCGTTCCCATTCAACACCCAGCAAATGGCCTGGTTGACGAGGCCAAACACCACGATGCCGGCCAGCACCCACCAGACGGGGAACGCCAGCCAGAACGGCACGCTCAGCACAAACGGCAGCTGCATGCACACGAGGATCAGGTGCAAGAACATGCACCACAGATTTGCAGCGGACGGGTAGAGCTCGCATAGCGGGCCCGAGGCCTGCGGTCGGAACGGGTAGATGATGAAGGGCAGGAAGGGCGCAAACGAGAAGGCAGAGCGGATGTCACTGTAGAGGAGGGACAGCGGCGACGAGGTGTAGGACCGCGCGGTGGTTTTGGCGCCGCCGACTTGCGAGCCGTAGAACTTGGTGAGTGGCATCTTGGATGCCGTGCCGTGATACACGGTTACGATGACGAAGGCAGCGAGGCCGAACCGAGAATAGGTAGGAATATATGCGCAACCAGAAGTGCGATAGGAGCGTAATATTAGAGATGCACAGAGAATGCGGTGCGACGAGGCTGAGAAAGAGCCTTGATGGAAGAGCACGTAGAGAGACAGAAAGAAATATAGATAGAAAGACAGAAGAAGGCACGAGGCGCGTGACCGACGTTCATATAAATCCAGCAGCAGCCTCTTTTCTCGTGGCCACAGCGAATGGAAGCATCATCTCACCCGCCCATTTCTAAAGATGGTGTTCGGTGTCGGTGTCGGCTCTCAGCCCCCAGCGACAAGGCTGCCTGGCAGCTGGGCGCCCAGTGATCAGCATCAGCCGATGCGGTGGCTGAGACCATGACGGTGGAGATGGCACGAGAGCTGAGAGGATCTTACTGTGTCCGAACGGGGCATGGAAGATAGCTTTGGGTAAGAGAGTGAAGATCGTCACTCGAGATGTGAAGAAGGCGGTTGGCGCATGTGGATTATATGCTGAGTTGCATCTCAAGTGCTAGTGTCAGAATCAGCTTGCCATCCCCTCACGAGACAATTCGCACGTGATAATAACATGGGTCTAGTTTGAATGTGATTCTCTGTATTCTCTCTCTCCTTCATACTCCCTCTACCCTACAATTGCAATATTGCTATGTTACATGCAAACTAGATGTACCCGTAGGCCATATGCATCCCGATAACTCCCATCAGCCAAGCACCTGGCTCACCTTCATGCAAACAGGACATCCATCCCTGATTTTATCTCGCAGCAACCTTGCATGCGTAACCTTCGCCCCAACGCTATGCATATCACTGCGCCATTCCCCGTTCTCATCTAAATCTACCTCGGGCGGCGTCACGGGTCTATCTTCATGTCCATAATTCAACAAGTGACTGAGGTGAAAGACGTGGCCGCACGCAAATCCCACCAAAGTCTCCACCTCGCTCTCAGAGAATGGCTCGTGGCAGCCCACACAGTGACCTGGTTCTGGCTTGGGTTTGTGTTTAAGAGCATGCTGGGTGAAATCTTTGGCAACCTCTTTGGGAGTCGTGTCGACGGTATTGGTAGGAACGTCTGATGCCGCCACGTCAAGATGGTCGTCAGGCTTGTGTACCACGTCGAACTTGACACCTTTTCGCTGCCCACTTCTTAGAGTATTTTGCGCCATAGCAACTTCTCCTCGTAGCACTTTGGCCACACCATGGCTGATACTGTGCTGGATTTCGTACTCCTTAACCATTCGACTTAGGCCTTCCCTCAAGCCCTCAATCTCCAACCCTTCAGGAATCCTTCTGACAAGTGTAATTGGATTGATGGCCGTGCCAACCTCCTCAAGCAAGCCACGGATGAAGCGTGGTTTATCCATTGAATATTCCAACAAGTCTTCCCAAAGGTCAGGGTCATCCTGCTCTTTAGCAAAGGCAATTGCCTGAGATACATCTGCCAGCCGGTCAATGATGAGGGTGAGGGCTCGTTTAGTCTGCCCCGTTTTCGAGTATAGATAGACAAGCTCGGGAATATAATCTCGCTCTTCGCACTCGTGTGTTGCCTAATCCTGTTAGCTGAGCTAAGGTATGGGTCTGGAAGAATCCAAACCTTTTCAAAAGTGTAGAATGTTGACGATTTGAGAAAGTCCATCAGGACTTCACGATCATACATTGCGAACAGATAAACGGCAAGATCGGCAATCTCATCAACAAGTGTTTTACTGTCGGACACTAGTCTTTCCCTGGTCTCACCTTGCAACTCCTCGATCCCCTCCCCTTTCCATAACGAGCTGACATAAAAGTAGAGATACATAGGCATGTTCTTTTCCTCGAGTTGCTTGACAACAACTCGGGGACTGACAAGACCATGCTGAGCCTCGTCAACGAGAAGAGAAATCGCCTCAGAAGTCGCTTCTCGCAGTTCTTCAATCGAAGCTGACTTTTTTTGCTGTTTGGATACTCTCAGCATGATTAATCCCGGGATATCATCTGCGACTGCATCAACCAAATGATAGTCTTTGATCAAAGCCATCGCCGTGTCCGCGTCTTGTAGTTTGATGTAGCATTTCAGTGCTTCTCTAGCCTTTCCACCAGCCACATGGAGCTTGCCGAGACTTTCCATAACTATGCGCCAATCTCTTCCAACGATGCCATCCTCGACGCTGTCTTCTCGTACGTCTCGATATTTGAGCTGATTTTCAAGTACGTTTGTCACGCTCTTGATGTCAAAGAGATCAGGAGACCATTTCTCGAGTAGTTCTTTTACCCTTGGTCTATTCCTGGCAATGTAATGGCCAAGAATTACTTCGTAGATCTCGGACTTTAGGGGCGGCTGAAGTTGTGTTGTGGGACAAAATTTGTGATCTCGTCAAATTTGTTGGCACCAACAAATATATAGACATATTCCTCCCATTGCTGGGCGGTCCCTAAAACCTTCCCACAAACCTTCCCGGCAACAGTCCAATCCCCGGCTTTGATGAGTTGCTGCACCCAAAGTTCACCTATCCGTCGTTTCTCCTTTTCGACGGCCGAATTGATCAATTTCGTTGCAGAGTCAACGGTCGATGTGCCATCATCGTAGAAGTCGTCGTTACTAGCTTGAGTTCGATCAAGAATTCCAGGTCCAATCTCAGCCAACTTCTCGGGCGATGATGCAATTACTGATGGATGGTTATCTATCAACTCCCAAGCTTGCTGATTTTTTTCGTTTTCCAAAAGCCAAGTCAGATGGTCTGACAAATCTCGCTTTGTAGCCAATATACAGTCGTAAGGGCTATGAATGAAGATCTTCATTCCCTGAGCACCCATATGAGGATGGCCAACTGATTTCGCCTTGACACCACTAGCACGACCGGCAGCGGAGTCGGAGCCATTGCTGCCTCTGCTGTAAGTACTAGCAGCAGAACTGCTAAGCAAAGATGTGGCATTTACGGTCGCATTCCACATTCCGCTGCCCATACCAGCCAACGTCTCGAGGGTGCCACGTGATGTGTTGACTGGAGGGGCACGAACAGCTGGGAGGACCCCCAAATGATAGTCGGTTGCCGAAAGTCTTTCAAACCGACTAACGGTTAAAGTGTCGGTATCGACTTCTTGTGACGAATTCAGATCGATAAGCCGAAGCTCTGGCGAAAGCGCATTTTGGCGTTTCCGAATTCCGCCACGGGGCTCACTTCCTGTGGAAACTGTCGAAGCTTTTGATTTGTGTCCTTTGGAATCATCTTCCTCTTCGTCCTCTTCGGGGCGGGGCTGCTATATGCTAAAATAAGAAGCAAAGTTGGGGTATATAACGACAATCCAGAAATGATGCAATCCATGCGTAAACTGAAAAGAGTCAGTCTCAGCTGATCAGCCCAACACACCGAACTCACATTTTAATGATCTCAGCTCGACCAACCGATCGCTCTCCGACATGCTTCCCAACACCTACACCACCTGGGTGAATGTTGATAATCCAAATTGAGCCACCCCATCCTACAAGCAGTTTTTCAATTCTCATGCTGCTCTGGGAAGCTTGCTGTTTCAACTTTGCAGTCGCAGGAGACTGTGCCGTGGCTTCACGGGCCTTGTCTTCTTCATCTGTATCCAAGGTTTTTTCGTCGATCCATTCCACGCGACCTTTCCATACACCAGCCATCTCTTCCCAGCCGTTTTCATCCGGTCGATCGATGTGACCTATTCTTTTCCAAGCAGAGTCCGTGTCTGCGTGTTCTAATTGAGTGCTTGATCGCATGATTTTGACGCCATGTTCGTTGATCCAGGCAACATACTTTCCTGACAAAGACCATTTTATGGTGCTAATCGTACCTTCGCCAGAATGAAGCACAGTATCTCTGCCTGAATTTGTCCCTAACCCTATTGTTCCAAGCCACCCAGATGCGGCAGCGGCCGCAGTTCCAGTTGTTGTTGAGGTAGAACTCGTTCCGGCACGCCCACCAACTGTCAGGACCAAATTACCAGCCAAACCCCCGATATATACGTGCGGTCGTTCTTGTAATCTGGAGATAGCGCTACAGCCTGGACTGGTCGCGCAAAGTTCCGTAGTTGTACATCCTTGACATCGACAAGAGAGGCTACACATACATTTCCGTCTATAGACGACGTTGCAATATATATAGCATTGGATGGGATATTCGGTACTGGCTGTGTCTGCGGTGCCCGAGCTGTCCTGGTAGTTGCCTCAGATCTAAATGAAGGTGTCCTCTGAGGTGTCTGAGCTTGCGAAGCAAGTCTGCTCACCCCCTCGGGCACTGCGCTGGGGAGAGGTGGAGGGAACGGAGATATGGAGATACTCGATATCGAAGCGGAGTGGGCGTGGTATACTCGTAGTGGTTGAAAGGATGGCAGTTGGAGAACATGCTGCAAAGAGCGTTAGCAGGTTCCAGCGCACCTTCTCCCAGGTCGAAATACATACGATGTTTCCGTTATGAGTGCCAACAAACTGTTCATGATTAGCACAGGGTAGGAGATAGCGGTCGATGACCTACCATCTTGTCGCCCGCGACCAGAAAAGTACTTGTGGCATCACCATTCCTATACACTGGTGCCAAGTAGCTGGTCAATCGAGCATATTTCAGCTTGGGTTCGTCCTCTTCTTCATCTTCAGACTCCTCTGCTTCGCTGCCCTCCGCATCTTGCTCATCGTCCTCTTCCGCGTCGTCATCGGCTGGCACTGTGTCATCTTCGCTTGGCTCTTCCTCTTTTGCGACGTTCGTGTCGCCTTGATCGTCGGAGTCTTTGGCCATAGCGGCAGACTTTCTCGATTACATTTGGGGTTGCTGGTAAGGGTGGTTGGACGTTAGGTCGATGATGTTGACCTTGGAGCTTGAGCTTAGCCGAGCTCGGCAGGCATCACAGGTACGGACAGGCATCGGACTTTTTTTGGGGGGCAGTTTATTAATCACGACGAGCAACTACCTAGGTATATATCAACGACATACGACTTCCTGAAATCGCGCGTGTTCCCCTCTCTTCTACTGATAAAATGCAGAGCTTTGGGCGGCCCCTTTCAAGCCCAGCCGTCCGACGCGTCTTCAATGACTCGAATGCCAGACGACCACTACGATGTCTCCATGCGACAGCTATAGCCCAGACTCCTCGAAAGCGCTCTTTTTTCTCCTCCAATGCAGTTCTACAGCAGGAAACATCGAACTTCGAGTCTGCCAACGATGTGCTGCCTGCGCAAAAGCGAAAGCCGATCCGGTCGCCAGCTGGCAAGACCTCCCTGAGGCGGGTCGCTGTAGAGGCGCAGAGAACCAGGGAAACCTCAAATCGACGCTCACCTATACTTGCCAAAGACAGATCCAATAGCACTGTCACTGCAATTTCTGTCGCTGATCAATTTGACATGGATGCTGTTGTGCGGATCCTTCGGTCTCATGGCTTTCCCATAAACCCAGATGGGACGGACTTTGAAACCGACCAAGTTGTACATACTCGTGGTGTTAACAATGGCGACATTTTCGTTTTCCCTTCTGGCTCCTTGGTAGCATGGTCTTTGCCAGAAGATGTGGTGTCCGACCTTGCGATGAAGACCTTGCTTCCTGCTGCGCTCAATCCTCGTATGGATCAGATGGAGATGGAGGATCTAGAATACGTTGAAGATTCAAAGCGGGAGAACAGTAGTATCAAAGGGGATGTCATAACTTTGGGAACAAAGACAACCATACAGGGAGACCAGCAAGTAGAGTACGTGTGAGAAGCTACCTGTGGAACCGCTTCACTGATGAATCTCAGATCTCTTGTCGACGCAACTCTTGCGAAAATCGCGTTCTCCTCGGGTTTGGCGCGCTCAACCAAATTGGCAGTGTTAGAAACAATGCTAGGAACATACTTTGAATCTACAAGATCAATTCCGATGTTACTCGCGAAAGGTGCTCGACTACCATTCGATCGTCGATTCATGCTTCAGAAGACAGGCGAATTATTAGAACTGAGAGCGCAGCTGAACCACTACTCGGAGCTGACGGACAGCCTGCCAGATTTATTCTGGGACTCAAAGCATGAGCTGGGACTAGAGGGGTACTATGACCAAGTTGGCAGAGCTCTGGATGTTGGCGTCCGGATCAAAGCCCTGAACGAGAAGATGGACTACGCACAGGAGATCGCGTCGATCATGAGGCAGACACTGAGCGAGAAGCATTCGATCCATTTGGAATGGATTATCATAATCCTCATTGCTGTTGAGGTAGGCTTCGAGCTTCGTCGCGAATGGAAGGAAAGGAGGGTCCGTTTGAACAAGCCGAGGCAGGATTGATATGGCCGGTGAATAGAGGCGTTTAGATGGAATATACCCCGCTCCTGGCTTTTTCAATAGCAACACGAGTCGCGCTCGCATTTCTGCCAAGACACGGAGCGTCAGTTGTCTTGCTTGGCTGTGATGGTGTGGGCAATTCAAATGTTGCGCCAGCCAATCCAGTGCTTGATGCTATCTCCCTGGCCGGGATGTGTTTGTTGGGCAAATTGGCTCGCAGAATGCGCCAGTGACATAGTGAGTTCGTCAACAGATCGGTATCTTCGGACGAGGCTCGCGACTGACTGTTGACGCCGATATTCTGGATCCAGTGTGACGGGAGATTGGCGCTGTCACAGCTGTCACAGCTGTCGACACCACCTGTCCTTGTGCGATGGTCTTGCCGATCCCAACTCCCGAACAGAAAGTCTGGACGAGACAAACGGACTGGGCTCGATGCACCATTCCCCGCATAACACTAACCCACTGTTTATCGCTTCTTCCCCGGATCCCCACCGGATGCTGCAGGGATCCATCTGGGACATTCCCCAGACATTTCGGGGGAGTTGCCTCAAGAAGGTGGTCAGCCCCTGGGAGGCAAGTGGCAATAGACCAGCTGGAGTAGCTTCAGTCCAGTCGAGCAATCTGACAATTTTGAGGCGCCAAGGTGAGGAGGTCATTCCTGTGTCGTGCGTGGTCGATTTGCCACGAGGTTGGAACTGTTCCGCGTTCGGTACATGCGCCTTAGCGATTGAGGCCACCCTGAACGCCCGTCTAGTGACCGATGTTGATTTTTGATTACGACTGGTGAGGTGCTGCACCACACCTCTGTACCGTACGTTTTCCGTTGTGCGCCTGAGTATTTCGGTCAATTCTTACGTCTTCCTATATCTTCCTCTCTCTCTCTCTCTCTCTCTTTCACGTCGTTCCTTTTCAACAATGTAAGCAGTACGTAGAGGGCTCGTATATTTTGGATCTAGTTCCGCATCGCCGAACCAAGATTGATAAGTAGGTAGATCTGAAGCAAGGGAGCGCCTCGGCAACCCAGTCTAGGCCAGCACCAGCAGCCACCCTCGGTCTTGGTACGCAGACGCCGACAGCTTATATCTTTCCACAAAAATTCCCCTCCTCTTCGGTAGCTCCTTGCTAGCCAGATTTGTCCAAATGTCCGCATTCTCAAGCCAACCCCGACCCGTCGTCAAGGTTCACATCCAGCGCGTCGGGCGCGTTGCTTCTTCGAGACGCCTGAGCCCTTGAGCTACTGAGCACCAGGCGTCTTGGACGCGGGTGGGATGTCAGCCTCGCGCATTTCTTGGACGGTTATTGACCAAATCTGTCGGTTCTAGGGGCGTGATACTAGGTGCACCGACAAGTTCTTTACCGAATGGTTCTGATCATCGGAATCCCCGCAAATCCCCAGATTATGGATGGGTCTGGGGAAGGTATAAATAACATTGCCCTTCCCCGGAATTTGGGGAATTGAGATCATTCCAACATAACCTTCTATTTCCCTTACTCCTTCCAAAACATATTATTTGCGCTGAGGTGCATCCTAACCGTTCATCATGAGTTTCGATCCAGAGAAGACCGAGGGGCCCGATACTAAACACATCGAACGGACCCCGTCAGAAGATTCCAACGATGCTCGTATCGCTGAATTCAGTCCTGCGGAGCAGAAACGTATCATTCGTCGTGTCGACCGACGTCTGGTTACTACTTTGGGCTTCCTCTACATGTGCAGTTTGATGGACAGGACCAATCTTGGGGCAGCCAATATTGCGGGGTACGCTTGCATCACATTCCTATTGCAGACTCTTGCTGACACCTGGAAAGCATGGCCAAAGGGCTCAAGCTTACTGGAGAACGATACAATATCATAGTGTTGATTTTCTTCATCCCGTATGTTCTCTTTCAGCCACCGGCAACTGTTGTGTTGCGGAAAGTTGGACCTCGCAAGTTTCTTGCATTGATCACCTTGCTGTGGGGTGGTTGCATGATCGTAAGTTCTTTACACCGAAGCCTTGTCGCGCATTAGTATCTGACTTGTGCAGTGCTTCGGATTCGTTAAGAAATGGGACCAAATGGTTGGACTTCGTGTTCTTCTCGGTGTTCTCGAGGCCGGTTTCTTCCCAGGCTGTGCTTACCTTCTTTCCACGTGGTACACTCGATATGAGCTACAAAAACGCAATGCCGTCTTCTATCTCATTGGCAGTATGGCATCCGCCCTCTCTGGTATCTTGGCATATGGAATTATGCAAATGGAAGGTCTGGGTGGCTTGGCTGGATGGCGCTGGATTTTCATTGTTAGTACCTACGTTATCCATACTACAATCAACATTGCTAACCAAACCAGATTGAGGGCATAATCACCTGTGTGTTCGGCATTGGTGGATACTTCCTCATTGTCGATTTCCCCGAGAATGCCTCCAAATCTTGGAGCTTCCTTTCTGAGCGCGAGTCCGAATTCATTGTCGCTCGTGTCCAGAATGACCGAAGCGATGCACTCCCCGAGCCGTTCAAGCTTGGTTCATATCTGAAGAACGCCTTGGACTTGAAAGTCTGGGGTTTTGCATCCTTGTTCATGCTGACCACCACAAACACGTATGTACTTCAATTTCCAACCTCGTAGCAAGAATAAAAGCTGATGCTGCTTTCAGTTATGCAATCGCATACTTCCTCCCCGTCATCCTCCGACGTGGAATGGGCTTTTCTATTGCAAAGGCACAATGCCTCGTCGCTCCCCCGTACGTCGCCGCCGCTATTGTCATGTACGGCTTCGCTGTGATCGGTGACAAATACCACATTCGGGGTCCCATCGTGATCTTCAATGCAACGCTCGGTCTCATCGGTCTCCCACTTCTCGCATACACGCACAATAACGGCGTCCGCTACTTTGGCGTTTTCCTTGCGACCATCGCTGGCAATGCCAATATCCCAGCCATCCTGACATACCAAGCAAACAACATCCGCGGGCAGTGGAAGCGTGCTTTGTGCTCCGCAACCCTCGTTGGTGCAGGTGGTATTGGTGGTATTATCGGCTCTACGGTGTTCAGAGATGTGGATGCTCCTGGATATAGACCCGGAATTTGGTGCACGATGATCGCCAATGGACTGGTGATTATTGTTACTCTAATGCTAACGCTGAAGTTTTGGTTGGCAAACAAGAGAGTTGACAATGGAGGCAAGCCGATCGAGGGACAGGTTGGATTTAAATATACTTTGTAGGAGGCTACGGCATTATGTTAATCAGCTGAGCTCTGGATATTTAGCAGTGTCAATTCATAATGAAGAAATGATTGAATATGATGTATTTGCTATTGCGTCCTATTTACTAGGAATCTCCTTCCATGCATCTACGACAACCATGAACTTTGCACGTCCGGGCAATCCTAGTGATGCTTCGTCACCTGACACCCAGCGCGTTGGCGGCCTGATATGTCTTCCACATTCACCTCACTCCCCTTCACTCTGGAATCTCGACCTCCAACGTACTGTGCCACCTAGCTGCATTTGAAATGTCTAACGCACTCCGCATGGCCTTAGATCTCGACCCTGGCACTCCTCTCCCCACCAAACCAGCCGAGATTGACGACCGTATGGAGATCTACGATGACGAGAGCCACGAGAACTGGCACCGATTGTACTACTGGTTCTCTACCAAACTATGCGAGTCGCTCATTGACAACATTGATACCGCAGCCCCTCTGTCTATCTTCAACTCCCATTCGCTGTTCACCCGATTCCCAGATCTTCCCAAAGAGTTGCGATGCAAGATCTGGGGATTGGCCGTTGCCTTTCCGAGGATTATTGAGCTGCAGCATACGACTGGGGGGGATGTACGGGACCCTACAGAATACCATCCCAAAGAGTTTCCTGCGCTACTACAGACCTGTCGGGAAGCGCGTGAGGAGAGCCTGCGAATCCATGAGAAAGACAAGGCGCTCAATACAGAGAACTATGTGGCCACTTCACTGTGGATGCGTTACGATTACGATATCTTTCATATAAGGCACATCAATCTCGTTTCCCCGGAGCTGCCAGCATACTTTTACAACATCGAAGCTCTTGCCATCAGCTGGGATCTGATCGTAGAAGCAGACTGGCACTACGGCTTGTCTCTTCGCACGTCGGTCGAGGTCCTCAAGCGGTTCGAGAAGCTCCGGGTCCTAATCATCCTGATCGATGATACGGTGGACATTCCGTACGCCATGGAGCCTGGTGTGCCCACGTTTGGGAATCGGAGATGGACGAAGGCGTTGGAGAAGTATGAGTTGCGGTTTTCCAAGTTTAGACGGCGTGAATTTGTGAGTGCGGCTACGGGCCCGTTTGGGAAAATCACGAGGAATACGGATTTTGAAATACTTATTCACGATGTCATGACGGAGCGGTATCGCAGGATGGAGGCTGAAATGAGGGTTATACCCAGGTTTGTTGTTCGGAGCTGTGTCTTGCCTGCGGGCTTCGTATCAGCTAGGGCTAATAGTAGGGACTGATGTTTGTATTGAGGATGAGAACTTGAGATAAAATAGAACGAGCGGCCTGGAAACCTACCTTCTTGAGCCTTGAAGAAGGTGGCAGCTAGTGTGATTGTGGATGAAAGTCACGGAATGAGCATGTTGATTAGGGGTGGTGAGCGGAGCTAGAGAGTGGAGGTATTGGATAGAATCAACAATTGAACAATCCAAATTTGGACAATCTCTTTGAAAGGTGTCCTTGTGTCAGAGTTGGTGGAATTTTGAGGTTTCCTAACTAAACTTTCGGAATTTTCGAATAACACTTCGAAGGAGCTGTAAATTCAATCTCCAGCAGTTTTACTATTTAGTACCTCATAACATAGCTTTTTTTATTATTTTCAAGCCTTAGTCGTTTCGTCTAAACTGTACTCTACGCACTTCTTTTCCGGTAACCCTCTAAGCTACTGAGGTAATCCTCACTCTTCCCTTCCTCAACCCAAACCGGGCGATCCAGCTCCATGTGCTCCTGCAGCCAGACCTTCCAATCATCCATAAAGAATCCATCAATCTCCACCCTCCCTCCCTTCTTCACTCTCACCTGAGACAGTGCCTTGAAGAAACTGGCATCGTTGCCCGCTCCCCACTTGCGGCCACCTTTCTCATAGACGTTGAAATACACCCGCAAGTACGCCAGCCCCGTCGCTTCATCCGCTAGCTTCTTCAACAGCTCGCACCACATCGGACCCGTGTAGTGAATGTGGTTGATGGTGTGCCCACCGTCGTAGTCACTGCTCACGTCTAGGTGGATGCGCTTTAGCATGCCGACATTGGTGGGCTTGATGCCCTGGAGAAACCGTAGCGAGGGCCATTTGGTGTCGAGGGCGAAGATGTTGGATGTGTAGAGTAGGGAGTGTGCTTCGGCGTGGATGCGCTTGCAGGTGCGTAGGAGGATAGGGGCGAGCGTTCTGGTGGTTGGGGCTTTGGGTATGGCGATTGGCGCGGGTGAGGTGAGGGCAGCGTGGTAGATGGCGAGTCGGATTTCGAAGGGGAGGGAGAAGAAAGTCCAGGGCTGGGTTTGAGACATTGTAGGAATCATAGACGGGGATGTCAATGTTTTAGATATTGCCAACACATCTTTGTGAATGTTCAAAGAGACTCTCTCTAAATCGGTTGCAGAGCGTTGGTGTCGTCATCGAAGCTTGAAGAGGATTAGCATAAGCGAGGTCTACAACAGAAGCAATCTTTACTGTGATTTGAGTTTGGGGATGCACAAGAAGGTGATCGCAATAGCTTATAGCTATGGATACTTGAGAGCCAATAAACCTTTTCTGTTTGGATTCTACATCCAGCTCCATTCTCATATTTATTCTCTGTCTGTCAATAACACCACCAACTCAAAAATAGCACATCCTCTTATCCAAGCCAACTCTACTCCGATCTATACATCGGGGTGGTATCACTACTAAGCATCTTGCGAAAACTACTAATTCGAAAGAAAATATACACACCAAAAGTAGCCTTCAATCAAGTCCTGCGTAACGATGAAAATCTATCAGTAGCCCCATCTCTTGAGATACTTGTCCAAATTGGATTGCACCTCCTTCTTCGCTGCCTGCTGCTGCTCCTCTGTCCTCCTCTTCATCCATCGTGGCAGCAAGAAATACGGTGGGCACACATCAGAGAGGAACCAGTAGACGGCAGCCAGCTCACCAATACCGTCGATTTCAGCTGGAGACTGCACACTCCACTTGTCCATTGCCGCTTGCCATATCCTTGCCGTACTCCAGTCTATGCCGGCTTCTCCAGCCGGTACTTTGACTGGAGTGTTTTTGAAACCATTGAGCTGAGCTACTCGCAGCATTTCCATCTCGTCGCCCTCGATCGGTCCGGGGATAAGCCCGTGAAAGTCCATAAAGGAGTAGAAGTACTCATCACCTGGAGATGCAATGTGTGAGAAGTCGAAATCCAGCAATGCAGTCAGTTCAAATGTCTCTTGATCAAAGAGGATATTCTCGAACCCTATATTCTGCGTGAGCTTCAGTTTCTGAAATCGCAGTTGGCAAATGCTAACCAAAGTCTCCATGGATCATCGTGGGCTTGACGGTCGAATAGCAGTTCAGCAACTTCGCGAGCCCGCCAGATTGATCCAACTTTTGTAGGCGTTGTTCAAGGACCGTACCTTTCCAACCATTTACAAGCGGTGTGGTTGTGGACAACTCCAATTGTTTCCGAAAAATATACAGGTACATATCTGCATAGTTGGTGAAAGGGCCGCCAAACCAGATAGTCAAACCGCCAGTGATTACTTTCCCCTCTGCATCGAAGTTGAGGCCTCCAAATCCAGTGACATCGGGAGTGTAGCTTTGAATCATTTTGAAGACTTGGGCGACTTGGTCCAAGATGTGCTCCTTCTGACTTAGAGTGAGCTCGGGAAAAGTTTCAGCTATTTTGTCCCCGCGCATGTATTCTTGCACGATCCAACCATGTCCTTCTGCAGCTGTATTCCAAGCATAGACATCCGGGACGATTTTGGTAGTGAACTTAGAGAGGGCATCTTGCATCAACTTGATAGCTGCAACCTCGTTCTCAACACGGACTGCATTGTTCAACATAGCATCTGGATTCGAAATCCGGGCCACGATCTGGTTTGTAGACCATGAAAGTGGTTTTGTACCTGGCTTGGATGATGAGACACCATAGCCAGCGGGAGGCAAGGACGCCTCCACGAGGGAAACGAGGTAGGCATAGTTGTTTGAGTCTCGGCCTAACTGAGAGATAGATGATACCTGTGGAATGCTGTTAGTTATGAGACTTAAGGTAAAGTGTTGGAAACCCACTTCTCGTCCAAGATGTTCGGTAACAAGAACCCTGATGAGCTTATGTCGCTCAGCTAAAGCTACGTCTTGCGTCGCATTCATCTCCATAGTTTTGTAGATTGATCAGAAGTATAAAAATTGAAGAAATAAACAATTGGTTCGCTTGATTCAGTCGTAAAAGACTGTGCCAATAAATACAGTGGTTACTCTTAGGCACCAGTACCATAAAACATATCGTTCTGTGATAATCTAATACTTTCACCTTCCTTTTTAGGCAGCATATCCGAATGAGCACCCAATTTATTCAAAACGGAAGGCTAGCAACCAATTATTACGTTGGGTGTCATCATTCTGATATCACCTTCCGATGTTTAGGTAAAGTGGATACGGGAATGACTTCCGTACGGACCCACCGGCCGGAAAAGATCCATTCCCAAGGATTATTTTTGAAATATTCTAGATGAAACCCTCAGCTCTTTTTGCCCCCAATAGACTCAGCGGCAGTTGTTTTGCTCTTCAGTGCTTTATGACGAAGATATAACCTCGGACTGTATGACCCTCGAGCTAGGCGAGGTTATATGGATAGTTGTGCCAAATTGGTCTGGCAAATAATGTGTAATTCTAGTATCTATCCCACTGCATGTATCAGGCTCTATAATACAAAGCAAAAGTTGCGTATAGCGAATCTTCTAGAGTGTGTAAACAACCGACCCAATATGCTCCCACAATCGTCCATCTAGCAATAGCAAACCCGCAGTATGGTATTCCTCCAATTAAGCCCAGTGACCCAAGCGCCGTACTTGATTGACTCGTACTTCGCACTTGTCTCAAACACAAACAACAAGCGAAGCACACACATTCTACAACCCAAACTCCCCGCAAGCAGCGAACACAACCCTCGGTGGCCGATAATCCTGATTAGTTGCTACTTCATCGACAAATGACTCCTCCACCAACTCCTGTAAGTTTGCAACATCCATGCTAGCTTGCTCTTCGTCGTCTAGAAGCAGGAAAAGCGTCTTGAGCTTTGGACAGTATGACTTGATGATCCACTCAGGGGGATGCGAAGAAGCATTGAAGACCGTCCACTTGAGAGCAAGAACCAGTACACCGGCAAGGACCTTGGAATCCGATATCTTTTCCATGAGAACTTCGTGCTGGATGGGGATAATGGTGGCGGTCGGGTCGGCAATGTTGGGGTTCTCGATTCGTGTGTAGGTGCCGGGCGAGGCCATGCCAGTGTGCTCGCTCTGGAAATCCAAGTTGTCAAGATATACCACGTCAACTTCTGGCCGGATACCCATTCCTTGAAGTTTTTGGATTTCATTTGTACTGTTTTCTTGAGACGATGTCGCTGTCCTCTCCTCAACCTCAACTCTCAACACTTCCTCCCTTTTGAATTCAGCACGACATTCCCGGTTGACCAACATAAAATCGGATACTTTCACAGCTTTCCATTCCCAAGGACCCTCATAGTACTGGTGTTGGCCTGTAACAGATGTAGTGAAGTAGTTCTGGCGCCGCTTCTCGAGGGGGACTAGGCGAGGGGAGACGAAGGCGAGATGCCAGATTCGAAGCTGGATTTCGATTGGAAGCCGGCGGAAGGCGTGGAATTGAAGTGTTGGATTGCTATGTGTGACTTGGATGGGGATGATCTCTTGGCTGAACTCGCCACGGGGGATAGCATAAGCATCACCTATATGAAGTCAGTTAGTCGTGGCAAAAGAGAGTGGGATTTCTCACCTTCATCAGTGGACCTTTCGACAACTTGATCATTAAAATCCGGCGTGTTGGTTGGACTGGGAGAAAGTATTTGTGAAGTTGTTCTGAGGATTTGAGGCATTTCCTGCATCTGAAAGAGCACGACTGATCTATACGTGTAAAGTCACTACGTGTTTGTTGGGCGACCACTTGATAATGAGAGGTCAATGAATGACTTGAGATAATCCTGAAGTTGAAATGTGAGATTAGATTTTCATGGTTGTTAGTAGAGATGGGTTTTACAGAGTTTTGCTTAGGACTTGTGAAGTGAATTCAATTAAATCGGGTCGTGATTCACAACGGTCCAGGTCTTGGCACTTTTCCTTCTGAGAAGAGCAACACTCGGTTTGAAAACGGCATTACAGGTTACAGGATGCTTCCAAACCTCAATAATACGAAACGAAGCAGCTTAAAGCTTTAAATTATACGTGTTGTCTTTACAGTGAAGCTCAAGTAGTAGTTTTCAATACGTGAAAATTATTGAAATTGCTTTTCACCAAATTCAGTTCTAAGACACCTATCGGTCAGATGAATTCAAACATCTTCTTTAATTAGAATCCTACTAGAGTTTTTTATCGCCTATCGAAATCTAGGGTGATTAATTTGTATATGAAAGTGAGTGAGGCTCTACTAGAGATTGACCAGAATTGAAATTTTTCTGGCTGATAAGCTATGTCGTGAGCAAGGAAGAAATAATTGTAAAGACCTATTGCTTTTAAAAGAGTCAAGTTGCATTAAGTTTCAGCTTGTTCAAAACCTAATGAGCTAATTTCTCGTAGAACATAAATACTGGCTCGCGAAACTGTCTGAGCGACATGTATCTCCATTAACGAATCTAGCCTATTCAATAAAAAGATAGATAATTCAAGAAGATACATCTAATAAGAGAACTAGAATAAGACGTCTAGTGAACTTCAGCACGAGCATATACCTTTTAACAGATCCACAAACCCGTTTATATCTGGGCAAAGATCTTGAGACAACTAGGGACTATATATTCGATTCTTTTTATTTATCTTCAATGCTTTACAGCCCCCTCCTTTGAGTTTGAATATTCTAATAACAGCGATATTATAAACTGTTTGTATAGGCTATCCTTTGTATACCTGCCTAGCTCTTATCACCCTGATAGGCTACCTATTTTGAAACTGAAAGATTGTTAGGTGAGAACCTATACATCACTTCCAGACCTTCCTCTCCCGCAAAACTTGGGGGAATGTTATCATTTTTGATGATTTCATTGAATGGCTAATGATATAGAAGCATATTTGGAACTCCGAATATATTGAAATTCAGGTTAAAAGTAATCGTCACTGTAAGAGAAATCCGGACTCTCAGCCCTCACCCTCGGATACGCCCCTTGACTACTTCTCGCCGCGTTACGTGGTAGCCTCGGCCTGATCACCGCTTGACATTTAGGACAGGCCTTCTTCCCACAGCCTGGGCATTGCAGTAGGTAGGTCCAAACCACACTGCACATCGGACATGCGCTACGAATTTGTACCTTCGGCCACCATCCTTCATGGCGACAGCTTGATGTGGAGGCTTGGTAAGGCTTTGCCTGGGGCGTGGCCGGGAAATTGAAATGTGAGTGTTCCGACCATACTGTCTCATTGTCGAAAAACCTCTGCCGCCTCTTTGATTCTTCTTCGCGACGTTTCTTCTCTTCTGCTTGGAACTCATTTTGTCGCTTTCTTAACGCCTCTGCTGCTTCCCGCTCCTGTTTCTCACGCTGTTTCTGTTGCTCCCTCCAAGCTTTCGCTCGTCTCTCTGCCTCCAGTCTCTCCTTCTCCCGTCTTTCTCGAGCCTCTCTGGCCCATATCCTGTTTTCAATAACTGTTATTTTTCTATCGTCGACCAGATCTGCAGCGTCCACCTCCTCCTTCGCTCTTCTTAATAGGCTTTCCTCTCTCTTCAACTCCGCCTTCTTCACCTCTAATCGCCTCTCCTTCATGTCTTTCTCAATTCTCCTCTCCTGCTTCTCCCTATCCTTGCGTGCTTTCTCCTCCGCACTGTCTTCGACCTTCTTGTATATTGGTGAAAGCAACCACGTCCCCCAGCTATTCTTTGCTGCTTCCTCCGCGGCTTCAGCAGCTTGAATACTTTTCAAATTGAATATTTCTAGCTCCAATCGCCGAATTGCCCTATTCAATTCGAAGATTGAGGAGTCGTAGGTGCATTTTGTGGTCCGCCATCTTGCATTGCGTTCCTGCTTCAATTTATGAAGTGCAGCGATTTGAGCTGCTTCATTGAGGGATTCTGGTTTCGAAGTGGCAGAGTGGGATGGACGAGCTGTATTTGTGGTTTGAGGAGAGGGGCGGCCTCCTTTTATTGAAGGATATATAAGGTTGTAAGCTCGACGCTTATCTTCGTCCTTTAATGTCTCGTAGGCTCTTCCGAGCTTCAAAAATGTTTGATTTCAGTATACCGCAATTTGCAGATCGACAACACAACCAAACTTCCTTGGGAAACCTGACATACCAGTTGAAAAGCTTCCGTAGCATCGTGGCTGGCGTTTCGATCTGGATGTAGTTTCAGCGCCAGTCGTTTATATGATCGCGATATTTCCTCCGGTGTAGCACTGTACACCACTTCAAGGACTAAGTAATAGTCTTCGGTTACTGCTGTCGGTGCCATCTCTCCGAAAGCTTGTTCTCGGGAGGCTCTTGGAATTTCGAGTTCGTGAGAATAATCAAACTTGTCTTATCATAGAGCCTCACTGCTGCGACTGTATGTTTGTTTCTGGTGTATTCAGGTTGCACTGCGTTTCCCGTGACTGTGAGAAGAGTTTGGAGACCAATCGGAAGATTCAGATGGATGCCACAGGCAGTCAATCATTCACAGCGTGGTGTTGAGCACCCACTTGCCCGCATTATTTTATACAGTATTTTATATATTTTCAACAGAAGCCTATCTTATAAGGGTCTTACCTATTCTAGTTGATGTTTTGTACGAGAGCGCTTAGGGTGTTCCTCAAATAGAATCGCAAAAGATCTAAGTCCCAGGGTAAAATACCAACTTCATCACAATCTTCCTAGGCTCGAAAGAAACGTACACATTTACTCAGTTATCCCGTAAAGTGATCACACCTACAACTTCAAGGGCTTCATCTGAAGTATTTTCTTCTTCTTCTACTCCTGGAATTGACAATACTTGTTATTCTTACTACTTTGCGTTTGAAGGAAACGGAGAACATCTTCGCGTGAATCTTGGAATTGTCACGGAAATTATTGCATGAAATGAATCAAAGAGAGAGCATTTCTAATCAGCATTCATAAGCAAAAGTTGTGGATTCTAGAACAAATTGTGAAGAAAACAAAACCAACGCTCTTGAATCTATAAAGACGAAACATGGGCAAGGCATAAGCCAGTGAGAGGTGATGTTCCTCTAGGGCAGCCTGGATGGACCAGTTCAGCTATATTGTGCCTCGGCGCTATGCATCAGCACACCAGCATCGTCATCCCACTGCCGCCGCGATACCATTCCAACCAACTGAGGCGATTCAATCACAACCTACTTTCCGCACACAGATCAATCTTCTTGCACATCTTTAACTGTACCTGAGATCGAGGAAAATCCGCAATGACGACCGCAAAAGTACTCATCCCAATGTCTGACTATGGCCATGACCCAACCGGTGCGCGATGACCTCATCCCTTTACCTTCTTGCCATGAGACTGATTATTCTGCTCCGCAATTAGAAACTGCTGTGCCATATAACGCATTCAAGAAGGCTGGCTTCGAGGTTTATTTCGCTACAGAGAATGGTAGGGTCGCTGAATGCGACAAGAAGATGTTGAGGGGAATCACCCAAAAGCTGCTGGTAAGTCACGGCACGGTTCCGCCATTAGGATAATAAAATCTGATATTCGAGAGGACAGGGCGCGACACAGAATGCGGTCAGTGCCTATGACCAAATGTCAATAACTCCCGAATTCACGCATCCGCTTTCTTGGTCGTCTCCAGGCTTCTCTCTTGACGAATACAACCTTGTATTCCTCCCAGGAGGACACGAGAAAGGCGTGCGTCAATTGATAGACTCTCCTATCATACACAGTCTTCTGGCATCCTATTTTCCTGCAACTGCAAAGCCTAGCACCAAGACTGTAGCTGCCGTTTGCCATGGTGTGATGGTGTTGTCAGAAACACAAGGAGTTGACGGGAAGAGCATAATTCATGACTGCACAACAACTGCATTGCCCGCAAAGTTTGAGCAGGTTGCTTATTGGGGGACCCGCGCGTTTCTTGGAGATTATTACAAGACATATGGTGCGGGGAGTGACGATGTCGAAGCTTCAGTAGGGATGCGGTCTCATCCTACAACCGCTACGCTAACTTTGGACTAGGTTCGGAAGATACTTGATGACCCGGAAAAGCAGTACAAAAACAGCCTTGGAATGAGCCCGTAAGCTTCTCAACATGCTATCGATATTTAATATCTAAAATTAACGATTACGCAGGTTTGTGGTACAAGATGAGAAATACAACTATCTTAGTGGAAGATTTCCAAACGATGCTCAGTTGCTTGCCGATGAAACTATAGCTTTGGTTCAGAAGTCATTGTCATCCTAATCTTTCGCTGAAAGCAGTCTCCCGTAGCAAACACTGTCTTTGAGGTTCCACAAAGGCCATGGTTTTCAACCGGCAATTGACATGGTACTGGTTACAAAGGATCGGTCTATGGTTCCAGTAGAGCTTTCATTGCTAAACATGGAGATTGTTTGCGAACTCAAAGTACTGGAAAACGAGACAGGTCTTTTTACCTTCGTGGGAAAATTAAGCTTGAAACAAGCATGGGCCAACGCAACCCAAGCAGATGGGCTTTGAAATACGGAACAGTCAACCCGGGAGATTTGAACAGCGGCTACACTCCACTCGCTCTCACCTTTCCATCTATAGGACCATCTGGTCGGTCTGTGGTGAATAGTCTAGCTGTCGAGAATTTCCAGAGGCATGAATTGAACGGATTTACGTCGACAGAACTGGCGCAACTCGACTGCTTGCCCACGCGAGAACTGAGACCTGGAAATTTACAGAATTTAATTATGCCACTGTTTCAGCGCCAATTTTGGGAGGTCTTACCACCCAAGCCAGACTTCACCAGAACACATCTTTACCCACTGGATAACGGAAACGGCATGTGGACAGCTACGAATGATGTGGTCTGGGCTATCATGGAAGCACCCCTTTCACTTACCTCAAGAATGTTAATGTCTGTGCATTTATTGCCTTGGGTAGTTGCTACTTTTTGCTCACATGGGTGGTACTGATGCAGTACAGTTCGATGCACTTTTGTTCGGTGAGAGATACCAAGTTCCCGAACACCGAATTCGAGATGAGGACAAATGGGCCGAGGAGGGCGAAGTGGTCGACTTCGATGAACTGGAGATGTTTTGGCGGAGGGATTCCAAAGACTTTGATCCTAGTGTAGTTGCCACCGAAAGAGATAAAGTGTTTCTTAAACTGCAAAACAATTTCGGGTATCGATTCGGCTTTATGGATAGTCATGTAGAACATCCTACAGGCCCCGAAGAAAATGAACATAATGGTTACGCTTTTGCTTTAACATTCACGAATCGGTTTCATATGATGTACGATACTCACATACCCCAACGTAGCCGGCGTGTTTACACATACCTAGACTTGAATACTCCAGAAAAGCTCTTTCGCACCGATCTAAATTCCGCTGAACGCATGCAGATAGAATGGCATATAGCCAATACAGTACGTCACGCTCATCTCTTTCGGGATGTTATCGCCTAAATTTGCACCTAGCTAGTCCACGAAGTAATGCACGCCGTTGGATTTCTCTTTTCGGACTTAAATGATAGACCAGACAAGTTCGAGCTGTACTTCGAAAATGAACCAATGGCAGAATTGGGATATAGCTATGAAGCTGCAGTAAGGGTCCCACCGAGATCGCCAGTCGAGAGGGCTGACCTGCTTTGAGATGAACATAGGACAAACGGAAGAAATGATACCGTTGGACAATCCTCACCCATATCCCCCGCTTGGATTCTGGCTACGTAGGCACTGGCCCGATATAACTGATGTCGTTCGTAATGATCCTGGCCAGCCGATCCTGATAGATCCCGGAGTGGCAACAACGAATGACATATATCCCATTCCCCTAACCTTCTATCAAGACATGCAGCAGGAGGAGTTCTGGGATATAGCAGTGAGGGCATATGGAGCAAGCCTACTCCACTACCGCTCTGTCAAGGAAGGCACAAGGTTGGTGTATCAAGTGACCAAAGGCTACACATACAAATCTTTCCGGGGAAAAAGAATCAGCTTTCTGGAACACCCATTCCAGATTCTTAATGATAATTTCAGAAGCAGCATCAGTGCACTCACTTCTGCTGTCACAATGACCCCAGACGAACGGAAAGCTGTGCTATTTGGCAAACTCTTCTTGATGAGCTCCAATCTCGAACAGGAATTCTGGCACAATTCGCAGCAGCAAAAGGAGCAAGTAGAGAGCATGGAAGTGATAATGGCGCAAGCTGATACGCGACAATTTACCTCCGAATCCAGACAAGCAGCTAACTTAGCACTTTTGAGCTTTGCCAGACAGGCAATCGAGAACCACGAGCGCTTGATTGCAGGCATTCTGAGTATGGAAGAGCTGAATGGGACGACTTACCCGGACCGACGACTCGCACTTAGAGAGTGGAATCGTGGCACGAGAGTATTCCTACGCCGACTTGACACCGTTCTTCGCACGTTTCTTCAGAACGCCGAGAATGAGCTTCTTGCCCTGGAACATGCACGTATGGTGTTGTGGAATCCACTTGACAGCACGACTGAGGATGACTTTGACTGGGATGAAATCCAAACCATTATGCGTATTCGTCGACTCAGCATGCCTGCTGATAACACCCTCATCCGTACCCTCAGCGAGGAAATCATCAATGCGCCTGAGGTATCGTTGGTTGGTGAGTGCTATGCGAGGCTTTTCTTGTTTGAGCTGGATAAGGAACTCGCGGATGGTTGGGCGGATAGGCATAAATGTGTGAGGCTGGTGCAATACCGGCTGGAGTATCTGGTTCCTGCTGCACCACGGACATGGAGGCAACTAATAGATGAGATGAAGGAGGCATGCAGCTTGGCTATTCGGTGCTGTCAGAGTTCATTGGTTGCGCCAGGGACTAATTGTTCGATGCAACCACGGAGTTGCTTGGAGTAGCAACTTGACAACGCGTGTATGTAGGGATATGGAATTTGACTTCCCCTCTGCATAAACACTTATTTATATGCATGCGATGAATGATCAGCTTGACCAATATGGCGAATTATTTCATTTAAACGACTCATCTGAGGCTCTCCGGTTGCTTCACTTGCAAGGGAGTATTTTGTTTACCCTCTGTTTTATCTCTTGCCTAATTGTTTGGTGTTTATACTACAAACTGCCGTCTTACAGTAATCTTACAACATAATACTTATTGGATCCACGCCCAATTGTCCCACCTCAACTCGCCAGCGCGTCAACACCATTCACAACAGCAGCTCCAGAGCGTAGTCCACTCTTGTTCATTCCTCCCATACCAACAGCCGCACGACCCTTTCCCGTTCCAACCTTCGCACCAACAGCAACACCCAAATCAACCTCAATACTCTCCTCCAACTCCCTACAAAACCAGGCCAAAACCTGGCGATACGTCTCCATCTCACCCTCCATCTTAGCAGAAACACCATTCCTCAGAACCGTGACCCAAAAGCCCTTGGTCTCCATGCGTGGAACCATGAACGCGGTAGCATTTTCCAAGACAGCCAGGAGGGCCATCTCATTGAGACGCTGGCCGTTGCCACGCTTCTCAGGCGCAAAAGACACACAAGGAACTGCCTCGATGACACGTCCGAAGCTCTCTGGACCCGTACGAGGGGCATCGCGGACGATGTAGTACGCGCACATATCGCAACAGATCGTCGAGCTAATGAGGTCCCTGATACCGATACCGCTTTGTAGCAAAACGTGTGCAGTCTTCTCACCAGTAGCAAAAGGATCGCGGGCAGCATCGGAATGGAAATTAAAAATGTCGGTCGGGACGCGCTTAAACAGCATGGTCATCAGACTGCCGCTGCGGTCGCAAATGGGACAGAGCCCGATGAGGTTCGAGCTCGGCGTGCAGTTGAAGCCGCGGATGTAGGTGCTGGTGTTGTCTGTGGAAAGCGGCGTGGCGGCATAGTAGGGAATTTCGCTGGGGAATACGATGCTTGCAGGTAGGATGTTGCGTATAGGGTTCTCGCGAGTCGGATGTGCAGCCATCGCGACACTTAGAGCGCGAATTTGTCGCTGCGTCACGAGGAAGAGGGAGTTGCGCTCGCGGATGAGGGCTTGCTGCTCGTCCTGGTGGATGAGGGCAGTGCGGTAGCGTTCCCAGTTTTCCTGGTGAGCGGCACGGAGACAGGCTTGAGCTTGCTGTAGCTCGATACCTTTGCTACTAGTTTGGAGAAGCTCGAGCACGGCTGCAATGGTTCGTTTGGCTTGGTTGTCTGGATCGGATTTTTCGACAAGTAGTGAGATCGGTGGTACGGGCTTCAATTGTAACTTGATCCAGCTGGAGAACTCGTCGTTGCAGCCAAGAGAGGCTCCGATGATAGCCAAAGAGCGAAGATTCGAAGGCGAAAGGACAACATCAAGGATGCTAGGCCCAAGTGAGTTGTCCAACAAGTCTCCTGGATGGTAGGACATATCGTGTCCAAGTGAGATTAATCCTGCTTCAAGAAGGTCCCTCTTTTTCGGCACAGGAAAAACAACGCTTCTCAGGCTCGAATATGACATTGTTGGCAAGTGAGACCATGTGAGGTAAGGAGTGAAGATGGGCTGAGCTCGGGTGCCAAGTAGCTTTTTGAAACAGCCTTTGGCTTGAAGGATATAGACCTCTCCGCTATCCACGTCATGGAAGAGGAAGAGACTCTCTGATGCCAGAGCATAAACGCTCGCGCCAGTTGAAACATCAACGTTGCCAGGGAGCTTGTAGTTCTTCTTCGAACCAAAAAATACAATAACGCAGGCCTTGCTGTGAATGCCATGGTTCATCATTTCCCTGGTGAAAACGCAGAGCTCCTTCTCATCAATTCCTCCATCCGTAAGCAAGAACCACAATCCGCAAGCTTTCAAAGCCTTGACATAGTCGTTGCTCTTGAAAAGACACGAAGGTGCGGTGCCACTATCAGGTTGCAGGTCTTCCAGTTTGTCCATTTCGTCGGGGAGAGCAATCAGAGAGTAGGGACTAACGGTCCAAGGAAGCACGCTGATCTTTGACTTGCTGGCGACATCTCGAAGACAGAGCAGATCTCTCACGGCATCGATTTCAGCCTCCAGGGGAGGTCCGATGGTGCTTCCCGAGATGTCTATTGCGACACATATGTCCATTTCGGCCATGATAAGACGTGTCTTAGAGGTAGCCATAATGACAGATGAGTGGACTGGCGTACGGCAAGGTAAAGGGATAGCTAAAATGGAAAGTAAAAAGCAAACGAAAATAATCGGAGAGCTGAAGTGGGTGTTACCTTCGTAAGCTATCGTCGTTCTTTGAAAGTGCGACGAACAAACATGCGCGCTTCCGTGTTTGATATTTTCGGTAAAGCAAGATTGAAGAACACTGCCTGCAACAGTGGAGAGGACTTCGCACTCACACTATCGATGTGTTGTGCTTAACGAGCTCGTCTAGTTCGCGTTGTATAAAGAGTACGAAAGGGGTAGCGAGGTAGACAAATTTGAAGTCAAGCTCGCCAGCTTCAGCAGTCCAGTAAAATTCACCAGAAGGCTGTTGCTCTTCCTGATTTCTAATACGCAAATCGCACTACAAGATAGAACCACCAACATTCACCTTGAAGGCTAAACTTTTTAAAAGAAAAGGGAAGTAATTGATGGGCCAAACTGATTCGCCCATCATCAAATCGTTTCTACTTGTCTATAGCCTTTAGCATAGATTTTCTGGATTGTACCGCTCTCGTAAGAAAGCAGATTGAATTCTCTACCTCACCTCAACTGGGTATTTAAAGATAGTCCGCAGAAATTACTTACTTGCCGATACAGAGCGGGAAGTGAAATCATCCTTCCTCACTTTCTTCTCACTTCTCTATTCTTTTGTGAGTCCTTTCAAAACCTCAATAGCTTTCCGTCCCATTTCTTCAAATTCAAAATCTGGTACATGCGCATTCTTAGGAGCTGTCATACAACTCTCCAACCAAATAGCCCAAGCTTCCCTCACCGTGCCCTCAATTCGTCCGTCAGAGAGCCCTCTTAGGTCCTTCAAAGGTAGAAGCACAACTTCATCTCTCGACCACGAGCTGGGCTCTGGATATATCTTTTTGGGGTGTGAAGTCTCATCATCGGTACCATCATCCTCATTGTCTTCGCCGCCGTCATCCTCGTTATTTTCAGCATCAACATCATGGCTTTCATTGTTGCCGATGTTACTTTTCTTTGTATTCTTGTTGGCGATTAAGCCTCTCCCGCGCTCGCGGTTTCTTTCCAGACTGTAGGAACGACTTGTCGGATGGAAGTGCCACGTCTGTCCCGAAAAGAACGCATATTGCAGTGACCGTGATTGACCCAACCAGCGCACTGATAGCGTGCGGAGGTTCTCACTTGTCTTCACCGCAGCGACGAAGGTTACCAGCGCGTTGAAGCATATTTTGTCGATGTTCTGCAACTCGATTCTCACGTCCCTCATTGATGCAAGGGCATCCGGGCCCCAATATTTCGCCACCCACGTAACAGCATCGAAGATCCCACTGGTGTGAAGAACCCATTTATTTTCTGCAAAGAACACGTTCCTTGCCATTGATCTCATGCTTTTTGAAACAAGGCATAAACCACTGAAATCCGCCATTAAAGCTTTGGCCCTTGGCTCATCGTCACGACAGCGGTTGAGCAGCGCTAACCGAAGCACTCTGGAGAAGAGTAGCCTCCGGTACTGAGGATGGTTTGGATATTTCTGCTTATTTTCCGCTGTTTCTTTGGGAGTCCTAGGGAGCTGACAGAAGGCCAATTTTTCTGGGCAGATAAGGATATTGCGGAGAATCTCCATTTCAATCTCGGCAGGGAATATCTCCACCACACATATTGCGTACACCGCTGGAATCTTTACCATAGCAAGGCGATTCGAATGACGCGGCTCAGGTAGATTTTCCATTTTTCAAGTAAGATCAGGTGTGGTGGGTTTCTGGCAATGAGACAAGACAGATCAAGTCTTAATAAAGACTCATGAAACTGTGCATTGACCAGGTTCAGGCAGAAGCTACCCCGCAGCTGGATTGAAAGCGGCTCCAATTCCAGCTTCGAAATAGCCCCCAATCCTCGCTGACTTGTAGTCGGCGAAGGCCAAAATATTGCTTCTAGCAGGCCTCATTGAACAAAAACTGCACAAGTATTCGGCGAAGAGTCACAAGACGTAAATAGCTTCTTTGAGCGAGGAAAGACAGCTTCCGCGGAATATCCCCACAGTCACACGAGTTACCCTAATTAGGTAGACACAAGTAGCATGATTGCATTGCCTGAACTTTGTCTGCCTGGTGAATCACTCCCCCTTTCGGCCAACCCGAACTGTGATTGAGGTGTAGCGTTTACGCAGAAGCAGGATCTGTGCTCCTCCATCGACGTCTCTCAGTGTGCGTTGTGCGCAAAGGAGGAATTTATCGCAAGACCTTGATATCACTGAACAGGTGATCTGTGCCTCTCTTAGGTTTCCGTGATGTGAGCTTGTATCTCTAATGCCTTACGTGAAACACCACCAGTATATAAATTCCAAATATCTCTAGCTCTATCGTACTACCCGTAGCTTGCATCCTGAAAATCGCCGTTGCTCACTGTACGGAATTGGTCAGGACACCCAAATCTTTTCAAAAATTGCTTCTGCTGCATCTTTGCTAACCGGCAGCTCGTCAATAGAAGCATGCCCGTTCACTTTAGAGTCTCTCGTTAGCATGTTGGTCTTACAACGTTGTTTAAGTGGATGTGTGAGATAAGGCTTATGCGAGAAGATGCCGATTTGCAGTGGCGCCAATATCTCACCAATAACCAGGAGAAGGCCCAATCATGGCCGTTGAATATCTTCAGAATCGCTTCAGCAACACCAGCTTTGGGCGCTCGACGCGATTGCAAATAGTGATTACAGGGCAGGTTCGCCCAGCGACGCATTGGAAATTCGCCTTGGCTAGCAAAGTCAATGCTACTAGGTACAGCAACTGATCTAGACAGATGCAGTTTTTAGATCTAGAGCTCTCATAAGTTGTGAAAAATAGATGTTGTTTGTCCCCTCAGCGTTCTCCTTGACATCCAGAGCGATGATCTGACCAGTGCGTGAGAAGAAGAGGATATTGTGTGCTCACGAACTTTGATCCCAGCATATAGGCCTAAAATGACCATTCCGGCCGCAAAAAATGTCAAGAACTGTGATTAGTTAGCAAGACCGAATTTGAAAAAGAGCATCAACAATTTGAGCCAGGTGAGGATAAATACGGGAGCCGCAAGTGAAAGACAGTTCTCACCAAAGAAAGGCACAAATTCAGGAGAAATTTGCCCCTTGGTAGAATCGGTACTGTCGTGATTGAAATAATAATGATCAAATACCCAAAGTTCAAGTAAACTTTAGCAACTTCTTGTCGTTGGTAAATTGCCATTGCGATCGGCTTGAACATGATCATCATGACAAACGGAGTCAAGCCGAGCTTTGTCCAGATTCGTCTGTGCAGTTGTGCCTTGGTGGAGGGACGAGCGGAGTATGGCTGATCAACGTCGATTTGGACGGTGGAGGGGATACTGGAGTATCATCGGGGTGAGTTGGTGTTATGCTCTCCCCTTCAACATTGCTCGTCACCTCTCCCTCTCGTGGTGTCTCCGCCATGCTTGCTACCTTTCCGAGGTTAGCACTTGACATGGATATAGATCGTTGAGAAGGAACAAGATCGATGTCCAACACAGAGTTTAAGTGCTGTGAAGATGCACTTAGATTCCTTCTCCTCGGCGGCCTCACCGTCACAGCATTGCACAGCAGAAAGTTCACGGCTTAATTAAGAAATGCAACAACCTATCGCGAAACTCCAACTCTCGTAGGCTTTGAAGGTCATCTCCGGAAAAGCCGACCGATCGACCACAGTTCCCGCCAACGTATGGTATTGTTGGAGTCGCACAACTCTAAGCCCATCTTGCCCGGGGTATTTTGGAGCCACACAACTCCAGCCCTCGACGTGCGGCGCTGGGACATGGCTCTAGACAGGCTCGGGATTTCGGTCTTTGCACTCTGTTCGCGATGCTGGAATCTCAGGGGATTCTGCCGGAGCAAACTCCGAGTGCATGACCCTCTGGGAGACGGAAATCAATAGAGGAATCACGTTGAACTAGCAGGCTGCGTCTCTCGATTGGTCCTGTTGTTGTGCCACGATGTCCCCACCCTCGGGAGTCCTCAAATAAGGTTTCCGTTCAACGGAAGCGACAAGAGATCGGCTGGACACTAGCAAGTTTATGGAATACATGTCTTGAAGGATCTCCCAAAACCCCTTGGAAGCGTCGAAGCATGCCGTAATAATCATGGTGACAGAAGTGCGTGCGTTCAGGCTATTTTCAAAGCACCTTCAGGTGTCGCAACATTCCCTTCAGGACTAGAAAGATAGTAATCACGAGCACCACTTCAAAAGTTCATAGCCTTACACGCATGACAAGGACTTGCAATCGTAGGAGGAGACAACAGAATGGCCTAGCTACTGTTTTCAAAAACAAAATCCCAAGTTGAAAGGAGTTTTCGTTTTGATTCGTAGAGTATATGACATGCTGGAAACGCACGGTCTTCTGCTGCCAGGCTCGCGAAGGCAGCCACAACGCCCGCTAGCGGTTGTTGGTTTGAAAACGGTCACTTCTCTGGCCTCTGAAAAGGGTCCTACCATGGTGGCTGAATGGCATTTCCCGAGTTTTGAGGAGCAATATTTCCGTCCGATTGAAGATCCCATGTATTGACGTGCTCTCTAAGGTTTCGTACTTCACAAGTACTCAGTGTGTGTGCAAAATGAATTGAATTGAAGTGAGTGTCTTGTCCACTCGTTAAGAGAGTAGGGTTCTAAGTTTATATAGATATCTCGTACGCTTAGGCTGTTTCAAGGCTACTCAGGTGACAACTTGACTGAGTACGTTAACACTATGTTTAGGATGAAGCTCGGGTGTTGTCTCCTTATTCTCTCGGGCGCAGAACGACTTCCATTCGACTTTCTTCGGATTGCGGCTTAGTGCAACGTACTTTCATCCGATGAGCAAGCGGTATTTATTTCTCGAACTCCTAAGGACCGGTAGATCCCTCGAAGTAACGGCTACCCTCCACGGCATCACTTGTCACCCTTATCGTCACAAACGTAAGACAGTCTAGCTTCCTCCTTCCCCGTTGTCAATTATTTTCACCGTTAATATTGGCAGATTGCCTCAACGCCACAGCAAAGACGCGTTGCGAGGCTTTCGAGACCGGATCTGCGTTGTGATGGGACAGTTGCAGCAATTCGAAGGGGCTCTCTCAAGGCAGACAGGACGACTAGTGACTTTATAGGCTGTGGCGATTCCGAATACGATATGATGCTCTCCGCAAAGACAAGACATGGCGCGGGTGGACTCGTAGGCCAGTTCTGGCCACGCCATGCTTAGTTCGGTGGCACTGTCGGAAGAGGGCTTTGTCACGTCTGTGCGGTGTCACCACGTTTGCACTATAGATTAGCAATGGATACAGGTTTTCCCCACGCATTTGAACCTCGCACGATAACTCCTGGCATGCTTCCTCTCAATTTTGGAAACGTCACCAATTGATAAGCACAGCTGTTGAAGTCAAATAGACAAAGCTGCCAGCTCCTTATGCACACCTCTGCCTCTCTTCCTTTAGAAAGTAAGCAATCTGGTACCCTGCCACATTGCAGACCGATATGAATCTTCTGTCCCTCCTTTTTAGCTTACTGCTCATCTCGATTGGTGCTGTTGCTACGAAAAACGAGACTGTTCCTTCTGGAAAGCCGCCCCAATGTGCTGTAAGTGCCCCCTGCTAGACTCCAAAATCAATTCTAAACAAAGTATGATCAGCTGCTATGCTCGATCGCTTCGCTCACTGCTGTACATTGCAGTGTATCTGACTACAGGGATTGCTTGTGTTCAAATTTAACCTTACAAGCACAACTGTCAATCTGCGTCCAAACAACGTGTTCGTTTGGAGATCAACAACGTAAATCCCTGATCTCTTAGCGATCTTTTGTTTTCAGGGCCTGTCGAGTCAAGACTAATCAAGAGATGTTAGTGGCCGCCAAAAAATTCCAGCAGGTGTGTGCTGGCTATCCGAAGGAGAACCGTAGTGGCACTCTCAAGAACTTCACAATTATTGCATTCTCTGTCACGATTGCATTCCTTATCTTGCGACCCCTATCACGATGGATTGTTTCCGGCCAATTGTGGATCGACGACTGGGTATCGATGTTTACAGCTGTAAGTTTGACGCACCCAACGTACCAAAGTGGAGCAAGTTGACAATTCTCGCAAAGATGGTTAATATCGTTTCGAGTGTTTTGCAATTAATTGGTAAGTTACAAGATGCATCTTTTTACCCATCCATGATTTAATTTTAATTGTGTCAGCATGCGAAAAGGGGCTCGGAAAACATTATTGGAACATTGATCCTAAAGAGGGGCCTCCTTTGACAAAGGTATGTTGATAGGAAAGTAGTTTTTCCGCCTAACACGTCTAGATATTCTATGCGCTCCAAATAGCGTACACAACAATCAAAGTCTCGACTAGGATAACATTACTACTACTGTATATCCGAATTTTCCCATCGGAGAGATTCCAGCGTATCTGCAAAGGTTTTATAGCCTTTTTTATCGCAGGGGGGTGATTTTCGCCTTTGTCCTGCTATTTCAATGCTGGCCTCTGACTTCATTATGGGATCGAACTACCCCAGGAAAATGTGTAAATATTACAGCAGTGGGATATGCAGGGGCTGGCGTGAGCATTTTCGATGACTTGGTCATCTTCGTCCTTCCACTTCCGCTGTTGAATACTCTACAGATTAATTCACGCAAAAAGATTGGTCTGATGTTGTTGTTTGGCCTTCCATCATTGTAAGTAAACAGCATCGGCTTCATACTAAACGAGGATAGCATTTCATTACCGTGAGATCGGAATCTAACGTAACCCTCTAGCGCTTGTGTTACAAGTATAGTTCGATTGAAGTATATGATAACTTTCAGAGACTCCTATGACGGTACCTGTAAGAACCCCCTCGAGACTAGATCCGATCCAGACACTAATATAATTGTCGTGCCCAGGGGATAATGTTACAGTCCTTATGTGGTCTATGATCGAGGTTGATACGATTTTAGTATGTGGCTGTCTTCTCTCTCTTTGGCCCCTTGCCAAAAAGTTCAGTCCGTCGCAAACGCTATATTTGGGAGGGGTCGGTCCATCAAGCCAGGCGGGAAGATCAGCGGGTGTGGGAAAGAACCGAAAAGATGTCAACCTTTCCACGGGCAAGACCCTGATAGAGATGACTGATGAGGAGGCACAACCCCAACCTTCAATAAGAAGTAGCGAGTATTAATTCAACAAAAATGTTTTTGGGGTTTATCCAGTGAAACCAAAGACAGCATGCCTTCAAACATTTGAATTCCATTGCCTATTTTTCGTGACGAGCCGACCTGTGAAAGTGGGCTTGACAGCTTCCCACAGCTTACGTCCGCCCTCTGAATGTTACTGAAGTAACTCAGACTACTATTTGGTTTACTTTTGCACCCACCCCCGTTAACACAATAAAAGTAGGCAGAATATAAGTCGTATAAAATATATATATAATAGCTCGAGTAATATTAAAAGAACTTGCTATTACTTTATCGAAGGTAAGGCTTATTACAGTAAAAGACAAAAGCAAGGATCGAATACTTTTCTAGCTAAGGAGAATATTACCCTTTTATACTTACGAGAGTAGTAGGTTAGTATTCTGGGACCCCTATAAGAATGATTTTGCGATACGAAACACATAATAACTACTACCCCCCTATGATACCACTATCACTTTTCTTCCCTTCTTGAAGAGTTCCCTTTATATATACTAAAGCTTAAATTTGAAACATGATTCAAGGTAGCCTGTCACATCCTACTATTCCTCCAGCCTATCCCACGCCTATGTTGGACCTTCTCTAATAAGCCCGAGAAGTAATAATCGAGTGAAAAGCTGTTATCATTATCTATAGTGGTGCGCAAAGCAGCGATTGATTCGATTGTCAATTATGGTAAGCTTCTTTTAGATCTTCGATCTTCCTCACATCAGAACAGACATTACTAAGGGAAACTTGAATATAATCCGTCAATTTTTCTCGTCACTGTGGCCTTCCGGATTTGGGACCAAAATATGCTTGTTCGAGTGGCCATTGTATCCGCGGTCGGCGTTCCTCCTCCAATAGAAGATCAATCTGAGCCATAAAATTTCTCACTCAGCCTTCAATCTATTAATGCGAGCTCAAATTGTAAAGCAGGACAGCAAAGAGAGCAAATACAGAGAGCGATTATTGTGTTTGCGTATTGAAGAATTGTAGAATTGTAGATGTTCATCTGAGACACGAAGCACCCAGATAATTTAATTTGTAAATCCGTAGGTATGATAGTTGTTGTAAAGGACTGTGTACGATTTTTGCAGCTGTTCAATGGCCTTTCTGTATGTTCTCAATGCCCTCTGGTCTGCTGCTGTCCTCGCAATAGTGCGCAGAAGTCCTCTAAGCTGATGTTCCTCAACTGAGCACTTATCTGAAGACACTTCCCACAGCTGGACGCTATACAATTCATTCTGAAACATCGATTATCAGGGTCCAGAAAGTAGCACCGTATGTGAATTTTCAGAGTAGAGCGCGTTTTCAGGACAGTGTCAGCCAACTTGCGATTCCGGCTCCTACGACGATAAAAAAGTCTTCTGGCTTTCGAAGTCTACTAAAGCTGAAAAGACAACCCAAGATGGTGAAGATATAGAGATAGAATACTTCTGTAGTGCTATATGATAGAGTAAATGAAAGACAAGATTTCGCTATATAAGGGTCAGAAGAGTCGAGCTACTAGAAGTTCTAAAAGAAGTATCTCAAAAGCGAGAATCTCAGTTCACTTGGATGAGAAACTCGTGAAGATTGAAGAGAACACCGGCGGTGTCACCACGACTCATTCTAAAAGCACTGGCGATAGTTCCGAACTCCTAATCAACATCTACTCCACAGTCTCGGAAAGACCTCCGTTGATCTAGAGATCGTGCCTGAAAAATCGGGCATTTCAAATATCTCATTGATTGTTCATACTACTTAGCTACTCCCGCGATACAGCCTCATGCTAGCCAAGGCGTTTCGATGGCACTTGGTGATGTATTCTTGCTTCACGACTCCAATCCTCGCTGACTTGTCGTCTGTGAAGGCCAAAATATTGCTTCTAGCAGGCCTTATGGAACAAAACTTGCGCAAGTATTCGGAGAAGAGTCACAAGACGTAAATAGCTTCTTTGAGCGAGGAAAGACAAGTTAGCAAATTGTTTTTAGTTAATATAGAGCTCACTTTAGGGAAGTTTCTGTTCGAAAATTGACCCCGGAATAACCCTGACTGTTTTCTACCGCGGATATAGTCGTCTCATAGATTTATCGTGGGGTAGCTCAAACTGGCATCGCTTATACCTGTTTCATGCGAGTCGTGGTGGAAGCTTAACATGTTTTGGGGGCTGTTGCGATTTAAATGGAATTGAACGATGGTTAAGGCCGTAGGGGACCATTTGGCAGCTGCCTCAGCCGATTATGCCGGGTAGAAGAAATTATTATCGACGGCGTTTTTCCACGCACTAGTACTCAGCATGTCAGCAGCCGAATATTTTGCTCGGTAGAATGCGAAACGAGGCTTTTCCTAGGGGTCCTTTCCCCGCCTCAGCTGCAATGCAGATTGCGCATGAAGGCAAGTATAGTATCGAATGTTATTCGTTGTTCGAAGATGTGCAAAGGTTAACCATCGTGGTGGAGGTGATTGATTTGTGATGAAAGGTTATCATCCACGGTCAGTTCTCCGTACAGATCAATTAATTGCACATTGATTCTGGTCGAAAGTACCGTAGTGGACAAGCTCCCGTATTAAATGATGTCTCTCGTTCATGGATGGGAGCTCAAACATATGGTCGGTGTTTCCTGCTCACAGAGAGCACGGGCGGGAACTTTGGCGGGCTGACTGCAGACAACCCGCTTTTGAGACATGAAAGAAGAAAATCTTCTAGGGTGGTGATGCCGATCATTTTAAAGTTGGAAGTTGTGATAGGCGTCTGCATGCCCATCATCGTGCCCATCGTCATGCCCGTCATGCCCGTCATGCCCCTCCACGATCGTCATTGTGGAAATTGCAATGGCTGGATAGGCTTCGAGAATAAACGTTTGGCGGTCTTATTCCACGAATGGCGCAGCAAAAGTCGTATTAATGATGCCGAGGTGTGAAATAAGATGCGCCTATCGAGGGAGGGCATCAACCGGTGGTATCGTGAAGATCGTGGAGTTGAAGATCTGGTGGGGTGGGTGGAGAAGAGGTGGAGGGAGGAGGGTAGAAAGGTAAAGGAAGTGCCCCGGATCGACACCTCAGGCTGCACTCACATGATCCCCACATGACACTGGCTCCGCCAATGAGGGCCCGGAGCTGCACCTATCCCGGCGAGGCCTCGGCCCACTCTGCTGCCTTAGGGCCTTCGCTTGGCATTCGGATCTCGTCTATTTGCATTCCATCTTCCATCCATTTGCGTCTTCATCTTCATCTTCAGTCATCGCTGCATTGGGCGTGATTGCACCTCGATACCCTCGTCCCGCGTGTGCATCTGCAACTCCAGCTTCCCCACGTGCAGACACGATTTGCCTGGTTATGGTCTCATCCCCGCTCCAAGTGTTGTCTTCAATATCCTGTCAGCATCGGCGCGGTGGTAGCTCCAACGCCTTCAGAGCTTGACCTCAGCCATCGCCTTGGCGTGCAGGCCCAACAACGAATCACTGCTGCCCGGCAAGACACGCAGCGAGCGTTTGCGGGCTGTTCTGTGCCACGCCAAGAGCCCGCCGTCATCGCAACTTTCTCATCACAGCTTCCCTTGTGTCTGGCATTTTGCACTACGGGAATCCGGTTGCTGCACTTTGGTTCGATTCCCCACCCCCCAGCCTTCCAGACGAGCGGTTCCGGGCGACGACAAGGTACACCCTCGGCCATTCCGCCAGCCTCATGCTCTTCATGCAGACCTCACAGGTCCAGGGCATTGGAAGCTTCCAAGACAGGCAGGCACATATCGATTTTCCAGGTTGAGTTATGCGGCCAAGGACGCGCCAAGCAGAATAACTCGACACACGTGTGACGATATCTTCATATGATTGACTTCTCGTACAACGACGACGGGGAGATGCAGAGAACACCTGCAGCATGGGACCTGGGGTTAGTCCTCTTCCATCAATCCAGCTTGGACGAGGGAGCTACTGGGTCCTATGTTCGCCGATGCAATGCCTGGTCAACTTTTCGAGCTGGCACGAGCTGGCACGCAGGTTGGGGAGCTTATAAAAGCTGGGTACCTTGATGTTTTCGTCATACCTTGTTGTCTTCTCTGCATTGCTCTCGTAACCTGCATTCCGCAATTATGGTTTCCGCACTCAGAATCGCCGTGACGGCGTCGTCGATCTTTGCATTGACAGCTGCTCAGACTTTCCAGAGATTGGGTGCCTGCCCAAGTAAGCTCCAATCCCAAGCTGCAAGCAACTACCCCGCCCAAAGACCTCAATTGACCTTCCTCTAGCTCTTGGTTGCGTGCTTCCTCCGGATCAGACCGATTTCCTCGCGGGACAATATTTTGATATCAGATTGGAGGTATGTGAAAGCTCGAGGTAAACCTGAAAACTTGTCTCATGATCTCAATAGGTTCATGCACCAGTCAATGGCTCCGAGGCCAATGGAGGTATCCCAGATACCAACTTTGCCTTCACTATCGCAAAGGCAGGAGGAGCTGCTCAGCCAGTAACCACCTTCTTTAAGATTGCCGAGCCAAAGCTCGAGACATGGAACTTCACTTGGTATGAGGACCTCTTTGCACAAGACGCCAAAACCCCATCGGTTGTTCGTGTTGCCTCAAAGGCATACCGTAGAGTTGCTCTCTACGAACCTGGAGAGTATGTTGCGACTCTCACCTACTACAATGGAACAAAGACCGTTGCCAACTGGATCGTTCGCCCTCTTGCTGAGACCAAGAAAGCAAAGAACGTCATCTTGTTCATTGGTATGTAGCCTATCAGTTGTTAAATGGCCTGAACTAATCGTTTCAGGTGATGGTATGACCACCAACATGATTACCGCTGCCAGATTGATCGGACACAAGTCCATCAATGGCAAGTACCAATCTACCATGCAGATGGACAAGTTCCCCGTGCTTGGTCACCAAATGGTAAGTTGAATCTAACCATGATTGAGAATGGAATCTGATCAAGCCAGACCCACTCCCTCGACAGCTACATCACCGACTCGGCCAACAGTGCATCCGCGCTCTACTCCGGCCACAAGAGCACAGTCAACGCCATGGGTGTTTACGCTGATTCCTCGCCCGATCCTTTCGATGATCCCAAGGTTGAGACAATTGTTGAGATTCTCACCCGTATCTGGGGTAGTGCCATTGGTGTTGTCAGCACTGCCTTCATCGCTGATGCCACTCCAATTGCCTTGACTGGACACACCAGACTCCGTGCCCAATACGGTGCTTTGATTGAGATGTCTCTTCGTGGAGTTCAAAACTACAGCTGGACACCATATACCGGAGCTGATGTCTTCTATGGTGGTGGAGCTGAGCAGTTCATTCCTGGCTCCACATCATTCCAAGGAAAGGATTACTACAAGGAGTTTGCCAATGCTGGTTACTCTGTCTCCTTGAACAAGACTTCTCTCTTGGCTGCATCCAACACAACCAAGGCTCTGGGAATTTTCTGCACATCTAACCTTCCAGTTTGGCTCGACCGTAACGTGTACAAGAACTACCTGAACACCACCACAAACGACCCTTCAGGTAACAAGAAGCCAGCGTTGGACCTTCCAGGTCTCAAGGACATGACCCTGAAGGCCATCGATGTTCTCCATGCTCGTGGTGGTGACAAGGGATTCTTCCTCATGTCCGAAGCCGCCTCCATCGATAAGCAGATGCACACTCTCGACTACGATCGCGCGCTTGGTGATCTCCTCGAGCTCGATGACACTGTCAAGGCCACAATCGAGAAGCTCCGCGCCATGGGAGAGCTCAACAACACTCTCATCATCGTCACTGCTGATCACGGCCACGGCTTTGATGTCTTTGGATCTGCGGATACCAAGTATCTCTCATCCAAGTCCACCGACCGTGAGAAGCGTAACGCCATTGGCAACTACGCCAACTCTGGTCTTAGTCAATACACTGTCACCAATGCCAGCATCAGCTATAACACTGGCATCAACTTCCCAGTCAACTGGGATCCAAGATACACTCTCGCACAGGGAGTCGGTGCCATGCCTGATCACAGAGAGAACTACCGCGTTCACAAGAGCGGACCCCGTCTGCCAGCTACCAACATCACCGGCTATGCATCGGACAACTACTTTGCTAACCCTGCGGATAACACTGATGGATTCACCGTCAACGGTACCATTGCCTTGTAAGTTGACGCATCATCCTCAAACATTAATTGAATCTAACAAGATCTAGGAACGAGCCACAAGGTGTCCACTCCCTCACCGACGTCCCCGTCTTTGCCATGGGTCCTTGCCAGGAGCTCTTCGGTGGTGTGTATGGAAACATTGATATCTTCTTCAACATGGCCAACTGCCTGGGTCTTGCTCGCGGAACCAACACCAGCCAAGCCACCAACACCAGCAGTGCTAAGCCTTCGACCGTAAGTTGATTGCTATCTCCCGATCTATCTTGGTTGCACTTTACTGACTTGCCATGTTACAGACCTCGGGATCAGTCTTCACTGGCGCTGCCCCAGCCAACACTGTCCAACGTGGACTGTGGGCTGGCATGCTCGCGTTCCAGATGGCGGTCGGCTGGGTTGTCTATACCCTTCTATAATATGTTGTGATTAATGAGCGGTTGGCGGGATGAATTCATGAGACATGTTACGAGACTACTGGTGAAGATCTAATTCGAATGATGGGGAATAATATCCTTATGATATGATATGATGATGCATGTAATGGACATTGCCACCTGAGATAAAAATATTACTCTTCAAAACAACTTGTCGTCTTTGCTTGTGCCTGTGTTGTGTTGGACTAATTTTACTGTATTCATGCGTTGGCGTGGCTAAATGGTGAGGAAATTGTCGAGGCGCACCCTTGGCCCCCGAGCATCAAATTTTCGAAATTTCCGTAGAATCCAGGCCAGCCAGGGGCGGTAATCCTTTCGCTTGGCATCTACAGGGGACTGCGCTGACCCCAGCTCCTGTCGGTCACGTTTTCTGGGTGGATGGCGGCGGGGTGCGGGCGACCGAGGTTCTCCCGATGCCCAATTCCAGATCTCGCCTTCCTTAAGGAGCCAATTCCAGCCAGTCCCAGCCACCGCTTGATTCTATCTCAGGTACAAGAGGGAGGCACAGTAGATGGATAGATAGATAGATAGATAGATAAGCATATAGAGAGGCAGATAGATAAGGGAGACAGACAGAGGGAACTATGACTAGATCGGTCTCGCCTACGTCCACTATCACGTTTTCTCATGCACTAATCTTAGTATCGATGGCTGGAGTTGGGGAGAGCAGAGAGCATAATGGACGTGGTGCGAGTTGTGTTCCCTTACTTTTTGCATTTGCCAAGTATCGGCTTCCCGTAGACAAGGGAGGCTGCTGGGTTCTTACCGACCGACCTGCCTACCTGCCTGCATAAGTATTCGTAGGGGTTGGTGCATCCCATACACCAGGTTGGTATTTATCCGGTAGGGCTTTCAGGGTACTGTGGCTACCCATAGTAGCTCGGCTGGTTGCGGATGCAGTTTCTTGGGGAGAAGTCTGGAATGTTCTTTGATACTGGACTGTAATAGAATGGGTGATTATAGGGTTGGGTTCGCTTTGCTGGGGAGAGTGGGAAGAGATCCGGATCCGTAATTTGTCGTGCGGAATGTGGAGTGGGAGAATGCCCGGTGACTGGATATGTAGGCTGGGCGTCACACGTGATATTGCCTGTTACGGGGTTTGGATGTCTCAGAGTAGGAGCCTCATCAACTTCCATTATTCTTTAATGTCAGATACCCGGCCTCCACACGCTTCAGCCAACATGAACGATTCTCCCCCGCTTAGTGTTTGCCTCCTCGGTCCTCTCCGATCATATCACATGTCATTTCTCCCTCTTGCAACCGGAACAATGTCCACCTCGACACACCTGAATATACAACATCACACACCACCCTGGAACAGATTCCTTCTACAGCACAAAGGTCCGGAACGCCTTCTTTCTCGCACCTCCTTGCACCTCCTTGCCAATTTCGCGACGAGAACGCATATCCCGCAAATGCGGAGGTGATGAGAAGCGGTTGCTCGTGCTACAAGCCGCACACGGCTTAGATTCGGAGCCGGAGGGCGATACCGGTGTTGGTGATCGCGGCGCTGATTTGGGGTCGTGATGCGAATGCATCAGGCGTACCCAGGGCGAGGACTACTTCCTAGGTCCGAGGCGGTGAGATGATGGGGAGATTCGTTGCTGGAGTTCGGTTCCGCATCCCGCATTGAGGATATCCGGCCGTGGTGTGGTCTTTGGAGTTGCACGACTGTATCAGTGCAAATCAATGCAGTGCGATGAGCGATAGCAAGTCGTCGCGGGTATCGCTATCAAAGCGCCGTGAACGAATTCTCCGAGCATTATCGAGTTGTCGAGTTCGCGGAGAATTCCTGAGGACACTGGTCGATGATTGGCACTCGCGGTCACTATTCAAAGCGTCATGCAACCAAGTACGGCACCATCGAATATCCCCTGGGCCAGATTCTCGATTTCCATCCCCAAGATCTCGCCGCTCCTCGTGTCAACTCAGACTAACTACTCTGTTGTCGGAGGGTCGATCTTCCGGAGACTTTGATTGGCAGCTCATCACTGATGGGAATCTGGCATTGGCTTTGACGACTAATTCTCCATGTGGACCAAATTCCCACCACAAAAGACTCCCGCTCTCGACCACTGGATAAGGATCTGAGGCTGAACTATCTCTCGCTCGGGTTACTCTGGCAACTGGTAGATTCAGCTGAGCTGCAGGGTAATTAACTTCCTCCCGTCCCAAGTTTCCGCATTGAGATAAGTAGTGCATTGGTGCCAGATGCTGGGGAAACTTGATCTCCACCGCTCTTGAGTGTGTTGTTAGATCTTGGTCCGTCGCGAGTGCTAAGACACTAAGCGCCCGAGCTCCCAACACCTTTATCCAGTGAGTTCAAAGATAGCTCTTTCAAAGACATAAAGAGTCTTCATCCACCAAGAGAGGCAATTCACACTCTCCTCGACAATCGTTTGTTTTATTTTTGGTTCTTTGCTTTATTCTTTCCTTTTGTCGATGCGTCGAGGATGCCTCAAGGTTGCACAGCGGGAGGCCTGACACTAGAAAACCCATGAAAAGTCCTAGCGTGTGCTAGAAGGCACCAGCGACATCTCTTCAGCTTAGGCTTGAACGATGTATGCAGCCTCAACGTTGCACCACGCACTGTGTTCAGGCACTGTGAGCAGTTTAGGATACGAGCTTGCTGTGCCTGGATTCTTCAGCGTTCCTTGATTGCCCTGCATAAGTGTGCGGCTTCAGACCATTCAGCGAGCCCGAATTATAGTCAGCCTTCAATAGCTCGATGCATCCCGTACTCCCTGGATGCTGACCTGTTCGTGACAGACATGTTGCTAAGGGGAAATATTTGAAAATCTATCGCCGTGTATAAAGGTGCTGTATCTTTTCTCACTCTCTGCCAAGCCTCTCGTTCAGGTAATTTCAACACATTCTTTCACAATCATGTTTGTACGATCCTTCTTCTTCCTTCTTGGCGCATCGGGTATCTATGCTGCCTCTTGCCCAGATGTATCTGTTGTTACCGTGCTCAGCAGCACCACCGTTTATGTGCCAGCTACCACATTCTTAACGGTCAGCAGTACAGTGTCAACATCAACTGACATTACTACGATCACATCTGAAATGTGGGTACTTTGATCTCCTGAGAGGACTCCAACTAATCAATGAACAGAACGAGTTTCGCTACGGAAACATCCTACACGGGCACAACACCGTAAGTTGCAACGGCCAAATGCCCCAAACGATGCTAATCATCGACAAAGGACCTCATATATATTTCTCCCAGGGAGCCCTCCTGCGAAACGCGAGGTGGAAGCTCGCTCAGCTCCAATATGCAATGCTGATAACTGCCTTCGTGCGCTGCGTGCGACGAGCGTACTTGCCTCTGTGCAAGCCTTCTGTTCATCCTACACTGCCACCCCGAGCAACCCGATCCCATTGCCGAGTTACGTTCCATTGCCATGCAACCCAGCTAGAGTTTCGTCCGCTTGCCCGTGTCTACAAACAATGACAGTTCCAAGCACAACTTCTTCTACTGCGATTTCGTCCACCACGAGTTCGACAAGCACAAGCTCATCCAGCGGGAGCTCATCAACTACAAGCTCCTGCCCTACCCCAACGACAACTACTGTCATCGTCACCATCTCCATGGAGTCCCTAGCTACCAACACCCAAGTAGCACCCATCACCGACTCCACCTCCAGCATTGTCACAGTCCTCGAAACCACCGTCGGCACAACCACCGTCTTCATTCCACCCCCGGCAACGACCAAAACCGGATACCCGTGTGCAACGATCATGCAATACGCCGGCCCTACCTTCGGCGACGCACACCCATCCATCGACCTACAGCAGCAGAACTTCCTCTACGGCCTCCGCACACCCGAGGGCGCCAACACCCAGTCCTGCTGCAACCTGTGCTTCTTCGGCCTGACCAACTGCGTCAACGCCTACTGGTACGACTACCAAGGCTGCATCGTCAGCCAGGCCTTCAACCTCGGTGCCGGCACCGGCGAGGGCACCAGCGCCACCTGCCCCGTTGGCGTCTTCAACGGCCTAACGTACTGGGACGATATCGCGCCCGCGTTTAGGAGTACTGGCAACATTGCCGGGCCGTGTGGTCAGACGTATCTGAATTTTTGAGCGGAGAGTGCTTGCGAGGTTGTGATTGATGGGGAATGATAACGAATTTTTCATGATGCTTGGACATGCTTTGGGTTTTATATATATACATGTATGTACATGGTTGCTTCGCGTGCTGGGAACACGATTGGCGCGTGCCGAGTGGCTGCTATTCGTACTCTCTTTTATATACCTTGGTCTTTGTAACTCTTCAATAACTAGCCTTGGACTTCTGGGTTCTCTAAGCAAAGCTTAATGTATACATTCACTTGAGAAATCATTCCCTTTTTCTTGTCTCGACTTGTTCGTTTACGTTTTTCCTCCGTCGTATAGTATGCCGAGCTGATGGAGCTTTGCAACTCCTGAAATGCCGAGTGGCTACAGGAATTCCCTTGATGTTGGTGTAGAAGATATTGTCGATGCTCGCAATGGAGAGGGGGATGAAATATGGTTCTGAATAAACACTCGCCTCTGTCCCTTGTCATTTAACAACCATTCCCGTCAACACTTTGGGAAATCAATGATGTGAGATAGTTCTATTCGTTTAAGGAGGTTTAGAAATCAGTTTTACAACTGCCGGATTACTATACCAGCCTATCGGTACAGGAGATTAGAGCAATGATGTTTCACTCTTGGTTTGTAAAGAAAGAGATAGCTACATCCCTCACTGCGAGAAGATATTCGATAACTGGGTAATAGGTACATTTCATTCAGCCATCTCAACATCAATTCGCAACATTAATAAACATAGACTTCAGAGATAGATACTCCTGAATACCCTGCCTGCCTCCCTCTCGCCCATACCCGCTCTCCTTGACGCCTCCAAAGGGATTCTCACACGCGCTCAGCAAGCCAATATTGACACCCACCATGCCCACCTCCAGCGCCTCGGTGACCCTCCACGATCTCGCGATGTTCTCGGTGCAGATGAACCCGCCAAGTCCGACTTCACAATCGTTAGCCAACTCAATGGCTTCTTCCTCTGTATCGAATTTGTACAGCCCAACCACCGGTGCGAATGTCTCTTCGCGTGTTGTGATCATCTCCTTGCTCATGTTCTTGATGACTGTCGGCTGTAGGAAGTATCCTTTCCCTTCGATTGGCGCACCTCCGAGCACGACCTGACCGCCATGTTTCTTGCATCTGCAACCCCGTCAGTGAGTTCTGTCTCAACGTATATATAACATCACGTACCGTTGATATGCGCCATCGCCTTCTCCACAGCCCGCTCATGTGTCATCGGCCCAACAAACACGCCCTCCTCCGTGCCCTTCCCAACCTTCAACTCCTTGATCCGCTTCGTCAGCGCATCGGCAAACTTCTCATAGACACTCGCCTGCACCATGATGCGATTAGCCGTGACGCACGTCTGGCCGGAATTCCTAAACTTGGCCATGATGCACGCCTCGACCGCCGTATCAATCTTCGCATCCTCAAACACAATAAAGGGGCTAATCCCACGTAGCTCGAGACTGAGCTTCTTCACACTGCCCGCACACTGCGCCGCCAGCAGCCTCCCAACCCGCGTACTCCCCGTAAACGACAGCTTCTTCACCTTCTTGTTCGTACACAGCTCCTTGCCAACCTCAGCTACAAGATCCAACGTAGTCACTACATTGATCGCCCCGCGCGGCAGGCCCGCCTCCTGCGCCAGCACCGCCTGTGCCAAACAGCTCAACGGCGTCTCACCAGCAGGCTTCCACACCGTCGTGCAGCCAGCTGCGAGCGCTGCGCCGACTTTGCGCGTGATCATCGCGATGGGGAAGTTCCACGGCGCGAGGCATGCCGCGACGCCGAGCGGTTGCTGGAACGTGAGGATCCGCTGGTTCGGGTTCGCGACGGGGATCACTTCGCCGTGTGTGCGTTCGGCTTCGCCGGCGAACCACTCGAGGAAGGAGGCGGCATAGGTTACTTCGCCTTTGGCTTCTGCGAGGGTCTTGCCGTTCTCGAGTGTGAGAATTAGGGCGAGGTCGTCGATGTGCTCTATGCAGAGGTCGTTCCATCTGCGTAGCATCTGTGTTGCTCTTGTTAGCATACATATAAGACTTCTCCTTCATCTTCACTCCAACTCTTTGATTTCACTCCTATTCCTTGATGTTCAAAAACATGAACAGTCACATCTAATCACTCACTCTTGCTCTCTCCCGTGCTGTCGTCTTCTTAAACGTTTGAAACGCAGCATGTGCAGCGTCAACAGCGAGTGCTGTATCCTCCGCGCCCATCTCGGGAATGGTTGCGATCTTCTGCTGGGTTGCGGGATCCACGACGTCGAACGTCTTGCCTGATTTTGCGGTTACCCATTCTGCGTTTATATAGCCCTTTTGCTGGAAGAGGTCTGGCCTTTTCAAGTCGGAGAGGGAGGTCGGTGGCATTTTGGAGATGTGGTTGATTTATATGATAGGGTATTTTGTGCTGATGAGTGTCAAGTAGTGAGTGAACTAGTTACCAAATTTGTGCTTGGATATGGTTTGAAGTTGGCTTGAGGTGTGTAGTGAGTGAGATGAGACAAACATGAGAGTGAGATGTGAGTAGGGGAAAGTGCACACCGATCTACGACCGATTACCGAAAACACACCCACGTCCAACCCAAGCCCCTCTTCTAAGAAAGCCATCTGGCCTTATAGCTGCATGGCCAGCTGCATGGCGCACAGTTCGTCCCCCATGGCGAACTCAATTGAGGGCTGCATGTCGATCTCCTATCTGCGGGGAAATGGAGAAGCGGGGTTTACACTTCTTGATCCCGAGAACGACTTATTCCCGAGCTGAGATGCCCTGTCAAGCCCCTCAAGCCCTGGCACATTGTTTTGATGGGACATGTACATGGGTTTGGGCAAGCTGGGGGCAGTTGGTGGCTGGTCAAGGGTCACGCATACGAAGTTACAATACAGTGTCATTGTGTGAGGCGGGGGAATTCGGTAGTGGTGGGAATAGTTTCAATGATACGTATTGTTGATATAACAATAAACAGACTAGGAATCGTGCTCGGGGACAAACACAACCTTCTGCACCTTCATTGCGTTGAAGATCTCGTAGCCCTCTATCGCTTGGCTCATGGGCATGAACTTGTCGGTCATGAAACTGTTCGCGTTAGCATATTCTCCAACATAGCATGTATCCAAGAAGGTACTCACTCCAGCAAGTGCTGATTCTTCTTCAGCATTTCTAGCGCCTCTGGGAAGATACCTGGAGTTACATATCAGTCTGGTTCTCTCTCCTTGTTGCCCTCTTCCATCTCTGTATTCTATTCATAATGTGCAGGGATGAGTGAACGTACTTCGCACTGGACATCTGCCCATTTGTATTCTCAGATTCTTGCCGTATGCTTCGTTGCCAGTCCATGGGAGAGCCTCGTTGTGAACTCCAAAGCTGGAAATCACACCCCATGGTCGAAGCAGATCAAATCCAGTCCTCAAAGCATCGGCATGCCCGACTCCCTCAATCACCATATCTGCTCCTCGGCCTTCGGTGAGTTCTTTGACTCTTGCCTCGAGACCTATTTCGAATTAGTTGATCGAAGCTCATCTCATCACTTGTTCATTAGGATGACACTGACCAGCTCGATCCTTCTGATCGTTCCACGGCTCCGCACCCAAGGACTTCGCGAGCTCCAACCGACTCTCAACACGATCCACAGCAATGACCACCTTTGGCTTATACTCCAGCGCATTGATCAGCGCGCACAATCCGACAGGACCACACCCAATCAATACTACCACACTCTGACTGATGGTGTCCTGATCCAACTCCTTGAACGCATTCCGCGCTGCGAAAAAGCCGGTAGGGAAGATGTCGGCCATCAGCACCAGCTTCTTCTCGTCGATGCCAGCGGGCGCCGTCACGGCAGTGGCGTCGGCGAGTGGAACGCGCATATACTCTGCTTGTCCACCGTCCAGCAATGGGCAGCCGAACAGGAGACATTTGGAGCACCGAGATGAGTAGCCGCGAACACAGTAGAAACACTCGCCGCAGGACACGGTAAAGGGCATCACGACCACATCACCGATTTTGTGGGTTTTCACTGCCGAGCCGACCTCGAAGACTGTGCCGGTTGTTTCATGGCCCTGGGATTGTTAATGTTTTCATTTTGGGATTGGAGGGGCATATTTACCATAATAAAATCGGTCTTGCTTGGTTGGTGTCCACGGAAGACATGGAGTTCACTGGTTGTGGTCAGTCGTGGTTCACACGGATTGTGAGTCGGAGAAAGTTGTCAGCACTCACCTGCCACACAGTGCGGAATATCGAACTTTGACGATAATATCTGTAGGATCCACGATCTTGGGAATAGGTCGGTCTTCAATCACCACCTTCAACGTCCCCTTGAACACAACGGCTTTCATGGTATCTTTCGGCATGTTGGCTATAGTGGTGATGCGAATTCTCGGTATTTTCGAAAACAATGGATTAATCGTGTCTCACTATTGACTTTGGGGAGCTGATATGAGAGCAGCAGAGAGGAGATGAAACATAATATCAGATCAGATGAGATGAGCCGAGAGAAAAAGCAGCGCCTGTGTCGGCTGTACCTCCTGCATCCTGAGGTCTGCCACAACCGACAACGCCGAATTGGTGCGGGGTCGGCGCAGGACGTGGTGGAGGGATGCCCGACCAGGGGCTGGATGATGCATAAGCCCGAATCTGCCACCTGCGTGCTTGGCGCGCCTCAATGTCTCCCCCCGCGCCTTACCCGACATCGCTTAGAGCCCCTTTCCAACCCATCGGAAGCGACGGATCAGCGAGCAGCGTGTTGGTGAGCGCATCGCAAACACACATCGCGGAGCTCATTCCACGGCCTAACTTGGAGCCATCGCGACCCCGCTTGTGTTTGGAAGGTTCGGTTGCAGGAGCTCCCCACGCTGGAGCTGCACGGGCACGGCGTAGTGAGCACTAGTCGTTGTGACGGATGGTATGGTACCACAGCGGGGAAATGGAAGCTGTTCACTAACTCGTATAGGAGATGAGAGGGCGAGGGGTATCAACGTCATGCGAGGGGCAGGATAGTATCAATCACTATCACTTTCCGCGCGCGACTGGCAAATCAGCGGATCTGGGGATGGATGCGGGGGCTGGACTCGAGACTGTGGACCTAGCTTGGAATTTGGTATTTTCTGCTTATTTCCTGCTTTCAGCTCTGATTTCTCTTCAACTCTCATTTTGATCCATTCTTGTGGAATATCACATTGTCAATCATTCCAAAGAAGAAGAAAAAGACAAGGAATCTCACAGCCCTATTCACATCCACCATGGCAGCAATGCAAAAAGCCCTCGACGCCGGCGCCGTCCCGTCACACATCTCCAACGTCTGCCCCGAGGGGACGAAAGCCTACCTACTCGAAGTCGGCTGGCTAGAATGCGACGAGGGCTTCGTCGTCCGTGGCGGCAACACCTCACTCAAATCCACCGAGGGCAAGGCGTTTGTCAACAAGCGCCGCGAGCTGCCGATGTACTGTGTGCTGATCGACCACCCGCACGAGGGCTGCATCTTGTGGGAAACGGGATGCGGGAAGGACTACCCCGAGGTCTGGGGACCGCAGGTTGCGGATGTCTTTTCCCGGGTGAGGTATGAGCCGAGACATGAGCTGAAGGCGGCGATTGAGGCGACGGGACACAAGTTAGAAGACATCAAGAAGATGTGAGTGTTTTTTGGTTTTCTGTAATGAAAGTGGGGCAGGGACTGAGGGGGATGGTAAGGGGAGAAGAGGAGTCGCTGATGAAAATAGTATCTTGGGACATATGCACCTTGATCATGCAGGTGGATTGGACCAATTCCTTGACAGGAAAGATATTGAGATCTGGGTGCACGACAAGGAATTGCGATCTGCATTCTGGTCTGTGGCAACAGGCGCAGATGTTGGTGTTTACCTACAGCATTACATGAACGTGCGTATCCGATCCCCTCCTTACCAACGTGACTGACAAAAAACATTTTAGCTGTCGCTGAATTGGAAGACTTTTGATGAGAGAACCATGGATTTCTGCCAGGGAATCACGCTGCATCATCTTCCTGGACATACAGATGGTGAGTTGTGCTGAGCAGGGCGAGATGAGGTAAAGATAGCTAATGAAATTGCAGGTCTGGTTGGGATGCAACTCAATCTCCCGAATAGTGGGACATTTTTCTTCATCAGTGATCATTGCCATGTCATTGAAAATGTAAGCTCTCTCATCCCCGCCACTTGCTCCTTCAGCTCTTCTCAAGAAAGAATAGATACTAACGATAAAACATGACAGTGGCGTGATGGCATACCTCAAGGTTGGCTAGCACGGTATGTCCCCACCTTACCCAATATCTACCCACTGATCTATTCGTGCGATTGCAGCACGGAATAATCTGCTGATTTTGCAACACAGTGACCATCCAGCTTGGTTCCAAAGCACACAGCGCCTGAAGCGGCTTGAAGCCACCACGAGAGGAAGAGTCATTCCAGGGCATGACAAGGAGACTTTCTTGCAATTACAGAGCGAGATTAAAGATTATCTGAGCTAGGGAGTTGGGTTTGCGAGCGCAGACGTGGTTTGTTGTTGAGATGATGAATTTCCTAGCGAGAGATGTCTCTTTGGCGCGAGAGGGTATATTTTTGATATCAGTATGGAATCTAGTGGTAATTTTTTTCCCAATCTTCTGTCAGCTTTCGTCGTTTCTATGCCTGCTAGGTAGGCTGTACCTTCCTGTTATTTATTCAATATTTTATGTTTAATGACCAACGCTCATCAGGAGAATGAGCTATAGGCAGCTGAACGTGAGTGCTATTTAGCACCAACTCATCGCACGTCTTCAAATATGTATAGTATATATGGTACAGTTTCTGAGTTTCAATAAGTGCAGGAATCTGGTATTCTTTACCTCCGACCGAGCGGCGGACGATTTCATCCCAATCCAGACAAGTCTACGAGACGCGCGCCAACAGTGGGTGATTCAATCCTTCTATACAAGTAGCGAGCATAAAAGCCGTGCGGAACCCCTGTCATGCATGGTGGATCCCAGAGGTGCACGTTCACCAGAAGGTACCGTTCGGGAACCTGCCGAGTTTTTCTGCGAGTAGGAGACTTTCTCCTGATCTACGGACTGATTTTGCGCCGACAATCATCACAACGCGATGTTTTGGATATTAATTCCCCAGTCAGCGTACCATGGAATGGAAATTATCGAGTCCCTGCCGTCTTGAAATCTCATTTCTTATTTCCGTACTTCGTTGGACGTCTTATGGTTAGTTAAAGTCGACTACATTACCCCACGCAAAAGAAATCAGAAGATATAAATCATCTATTTAACTTCCATGACCTGTCTACCGCTGCAATAACAATTATTTCGATCATTATGGTGCTCGCTTCAGCTTGTAACCTGGTTACACAGTGGTTTCCTTCCAAGCCTGTATTCACAGAGGCCGACCTTCCATTACAGCAAGGCAAGGTATTCATTGTCACTGGGGGAAATACTGGCATTGGATATGCCTTGATCAAGATATTGTATGGTACTGGTGCAACCATCTACATGGCATCTCGAACCAAGGTAAGTGGAGAGCCGGGTTCTACTTCAATAAATATTAACATACAACCAGGACAAGGCAGAGAAGGCGATCAAAGACATCATCGAAGCGTCTCCAGCTCCAAAAGCACCAGGCCAACTTAAATATCTCCAGCTCGACCTTGCCGATCTTGCATCCGTGAAAGCAGCTGCCAACACTTTTGCCCACCAAGAGCCCAAACTCCACGTTCTATTCAACAATGCCGGAGCTGGCCCAGGAAACACCGAGGTCGGCGCAAAAACAGCACAAGGTCTCGATCCGATGCTTGGTACCAACCTCGTCGGCACGCTGCTCTTCTCGACTCTTCTCGTTCCCCAGCTCCATGCTGCTTCCACTCCCACGGTTCCAGCGCGAGTGGTATATACGTCCAGTTTTCTCGCTGAGGGGGCAAGTCCACCTAACGGCGTGGACTTCAAGTATCTCGATACTGGATTGACAGACACCACCAAGAACTATGGCATGTCGAAGGCGGGGACCTGGATTCTGTGTCGCGAATTCGCGAGTCGATATGGCAAAGACGGCATCGTCAGCGTGATCCAGAACCCGGGGAACCTGAAGTCTAGCTCGTATGACAACCTTCCAGCTCTCACGCTGTTCTTCGTTGCTCCCCTTCTGCATGAGACGATCTTTGGAGCTTACACGGAGATGTATGCGGGTTTGTCGCCAGATGTCACGCTGGAGAATAATGGAGCTTACATCATTCCTTGGGGAAGACTTCGTCCTGATTCGGCATGCCCACGGAAAGATATCCTCAATGCTATGAAGACTGAGAAAGATGGTGGGTTGGGCTACGGTGTGAAGCTTTGGGATTGGTGTGAGACCAAATGGAAGCCATTTATTTAGTGAAGAGGAGCTCATAGCTCACGTGAAAACGGCAAATGCTAGTTCGGCTGTCTCGCGTATTCGTTGATGCTTGTAAATATCTCACTTTAGTATTTAATCAATGAAATACAAAGCTTCCGCAACTATTTACACACCTCAAAATTTGAGTCAGAATCGTGGAGAAATCCATCTTTGAGTTCTTACGCTTGTAATTTACGACTGGCTGATGCATTAAAGCCAGTATGTCTGTTAAATTTCTGCTTATTTGATTTCTTACATTTTACAAATCTACAAAAATATTGCAGTACAAGTTTCCAAATTCGAACCTATGCAGAAACTACTCTCCATTGTCTACGATGACTTTTGCATATCTCATGCAAGTGCCAAGATATGAACAGATTCCCGGAAGCTTATCTGATCCCAGGGCGGAAGATAAACAAACTTTCCCCTGAAGCTAGATCGCTCTGCTACAGGGTTAATATCCTTCAGCTGGGATCCCTGGTAACCAGGTCTATTCTGCCCTACCCATCTTGTATCATTTGGACGGCTTCCTATTCAATATATGATGCTGGTATTGGTGATAGTTTTAGAATGGTAAGCTGCAAGGTATGAACATAAGGGTTAATGAAATCCGTGAAAGTCTGTTTACTGGCTCGGAAGTTGACCACAAGTCGATCGAGATCGTTGATAGGGGAAGTATAAAGGTTAACTTGGTTACTAGCGAATTTTAATTATATCCAAAAATTCGGTACACAGCTTTGTAGTTTCTGAGCTCTGCATTGTATTTCGGTACCTTAGTTATTGCCTCGGCATATAACAAGTAATATGATCAGGGCGGTGGGTCTTAGAGGCCGGCGAGCAAGGGGTCCTTGGGCTGCGGAAGAGTTTTCATCCGAGAAATTTGATATAAGTCAACGTATTGTCCTTTCGATGAGTCAACATACAATATATTGTGCCAGATTGTAATCAAATTTCAACAGGTTAATGTGTGCTACTTAATTGAGGTTATGGGAATGAGTTTATAGGGATTTGTGGTTATAATGCACCAACTCTGCCGAGATCGAAAGTGTTTCAATTGTGTAAAATTCATAGAATGACATCCGACACAACATGTCATTTCTGTACGAATAAACAAAATGTCTCAAGTGGATCGACAACATTGACAAGTGGACGCATGGACGTCATCTCGTAGTTTGACTTTTCTATTCCCCACCACTACCCCGGCTACCCCGCATTTCCAATCATTACGTTAAGCAACCTTCGCTGTAAATTCCAAGTTTGACTCGTGCAATTCGGGCCGATTTTGACAGGAGGCTAACGTGCAATGTCATGAAGTCCGCTGCGGAATCGATGTTGCGGGGACAAATCATCACTGTAGCTACTGCCGTGAGCTATAGCGCCCCGCCATCGGGGGATTAACCCCAATTCCCCTCTACCCCACTGCTCCGGAAAAGTGGCGAGAACTGGAGACTCAGGATAATTTGCGGCTCTCGAGGCCACTCAGAGGCCTGAGAGAGTGGGATACAAGGCCCTTTTATGTCGGAGCTCTTCACTTCGGGCCTAGAAGGTGAGGCCAAAAATGGGGAAGTCACGCTGGGCATCCTTGGAAATGGCAGTTTGGGCAAATTCGACGGCAATTGATACTAAGAGAAATGGCGTCTAGTGATGCAAAGATGCATCATTTCGGGCCTTTTGCGACTCGTGAGAGACGCTCAAAAGCTGTAGAAATCCCCTTTGTTCAGACTCTCTCAGCATCCACAAAGATGAAGCTCCTCCTGGTCTCCTCGATCTTGTGCTCCGCGCTTTTGGCTTCGGCCGCGGTCCTCCCAGCTCAACTTGTTCCTCGAGCACCAAGTGGAGCTCCTGTTGCAAAGACTCGCAATGGCTCATACTACGGAACGCATAGTACGGTTTTCAACCAGGACTATTTCCTTGGCGTGCCTTTTGCACAACCACCCATCAAGGACTTGAGATTTGCCAATCCAAAGTCGCTGAATACATCGTGGAATGGAGCATTACCTGCTACAAACTACGCTTATGTAAGGCTTGTTTTGTTTAGTGGGCGATGTGAGCTAATTATTGGACAGGAGTGCATTGGATACGGTGGTGATCAAGTTGGCTACCAACAAGTAAGTTATACATCGGGATGAAATACTTGTATCGACACTAATTATAAGATAGAGCGAAGATTGCCTTTACTTGAATGTTGTAAGGCCTTCTGGTTATGAGAACCAAACCCTTCCAGTTGCGGTTTGGATTCATGGTACGTATACCCCGTCCCTAGCTGATACCGTTCTAACTTCTGCAGGGGGTGGATTCTACATGGGAGGTGCTGTTGATCTTCGATACAATCTCTCTTTCATCGTCGAGAACTCTGTCAAGATTGGTAAACCAATCATGGCAGTCAGCATTGCGTACCGCCTAGGGCCATTCGGATTCATGAATGGCCTTGATGTCGTAAAGGCTGGAGCTACGAACATTGGACTCAAAGACCAGAGATTAGCCTTGCACTGGGTCAACCAAAACATCGCTGGCTTTGGAGGTGTGTCCATCAAATCTTCACCTAAATAATTCTTGTACTAATCATAATCAGGCGATCCAGCAAAAGTCACCATCTGGGGTGAGAGTGCCGGTGGTGCAAGCATTGGTTTCCAGCTGACGGCTTTCAATGGGAGAGATGACAAGCTCTTCCGAGCCGGTATCATGGAATCTGGAAACCCCGTTTTCTACCGCTCTCTCAACGGAACCGATTTCTACGAGCCAAGATACGCAGCTCTCGTCGCAGCTGCCGGGTGCAAGGACTGCTCAAATACCTTGAAATGTCTTCGCGACTTGCCCTTGTTTGTCTTGAACAATATCTTGAATACCACCCAATTCAACTCGGGGTGGAACCCGACTTTGGATGGCGACTTCGTAGCCAGACTTGGCAGCGAGCAGCTTGCCGATGGATCTTTTGTTCATGTGCCTATCATTTCTGGTGCGAACAGCGACGAAGGAACTGCTTTCAGTCCGACCGGCATGAATACGGCTGATGATTTTGCATATTACTTGAACAGTAAGTCCGCTTCTGTACGCGACGTGACTAAATCTAACACTCGGCAGCTACTACGACTACACAACCTGCTCTTCCAGCATCTCTTGCAAAAAGCCTCTTCAACGCCTATTTCACCGATAGTGCAGACTACCTCATTCCCAGCTCGGAATCTCTCGGCGGAAACGTGACCCTCGGCGCACCATACGGGAAATACTACCGCCGCAGCGCCGCGTACTTCGGCGACGAAGTGTTCATCGCCTCTCGTCGTCTCACATGCCAGACTTGGGCTTCAGCCGGTATCCCAGCGTACTGCTATCGTTTCAATGCCATCCCAGCCGGTATTCCATGGCCCGTCCAAGCCACGCATTTCCAAGAAGTGGCCTTCGTGTTCAACAATTTGAAAGGTGTCGGATATGCCACGAATCCGTTCTTAAACAAGAGCGAGAGCTATACTGCGTTGAGCGGGCTTATGAGCAAGAGTTGGGCCAGCTTTGTGCATGATCTTAATCCTAATGGGTGGACGGGACGGGACGCCGCAGTGCCAGCATGGTCGGCGTATGATGTGAAGAACCCGATGAATATTGTCTGGGATGTTAATGTGACGAGTCACTTGGAGGCGGATACTTATAGAGCGGCGGGTATCAAGCTGCTGAACGATAATCTGAAGCTGTTCCTGAGATAGGTTTCGCCATCAAACAGGGCTGAGGAAGGGTCCGACTAGTGGTAGGCATCGACCTTACAATGTGTCGAAGAAAGTACGAAATGCAATTAATCAACCATATAATCTGATCTCAGCGTGTCTATATAATATTGTTTCATTGTTCGAGTGCCACAGTAACATTTAAAGGGTAGAACCTCATGAAGGGACTGATATTCAACTACACAGCCTCTGAGAATACAACTCCCAGTTAATTTTTACGGTTGTAATCAGCTTTAAAGTCTCTATAGAATTGGGCTCTTAAGTAGCTCGTCACATGATGTTCAAATCAATCCAAACGCGTTTTGAAATAAGTAATCTTCGGAGGATTGGGGATTTCAGCCACGAAATCGGTGTATCTTTCTACATGATGAGGCTGGGAGGACAAATTAATTTGTGTTCACTTTTTCAGAGACACCAACGGTTTTGTCAATCTACTATCGTTTAGATTCTGGTGCGATTTGAAACCAAGCACTTCAGATTCCTCGTAACATACTCTTTCGTTTCATATTCTCCATTTAGACGATTCTAGCATAGCATGCGGTAATGTGCCCCCACGATCGGAGTTTGGAACATAATACAGGACGGATAAATTCAGAGCACAGACAAGGACATAAGATGGAATCCAATAATTAACAAGACGTGCTAGATGTGTTGCTTATGGACCGATTGACTGTAGACTATTTTCCTGTTCGTGATAAATAGAGGTGCTAGCTCTTGTTGCTAAGTGTAGGTGTTACTTGAACCTCAAATATTAAATTCCCGAGGGTAATTTTCTAGAAGAAACTAATGCACAATTCTGGAGACACAATCAGGATAGAATAACCAGAAATTAGATCTTAGCAACACAAGACTTTCGACGTACGGAATAAAGTTGACAAATGATTGGCATCATGTATATTCGTTGACCATCGAGATGAGATTCGTGCCTGATTGACGCCTGAGGAACTCCAGATCTTTGGTAATCAGCCAAATTCTTCAATCAGAAGTAACCACCGGAGATAAACTTGATTTGCTGCTGGGGACGTCCCAAGAGAAACAGAGGCTGATAATTAGAGGATTGCAACCGGGAGCAAACTCTGATATTTTGACATGCAGCACCGACATTATATATTTGCTAGAGTAGAGATATCTGCTAGTTTATCTTGCCTAAGATCTCTTAGGTCATTGACATAGCGGTGCGACGTTAAATGCAATAATTAGCTTTCACATGAAAGCCAACTCAAAGGGTTTGTAGGACGGGCGGTTTTCAATTGTATGTTATGTCCTCGATGGGTCCAATCACTCTCTAATACAATCTTCTAGATGCTCAATAATGAAGCTATGTCGACGAGGAAGCTGAAATTTTTTAGCAATTGAGGAAACTTGGTAGGATGTTCCTCCTTGGATAAATTGGGAAATGGCGATGAGTGATCGACGGAGGACGAATTTACACATGCCTGAGAATTTATCAGCTGTTATCCTCTCTATAGTAGACGCCATTTCGGGTTCGGCATTATATTTTCGACCGTATATGAATTTATCCTTTCTCATCTCCACCTTGCAAGGGAACTGTTCTCTCCACATCCGCAAAGTTTGTTTTCTCGCTAAGCCGAGGCGGGGTAAACGTGGGGCGGAAAGGGGGAGGGCGGGGATTGTGGGGCATTGTTTTGCTGGAAGTGAGCTTCTGGGTGGCGTCTGTATCCCAATAGATCGCTACCTGCCAGGAACTGCGAAGGCGTAGATCAAATCTTCACGTGATGGCTATAAACTGTCCCGCACTAGAAAATTAACCATGAAAGTCCATTCAAGCTTCTTGCAGAAGATCCCTGCTAAAATGTGCTATCGTCGACGAACATTTTTGCCCGAGCCGAGTCTCTCGGTCCCGAGCCTCCTTCCTCACCAGCACGGGGTGTATCTACCTCCTTGATCGAGATTCACCTACCAAAACAAGGCCTTCTACCATGAGGGTGCCACGCAACACAATGAAATATATATCGTCTGCCGCACCTGCCAGAAAGACTGAATCCTTGATCAACTTCACTGCACCTCGTTTTCTCCAGTGCAAGTCTGAACACGGGTTTTTCCACAAGACAATTCTCAACTTTCGAGATGCAATCTTCTTGGATATTAGTCTACGCTGCTCTAGCATCACTCTCTGTTGTGCAGGCCTCACCTTCTTTGGCTGATGTCTGTACCAATAGTTACGTGAAGGCTCACCTGCCTCCTGCGGATGTATACCCCGGAATAGCCATAATACCCTCCTCAGTCTCCGCAAATCCTGTATATGGTGTATCAGTCACCGATGCTACGTTTTTCCCCAATGCTGTCTTCGACTACTGCAATGTCACGTTCTCGTACTCTCACGTTGGACTCAATGACACCGTCGTTTTGACATACTGGCTTCCAGCACCAAACAAGTTCCAAAATCGCTATCTCTCTACCGGAGGCGGTGGATATGCGATCAATTCGGGGAACGGTTCTCTTCCCGGTGGCATCATCTACGGCGCTGTAGCCGGAGAGACAGACGGCGGCTTTGGTATTTATCAAAGAAATGCAATCAGCACCTTTCTTGTGGCGAATGGCACTCGCAGTTGGCACAACATCTACATGTTCGGATACGAAGCAATTCATGAGATGGGTGTAGTGGGAAAAAGCTTTACCAAGACATTCTTCAATGTCTCTTCGACAACGAAGCTTTACTCTTACTACCAAGGCTGTTCAGAAGGAGGGAGAGAAGGGTGGAGTCAAGTCCAGCGGTTTGCAGATGAGTTTGATGGTGCTGCTATTGGAGCTCCTGCCTTCAGATTCGCATTTCAGCAGGTGCAACATCTGTACTCGAATGTTGTTGAGCAAACGATGAATTACTTCCCTCCTCCATGTTAGTCCATTGTTGCCGCTCAACTATCACCGCCTGACTGACATTCGAAATAGGCGAACTGCAAGCGATAGTCGACGCCACTATCACTGCTTGCGATCCACTAGATGGTAGAGTGGACGGTGTTGTCTCCAGGACCGACCTTTGCGGCGCTAGTTTTGACTTGTCGAAGGTCATCGGAACTCCTTACTACTGTGCTGCAACAGCTGCTACCTCTAGGTCTGGTGCACAGCCTGTTCAGAACGGAACTGTGTCAGCGAAAGCGGTCGCGGTTGCGAAGAAGATTTTCGAGGGACTGCATGATTCTCACGGGCGTCGTGCCTACTTCACCTACACACCCAGCTCAACTTTCACAGATGCCCAAACTCAATGGAATCCAACAACTGGAAAATGGGAGCTAGCCGTCACGAGTCTTGGAGGTTCCTTTGTGGAAGTGCTCTTAGACTTACAGATTGGTAGCAATCTCCCCAATCTCAACAATGTGACCTATGACACGCTTGTTGAATGGATTAGCGAAGGATGGAACAAGTACAACGATGTTCTGATGACTAACTGGCCCGATTTAACTCCCTTCAAAAAAGCGGGCGGGAAAGTCATTCACTTCCATGGCGAATCTGGTTAGTCTTACTCTTTATTATTCTCTCGCAGATTACTTCGTGACACACGTTGAAAAAATCAAAAACTTACAAATTTATAGATTATAGCATCCCTACAGCCTCATCTGTGAGATACTGGGAATCTGTCCGCCAGGTCATGAACCCCGGAAAGAGCTACAAGGACAGCGTCGCAGCAACCAACGAGTTCTACCGACTTTTCCTCGTCCCTGGCGGCTCACACTGTGCCGCGAATGCAGCAGAGCCAAACGGACCGTGGCCGCAAACCAGTCTTGCTAATCTCATCGATTGGGTCGAGAAAGACGTCGCTCCGGTGACACTGAATGGAACAGTCCTGCAAGGGGCAAACAAGGGACAGAATCAACAGATTTGTGGCTGGCCGTTAAGACCACTGTTTCATAATAATGGCACGAAGTTGGAATGTGTCTATGATCAGAAATCCATCGACAGCTGGAAGTATGATTTAGATGCCTTCGCAATGCCGGTTTATTAGACGGAGGCCAGGACTTTGACCTGGGCTAGCCAAGATAATCGTAATCAATAAGTGGTAGTTATAGCAAAAAGTTGCTACATTACTGCACGAGACTCTAATATTCTGCACTGCATGTCTAAGTTTCAATGATAATTGGTCTTCTGGGCGAGTGCTTTAAAATCTCTCTCCCTTCCTCAAAATCATCAACCCTGTCATCTTGGTCCCACAGAGCTGCGAGAACTTGCCGAGAGCCTTTCCACGAGTTGCGGGAATGCATTACAGCGTAATTCTAATTTAGGCTACGTCAGTCTATGCACCATTGTATTCATGATAGATTACTTACATCAAGCAGAACTACATCACCCTTTTCCCACTTTATCAACACTTGCGAGCTTTCGGCTAACGATAGCGCGAGGTCAAGATATTCTTTTTCAATCTGCTCTCCATTTCCGTATTCAGGTGGAGGATGATACGAGTCGTCATCACCCCGAAATGGAGGCTCCGTTGCGCCGTGGAATTTGCTGCGGCCCCAAGCGCTTGTGAGATTGCCAAACCACGATGGAAGTCCCGTCTCTTTGTGTATTCGTATCACTATTCATTTCTGAGTTAGCATGAAGTTCTAAAACCAAGCATGCATTGCGCATCAGGATTGAGAATTCTTACAAGGAACATTGTGTGTAACTGTCAAGCTTCCATCACTGTTCCACACAAAATTATTACTATGCCGCCGCACTTCTTGCTCTATCTTCTCCTTTTTAGTCTTTTCATCATCTTCTGGCAGGATATGCTCTCCATATGCACCATAAACACTTGTTCCTGTATTAGAAACTACGTTCTCCTTGCCATATCGGTAGACGTAGCGAACCCCTCTCTTAAGAAGCTTATCATAGAAGTCAGGCGCCTTTGCCTTTATTTGAGAAGCAAGTGCAATGCTTGAGTTGATAGGCGTCTCTCCTCCTATTTTCACCCATTAGCTAGTAATTTACAAGTTGTAAATTACAACTTCAGTAAGTGTGGCTTGACCGGACTTGCCTGAATCAGGTAGCTGGAGTGCAGAAAAGGTAAGCCAGGCTGGGTTTACCGTTGACCACCCATACTCGTTATGTGGCCAAATGGGAAGTTCAGGGGTCTTGGTAGCATCATCAGTTAGAGACTCATGCAACGATAAACTAGACGCACCCTTCATTTGCGGTCTTCACATTTTTTGCAAGAACTGTTCTTAGAGGCGGTCTTCCCACCTCCTCGTGAGCATGAAATCCAAAAGCATGGATGATATCGCTGTAATCTTGCGGCGTTTCGATCGGGAGACCGCGGATTAAGATAGCCCCGCCATGTCGCTTTGCAAGTTCAAGAAGTGCACCAGATGTTGATAGTTCTTTGATAGCTTCTATAGAAGCTGCCAGCGTCAACTTTTCAGGTGAAACGGCTGCTAAAGCCAAAGGAAAATGTGCATCCCATTCGAAGCCAAGAGCTTTAGTACTCTGTTGGCCTGCGAATGAGAATTCTTGAAATGAGATTCGTTGAGCCATTCTATTGTGAATATGAAAAGTCCGTGAATTCTTCCATTATGCCTGACATATCTTGCTTATTATCTTTGCGGAAGAGTGATGCCGGACCCGACCTGGGGAAGGCGTCAGTGTGGTGCTGGTATGGTGTGCGATGTTCACGGTTCCACATGATCCCTGCAACTTTCGGAAATATGGGGAATGTGATACCAAGCACGACCCCCTTTCGCATCCCACTCCCATATCATCGGGTATAATTAGTGGAAATCCCAAGACAATGTGTAATTGCGGACCAAGAAGGCCTCATTCTTGGTAGTTTGATCGGAGTCACTAAGAGCGGTAGCCTTGAATTCCCGATTTCGGCGAATGTTGCCGATTGTAGTTCATCGTAAGCAAGTATAAGATTGTTTCCAACCCTCGCTTGCAAAGTGATTGACATTGTAAGTTGCAAAAGTATTCAAGATGGCAGCTACAGAACCAGCGACTGGAAATAACCATTTGAAGATGGGAGGTGAGGATGTCTCAAACGTCCCCGACGACTTCTCCGAAGAGTCACTCCGACAAAAGAAGTACCACTGGTTCAGAGGAGTTTTCTTCCAGGCAACCATGGTTGGTATCTCGGCATTTACAGCTCCTGGATTATGGAACGCTATGAATTCGGTTGGTGCAGGTGGGCAACAGACGCCCTTCCTTGTGATGTATGTACTCTCGTAACCCAGCCCTATTACTTAAATACTCCGATTGGTTCATCAATCTAACTCCTGCCAGGGCAGGTAATGCTCTGCTCTTCTCTCTTATGACTATCACCTGTCTTACTGGAAGCATCGTCGCCAATCGCTTCGGCCTCAAGGGCACCCTTGTCTTCGGTACCACTGGCTATGTCCTCTATTCAGCAGCACTGTACACCAATAACCGTTATGGTGTCGTCTGGTTCATTTATCTCGGCTCTGCTGCATGTGGTATCACAGCTGGCCTCTTTTGGGCAGCTGAAGGAGCAATCATGCTGAGCTATCCGGAGCCCCATACAAGAGGAAAGTATTTGGCATACTGGCTGTGCTATAGAAATGGTGGGGAATATTGGGAGGAATCATCAATCTAGCTTTCAATGCTCATGGCAAGAGATTGGGCAAATTGGATTGGAGGACATACATTGTGTTTGTAGTACTTCGTAAGTTCAATGTTTACAGTGAGCAATTGGCTATTTACTGACAAGCTATCAGAATGCTTCGGTCCAGCTGTGGCTCTACTCCTCTCGTCGCCCGAAAAGGTTGTGCGAAGAAACGGCACTCGCGTCCAAGTGCCGGAGCGCATTTCTGATCTTGCAGAGCTGAAAGCTCTAGGTCGTCTGATGCTACGCAAAGAGATCATTCTCTTGTAAGTCATTATCCTCATGGTAAAAGAAATACAAAATCATGACTTCTGACCTTTGCAGTACTCCTCTCTTCATCTACATCAACTGGTCCCTCCCATACATCTCCTCCTATCTCTCCTTATACTTCTCCGTTCGCGCCCGCGCACTGGCTTCTTTGATCTCCGCTCTCGCTCAAATAGTTGCAACTCTCCTTCTCGGAACCTTCCTCGACTGGACTCGCCTCTCGGTCAACCAGCGAGCACGTTTCACCTATATATTCATTATGGCCCTCATTGGTGGTTGTTGGATATGGGGAACTGTCATTCAGAATGAGTATACGGCACATAAGCCGGCCTTGGACTGGGATGACGCAGGATTCGGAAGGGGCTGGGCACTTTACGTTTTCTGGCAGGTGAATTGGGCTTTGACGTATAATTATGGATACTGGTTGGTTGGGAATTTGGCGAGGGATGCTGCTGATGTGCCGCGGTTCACCAGCGTTATTCGGGCGTTGGAGAGTGCGGGGCAGTGTGTCTCGTCAGGGATTAGTTCCACGTCAACTCCGGTAAGTTGTGTGTTTACAGTCCTTGATGTAGGTGTGAAGCAATTGATGATTGTTACTGATGGTGACAGCTTATTACTGCAATGGGCATAAACTTTGGACTTTGGGGTTTGGCAATCGTGCCAGCTTACATGGTGGTTAGGAATGTGACTGCCGATGCAGAGATTGGTAGCTTGGAAGCACAGAAGAATGTTGAAGATGAGAAGGAAAGAGCTATTCAATGATGCCTTTGCTCGTTTCATCGACCAGGGCTGTGCATGGTAGCGAAATTACGGAAGGAAGAGTCTTCCTTGCTACTTGTGTGTCTAACAATTATATGATCATGTTGTTCCAGATAAATGATTCAAGCCCCAGAGGCTTTTTGTCCCATGATATTATACCTTGGACCTTCTGAGCCTTGATAAGTGATTATTTAACTCCCAAAGAACAATGACAATGTATGGATACGAAGAATTAAAAAAAGCATGAGCTTATTTTGCTTGCGTATCAAAAGCTGATATTTGAATTCCCAACTTAAAGTACAATCCTAACCCGCAAAATATTTTGTAATATACACCACAATTTGAAGTAAACATAATCAAGATCAACTGTGCTCAGCTCCTCATGAAGCAACACCTGTCATCCCTCTTTCAAGATCTCTCCTCTCTGTTTCGGAATACATAATACTCACGTTTGTTGTCTTAGTGATTCCCCTACCAGTTGACTTTTGAATTGGGAGAATATATTCCTCGCTTTCAGAATCTGGTAGTTTCGTGGTCACGGTGCCTCCATTCCCAACGACGGTACTGTTATTGTAACTCTTCAATGTTCCATCTCGCCCCTCTCCGTATGGTACATATCCTTTTGTTCCTCGGCTGGCACCGTTGCCATATGTGTTCATTGCATAACTGTTGCTTGCATTGGTGGAGACTTGTTTCTTTACATGGACGATCAGTGGGCGTAAGGAGGGAATAGACGAAGCGATGATGACGACGTAGTTTTCGATGGTAAACCACATGATGAAGTCAACTGTTAAGTCTGTTGAGGTGTTAGTGGGTAGTCCTTCTGCAATTTTGAGATTGATATTGAGACTTTGAGAAGCATTCAAAGTGGTGACGAGAGAAAGTTCCTTACAAGTGAAATCAGAAACCTTTGCTAGGTTACCAAGCATTATCGTCTTCACGATCGAAGCTGCGAACGCACTTTGCACTTGTCAGCTAGCACTCGCAGAAGTGATGGAAGTGCTTACAAGATACTCATGCCCATTAGGAAACTAAGGATAATTTTGATTCGCAAGGTCATGTTGAGATCTTTGAGAATAACCATAGGGAGAAAGGTCAAGATCAGATCGTGTACGCAGTTTAAAGCTGTAGAAATTAATACTGTCTTGGACTTCGTACTCAGAGTGATGAACTTACATCCTTGGAGATATCCCGTGTCAACTTGCATTTTTCGACTCCAGCACTTTCCACCTACGGATGGATCCCAGAGGGCAGCAAAACGTTCGCATTGACAAAAGATCAAGATGATCTGGATGGTGTTGTATGCAGCTTGAGTGATGATAACGGACCAGAGAAGCCATCTTCGTCCCTTGCTGGTGCCAACAAACTTCAGAAGGTAGATGGCGAATGATATCCTTGCCAGAGTCGGAGCGACGATGCCGGGAGTCTATGAAACAGAGAAGTCAGCAACTACAGAATAACAAATCTCGTATCGTTAAACTTGCCTGTGCAATGAACTCATACTTTATAGCGTTCACAATTTCGATTGGTTGGAGATGGTAGATATGTCTCCCAATCCCCCAAGAAACTGCATGAGTAATGAGTGAAGTGTTGAGGACAGCCGAAACCTAAGGAATCATGTTAGATGATATTTCATTTTGATGCAGTCGACTTACCAGAGCTGCAATCATCAAGTAATCATCTAAACCAACACGGCCTACCACCTTGGCTTGAGTGTAGATGCGCAAAGACACAATAACGATGGCAACACTTGCTTCACACCATCCTGCAATGACCGCACCAGGCCCAATATTGACATCGGGCCTAAAACTGCGTCTGACATTGTGATTTGAGCTTTTTCTTATTATACAAAGTGTTTACACGAGATTTCAAATCGAAAAGATCGTAAAAAGCAATGATGCACAGAGCTTTCTCTGACACAATCACGACAACATCCAGCATATTAAACAACTGCGTAAAAATCAAAAGGAGTTGATCGCTTAATGGTCATTCAACGGCGTAGCTTTACAGTTTGAGAATCTGCAAGTTCATCACCAGCATGCCATTTGAAAAGCGGTTGGTGGCTGCTGCTCCGACCTTGCTAAACAGGCATTCCTATTACCCTGCTTTCCAAGAGCACGTCGGTGTTGTTACACGATCACCCTGGAACAAAATTCGCTGATCTTGTCCAATCGCAGATTTCGTCCAATTAGAATACGGAGAGAACCCTCCCCTACTGGTAAGAATCTTAGCAATCAGGTACGAGCTTATGTTCGAACTTGACCTATCCCGAACGAATAAAGGAATTCTTTTCCGTCAGTTCACAAACCATATCGATGCTAGGAGGATCTTTTGAGTAGATAGGAACAAACCCCAAGAGCTCTAAAGATCATGACAAAGAGTGATTTCGGAGCAAGGTGCATATTTTCTCAACATGCTCCATTTTGAGATTATTTGAAATTAACTCAATTGGAGAATCCTCCAGGATCTGGTTGTGAGCCGGTTCTCTCCGGGTTGATACTGCCTGTTCAAGCATCGAAGTTCCAATGAAGGATTGATCGCCATGCACAGAACGGGGTGGTTATGGTTCACTCATGAGTCTACAGGCGTATCAGCTTTTCGAAGCCTCATTCAGCCAAGCATGCCAATTCTCACGGGTGTAGATTTCCAAGCGAGTGTTGGGATATGGGGCGTATGGTCCAATTTCGGATCGGGACGTTGAAAGAAAAGTCTCAATAAGGCCTCGGTAAGAGCACGTTTTGCCATCCCGCGTATAACAATATCAACAACATCAACAGGGGGTGCTAGCCGAGGTTGGTCCCGACAACTTGGTTCCCCGCCATTTTATCCGGATAGAACTTGGTCCGTTTCAGCCCGCAGCCGCTCTTTTGTATTGCAGATGCAGTGTGTTGGGCAAGATAAGCCACAGTACATCCAATCAGCGAATGTCACTCCACCATATCCCTTCTCTGTCACATTTACAGAAAATTTCCACACCTGTTGTGACCGGAGGATTCATTCATGGCTCTACTCACCCAGTTACACAGTTTCAAGAAGAGTGAAGGCCATGAAATCCTCTTCGCAGAGATTCCTAGGATATCTAAAGCCACGATACAAGTAATGCTGAAAGGATTGAGAAGATGGACCAGGCATCGCTTCCTGAAGTGGACGTTAAAAATGAGTGGCTGAAGTCACGGATCTATATCCCAAACAAGCTGAGAAGATCTCGCCAAAACCCCCCTTCGCTTGCAGTTTTCGGCCTCAAGCCAGGGTGCGAAGAAGAGTACTTCTCGGAAGCTCCCGCCCCCGGCATATCGACTAGTTGTTGGACTGCCGCCACCTACTTCAAAATACGTCTCACTTGGCTCGGCGTCATCCAGAAGCCAGTACGTGGTGACACATAATTCTCCATCCACGAGGTCTACCTCATTTGTCCATTGCTCTTGGAGGCGATCTGGTTTTGCAGCGAGACAAATCATGACTAGAGCAATTCTATTGATTTACACGTAGGTCTCATTGTTGATACAGGTCTTGGAATATGAACCATTATTCGTATTTCTTCATTGAAGAGAACTTCACTCTCGGCAAGAAAAGTATTGGTTGCTCCTCATCCTGGCTGCATGGTGCAATCCTGGTACATACTTCACTCTGGAAGCCAACAGCAGAAATCTAAGATTGGATTGCAGATTTACCAGGGGGCTCACTTAGCCCTGGCTGCAACATCGTTCCATTCAAGCAAAATGTGGTCCCTCTGGTAATGTTGCAGATATCCTTATAGTGTTGAGTTCCGGGTCCTCGCAGCTCCCCTCTTCATTCATCTTCCTTCGTTCCTTCCGTGCATATTCCTTCTTCTTCACGGAATTTGCCAATTTGTCAAAATGACCGATTCAAATACGCAAGAGCTTAAGCTCGATGAGCCTACAACACTTACCGATATCGAGAAGAAGACTCACCACCACGATGCGGCAGAAATGAATGCCGATGGAGAGTACCTTGTCGGTACTATGGTGAAGAAAGATGAGAGCAGTGACAGCTCTGTCAAAGACATCCGAATGGCAAAGGATGGCAAGACAGCTCTCATCCCTCAACCATCTGATGACCCTGCGGACCCACTGAATTGGTCTTGGGGCAAGAAGCACTCTGTTCTTGTCGCTCTCACTTTCAGTGCACTTCTCACTGATTGGGGTATGACTTGGGGAACAACTCTCTTCGAGGCACAAGCAGAAACTTGGGGAATGACTATTGTTGGTATCTCTCACTCTCTCAGTGGCGGTATCTTCTTGCAAGGACCTGGTGGTGTCTTAGCTGTTCCACTTGTTCAGCGATATGGAAGGTTTGTCAACTTATCTCCAACTCACAATGCTGCTCGCTCACACTTATCCCAGACTTCCAGTCCTCTTCTGGTCCCAGGTTCTCTCATGTATCGTGGTCATCGGAGCTGCCTTGGCACCAACATATGCTGGCTTCACTGCTTGCCGCACTCTCCAAGGCTTCTTCAACACTGCACCACAAGTCATTGGTCTCACCATCATTCACGACATGTTCTTCTTCCACGAGCGCACCCGAAAGATCAACTTTTGGGCTTTTAGCTTCCTAGTTGGGCCATATGCTGGCCCGTTCATTTCTGGCTTTTTGATCCAGAAGATCAACTGGCGTCAGGACTTTGGAGTAATGGCCGCTTTCCACGGCTTCGCTATTCTTTTGATCGTTCTCTTTGGCCACGAGACGTTGTACGATCGTGAGTATCCTGAAAATAACGTTGCACCGACTGGAATTTTCGGCAAAATTGAGCTACTCACTGGCATTGCTGGACTTCGCGCCAAAGGCCGCCCTGCTCTCAAGACTGTTTTCAAAGACCTTCTCGCCCTATCATACTTACCTCACCTCATCCTCCCTTGCGCAGTATTTCTTCTAGTCATCTATATGTGGGCTATAGGCATTACAACATCGGTTACGCAGTTTGTTAAGCCACCACCATACCTGTTTACAGATACTGCCGTCGCACTTCTATATTTCGGTCCCATGATTGGTGTTCTTGCCGGTGAAGTATGGGGTCACTTCTTCAACGACTGGCTTTGCAACAACTACATCAAGAGACATAATGGTATCTACAAGCCTGAGAACAGACTTTTCGGCTGCTGGCCTGCCGTTGTTATGTCTGTAGCTTCGTTGGTACTTTATGGTCAAACCTTACAGCACTCGCTCTCATGGGTTGGCATCGCTGTTGGATGGGGAATGAATTCATTCGCTATGCTTACTGCGACGACTGCCATCTCTGCTTACGTTCTTGACTGTTTCCCTGGTCATGCAGCTTTGGCTTCATCTTGGGTGAACTTCTGGAGAGTTGTTGGTATGTTGTTCCATCACCCAAATCGTAATAAATCAACTAACATGTACAAGGTGGATTTGTTATCACTTATTTCAACATTGAGTGGGCCATCAAGAGCGGCCCAGCCGTTTCCTTTGGTTGCCAAGGTGCTATTGTTTTTGGCGCTTTCGGTTCTATTATTCTAGTTCAACTTTATGGTCACAAGTGGAGAGTCAGGTTCCCAGCCCCAGCTGCGGAGAATTGATTAGATGCTTAAACGGGTGTTGTCATGTTAGGACCCATTTTAGGGTTCTGTATGTGGATACTTTAGATATGATAGAAATACATGCACACGGAATCCCTTGAGGGTGAATCCGTTAGTGTATAATATTCCAGCTCCTTCAAACCATGAAATGTGTGGTGATGGACAAGTTGCCCTATTTCCCCAACCCGGCTTTGTGGAACTGGCTTATCCATCCAAAATATGCCGGCGTACGGGTGGCCCAATGATTTTTTTCTTTGGAAAAGGATTCATCGCGGAAGAAGGCGTTGCTGCCGCGCGTTGGAAGACCTGGCACCTTGAAGCCACCAACATCCAACCCTAGTCACTTACAGCAAGGGGGATGTTGGTGTGCGGTTTACAATGGTACTTCTTGCGAGATGCCAAACGGATTACCTCACCCTGGAACATGCATAACGCCTCAAACCATCCCTCCAAACGACATCTAGCCCAACATGTCAAGTTCCCCAACTACCGGTAGAGCAAGAGACCTGGAAGAAAGACGTTGGAACAAGGATTCGTATCCCCCATGACCCCGCTGTGGACGGGCCGCATGTGGACCCTGTATGTGATTGCGGCGGCAAATCTCCTCTTGGATGTCCGTGCAGAATGGCAGCATGCGTGCCCGCTCCAGGGGGCTGTTGTCCACTAGGGGCTTTAGCGAATATGTACTATACGAGTCTCGACCCACGAGGATGTTTACCAGGTGCATAAAGCGTCTCTGCATCGAGGCAGTTGATAAATTAATTTCAGGACGGATGTGGTGTTCCTTCTGCATGAAGAATCCTGAACAATCCCCCCCGTTTCCGATATCCGAACCCTCCAGACTTGACATCTTGCTCACCGGGAGCATCCAAGTTCAGCAAAATCACTACCCCCACGATTTGCCTCTGGCCGAGAAAACGCATTCGCAACAAAATCAAAACAAATCAAAATCTTCACTCAGTTCCCTCGTTTCCCAGATCATCTCAATATGGGCTCTATCGCGGAAACTCCACCATCAAAACCCATCAACCTCGCGATCATCGGTGGTGGCTTGGCTGGGCTCGCCCTCACGATAGGCCTGCTCCCCTACTCTTCCACCATCAATGTAACTATCTTCGAATCCGCCCCGGCATTCGCCGAGATTGGCGTAGGCGTCGCATTTGGTCCCAACGTCGTCCGGGCAATGGGGCTCATCTCACCCTCAATCGTAGCCGGCTTCAAGAAACACGCGACAGGCAATTCGCCGTCCTATCCAGCACTGAAGGATGTCTGGGCTAGCTTCAGATATGGCATGGAAAGTCAAAATGGCAATGGCAAGAAGTACGGAGATCTGATTTCACATCTGGAGGGAACGAAGATAACAGGTGGGGAGGCAAAGGTATTGCCGACGCATGGGATGAATACCAGGACTTGTATTCATCGGGCAAGGTTCTTGGAGGAGCTGGTTGCCTTGGTTCCTGAGGGGACAGCGAAATTTGGAAAGAGGTTGGTGGGGATTGAAGAGATAGGCGATGGCCAGTTGAGGCTGAGCTTTGCAGACGGAGACAGTGTGTTGGCAGATGCAGTTGTGGGTTGTGATGGGATCAAGAGCGCTACAAGACCCATAGTGTTCGGCTCTGAGGGAAACAGTATCAAGCCTCAGTTCACTGGGGAATATGCATATCGAGCTCTAGTCCCGAGGCCGTTGCTCGCGAAACGCTTGGCGATGAATTAGCCATGAACGGGCAACTTTATTGTGGATACAAGGGATACATCATGTCCTATCCTGTTGAGCATGGGAAATTTGTCAATATCGCGGCTGTACGACAGAAAGGTGACATGTTGTGGGATGATGACAATTGGATCATACCGTCTACAACGGAAGAGATGGTGAAGGATTTTCAAGGCTGGGGAAGCAACATCATTGAGCTGATTAGTCGGTTCGAGAACAAAGACAAATGGGGATTTTTCGATATGCCTCACGATCAGAAGTACTATCGGGGAAATATTTGTCTACTGGGTGACAGCGCTCATGCAAGCACACCTCATCTTGGCGCTGGCGCTGGGATGGCATTTGAAGATGCTTATGTATTGAGCAATTTGCTGGGCATGGCGAAAGGCGCAGCAGATGTTGAGCAAGTGTTTCGTTGCTTTGACGATGCGAGGAGAGAGCGGTCACAGAACGTTATTAAATTGAGCAGGAAAGCAGGGCAAGTTAATTCTTTCCAAGGAGAGGGAATTGGCGATGATTTCGAGAAGCTACATTTTGATGTTGAAGAAAGATACCGTTGGGTGTGGGACTTTGATCTCGAAACCGAGCTCATGAAAGCTAAGAAAACTCTGGGCCTTCCTTGATTTGTTAGATTTACTATTCAGTCCACGTTTGGATTGCTCTACTGGAATGAAAAGAATCGGACTATCATGTGAGTTTTTGGATGTTCAAAATCAGCCTCACTAGATTTCGTATATACGCACAGGCTATTGTCCGAGTTTTCCGAGTTTTCCGAGTTGTCCGAGTTGTCCGAGTCAGCCTTTCTGTTGGACCAATATATTGATATGGAAAGTTCCGTCTACTGTTGGCCCGATGCCATCGATAAGAGGGAGGTCTTTTTCAATCCTATTGATCTGTATGAGCTTAACATGCAAGTGGGTGATGACATCGCGGCCTTCTTAAAGCTTACATTGAGGGTTTGGAGGGAGCTGATCAGGAGTCTGTTTCGTTTCCATCAAGCTCTATATTTCAGCTGTGTTGCAAGCCAAGGGTTCCTTCAAAGTAGTCTGATTTTGAATTAGCATACTGGGAAGAAAGGCTTGAGTTTCTCTTAACTACCCCTATGAAGTAGCTATTTTGTTGTAGAGCTTAAACCCCTTCAAAACGCAGCCTCGAGCCCTCAGTTCTACGGGATATACCGTGAAGAGACGCGCGCCATCATAAAGGCTTGACCTATACGCGTATTCGAAAGAGAGGCGCACCACAGCTGATACTTGGCTACAGAACACCAGAACAATGGCTTGGTCTCCCCGAACCTGTTGATTAGAGAATGCACGGAACCAGTGACAGACTTCCTATCTCCCCGCGATTAAAGCCGACGCCGACAGCCTGGTTAGAGTTAAGTCAACGTCTGTGGCGGCGACACGGGCCCGTGCTTGGACCGAGAATTTGGGATCTTCATCCAAAGTTTACGCCACAGATAGAGTCGAGTCTTCAATAGTAGCGAATCTGCAGCCACAGGGTCCTGTTTTCGGATTAACCAGAGCTGAGTGAGACATGATCCATGAACTTTGGACCCCTCCTTCAGATGCCGATTAACATGATAAATGAGTATGTCCCATAACACGTACGAAGCAGAGCACATATATCTGACCCAAACATACCGACATCTCTTACAATTATCCACGCACTCTCTGCAGTTGATTGATTGCAATGAAGCAAGATTCGATAACCGTTGAGGCATGGGTCTGGTATTCGATAATCTGGTTCGTCTTTCTGTTCTCTTACCTGGGTGGCAGACAGTCGTAAATATTGCCCGCTAACAAGCTAGCAGGGCGTTCTTTGGATTGAGAATGTACGCTTCTCGTTCTTTTCACTCAGTTGTATTCCGCCAAGTCTGATGTGGTCTTAAAGCGTGTCGAAACGAATGCTAGGAAAGCGATCGATGGAAGTAGACGACTTCGTAATGACGTTCGCAATGGTAGGTGATGAACTAGCTCCTGATTCGCATCCCTTTCTAACGGGTTTATCCCAGTGCACTTACACAACAGCAATCACCTGCTTGTATTTGTATTACACCATCAACTCGACGCTAGACTACGACAATCTGAGCGACAAACAGGCAGCATATTTTGGCAGAAAGCTGGGAGTGATTAACATTCTCGCTGAGACCAGTATCCAAACCACGCTCTGGTGTGTCAAAGCTTGTCTTTTAATTTTGTACCACAGAATATCGTTAGTATTCCAGTTGCTTCCTTTCAGATAATAACCTTGAGTTTTCCATCTGATGATCTGCAGAATATACTCCGCACAGAGCATTGCCATCAAAGTCGTTGCGGGATACACTGCAGCCGGTTTTGGAGCTGTCATGATTGGTCTTTATGGCGGATGGTGCCGGCCATTCTCTCAGTACTTAGTTCTCAGTCCCGTAGTTGGTATGAGCCTCTCCAATCCTCGCGTATATGTTATTGTGTTGCTCCTCTAGATCTTTGCTTACATACATGGGGGAACTAGAACAGTGTCTCACTTGGCACAGTTACAATATTCTACAAATGACCTTTAACCTTTCCAGCGATCTCGCCATTATCTGCGTTCCTATCTCCCTGCTCCATGGGATATCCATGACTCTGTCAAAGTATGTAACATCCAATACGGACTTGTATTCTACTAATACTTGCTTACAGAAAGATCATGGTGGGCGGTATTTTTGCACTCGGGACATTCGTTGTGAGTACAGCTAGAGCGCTCTGCATGTCTTGTCTCAGCGTCCTCTCATTCTATGGATCATAATTGCGACAGATCTAGTGAAAGAATATTTGCTAACTGCGACTCATCAGATGATTGCTGCAATTCTGACAAAAGTGTCGGTTTTTGTTCACCCCGACCAGCCAGTCTGGCTACCGTGGAGTGTTCGAGAAGTAAGCACAGCGGTGCTAGTTGGAAATTTGACCACCTCTATTCCAGTCTTCCGAGCAGCTTACGCATTTATTAAAGGTCTGAGGGAAAGCATGGCGTCAGATCGAAGTCAAACAAGAACTAGTCTTCTTCCCGACTCGAAAGTCTAGACATGGATTTGGATCTGCTTTGATTTACCCGCAATATATAGTTAGTTGAGAATCACACATTGGAAATAGATTTCATTCCGGTCTTTTCATGAATATTTAACACAACGGTAACTCGAGAACTGATTAAAAACTTGCAATTGGTAGTCATGCGACCAACTTCTCTTTTCGTTACCGAAGTTTTTCTTCGGTCCCTGAAGTTGAACGTGAAATTCGATCCCAAGAACCAAAATGGAAACTCAGACTGTTAATCTAGCTGAACATCCCCAAACTCAACTCCATCTTTTACCGCTTCCCCGTACATGACTCCAAATATGTATGCACTGCCCAATAGTTTGAAGCAACCCTGCCTCTGCGGACTTGGGCGAAGCATCATCGGACATGGACAACCAGAGATGACCCAAACTTGGTCACCAGGCTCACAAAATTTGGACACCATACCTGGTCTTCTTGCAGAAGTAACGCAGGGAGACAAGTCATGCCGGTCTCGCATACAATTGTAAGAGTTAAGGAATGTGCGAGAAGCTTTACCTATTGATTCGGCATCGGCAAAATCATGGAGGAGTGATATCTCTTGGATAGTTTCCGCTTCAGATTTGCCACGTTTTCGCGCAATCCAGTATAGCAGCCCAAGCTGTAACGTCTTCTCATCAGGAAGTTGGGCAGAAATGGAGTATGAAGGAGAAATGAACTTGTCTGCAACCACTGTTCTAGCGACTGCAACATCTAAGTTTGTATCTCCAAGTTCCAAACCTGCAGCAAGAAATGCGTCGTAGCTTTGCGGCAAGAACGTATTCCGATCATAGAGTTTGAAAACAGCTTGGAGAACATCGACACGTTTTCCTGATAGCACTAAGATGGTCTCATCATCAGGGCTGAATACAGGCTCGAATGGGTCCGAGCCAGCCGCTTTGTAATCCGGTACAGCAGCAAACTTTCGGCACGAAATCGACCACACAGGCTGAAGGGGCCCGACGAGCCCACCCGCCCAGGATGGAATGTCGAGCCGAAGGCCTCCTAATCCTGCCCGTGATAGCAGCTCGAGCCCCCACGGCTGACAGATGAGATACCGAGCTATTCTCGCGACCGTGACCTTAGCTGGGGACTTGTAATCTGGCTGGAGTTCGGTTCGATCACTATCAGTCGCCATTCCTAGGAGACCAAAGAAGTAATCCTGCTGCACCGAAGCGAGACGGCCAGGAAGAAGCGTAATCAGCTCGTCCAGAGAGCGACTATTCTCATCGTTGGATTCTTTTCTTATGATTCTGAGAGTACCAAGCGTTGAGAACGAAACAACGATATCATAAACATCAGGTTCGCCAAGCCATGTGTCACTTGGTATGGATGCATTACTGTTTATTGTAGCCAACCAGAGATGCTGCCACGGGAATTCAACTCCACCACAGCTGAAGATGACATCTCTGGCCAGCACAAACTCCTGCACCGTCCAGAGTCTCTGAAACCAGGGTCGAAGCCATATCTTCCGTGCGGCTAACCACCTCTCATCAGTCCTTGGCGGAGGAGGTCCGGAATTCTCGGGGAGTGGCAAGAGTTTCATTCCAATCCTCTCCTCACTTGATTCCACTGAGCGGCCGTTCATTCCGTAAGGAGCGATGCAGTACTTCCACCACCAAACTAGCATTTCAACACCTGCCGCGCTCTCATCCCCCTCGTCTCCAAGAAACACAACGGTCCTGCGTGCGCTTCGGTAGATATCACCCATAAGCCGTACTTGCTGCTCCCTTTCATCGAGGTCATCTTGATTGATGCAAATTCCGTCCGCCCATAAGAGTCGATCTTGCTCGCTATGGCGCAAACGTTGTAGAGCTAGTGTGAGAGAGGCTGTAACTTTGATTATACCGCTTTGGGTTGCGAAGGAGAATTCTTTACTGGGCGATCCCCAGGCATATGAAAGTGCTTCAAATGCTTCAATGTCGTTGTCCGTTGTGCCATTTGCGAGGGCTTCGATATAGTGGCTCAAGCTCCGCGTGATAAGGCTACCGCGAAGAGGCCGATGGCCTGCCCCTGGTGATAAAACGAGGATTCGAATTTCTTGGCTCTTAAGCTTTCGATATGCAAAAGGCTCCATCTCTGAGGCAGAGTGCTCATCGTGTGGAGAATATCATTCAGGCAGACGATTTTGTGGGGATATATGGCGTTGGAGTCGTGGTGCCAAGCAACGGTGGCTGTGGCTATGCTTTGAATTGAAGCGAATCAAGGGAGGACAGAGCTGGCCGTCTGTATGCACACTACCTGTTTCCCTCCAAAACCAGGCGTGTGTAATTTCAGGCAAAATTTCTGTTGCGGCCTCATTAGACTCTAAGTACCCTGTAAAGTGGCTACTTTTACTACTCGCTGTTTGTCTAACAAACAGTTACTTTGTAAATAAATGCGATTTTTTCGCCTACAGCTGTACTGAACTGGTCTAGTTGGGGCAAAACGAATACCAACACAAAGCCCCATTAGAGAATTTTACCAGAAGTATATAAAATGCTAGAAGAAGCTGCAGACAAGACGGCGTAGGTTGAGGTTACGAGTTTGAAAACATAGTCTTATGTACTTCGGGACTCCCTGCATCCAAATTGCAATACGGAAATCGCAAATGCTATAACTTGCTCGATGAATCTAAGGTCTTCTCTTTCCCCTCCTTTACCCAAAGCCTGCAACAGATTGACATTAATGCCAACTCACCTCCCCAACTTCCGATATTCTCATTCTCAAGTCACAGACAACTACTTCTTGAGCACATTTGCAGCTTCCTCCATGCATCATACTGTAATCATACAACCACTCAATTCTAGTAGAGAAATACATCGTAGGAATAGGATGTGGCTCAGATACTAAAAGCCTCAGGTATGATTGGCCTGCCGTGCAGGTTGTTGCAAGTTGGTGGAGTGCAGCTCCCATGCAGGCTGGAGCCTCGCCGAGTTGGTGTGACATCCCCCAATATTCGACGATTGCAACTCCGGGGCTGAGCGCAATCTCTGCTGATAATAAGACAAACTTGGTTGTCTCATTTTGGGCGCTTTTGTCCCTCTTTCCTGAAATCTCTCTCAAATTGGGCTTTATTCATTGGGCTCATCTCTCCCCCATCAAAGCAGTAGTCATGGCTCAGAACGCAACCCGCGTAGGCTGGGTCTCTGCTGACTCGGGCCGCGATACCTCGTCAATCCTCTGGAGTTGTTTCTCCGTCCTACTTGTCTGTACTTGGAGCTGCATCCATTTAAATCTTCCCAGTATTGAAGAGTCCGAGGCTGGATTTCGCAAATGTTGTGGTATTCCCTACTTCCCATCAACACCACTACTACGCAAGTGGAGACGCAAAGTTATTTGGATGCTAGGCATTATTATTGCGCCTGAAGTAGGGGTTGTCGTTGCTACGGCCGATTACATGTATGCGAAGAATGGTTTGGCCCACGCAGACAGTTTCCATGGAGAGATTTATTCAGATAGAAAGAAGGAAGTCGATGATGTGCTTGCTTCCGTGGGCGCGGCGCAGATCAAGATACCCCGAGAACAACTTACCATAAGTCATGCCTTTTTGGCAAATATGGGCGGTTTTAAGATCGCTCTTACGCGTCGACAAACTCTGCGTACAGACCCAGAGACAGCGAACTCCGATGAGTATAACATCCAGGAGGAGCGAAGAAGAGATCCTGCAGAGTCAGCTACCACGATCAAAAAGATACATGCTGAGAAGACATACATCACGGAGTATTGGGTTGGAGACTTTGCAGAGCTAGGTATGAAATTCCGCAAATAAAGATGCCTTGTACTTTCTGCTCACAGGCATTCTTAGAACGTTGGAGAATAAAATTTCCAGATATTCAGATGCCAAGTGAAGAAGATATCAAGGGCCGCAGCAAAAGTGATGGATTTACCAAAACATTTGCATGTGTACAATCTGCTTGGTTGTGTATACAGTGTATTGCTCGAGCTTCCCAGGTATGCCAACGTTCCGGATAAGATTCAGAGTATCAGGTACTCTTGAACTAAAATCCAAAACGAGCAAGAGAGACCTTGCTAATACCGCGGTTCCGGTGGGTAGGGTCTTCCAATCACGCAACTCGAACTCTCGACCGTCGCATTTGTATTTTGCGGAATATGGATGTACCTGCTATGGTGGGACAAACCTTTTGGGGTGGAAAGAAGGGAGTCTCTCGTTGCCACCGACGTCTCATTTTCAGCCGCTTCCGCACATGAGAAACGTGATATCGTCCAAGGTATACTAGCCACAAGAGATCTGGACCGCTTGAAGCTGCGGCGATACCGCGCCGAGATGCCGAGAGTATTTGAAATACTCAGGCTGAACTTTAAACGAGAAGACATGCTCGCCATTTCGAATCGTTTTTATCGAGCTCTCAGACGCGTATCTTGTTTCTCCATGAGACCCAAATCACCAAATTCACCAGAGCTAAATTATCCTACCGGAATGATGTTAGCATTCTATTTGTCAAGCTATTTGTTCTCGGGATTTCATCTTTTAGCTTGGAATTGGGACTTCCCTTCCGACACCATCAGAATCTGCTGGAGGGTTTTCGCTACCGTTGCTACGGGTGCCAATCCCGTTATAATCTTGGTCTCATGGGTGGATTTGGTGTATTTAAGTGGTACGATGGTTGAAAAGACTACTGATAGGTTATTGATGGTAACCTATTTCTTTGTGGCGGTCTCGTACTGCCTCGCGCGTGTTGGGCTCATTGTATTGATATTCTTCTGTTTTTCTTCAATGCCAGAAGCCGCGTACGAGTCAGTTGAGTGGACAAAGTTCCTGCCTCACTTCTCTTAAGGTGGCGGTTATGTCACGCGCGATTTATCTAGCAGTTGAACTGTTTCGGGATTAAAGAATAGGAAAATGGATAAATGGTTACCCTTTGGTGCAGTCAGTCAGTGCAAGTCACTCTCTAACATACATTAATGATACCCAAATGTAGACACATTGAGTTCGCTTTCAACCAATCCAGGAGCTTTCGAATTGCGACGTCAACTCTATGAACAGGGAAGACTAAGGTAGGTTCTTGGTACAGCTTGTTCTTGCACCAAAAGTATCACGATCCAGGTTTTGTATACAATCCGTGCTCGCGCTTGTGCATTGTGTTTGTCTAGTTCTACCAAAAATCTCAATATTTTACCTGCATAGAACTCACGATGTGTATACTCCCCAAGTTTGGTACTGCATAATAAAGTCCCCATGAAAATATTGCAATGGACTCGAAAGTCTTGGATCAAATTCTAGATCTATGCTAAAGTTTTTTTTTGCTCCAAACACAAGCTCATTGCCGCGATAAGATCAGGTACACGCATGACTATCGACCCATACACTGGGGAAGAGTCCAAATTTCGCTCAAGCAAGTACTATCACATTTTCCATCTCCCCTCCTCCTTCGCTAATAAAGCCCAATCGTAATGTCACCCTTGATCCTGGCCGTTAAGTGAATCTCCGCCTCCAGATCTAGCTTGATGCCGACCAGCAGCGCCGGAGCCTTCAGCTGCCCATTGTCATCCGTCGCGCCTTTTATCAGCCCGCCCGCAGGGGCACGCAGGCCATCCGATGTTGGCAATTTCGCATTCTGGATATTTGCTCCGATGGGCTTGTTGGATGTATCGATTGGGCTGGAGTTTGCGGACTGATTGAATGCTGCTCTGAGAGGGTGTTAGTTTTGTCATAATTGGGGGTACGGGAAGCTCACGAGGAAGACATTTTTGGTAAAAGCCGGTTATATGAACAGTGGACGTGGAGAAATTAATGCTTTTCTTAATGCCGTTGATCGCGGAGAGGATTATTCGGCGGAATGTGATTGAATATTAGATAAAACAAAGTTTGCAATGAAATCTCACCAGGAGAGGTTGTAGTGAACAGTTGGAAAGTGAGCGACTTGCTTTTTTACCTGCTCCCACAGGAAGGCCCTAATACTATATACGGCCGTCCCATCTCATTCCTTCCTTTAGCCCGATAGGCCAGATCGTTACGTCTTAGCAAAGGCTACTATTCCAAATAGCATTGAGACGCCAAAACATTGGTATCATCCGATCAACGTGTCGTTGCATGGTGTGAATCTGGAGAGCTAGGCTCATGGCCTCATTAGTGACCCGGATATCGTTTAGCGAATAAAATCATCAACTGATGTTATCCCCACGGCATGTTTCAAACCCACCCGCGACAGTTCAAACCTTGTCGTCGATCTTTCATGATGCGATTATGAGCCTCTATGGACTGAGCATAAATTTGGGCCCGTGAAGCTTGATTCAAGTCCAGGGTTCGCAAAACAGGACACCCCAGCTGCTTCCCGAATCTAATTGGCGAATTTGATATTGACTGGCTTTATCATCACAGAAGTTCTCATTTCACTCTCTGAAGTCAACCAAACGTGACAAGTGGAATTCCCAAACATGACTTCCATCCTCATCGCTCTCCTGGCAGCACCAGCAATACTAGCTTCGAATGAAGCAATACGGCAAGGACAAACCAAAGACAGACGCGAAGAACATCGAGCACGAAGATCGAATCTTGTCGTGAGCTGTGATGCAGCCTCGCCTCATGCACTAGAGTTAGACCATCGACAAGTCGCTCTCAAAAATTCCAAGGTCAGTTGATTCGCTACATCTCGCACAGCGCTGATACTGATATCAATGTACAGCTATACGTAAAGACGGATCCATCAGACAACACACTCCATCCCTTCACGGGCTACTATCTTCCTTACCCCGACAGCTCTTACGAAGGCCTCGTCTCAACCATCACCGACGCGGCACCCATTCTTAACTGGATATACGTCGACCGCGAGACATATGAGTTCAAGTATGGCGTTCGTACGGACGCGCAGCCAAATATCACAGGACCCTTTGATTGTACTCGCCAAGATCGCAGGCTGACTTTGGAGAACTACGAAGGATGTGTTGCTGTAATGGAGGAAGAGGGGGAGATGAAGGGGATGTGGGCTTTGTACTTTGATTTCGATGAGGATGGATTGAAGGGGAAGCTGGGGAGTGAGAGGAAGATCTTGGACGTGGAGTTGGTCAGGTGGGAGAAACGGGTCAGGAAGGGAAGACCACTTGGGTAGATTTATGATACCGTATCGCTGGAATGCACATGTCCTCAAATTCATCTGATATAATATTTGCCTGGAGTTGACAATGCCCCCTTCTTTCGGATCGATGCGAACCAATGAAAGCTTGGGCCTGTTGCTGAAAAACGATTCGAGACTCAGGTAGTCAAGCTCAGGTCTAGAACGATTCGAATGTCCAGGGAAGCTCCAGGGTACGGGCCGCCCACGAGTAGAAGCTCCTGTCATAAGAGTGTCAGACACTAAGTCCTGATATCGTTCGATGACCCACCTACCTCATGCCAGTCCGAACGGCCCGCTCCCCATGAGCTGTCTCCAAGGGTATTCCTGTGCGACCCCTGAAACATTAGAAAACAAAAGACGTGACAATTTTTCTCCCGTGCGTTTATGTGAGCTTGTAATATGGGTCGATTAAAACTGAGCTGAAACGCAAGCGAGCAGTAGAGCTGCTAGAGAAGCTGTGACGGTCAAGGGAACAACGCGCCATCACCATGACTTATCAGCTGAGTTTCAGATAGGTGGAATGAATAGGATCGCATCTATCACTCAAGTGGCGCCACAATTGCGAATATCTTGAAGATGAGCAGAAGTCTCACCCAAGTAACTAATTCGAATAATGAAGGCCGTCCGATCAGATTACATTGATGAGAGAGTAATCTTGGACATTTGGTCGAGATGGAGTCTCTACCAAAATTGGATACCGCCATGCCGGATTCCCAGCGATATTCATACGCATCTTCGACGAGCTCACAGCCAAGTTCGGCACGCGATTCGTATAGCTCGATCTCGGAGGAATCAACTGCCTCGTCGCGCACGTCATTTTCGTCGGTCTCAGGCCTTCTAAATCGCATTTCAACCTTTTCTCGGACATCGTCCGACTCTCTCCCCAAGCTGACCCAGAATAATTCCACAAACTCCAAAAATCCTTCGTGGAACTCTGTAAAGCGATGGAGTAAAGTTGAGCCATCGGTGGAGTGTGTTCTCTATAATTAAATCTGTCGCTGGAACCTAATATTTTCTAGGCCCGAAAATCCATCGCAGGTAGTCAGTCCGGCAGACCAACCACAATCTAAAAGTGTAGCTCCCAAAGATGGCCATTTCGCGCTGGGTCAGCTGCAAGATGTACGACAAATTATGTGCGTAGCGTTTGGAGCTTTTGATCGATACTATATATTGTGGGAAGATAACTCTGGAGAATTCCACGAAGGTAAGAGAGTAAGATTTCACAAGATTCCAACGTCGAGGATATGTGAGCCATGCTAAAATCTGGAATTGAAGAAAGCCAAAATCTACCAGAGAGTTTGTCCAATTGGCTCTCTCCCACAAGTGGACAAGCACGCGATATCCCAACACTACAGGTGTCTTTCGGATCCAACGATGAATTCTTTGCGTCAGATCAGTTTGGGAAGATATCGAGTCGAGATTCGAATGTAGCCAGCGAAGTGAAGGAGGCGCCACCTCGTCCCGCGAGTATTTCAAGAATAGCAACGAAAAAGAGAGCTTTGACTATTGCAAGTTCCACTCCACCGCAAGATATCCAAGAGAAAGGGATTGAAAGCCCTCTAAAACCTAGGCTGGAAAGAAGAAGGACAACAGCGGATTGGTCTGCAAGCCCAGTGTCCGAATCGAAGCCGTCAGAGGCACCCCCGGATGCGCGTCCATCGGGGGTGATGAACTCAAAACCAGATTACATGAGGGCAGAGGAGCGGCTGTTTAGGAGATTCTCAAATCCGCAGCGATGGAGGCCAGAGAAGAAAGCCGACAATGAAAGTGAGACACCTCCTCCAGCGAGGCCTCCTTGGTCTAAGAGAAATTCTATCTTGGTGAACAGGGATCAACTGCGGGTCGAGAAGAAGGAAGAAGTCAATAATCAGGTTTCTGGAGGATACGTCGATGCCGAAGCTCAGACTCAAGTGGTAGATGAGGCGGAATCAGACACATATGCGACAATGCAGTTCGAACCATCGGATCCATGTCCCCTTCCAAGACATTTGCAGTCTTTTGGCTTCATGTCTGAGATGTTCGACGGCCAGTGTCGACTGGGAGATGCGCTTCTGTATCTGTAAAATGTAATTGTTCGCCAGAAGACTCCATAATGTATATGTCTTGTGGTTGGGAAATTGCCATGCACATCCTGATAAGCGGATGATAGCCAGCTAGCCTCCTCATCTCCGGGGTACGGTTATGGTCAATGATCAGGACACGGTATGATGGATTGGTTCTCGCGGAGCTCGAGGAAGTGATGATTTTGGTATAAAAGCTGCGTCCCAGGGTCGAATTTACGTATATCATCTTTCCGTTGATGCTATCATGATGATCAGAATGAGGAGGCGAAATGGCTACCAGAGATTCACGAACGGCTCGAATTCCTTGCTTGCTGAACGGAAAGCTAAGAGTACCAGCACAACAATAATCTCTCGACACATAGCACAGTTTCTCCATGAAAGGCAGAAACAGGACTTCCGATTTTGCATTATCATTCATCCGTCTCTCAAATATGGATTGTATTATTCTTTGAGCCGAACTACTGGGTGGTGAGATCGGGATATCAGATTAAGGGAAGTGGGATAGAATATGAGCAAGGGCCAGGATGGTCACGGCAGCGGGAAGGTGGATTGAAGTGCAGAAGCCGATTCTTGATATAGTACTGATAGGAGTGCTGGAGGATCGAGGCAACGCGGAAACCGTAATAGCTTCCAAGATTGTATGATACCTTCTTCTGATGGTGCACAGATGAGTGTGTAGTTGGAATGAAGGGGGTATATAATCTTTCGCCGTCTTTCTCCTGCTGCTCTCCCTACTGCTACTCTCCATCCTATATCTGCCTCGTATCTTACTCCATCAGTTTCGAAAGAGCGAGTGCAAGGGTAGTGTGTTGGCGATTGATAGCATAGTGGATGGTACCTTAGGTAGCTAGTAGATAGTAGACACGCGGCCTGTACTCTATCACCAGCTAGTATTCTACGAGCTTATATTTTATCGCCCACTTGATGGGCCTAAAGGGTATAAATCGTGTTTCAATTGAGATGTCCGTACAGAACGCAATAATCTGTCCAGTGAACATTGCATTCCATGGTTAATTGATTGTGATTGTGATTGTGTTGCTGTTGCAGGTGTAATCACGATCCAATATCGACAAAGGGTGTCGTCTCGAAGCGTTCAGATGGCGCAGAGTAGTTTAGGCAGGGAGATTTGAAGCTTAACAGCACATTGTAATCTCGGTATACAATCTCAATCATAATCACGATCACAAGGAGCAAAGAAGAAACAATGGTCTGTACTTTATAAAGCCGTGAAATTGGTAATGGTATGTTCATGAAGTATAGGTGGCTTGCATCATCCTCTCCCAATCCGTACGCAGGTCTGCCGACCGCCGACCAAGTCGAAGCTGGTCTATTGTATCAATCGTATCATGTCATCTCATCCATCCCCTCCGTCCTATCGTAACACGCCCGCAGACTCTCTAGTTGGAGTACTTGGCGTCGACCTTGTTACTGTGAAGAGAGAGATTGTTAGCTGTGCCGGGTAACAAATTTGACAACATCTCTGCAGTGAGATGTTCAAAGAAAGGTAGGAAAAACATACCCAGTCTGCTTCTCGTAGAGTCCTCTTGCACCATCAGTGATCTTCTCACCCTGCTCACGGCTCAAAGTGTGTCCAGTCTTCTTTGCGAGGAAGTCGAGTGCTGTTTGACCTTGTTAGCATTCCGTTCAATACCTAATAGGCAATGCTTCACCCCACACTCCAACGGGAAAAGAAAAAGGAAACATACCCTTATCACCATAATCCTCAGAGGCGCCGGCAGCTGGAGCAGTTCCAGTGGCAGCTGGGGCACCCTCAGCTGGAGCTTGGGTGGTGTTGGAAGCAGTGTTTGATGAGCCAGAGGCCATCGCACTTTGAGCCTTCTTGAGGAAATCCATTATGATGAGTTGGTTGGTTGGTTGGAACTGGTGAGTGTGATGAAGGTGATGAAGATGATGATGATAGGAGGCAGGAGAGATGGGTCAGATGGAGGGGGATAGAGCTATATACCCCTCTATGAGCAGCAGAAACAAGCTTGTACTAAAAGCGGGGTGTTCCTAGAGTCGCATAGTCCGTCGTCTAGTGTCCAGTGTCCAGTGTTTGCGTCTCCCTATGCATCCCTAGTCGAGCTGAGGGGGGAGGGGGCTGAGAGTGAGACATGTGCCAGAGGTGCAGAGGTGCGGGTGTTGAGGTGGTGGTGTGCGTGTGCGTGTGCGGGTGAAGGCGGATGATGTGCGATGTGATGTGCCGTCGCTGTGTTTGCGTTGGTGTTTCTCAGCTGGACGTGGATGGACGAGGCCGAAGATAGCGGGGTGGAGTGCAGGTGGATCTCACCCCTCCATATACGTCATTGCTGCGATTGGCGAGGATGCATGTTTTGCTGCTGCGCCTTCGCTTTAGCCGGCGGGTGTCTTGATCGATCCAGCTCTAGATTCGACTTATCGCGGCGCAGATTTTTAATTCCCGCAGATTCAATTAAATTGTTCAGCTGCATAGCATTCGATTGGATTGACGGCGATTGACTGGGATTGGATTGGGATGTATGAAATAAAAATAAAATAAACAACATCTTGAGCCCGGCACATGATCTGAATGTCACGTGATGTGACCAACAAGCGTGACTTGAATATCCGAGTCCTCTCCTTCACCTTCCTCCCTTTCATCCTCCAACAAACTACATAGCATTCTCCCAGCTTTTCAAATACATGTGAGATTTTACTTTCTACGATAATTCGGTTTTATCAGATCGAGTTCTATCCGGTCGTAATACTCCTCATTCTCAGTCACGTACCTACCTAAGTTCCAGTCAGTCTCTATCCAAGTACAATCGTCTGTGTAATACCGACTATTCTCTGTTCTTAGTCTACATTTGAAACATCTCTGCTGGGTATCTTTATCTAATATGCTGCTTCCAACGCCTCAATTCATCGATCTGACTTGATCGAGCTAACTTCCTCAACAGACCACAATACGCCCTTCTTTTCCTTCTCACTATTATGACTCGTCGACGACGTTTTACTAATTCGCCTTCGATCCCCATTCTCAGCTATATCCAACGCCTTCACTTCATCCACAAACCATACGACACTCTCCTTTTCCTTCTCACCATACCCATCACTACTCGAAGAGGTCTCGCTCACTCGCTTTCCTTTCCCCGCTCCTTCTCCCTCTATGTTTCCACTACTTGCTGAAGGGGTCTGTACACGCCCCTCCAAGTCTTCCGTTTTCACATCTGGCCATTTCTCATCTGCACAGATAACGCCTACAAACACTAGCATGCACGTCACTACTAACATCGTCAAAAGCGCCGCTCCAGCCTTGCTCCCTCTCGTTGGCGGAAAATACAACAAACTCGGTTTCGCCCTCGGTTTCGCACCCGCCGCCGGATCACCCTTGCTCGTTCCTCCTGTGCTCGCCGTCAGAGGGGCACCAACAGCCTGGATCATATTCGCCAAAACCACCTCCAGAGCGGCCATCTGCTGTCCGGCACCGGTTGTGCCATCCCATGAACCGGTAGCATTGGCGCTACCGTTGCCCAATGCCCAGCTATAACCACAGAGGGTGCTACTTGCGCCCCCGGTGCACTGCTTCATGGCTGCTTCGGCCGAGATGCGCAGGAACGGCTGGATGAGCGGCCGGGTGAAGGGCGCTAGTTGCGTAGTGGTAGCAAGGCAGCGGATTAGGTACGCTTTGAAGGAGAGCATGTCCGTGTTGCATGTTTTTGTTGGTTCGCAGGTTGGCTCGTAGGCGGTACCGTTGGGGAAGAATATGTTCAGAGTTGCGTTGAGCAAGAGCTGGGTCCGTGATTCCCAAACTGCGGAGGCGTTCGTCTATCTTGTTAGCCAGGAGGAGATATTCGGTCAATCCTTCAACCGGGAAAGTCAACACGCCAGGTCAACTCACGTAATTATACATGGTCGCTGCTCCTAACAGCCAGTAGCCGGCATTATACGAATACGGAATCCCATTGACTCCATGGCAGTTACTCTGCACCGTCACGCCATCCCAGACAACATATCCGCCAGCACCCTTGCCATCGAATGAGAAATTACGACTCGCGGTGGAATACGGCTGTAATTCCATCAAGCCAACGCGGGTGATCCAATCCCAGGTAGTCACCGCCCACTTTGCATAGGTGTCGTTGCCAGTATACCTTGCTAAGCGTGCACCAAGGTTAAACATGCATCCATTGGAGATGGAGTTTTTGTAGTTCCAGCCGTCATTGAAGAAGTACACTTGCCACCTGAGACCACCGCCACAGGTGCCGGCTTCCTCCCCAATTTCAACTTGGAAGCGACTGGCGAACTCATTGAACACAGCTTGAGCGAGACTGAGCCATTGTGGCGAGGAAGGAGGTGGATTTGGGAAGGCTAGCTCAGCGGCTGTCATGGCTGCCATGCCCCAGAAGCCTGAAGTCTATCAGTAAGTCACGTCGGATATCACATGCGTACAGGAAGATAGCATTTCAACAAACCTTGGTCATCATTCCCCATACCCATCGTCTGATTAGGCGGCATATAATCCGCATTCGGGCCAACCTGGTACAGCAAACCTTCCATCACAACGTCATTATACACCGTATCATTTGTCGCAAACCAATAATTAATCATTACAGCCCAGAGGCCACCACTCTCCCACCAGTAGTACGGCGACGAAGGGAGTTGACCTGGCGTCCCCCCGGAGTAATTGCCACGGTAGATACTCATGAGATCATAGGCGAGCACGCTTGAAACGGATTTGATGGATTCTGAGTCTGGTTAGTTAAGTAATAGCGAAGTGTTGGTGACTTGATTCGGACATGTGACGAGCTGTGGTGAAAGTAAAGTAGATACATACCCACCGAAGAACTATTCCATTGGATCGCAACAGCAACGTTCGCCGTCGCCAGCACAAGCAAGGCTACCACCGCAGCGGGTCGAAGTGACAATCCCGGAGTAACGAACATCTCAGGGACATGTCTTACCTCAGTCAAGAAGATCTGAAGGGAATCCACAGGAAATCCAAAACCCGACAATATAGTCAAGAAAGAAGAATGAAGAGGAGAACAAGACTCCCTCCCCCGTGATCAAAGCATAAGCACCAAGGTACCTACCGGCCTATCTACGCAGACAAAGACATATGAAGCAGCCCCTCCGACGAGGCTCCCTATCTTCCTGCACGAATGAATCTGCCACGCGGCGGTCCGAGTCAATCGAGAAACATGTGGTACAGGCGGTCACACATTCCCAATGCAAATCCACCCACCTCGGGCGTTCTGAGTACTGACTCCCACTCTCAGAGTATTACTACTCACACTGTTTTACCCAGCTCTGTCGCACAGCCCCTCCAGGAGTCGCCGAATGCAACGAGTGGCAACCGTACCCTCGAGGCACGGATTGCGTCCGGCTCGGTCATTGGCTGCGACTCAAACGACCAGCCAGTCATGTGGACGCGACCTTCCTTGCATAAAATGAGGTCGCTGGATAGGCATGCAAGGACGTTGGATTTTTGCTATAAACCCCGCACGACTGTGATATTAACCTTATCTCGACGTTATTTGTAGGGAAAACCTCTCCGCATGTGGTATGCTTGGCTGCAAATTGTACTGTTGTTGAATAGCCGAGGGGTGGATGCCAAGGTGCGCTGCTGGTAGATTGCTTGGGGTGTCTCGGTATATACGTCGTGAAGAGATACAAAATTGAACTAGAAAATAAAAAATTCCAAGTCCCTAGCGCCATTGCTAGAGAATCGTGATTTCAAAGTTCATGTTGTGTGACCCGCGGTGCGCGGCTTAGTAAAGACTTTGTTATCCTGGCCTACCGAGCGGAGGACATGGAATATGATCCTCGTATGTAGCTAATGAAGTGCATAATAGTTAAGAACATAAAAGCTACAATAAATAATCAAAGCCCTACAAGTTCGAGACATTCTTATAAACGACCCAGCGTCTCAACGGGTAATTGGTACTTATACTCCACCGACATGCTGGTGACATTCTCTTGTATACAGTGACCAGAGGACACAATAAACACAGTTGAAAGGCACAGAGAAGAAGTAAGGATGAGGGACTTGCAATTACATCAAATAAGGACTAATATCCTCGTGGCGAGTCAAAGATATACTCGCAGGGAAGTGTGATCTAGCCATCGAGGAAGAACCCGACGCGCGCGCCGTGAGATCTATTGCATAAGATTTGATTTCTCTAGTATTGTTTGTACTGATTTGAGTGATTTGGAGGGGTGTGGTTTGTACTTGTAGTAGAGAGGAGAAGTTTAGAGGTGTCAAGATGGGGTCAGGATAGAGTAAAATAGGAATGCAAGAGTAGGGAGCGGAAGTAAGAGAGTAGATAATAGAAATATAGAAATGCATGGAAGTAAAGGCAGGATAGAGAGCTAAAAATAAAAGTAAGTTAACTGAGGAAGAATATAATAGTATGTGGAATAGACGTATCCATCCATCCATTCATCCCGTTTACTTGGTCATTGAGCTGTGTTATAGTAGTGGTGTGCCAATATATATATATATATAGCACTAATGATAGCATGAGGTACCCAAGGTAACCTATGTACCTGAGCGCTAATAATCAATACCCCAATAAATTATTTGCTTTGCATTGCTTCGACTCGTTTTTATTTAGTTGAATATAGCACTTATTTTACCTGATAATCAATCTACCATTAGCCATTCACGCTTTAGAAATTCATCCTTTAGACATGCACCATATTACACATCAATCTCAATAGCCACTCATCTATCAGATATCAATCCGAGCCATGCAAGCCTTCTACGCCTCGATATCCCATGCCTCGATATCCCACGCCTCAACACCTCACGCCAGAGAAGACCAGCTGGAGAAGAACAGGCTGGGATAGAATAGAATAGAATAGAAGGAAACGCAGCATGTTGAAGCTTCAGCCACGGAACACGAAACTGCAAAAGACACGTGAAAGTTATGTTCAGATGAAAGGTATGTTCAATAGGTAAACTCAAAAGCCGCATTCAAAAGCACCCACTATCACTGTATCGCTCCCTGCAGAAAAACGCAGGGAAGCGCAGATGCAGGCTAAGGTATACCTTGGTAAGTAAATGCCTCAAACATAGCTCATAGATCGTAGAGGATATAGGTAGTATATACCTGAGATATTTAATTTGTCTCCTTCCTTGCTTAATGTTCCCATCTCATCTCTCCAATCTTTCAAATTCCCTTCTCCTATAGTCCTCCCCCTCTTCCTCTCCTATCTCTCCCATTTCTCCCATTTCCCATCTCTCCTCCCTCTCCTCCTATCTTTCCTACCCCTTCTATACTCCCCACAAACAATACTCCTCACAAAAAATACTCCTCACAAACAATACTCCTCACAAACAATAATCCTCGCAAACAAAATCATCAAAAATACACGTAAACCGCAAAACTTACTCAAAACGCAAAATGAAAAATACCCAGAATGCAAAACGTAGAATACATAGAATACAAAAGACGTAGAGGAGGAGGTAAAACAGAGGGAGGGAGGGAGAGAGGGAGATAGGGAGGGAGGGAAAGAGGGAGGGAAGACTACCCGGAGAACTGCTGGGAATTAGAATCGAGTCCTGGAACGAACTACTAGACTAGCTAGGGACTGGGACTGAACTGAAGTGGACTAGAACTACTAGATTGGACCTGAACTGAACTAAGATCGAGTTGGGACTGGCTTAAGTAAATGGGTGAGTGAGTGGGTTAAGTGTGTGGGTGAATGGATTGATGGGTGATATTCTTATATTTTATATAGTATACAGTACGGAGTTTGTTGCCTGATGCTTTGATGCTTTGATGCTTTGATGCCTTGGCTGCTTGTCGTGTTTATGTGATGTGATATGTCCTGCTGCGTTTTTGCTGTTCTACGTTGATCTTATATATCTGCGTGTATACTTGACATATTTGATACGTACATGCTACATGCCACTTCTGCCCACTTGTCACATGCCCACCTATCACATGCCTACCTGTCACCAGTCTATTCTCACATATCCACATTGTATCTACTTGCGCTTCTGAATGCTAACTTTCTGTATGTTTGTCATTTTATCTGTTGGTCGTATGTAGGTATAGTAGGTAAGGTATGTAGTACTGTGCATCCATCCACTCACTCTCTCCACTCTTCTCCACGCATTCAACACATCCATGCACTCCACGATATCCGCTGCTCAAATGTAACATGACCAAGTCAACCCACTCGACTATTCGACTCATCCCGTATCATATCATTCCATGTCAACCCATATCAACCCATTTCCATGCCGAAAACGCCGTATGTATGCAATTCCCATCCCAAAACGCAACCCAGTACATTATGTCCATCGCTTCTCATTCGTAGTCGACATATATTCATTCCTCTCCGTCGCGTCGTTTGGCTATTCCATTCTCGGGTGGAAACAGATCATGCATCATCTTGGTACACTTGATATGCCATAATCATCATCCAAAGGAGGAACACACATCCCACTAATTCAAATGCCCACGCTGCCGTCCAACTCTGGCCTGCATCAAAATTAGCACCACACAGGCATGTCCACGGGCACAGGAAAACTTACAAATACTATTCTGCTCCAACCAAGCCAAGGTATCGACGCTAGCACCTGTGCTCTGCCGACCTGTCACGTACAGATTGCAATTCCCATTCACGCTTCCGCTGGGACCCCACAGTTCGATAGAAATGACGATCAATCCGACCATCCATAACACGAACAGGATGAAGGAACCCATTATGACGATTCCGGGGAGAAGTTGCCGTTGCGAGATGAGCCAGAGCATTATGAGGATGAAGAGGAGCGCGAGTGAGGCTGCTGTTACCCAGTATGGGAAGTACCTGTGATTTAGTCAGTTGTGGTCTGGGAGGATGGGTATAGTAGAGTCGCAGAGGCAGAGGCAGATCTGCACTTGCGCCTGCAATCGCCATTGCAGTCACTGATCTCGTTTTTTGGCTCTGCAATCGCCAGTTGACACCGATCTCTTCTCAGGAACTGCTTAATTGCCAATTACGGCCAATGCTCCCTTTCTCTGCCTGCGCAATCGCGCAACCGCAGTCACCAGTCTCCCTCCTCTTCCTCCCCTCTCCCTCTGCCTCATACACGAAAACACTGAAACAAAGAAACCCAAAATTGACTTACCAAGGAATTCCAACCCTCAATTGATTCTGCACCGTAATGAAGCTCGCAAAAATACCCAAGATCGTCGCGCTGCCCACCAGCATGATGAGGATCCAGAAATTCAGCTGCAGCGCCGGCCAGTGGTACTTTGTGCGCACGCGCGACATGATGACTTCCGTCATGGTGGAGTCGGAGGATGCCATCGTTGCGGCGGGGTTCTGCAGGCAGAGTCTTATATGATACGATGGATGGGTACTGGAAGGTAGGGAGTAGCTGGTACGGGATGATGAAGTGAGAAGTATTTGGGGCGCGAATTGAGTTCGTGCTGGTGAGACTCGCTGGTCGAGGGAGGGGGGTTCGTGCTGCCTGCTGGGTCTGATGTTGTGTTGGTGATTTAGTTGGCAGATGTTCAATCCGAGTTATATCTTCAGATTGTTCTGATATCCTGCTTCTTGTCCAATTCCTGCAATTCCTGCTTCTCTGTCTCGTTCTCGTCCCTGTATCTTGTCGTCGCTCTCGTATTGTCTCGTCTCGTCGTCGTCGTCGGTCGTACCACCCTCGTTCAGTCGGCGTCTGCTCTCCGCTCTTATATCAGTCGCGGCGAAGAAATTTCCACGTCTCTCGCTGCCCAATTGACCAGGGGATGCAATGACGAGGCTCCACGTTTGAATCAGTTCCTTGCGCAGTTGGCAGTGGTTGAGCTGCTTAGCTGTTCGTACAGCTCCGTCCAGCGCATGTATTGGGGCGCGCGATAACGATTGGACAGCCGATCGGCCCGCAGTTGGTTTGTGCTGCTTCTGCTGTACGTCCGTCTGGAACCTGCGCGCGAATCGGACGTGGTACGTACTTGGGCCTAGCAGGAACTGTCGTCGCGAGACCGGATGGATGCAGGAGAGCGGTGACTTGGTCGGGAGAGATGTCTCGTGCAGAAGGTGAACGGTCAGCTATCGATTGCGACGATTGCGATAGAGTTTAGGGTTTTGGATTCTGGAGAGGAAGAGACATCGTTCGAGAGCTTGGGGCGCAGTGTGACGCAGGTGCCGGGGGTTTTTGGGGATGGCTGGGGACGAAGCCTGGAACAGTGCGAAAAGAAAGTGGCAGGGGACGACATGGATACCGGCGTGGAACCACAAACGAGAAGGCTCGTGTGGTATTATCGGGATTGTATGGATGGCGGCATCTCGAAAAGATCATGTCAGGTTGTCTCGAATGTTGTTTGGGATGTGGAGGATTCGTCGGTGTGGGAGTTGAGTGCTTGTATTAGTACCTCTAGCTTTGTGCTTCTACATCTCTCCGAACATCCTGCTGGTATGGTATTGCTGAACATATATTGATTATTGGATTCCACCAAGTTATACATACCAACACAATGTAGTAATGCTCCCTGCTGGAAAGCCTGACTTGGAAAATGCCATCTTGTTCCATCGACGATGCACATGGCTCTGTGCTGCAGCACATCATCCCTGCACTAGCATAACCTTGCTCTGGATGAAGGCATTCGGAGTTCCGCCAAGGTCGAAGGTATTGACGTGAGGAACTTCATAATGTGACCTTGATGATTTTGATACTTTTGCTATGAAAATAATAATCAAAGACCAAGGGCTCAAGTTGTTGTCGAAGTTGTGATTTAGTCACATTCAACATTCCAAGCGGTCAAGAGGGGAGAAATGTAGGGCAGGTGATCAGTCATGTGACCTTGTGTAACATCTTTGCCCTCCTTCTCGAACATACCTAAGGTTAGCCAATATAACGTCAACTTGATACCAAACCACCTCATCGCCTTATTGGACTCGTCTAGTCTGTTGAAAATCTCTTTTCACATGCCAAAGACATATTCACCACATATTCTGTCATGTGATCTTGAAATTCACTCCTCCAATCTCTACCTCAAACCGCGATGTCATCATGAGGCAATATGCCGGGTGGTATCCCTCGAAATAGATGAAGATCCAGAATAGGCAGTACAGTACCGCCTCACGGAATGCGTCTGTTTCAGCAGATTCCTCCCTACCTTTGCCTCAAGAAGGGATAGACAAAAGAAATCCCTGAGGAAGTAGTAAGGAAGTACAGTATCTGATCTTCATCCCTCTCTTCCCCTTCAAACCCCCACGAATCATCGACATGGAGATGCCCAACACCTCCATTCTTTCACGTCAGTCCCATCCGCAGTGGTCCCTTGCATTGCCTCCAGGGAGAGAAGATCGCCTGAAAGTTCGGCCGATCACCTTCCTGGATGAAACACACAAGCTTTTCCTTCTTCGTGCTTCGTCGTCCAGGTTCACGTGTCGAGAAACTCTACTTTTCTGCCTCCTCAAACACCCAAGCTTCCATCTCATAGTGCGGCCAAAGCTTGATCGTCATCGCGCCGAGAATATATGAACTGGTAAATTGCTGCACCGCGGCGGGACCATGTCGCGGCCGATCTAGACCCGAGGGCACTCTATCGAGCACCGAGAGTGTTGCAGCTGGTGTTTGTTTGCAGCTGGTGGACAGTTTGTTTCTCTCTGGTGAGTGGTCTTCATCACCTGCACAGATGTCCCCGTATAAGAGCTTCCCACCCACTCGTTCACGTTGACGTACCATACATACCGGACGGGAGGGGAGGGTGGATGGGACGCGAAAGGAGACACCTCATAGTATTGACCGTTGGCAGCATCGACCCGTCCCACTCCCCACCCAGGGACACGAATGCCGCTGGAGAAAGCGGGAATTGATATTGATCGTGTGCAACTGGGTCAGGATGTGCAGCAGCAGCCGCACCACGGCAGCTGTTGATTTCCTATCCTGATCGCTGTGGTGCCATGAACGAAATTGGTGGACGGCTTGGGAGCGGTAGCGATGTTCATCTGTGCTCGGTTGGGATGCATGCGGCCGGTGTGGCGGAAAGGGGTGGAAACAACGGCGGGCTGATGCATGGAGAAACGAGCTGAGGATGGAAATAGAAAAATTGATATGCTGGACGGAGAGACGAGGGATGGGGGAGAGATACGGAGAGAGGTCAAGCCAAGCAAGAGAGAGGGATCATGAGATATGCGTCTGGTATTGTAATGCATGAGATGTGGTGACTGTTGATATGGATACGAGATGATGTCCTATTACGGCGGTGGGTTGCACTGAGGGAGCTCGTAAAGTGCAACTTGGGAGGACATCTGATATCATTACACGAATGGGATACACAAATCACACTGCGACATGGAATCATCACTTACTCACTTCTTCACTCACTCACTCACTCACTCACCCACTCCCTCCCTCCTCCTCCACCACCTGCCCTCCCCTCCCCTCGCTCCCCATCGCCTTGTCACGTTTTCTCTCTCCTTTTCCCGAGCGACGTGCGCAACGCTGCCGCCGGATTAGTCGTGCTGAGATCACCCCCGCCCCTGAAGGCGCCAATCACCGTCGGGAATTGGCGATGCGGCCGGGTCAGGGGTTGAGATTATTTTCATGCTGGCCGCCACCAAGCATCCGTCTGGCATGGCCCGTATCGTATCGTGTCGGCCTCGTCTGTGGTGCGTGCTACTGTATGTGTCCAAGGGGATGGATGGGCAGAGGAAGGGCTCCATCGATATCGAAACCTCCCACGAGATAATCCTGGCTGCGTCTGAACCAGCCGACGGGGATGCTGGATTGCTGACTGACGCTGCATGCACCCAAGCCACCATCTATTATCCATACGAACCTGCACCTCTGCTGCCGATACGCGCTCTGCTGTATACTTACTTACTTCCCTCCTCACGCACGCACGCACGCACGCACGCACGCACTTATTCTCCTCCTCGCTCGCTTTGCCCCACGGTCGACGTCGACTTGGCTCCTCCTCCTCCTTTTCCTCCTCCTCCTCATCTTTCTCTCTACCTCCTCCTCCTCCTCCCCTCTACTACATCCTCCGCTCACGACCTGACGACTCTCCTTACCTGTCCCTCTCGTGCGGCCGTGATCCGACTTCCTCCCGCCACCACGTTATGCGGGACGAGCATCCACGACTCCTTTTCTGTACCGTTCGCCGCCCAATTTCGCCAGTTTGATTAAGCCCGATTTTGGCTTTCCTTCTGGACTAACCTTCGTTTGCGCGCCGTCGACGACACTAACGGCCCTGGCCTAACCTGTACCTGAACCTGGACCTGGACTTACCGCAAGCAACTGCAACTACCGCCGATCTAGACGAGACATTGACAGTCGACCTGTCACTTGCAGACTCGCTCCGCGCTGCATTGCAACCCCCCGACATCTTCTCCGTCCCTCTTCCTCCCTCATTCCTTCTCATGAAGATATCCTCACCCATCATCATGGCCTATCCAGGTCCACCACGACGAGCAGGCGGACTGGCACGGTGGCTGCTCCTCGGTGTAGGAGTCCTCGGCATATTATTATACATCCGCAGTTCATCCCTCAGCGCATCACTACATTCCGTACACGAACCCGTCGCCGTCACACCCTCACATCTGCCAACCATCCCTTCGCAGGCCGCGCCCCCAGCCAACCCGTTTTCGACAGGCAGACCAGTTGCGCCGATTGGAGAAGCGCACAAAGGTGTAGAAGAGCACAAGGCGCCGGTGGAAGAACAGAAGAAGCCGGTGGAGGAGAAGCGGCCAGTCGAAGGGAATCGACCAGTGGAAGAGCAGAAACCTGCCCTGGATCCCATCCCCGAACATGAGAAGCCAGCACCTGAGCCCAAGGTCAATCAACCCATCACGAAGCCGACAAAAGGAGAGCACCCAATTGATACGCTGATCTCAGCCGCGGGGAAGATACATGAGGATCTGTTGAAAAAGGAGAGCAAAGATATCAAAGCGGCGGCGGCAGAGTACCGAAAAAGGAGAGGGCGACATCCACCACCGGGCTTTGACGCCTGGTTCAAATTCGCACAGGACAATGGCGCCATCATGGTTGAAGATTTCTGGGATCAAATCTACCACGACCTAGGACCATTCTGGGGCTTGCCCCCAGCGACAATGCGGAAGGAGGCGTGGGATTTTGAGATGGGCATCACCATTCGGAACAAGAATGCCAGCGCATCGAGCAGCTGGTTCTGGACGCAGATCTGGTTGAATCTGACCCAGACCATTGAACACTTGCTGCCCGACATGGACCTGGCGCTGAATGCCATGGACGAGCCCCGGATTGTGCTGCCGTGGGAGAAGATTGATAAGTACATGGACATCGAGAGGTCCACGCGCAAGATGGTCCCACCCGAGGAGGTCATCTCAGACTTTGGCAAGCTCTCAGACCGACCGGACCCTGAGGTCAAGCCGCGCCCCAAGAATTGGGCCGACAACAGTATGTTCCGAGGATCTTGCAATTGACTATCTACTAATATCTTCTAGGGCCTTTCTGGAAGCTGGCATCTCGAGGATGCCACCCTGACAGTGCTGCGCGCCAGGCCGAATTTATGACAGACTTCAACCACCCCGCTACCATCTCCATCGCAAATACACTCCCACATACGTACAAAGGCTTCGTCTCAAATTTTACCCTGGCTACGGATTTCTGCCATCAGCCAGACCTGCAAGCGCTCCACGGAATGATGATTGAACCGCTCTCGGTCAAGACGACCGATATTCTCTTTCCTATGTTTGGTGGCTCGAAGCTGCCCACGAATAACGAAATCCTCCTTCCCGCGCCCATGTACTGGAATAACGAAGAGCGATTTTCTGGTGGTGATAATCATGGATCTTCGTGGGTGAACAAGCAGGACAAGGTGATCTGGAGAGGTGTGGCGACTGGTGGAAGGAATAAGCCCTCGAACTGGAAAGGCTTCCAGCGCCATCGATTTGTGGCAATGACCAATGCAACCAAGATCTCGGGTGCCGAGAACTGGACCGAGGTGGCAGAGAACTGGGCTCTACCAGCTTCGCAGTACCACTTGGGTGCGCAAGAGGAGAACAAGTTGGGTGAATGGACTGGAAAATGGGCAGATACTGGATTCGTGGATCTGATGTGTGAAGTCGCTCAACCGAATGGTACTTGCAATTACACGGACCCATATTACAAAGTCACCCCCGGAATGAAAATGGCCGATCAATTCGACCGCAAGTATCTCCCGGATATTGATGGCAACTCTTTCTCTGGACGATACCGAGGATTCCTCATGTCCACCTCACTTCCAATCAAAGCCACGATTTTCCGAGAATGGCACGATTCGCGCCTGATTCCATGGAAGCACTTTGTCCCCATGGACAATCGATTTATGGATTTCTGGGGTATCATGGAATATTTTGTCGGCTACCAGGGAACGAATATCAAAATTGATGGGCACGACAAGGAAGCCGAAAAAATCGCCATGGATGGTCAGGCATGGGCGAATAAGGTTCTCAGGCGAGAAGACATGCAAATTTACGTGCTCAGGTTATTACTGGAATACGCGAGAGTCAGTGATGACAGGAGAGATAAGATGGGCTGGGTAGGAGATTTGCAACAAGAACAACAACGGCCACAATAGTACTTGCTTTGAAATGGGGATCCATTGATTGATTGACCGATAGACGGGGCGTTTTTGGTGGGAGGAAGTTCATGACATTCAAAGGATTTTGTCATATTGCAAAGGAGGGGAATCGAATAGCGCATCGAAAGGAGGGTCGCATCGCATTACATTATACATATTTTTGGGGCGTTTTCGGAGGACGGATGGAGGGATGAAATTTTTGATCCTGTCCTGGCCTGTTCTACCTTGCTTGCCTGCCTGCTTTGCAAAGGCCATACATACCTGCATTTTGCATCTGGTGTCGGTTCGGTTCGGTTCGGTCCGGTACTGCTTTTTACTGTACATACATAGCGAGTGAGTGGTTGGTCGATTGGACTGACTTGCTTTGACTTGATGGCGTTTCTCTGGGTGGCTAGATGGGCAAATGCCGAATGTCGAATTCCGAATGCCGAATGGTACTCATGTACACTTACTTGTCTGATCGGTTGTTGCTGGGATAGTGAGAGTGAGAGTGATAGTGAGAGTGATGGTGATGGGGGTTGTGGGATTAGTGTGGGAGTAGGATGACCTGGAGTGAGATAGGGAGAGCTGGAGACAAGAGAGCCGAGGAGGGATTAGTAGGTACATAGAGTATGAGTACGAGTATGAGTATGCATTGCAAGAATGACCATCTTACAATCTTTACTACCTTGCCTTTCTACCTTGTGCCTGTTTGGGATTTTGCGCGTATGTAAGATATCCATGTCATATATGGCAATGGCAATGACAACTGCTTTCAATGACAATTTCAATGACAATAGTTGGAGCTATATACATATATACAAGAAGATAAAGCACACTGTGTGTCGTACCTTAAGGAGCGTATTTACAATCTTTCAGTCCTCATCCTCCTCCTCCTTCCCACAAGTAAATTTCCAAATCTCCACCATCTCGCTAAACACCTACCTACCTACCTACCCCTTCCTATAGGTATCCTCGCTTCGTTCCCCTCCGCATCCCCTCCCTCCTTACCTACCTCACCACACCCCACCACACCACAAGCCACCTAAAAAACCAACGTCGCCCCCGCCGTCCCAAACACAGCATTCCACGTATTCGCGCTCCCAAGTAGCGAATAGCTATACGGCACAGTCGTCAGGGTGCCCGCGAGCGCCTCGTTCGTCTTCCCGTTGAAGTTGTTGTCCGTCGCGACGGCGTAGCCGGCGTCCGTGCTGTACAGCGCCTTTGATATCGTGCCGGACCAGACGTTGGATTGTACTAGGACCTGTGCGCCGTCGCGGGTGTTGATCCCGTCGGCGACGTTGAGGAAGATGCTGTTGTAGAAGTGCCCGGTTCCGAAGCGGATGGAGGGCGCGCGCGAGTTGATGTTGTACCAGTAGCTGTGGGGGTGGGGTGGTTGTCAGCAGGGGATCTTTTTTACTTCTTCTTCTTCTTCTTCTTCTTCTTCTTCTTCTTCTTCTTGTTTTTGGAATGGAGGGAAGAAGGATATATGGAATGGGAGATGTAGAGGGAGAGGGGAGAGACGTACTTGTTGTTGTAGGTCACGCGCAAATGTCCAGTGTCTTCGGCACTGTTGGAGTCGGAGTGTCCGATCAACGACGCCTTCCAGTGGTCGTGCAAAAACGTGTTGGATACGGTGATGTAGTCCGCTGCGTGTGTGAGATCGATCAGTCCATCGTAGTAATCCTTGTCGTGGGTCATGTCGGAAGAGACATCACAGTGGTCAATCCACACGTTGGTCGAGAGTTCTATTCTCGTCAGCTGGTTCTATCTTGTTAAGCTACAGTGGCAAGGGTAAGTGGGTAGGAGTGAGAGGAGAGGGCAACGTACGGACTCCAATCGCATCCCCGTTGGCAGCGAGGACTTTCTTGATTGTCAGGTTGCGGATGATGACGTTTGTCTTGCTCTTTACTATGCTGGAGGTCTACTTGTTAGTATTGTGTATTGAGCGAGTGAGGGGAGAAAACCTACAGTCCGAATCCAGAGAGAACAGCGAGGTAGTTCTTCCCAATGATACTGGTGTTGCTTCCAACCGCTACCTGATTGGCGGTCTGGGTAATAGTCACTCCTGCAACGATGACCACCTTGGCAGCTACTAGACGTAAGCCTTTGTCTTCAAATTCCAATTCTCAACTCCAACGCCGATTGCTAACTTTGATTATAGAAATCACAGCATACCATCGCCAGCCACCGCAGCGGTGAATTGGGCATAAGTGGAAACCGTCGTTGTTGTTCCACCCTTGCCTCCCTTCGTTCCTCCGTTCAAACTGGCATAGCCATTTGCGACATCGGTGAGCGTTGCGCGCTTGGCGAGCTCTGCGGGTGCGGCAACTTCTTCGCTAGTGGCGGTGGGGAGGGCGAAGATTCCTGTAAAGAGAGCCGGGAGGGCCAGGAGGGAGAGCTTCATTTTGTATTTATGTCAGGCGATGATATGAAGAGTGGTGGAAGGTTGATGAAGTGAGAGAGAAAGGAGAGGCTGGTCAATGGATTTTAAAACGTATTATATACTTTTGAGAATAGTTCTGTCGATGGTACATACGCATACTAGTCAGAACTTGTACATAGCTACATGGACGGAGAAATCAAGACAAACAATCCATCAGAGATAATTATTCCATTCCACGCGACCCTCTTGTGCAGCTGCGTGCCTACTTCGCCATTTACCTCGCTCCCTATAAAAGGACCGCTTGTAAGTCTCAGCGCTAGCAATCTACAAAACAGCCTTGCAAGTGGATGGAACATTTACAACTTTGTCATAAACAAGGCTTTCATCATCTGCCCAACCTCCTGACCCTTTCAACCGGCTAGGTCATCGCCATACCACCATTCGATGGCACAATAGAAGTCCATCCATACCATAACAGGCCTCTTATACGCAGGTACAAACCCCTGCCTCCGCACAACCCACCATCCACCAGCCAGCACGCAACCACGCGACGGCATGCTCATCACTGTCCCCTTTTCTCCGAGAGTCTGGGGAAATAAGCTCACATCGCCCAACGCAGATGCAGATGCTGGCGCAATCGCAGGGAATACGATCAAGACAACTCAGAGCCGATGCTTCTCCACGAATAGTGAACTAGGGAACATCAACATCTTACCCGAACCCCTGAAACTCCACGTTTCACGTCCATGCGCGTCACTAAACCCACGAACGAAGCAGACCTACCTACATACATGATGAGCGAGCAGCACAGCACAGCACAGCATATCAGTCACTGTGCTGCGACAAGGGTTATCGCCAAGCATTTCCCCGCTTCGGCTGACGACGACGCATGTCGGTAGAGCAGAAGCCGATCGATCCCCTCTGGTATATACCCTCTGACTTACTGACTGGGTTCCGCTGTGCTGTGCTGTGCTGTGCTCGTTGATGTAAGGTTCAGGAAACGCGGGGTGCTGGTGCTGGGTTGGTTTATCCTCACTTTTAGCAGCTGAGCGTGTTGGTGTTGAGCCGACTTGGCATTACGTTCGGTTGGAGTGCTAGCTAAGCGAGGGGAAAGGGGGGTGGATGGTATTGGTGGTGGTGAGGGGCAGGAGTTGGGGTGGTGACTTGATTAGTTGATGTAAGTGAGCGACTGCGTGGTGAGTTGGTGACATGGCTCTTTTTGACGTTTTGCGTGGAAGTTGGGGTGTATTTCGGAGTACTGGGTTGTTCCTAAGGACTCTGTGAGATGCAGTTAAAATCTGACCGTCACACTCATCGTGCAAAAGAATTAATCAGCTGGAAAAGATATATCTAGGAATAGTTCTCAAGTTTCTCAGTAATATCTTACTTCCACAAGTAACAAATTTTATAATCAAGCTAGCTTACTAGGTTAAACTGGGATCATGGCGTATTAGCACTGTAAAAATGCTGCATTTCATAAGTGAATCATTCCAAGAGTCTCAGGACTGAAATATTGATTTTTGTATTATTCCGAACTCGGCACTACGTTTTCAAGCGTAAAGGGGATCAATACGCGAAGTGAAGTGGTTCAATTTCAATCACGATTCTAACGAGATAGTCTCAAACTGGATAAAGACCTTCTCGCTAGATGCAGGAGTGGGGGAAATCAAATCTTCGATACACCACACAAGAGCAGCTTTATTTCATAGAGACATGGAACTACATCCTATCTTGCAATTTGCTTCCTCGGAATGCAAATTACCACCACACAACCTCAAGTCGAGAACCGCCACTGGGGACTTTTCTCCCCCTCAACCAATATATCCGTATCCACATCCTCCGCTCTCAGCACAACACCCTGCTCCTTGTCTTTCCTCTTGTTCTCTCGCTTCATCCACAGTCCGAGATAAAGCACAAAGCAGATACAAACTCCGTTACAGCACGCGGTAGCAATCAGCGTCGGTATATACCTATGCGCCACAGCACGTTAGTCATATCCTCTTCATGCCATCTAATATGATGAGTAGAGGGGACTTACTTGGGCGCGAATTCAGTTCTGAACGTAGCGGCGGATATCACACCTGCCAGATTACCCAACCCCACCAAGAACCCCGTGTTAGCCGCGCGGGAATTCTCATCCATGTTGTTGTTGTTATGCCACGAGTGCACCAAACAGCTCGGCACGTACGCGCCAGCCGCCATTAAGAAGCAGGCAAAATATGCAACACCCTTATTCTCCAGCACGTTGATCGTGGCGAGTATAATCATCCCGATAAGAGAGAGAACCAAGGCAAACACGATATGGTAAGTGCGTTCTCGGAAATGGTCTGAGGACTTGGATATGCAGAGCAGCACAACAAACCCGACGGAATTAGGCGCTACGGTCCAGAGGTTGGTTTTGACGACGCTGTATCCGAGTCTCTGGACGATCTGGGGAAGGAAATTCGATGTCGTCGAGAAGGCAACGGGGTATGTGAAGCAGATGATCATCCAGATAGGGAACTTCCAGTCTTTCCACGTTTGAAATGCGGCCTTAATGTCAAAGTGCACATCGATATTCTTCGAGGAATCTCTCAGACTCCGGGCTCGAGCAGCTGCTTTCTCGGCATCGTTCAGGAACCAAGCCGTCTCAGCTGATCGCGGAAGCCAGAACAGTGCCACGATACCCACCACAACCGTCATGCCCCCTTCGATCAAGAACAGGATCATCCACCCCTTGACCTTGTCGCTCTGGATCTGGAACACACCGAAGCTGATCAACCCACTGAACGCAGCAGCTAAAAGCGCGCTGCCAAAGAAGATCGCGATGCGGAAGCCGAGCTCGTTACGTTTGTAGAACAGCGTGAGGTAGAACACCACGCCGGCGAAAAATCCAGCTTCACACACCGCAAGCAAGAGGCGGATGACGAGAAGACCAGCGAAGTTCTTGGCGGCGCATTGGATCAGGGCGAGAGAGCCCCAGCCGATCATGAGACATGGCAAGATGAGGCGGCCTGAAAACTTCTTGGTGAGGAGGTTCAGGGGGAGATCGCAGAGGCCAAAAGGGACGTAGAACAGGAGGATGAGGAGTGAATAGTCGTTGCCCGTGAAATGGAGGTCGGTATCCATGTGGTCGGTTTTGGCATTGGCGAGGTTGCTCTGTTTGTGTTAGCGAATACGTCTCATCGAGAATTGGGTGCCTACGCGATCAACTGAGTTGAAGAAGTACATCTGTTTTCACCGATTAGCTTGGACATTTTTTGAAGACGGGAAGCTTACCAAAGTCAAGAAGGGCAGCAAGACCAGATCCAGCTTCCGAACACAAGCTTTCTCTGCCTCGACATCAATGTAGACACTGACTCCGCCTTGGCCAGATTCTACATCTGTCGTCACCTGCTTCTCATTCTCTGGCTCGCTGGTAGCTGACATGTTGCATAGAAAATTCCAATTGAACAGTGGCTAACACATCTAGGTTCAGAACAATGGGACAGTCATGAATATATCACTCTGAATCGCCCTCATCCCACTGCTGTACCACACCCCTGAAGCATGGAGGCTGACATAACGAAATACTGATTCGAAAATTCCCGTAGAGCCAATAGGTCAATCAAGCCCGTGCCGTAGAGTGCAATCTGATTTTCATTGCCCGTTGCATCAAGCTCGTTGACCAAGCTATCGCTGGAGATCGGCAGAACTGTACCATGCTTATCTTGATCCACCCCCGTTCTTGCGTCTAGCACCCTTGTGCCATCACCCGCTCCCCACTCTTGTAGTACTGTATCTTCTGCGAACTTGCCGGAATGGACTGATTCAAGAGTATGTGCTTAAGCAAAAGTGGGAGCGGGATGGCTTCCCCAGCTAGATATGTAATCCCAATAGATAGAGAGAGATGCAAGCGGGCAATCGTACCAAACCCAGCATCAACATCAAACTAGTAACAGAACATCAAAACGGCAACAATATGGGCTCAATAACTCCAGTTCCAGCAGCACCTCCGATACTAGACTTCTCTCGTAAGAATCTTTCATTCACAAGCCTCGGGATACCAGGAATGCTACTAACAACACCCTAGCATTCTACGGGGATGATCTAGAAGCAAAGGCCCAACTCGTCAACGACGTCCGGAAATGCTGTCTGCACAACGGATTTTTCCAAATCGTTGGTCACAGAGTGCCTGCAGACCTGCAAACAGGCATCTTCGACTGCTCCAAAGAATTCTTTGACCAGTCGCTCGAAGAAAAGGAGAAATGTGGAAAGAGTCAGTCCCTAGAAAGTGCTTGCCCATCGATAGTTACTGAACAAATCTTACCAGATCTTAATACCTGGAACCGCGGCTACGAGCTCCTCCGCTCCCAGATGCTCGAGCCCGGCACCTCGCCGGATCTCAAAGAAGGCTATTTCATCGGTGAAGACCTGTCTCCAGAGCATCCGTACTTCGTCTCACGCAAGCTCAACTCTGGTCCCAATATGTGGCCCGAATCTCTCCCGTCGCTGCCGACCTTCAAGAAAACCACCATGGGGTATTATGAGCATGTGTGTGAGCTGGCGAAAGACGTGCTGGCTGTTCTTGCCCTTACTTTGGACCTGCCTGAGGACTATTTTGCGGGCTTCACGCAAGGCGCTGTGGCTACGATGCGCTTGCTGCACTATCCGCCGCAGGAGAAGGATGGGGATGAGAAGCTAAAGAGGGGTATCGGAGCGCATACTGACTTTGGGGCCGTGACGTTATTGTTGCAAGAGGAAGTAGGTGGGCTACAGGTTTGGGAGAAGGAGACTGGGAGTTGGCTTGATGTTTGTGCTCCTGTTTCTTGATTCAATTACCGCAATTCACTGACAGGATTTGTAGGTCGAGCCAACTAAAGGTGCATATGTCGTAAATCTAGGGAACATGTTCATGCGATGGTATGCTTGCCTAGAATCCTCATTCAGGAAAATATTAACGGAAAATAGGTCGAATGATCGATATATCTCGAACCTACATCGAGTGATCAACAAGTCAGGCAAAGAAAGGTACTCGGTCCCTCTTTTCTTCTCTGGTAATCCAGATTACATGATTGAGTGTCTTCCCAACTGTTGCGAGCCGGGACGGAAGCCGAAATACGAGCCTGTCTCGGTAGCTGATGCGGTGGGAGGAAGTTATCGGGAAAGCTTTGGTCGAGCACAAGAGTATAAGGAGGGCCAGGGGAAGAATAGTGCAGACCAAGTTTTGCGGCAGCCCGTGGCGGCTTGATGTAATTCAAGATGAAAGATATCGTGGCTTTGTTAGTTGTTGTAGTCCAAGAATTGTATGAAGTGGTTGAATTTCCAACTTGTCTGTTATAGGAACCTCACTTGAAGTTGCCGAATTAGGGAGACTTTCAAAACCGAACTTACTCCGGTCGTGACCAACATTGGGGCGAACAAGATGGAGATGCCGCAGTTTCTTTTGCATACTGAGAGAAGGCAGAAAGGAAGGAGTTCAGAGACAGTTGACTTGAAGAGTTGTCATTTGCCGAAAATTCACCAACAGCGCCGATCGTCTGAGGAGTCTTTGTCAGCGTTCCATTTCTCTCTTACCTTGTTCTTTATCGCCAGTTAGTTGACATGAGTAGGAGCCAGAGCCAAGCTAGAGCCTAGACTATTGTTGTCAGGCTGCTCTCTTCAGGCCTCATGTTGTGTGAGGTTGCTGGCAGCCAATCCCATTCGAATTGACGTGATTCTTGCACTTTGTTTAGCTGACTCGTGGCGACTTTGATTTAATAGCCAACGGCTCGAGCATGTTGTGTAGGCTAATCGCAACGAGATCGGGATCGGTGTTCAGCTCTGGCTCGGCATATTCCACAGACACTCGGCTGGCTTATTCCAACGAATGGAAAACCCCCGGTATCATCTTTGGCGATATGTGTTTGGAAAGCAGCACATGGCTGTTTGGGAATAAAGGCCTCGTGAAGAAAGCCACCGGAAAGATGTTATTCACCTGATTGGCTGTAGTCGAAATTGCGTATCAGCTCCGTCTCATACAACGGGATTCCTTCTTTACGATTACCCCTCACCTCCAGGCATTTACCCCCGAGAAATAGTGATTGATTGTGCAGATCCAAATCATATTCTCTGTTCCACTACCAATCCCATACTTTCGTCACAATGCCCGCCAAATACACCCTCAAGCTTATTAATAAATACAAGGATGCGGACTTCCACTTCTATGCACAGCCTCCGACCTTGAACACCCTGGAAAACAATGTTTGGTACGGCGCAACGGTTCCGTTGGATGGCTCTGAGCAGATTCGAACAGATATGACCGTGTACGCATGTAAGCTCAACAGCGCTGTCCGAACTCTTGTCGCACATGATATCTGACACAAGAAAAGGGTGCGGGTCAATCGGAGGCGGCGGCAATACTACAGAAGGAATGACAGAACCTGTGACTATTGGAAGCCTCGCTGTTCCTGGCAGTGAGTGTCTCCCTCTGCTCAGAATCCACAGATCTAAGCGCAAACAGCCACCTGGAAGACAGCAACGGTGAACGGCAACGCGTTGAAGTTCATCGCGGCTCCACCAAGTGCGAATCCTGGAGGCTTTGAAATAGAAACCGGAGGGGACTTCAGCGGCAACGATGATTTTCTGATCGGAGTTGCCTGGGCTGACCCTAGTGATCCAACCAATTTTGTGCCCGTCAGCACTGTCAGTAGGCCCTGGGAAAACCGTCCTGGACACGGGAGAAGCTAAATTCTTGTAGTTTCCCGCAGTGCCAAACTCGCGATATCAAATCGCTTCGAAGCCTATGTTTTACGTGGCAATGGCGAGTCCAGTGACTTCCCCTCTTTCCATTGGAACGTGGAACTTCGGTGCGACGGGTATGGTTGGGATGAACTATGGCGAGATTACAATCAAAGCTGATGGTACTTTCGGTCCTGCTGTGTACAAGAAGATTCACTCTTGAGCGAGGGTTTTAATGAAGGGGAATGGCGAGCAACAACGCAATGATACATGATGATAGTGAAGCATAAAGTAGCCAGTAGGACAGTAAGCGAACCGCGATTAAATACGAACACCGTTTTACTGCCGTGCTTCGATCAGCTCGAAGGGGGTATTTAATGCGACGTGTGGAATATGCCTCCTCACTTGATGTATGCAAATGCAAGGGAAGGAAGAAGGCGAAAATGAAAAAGGAACGTGGTGTTGCTGTCGAGTCGAGCCAGGCCAGCCAGGCAGGACTGACTGAGTGAGCCAGCCAGCCAGCCAGTATCGTTATTATAAGGATACGAGTTGCAGCTGGTTGCGACGTGCAACAAAGTCCGGCTGACCTTCTATCCTGGTACCCGCGAGCAGGTGACTTGCATCAAGACCGTGTTGCCTACGACTTTCCGCAAGTTTCATGGCTCATGATCAAGTTCTCCAACCACGGATTGAACTTACATATATACTCTGCCCTTGAGTTCCTGTGTAAATCATCCTTTCAACACTTCTTCATTTGCAAAGTCACGTGTCGGTCCTCCGATGCGGTGAGGTGCCACAAGGCTGAAACCCAGGGAATCCAGGCGTGGCCCAGGGAGTGATTGACTGCAAGGACATCCACCCCCACCAACCCACTATCTTCAGCTCTCACTCTCCCTTCCATTGACTAATGTGCACGTTGTATCTATACACTTTGGTCAACTCACCCGCCGCCACCATATAAGTTGAACTATTTCCCTGCTTGGGTCGATGCGACAAGCTGAATCTCCGCTTGCAACCGCAGCCCCACGTTGATCGTTCGTCAACATGGACTCAATCAACCTAGCCAACTTCAATTCCCCCAAACGAAAGCGTTTTCCGCCAGCCGTATCAACAATTCCCCCTACACCGCCAGCCTCGTCGCCGCCCCCAGAGATACGTGTAAACACCAGCGTCCCTCAGCTCGCGGTGACCGATAATGAAGAGGCGCATGGAAGTCCGAGATCCAAGGTTGCATACAACTTCCAGGGTCTACAGCTTGAAGAGCGCGCAGAGGTTACGCTGTTTAGGCTCGATATGCCGCGACCCAGTGTGCCCATCTACCAAGAATCAATGGAGGAGGATGATCCACAAGGTGAAGAAGAAGTCGTTCGGAAGCGAGTCAAGCTGCTGGAGGAGAGGAAAGATCGCCGGATTGAAATACCAGAGACACCTGAAGTGCGGAAAATGAAAGGCAAAGGAAAGAAATTTGCGGACCCTTCTGAGGCAGAGTCTGATCAAATTGTTGCTGAGAAGCCAGAGGGCGGAGCACTGAGGAACATAGTTGACCCAGTCATTTTCAAAGGAAGTCAAGTGGCGAAGTTAAAAGGCATTGGGGATTTGAAAAGGGCATATCCGAGCATCAACCGCCTTGCAGACTCCAAATCGAGATCGAAGAAGAGATCAGGTACGCCGCCATTGTCAAACCCCAAAGACGATATAGCGGAAGATGAGGACGAAGTGAGGATTGTGGATCCAGAACGGGCGGCATTGACATGGCACGACGATGAGATTACGGGGCACAATCCGGATGACCCAGACGATGATGGAGAGGGGATAAACGGCATTGGATTCAAGCCAACGTCGGCAGAAGCATATGTCAGAAGTCAGAAGCGACGACAGCAGATGGCTGAGTACAAGAACAGAGAGGCAAAGGAAGCTCGGAGGAGCCGAATTGAAAAGAGGAGAGGGAGTGGTAGAGACATGGCTGAAAAGGAGGCCGAGAAGGCTCGAAAAGTACGGTTTATGGAAGCCAGTGCGAACAAGGTGATGTCAATCTGATGAGCTCAAATGCTGAAAGAACCGCTGAGCTCCTCATCATAAATCAAGCTTCATCGTCGAAGCTGCAACGTCGCTTTGAAGAAGTGTTGAGGCGTCTGCATTTAGGATGAGACCTGATTAAGCACATAACTACTTTTCTTTGTTTAAGTCTTCCTGGAGAGCGCCGGCGTTGGGGTTATTTGAATACATAGAGGGGTTCTCCCTCGTTGGTGCAGGATAGTCTGCAACATAATTTACATCTCATGACTTATCCGCCTTTGTTACATCACCAAAACTTCCAGGAACTTTTCTTCGCCGCCTCCTCCGCTTTCTTATCCGCTTCCTCCTTCAGCCTCCTCCTTTCATCTCTTTTCACCTTAGCCGCAGCTTCTTTCTCGGCCTTCTTCCGGTCAATAATCTCAACTGCCCGCTTCATATGTGACCGCTCTAGTCTCCTTCGGTACAGACAGAATTCGTAGTTTGCAAAAGCCGCAAAGACGAATGTACCGACTGCCCAATTTGCAGCTTTGGGTATAGGTGCTACAATTCATCAGCATCATACCCTTGATGGCCCAAAGAACATAACCCACCTCCCCATAATGCCCTAACCCCACCAATTCCGAATCCTCCCCCAATACCCATGAGCAGACTGTCCCTCACGCATGGGTACATATGCACCTGCTTAAAATCCCCCAATCTGACTGTCTTAATCGCGTCTGTCAGCGACGGCGTCGGTTCATGGCCGCCGGCTGTATTCTGCCCTGAACCTTCTGGCAAGGCATTGGCGGAGGGTGGCGCATTGAAAACTTCATAGATCTTATTAGGCGTCTTGACGTGCTCAGGCGGCTCTGTAGCTCCAGGCGGAGGACCACGAGGAGGGGTGGACGTGGAGTCTCTGGTATCGCCTGCCATTGTGATGGTTGTTGAATTGGAGGGGAGGAGGCTGAGAACGATGGATCTGATGTCAACGTGCAGCTGGAGCATTTCCGGGTCACCGTAGCCACACCCGGGAGCTAAATTGATTTTCGGGAAACACGCTAAAAGCAGGCGCGTACCTTTTTTGGACGCGACGCGATTTGAAGTGCTTTGCTTGCCATGGGCTCTGACTATTGACTGAAGGACTAAAGACACTTCCACACATCTCAATTCCGCTCGGCACCGGCACAAATTCTTGGTTCAACTCCAACCACAGCAAGCCTCAGCCTGCGACGACAAGCAATTCTTTAACTAGACCTGCTTCCACACGACCTCCTGAGCACAACTCCCTCGACCTCGCAGGACATCCTGCCCACAAACACACATAATGCCGCCACCACGCATGCCAAAAAATGGCTACCGCAAAGGAGGCAAGCAAGCCTACCATGGTCCACGCAAAGCCAAAACCTTCGCGGCCTCGAAATCTGGCACCGAAGCCACCTCCTCGGATGAGAAGCGCGAAGCAACCCTCCTTGCGCACCAGATAGACGAATCGATGGGCTTCGCCCGCTACGAAGCGGGGAAGAAGAAGACGGGGTGGTTAGTGAACATCAGGCCTACGAGTATCGAGGACGACAAGCTGCCAGACGGGAGGGCTGGGCTCGATTGTTATTTTCTTGAGGAAGACGGAGGCACATTTAAAGCAACGCTGGAGTATGATCCGTACTTTCTGGTTGCGGTCAAGAGGGGTCATGAGGCCGAAGCCGAAGAGTGGCTGAAGAGGGCCCCCGGTGGTGGAGTGGTGAAATCTTTGAGGAAAGTAGAAAAGGAGGATTTGCAGATGCCGAATCATTTGCTGGGTTATAGGCGGACATTCTTTGAGTTACGGTTCGCGAACGTGAACGACCTGCTGGCGGCACGGAGAGACATCATGCCAATTGCGGAGAAGAACAAGAAGAATATGAATGCGATGGATACTTATGCGGAGGTTGCCAGGTATGTTGGTGTCTTGAAAGTAAGGGACAGGCTGACTGATGTGTTAGTGCAAATGCTGGATTTGACCTTTTCGATGATGACCGTGATGATGAACGACGACTTAATGTTTCTGTTGCTGATGCTAGCGATTTTATTGTGGATATTAGGGAATGGGATGTACCGTACCATGTACGGGTAATGATAGATATGGGTACGTCGCCTCAGTCAATCCTGCAGCATATTTCCACTAATAATGGCAGATATACGAACTGGAAAGTGGTACTCGGTCGAGGCCAAACACGGCACCACAACAATGAAATGTTTAGAAGAGCGTCTAGAAAGAGCAGAGCCAGTGGTCATGGCCTACGATATTGAGACGACGAAATTACCACTCAAATTTCCAGATGCGGCAATCGATCAGATCATGATGATTTCATACATGATTGACGGACAGGGATTTCTGATCACGAATCGAGAAATTGTCTCGGAAGATATCGAGGATTTCGAGTATACGCCAAAACCCGAGTACGAGGGCCCGTTTATGATCTTCAACGAGCCAGACGAAAAAGCTGTTATTGAGCGCTTCTTCCTTCACATCAAGGAGGCAAGACCGACCGTAATAGCAACCTACAACGGAGACTTTTTCGATTGGCCATTTGTGGACGCCAGAGCTAGTGTCAATGGCATTGACATGTACCAGGAAATTGGATGGCGAAAGGGTGCTGAAGATCAATATTGCTGCGATTACAGTGCACACATGGATTGTTTCCACTGGGTCAATCGTGACAGTTACTTACCACAGGGAAGTAGAGGTCTGAAAGCTGTGACTACCGCTAAACTTGGATACGACCCTGATGAACTGGATCCCGAGTTGATGTTGCGATATGCCAGTGAACGCCCGCAGGTATTGTCGGAGTACTCGGTGTCCGATGCTGTTGCGACGTACTACCTGTATATGAAATATGTACACCCTTTTATTTTCTCGCTATGTACGATTATTCCCCTGGGCCCGGATGCCGTTTTGAGGAAGGGAACTGGAACCCTCTGTGAGATGTTGCTCATGGTGGAAGCATATCAAAAGGAAATCGTACTGCCGAACAAGCACGTCTCGCCCAAAGAAGCTTTCTGGGACGGACATCTGCTCGAGTCGGAAACTTATGTTGGAGGTCACGTTGAAAGTATCGAAGCAGGAGTTTTCCGCGCTGATATTCCCGTCAATTTTGCAGTCGACACAACGGCAATTGATGAGCTTCTTGTGGATCTTGATGCTGCTCTGAAGTTCAGTATCGAAGTCGAAGAGAAGAAGTCTCTGGACGATGTTACGAATTATGAGGAAATAAAAGAACAGATTAGAGAGCGACTGGAGAGCTTGAAAAAGACGGCCAACCGAAGCGAGCGACCCCTTATTTACCATTTGGACGTGGCGTCCATGTATCCCAATATTATGACGACAAATCGACTGCAACCTGATTCTATGATCCAAGAATCGGATTGTGCTGCTTGTGATTTTAACAGACCTGGCAAAACGTGCGATCGAAGAATGCCTTGGGCGTGGAGAGGAGAATACCTACCTGCCAAGCGGGATGAATACAACATGATTCGGAATTCCCTGGAGAATGAGAGGTTCCCTGGCAAGTGGCCAAACAGCCCGCCCCGACCATTTCAAGATCTTTCCTACGACGAACAGACAACTTTGGTCCGGAAACGATTGCAAATCTACAGCCAAAAGATTTACCACAAGATTCACGAATCGAAGACGATTGAACGCGAAGCTATCATCTGTCAACGAGAGAATCCTTTCTATATCGATACTGTCAAGGATTTCCGAGATCGTCGTTATGATTACAAAGGCAAGCAAAAGGTGTGGAAAGGCAAGACTGAAGCTCTCAAGGCTGCTGGTGCACCGGCAGCTGAAATTGATGGTGCAAAGAAGATGGTCGTCCTTTTCGATTCTTTGCAGCTAGCTCACAAAGTGATTCTCAACTCTTTCTATGGATATGTTATGCGAAAAGGATCGCGTTGGTATTCCATGGAAATGGCAGGTGTTACCTGTTTGACTGGTGCCCATATTATTCAAATGGCTCGCCAATTGGTTGAGAGGATCGGGCGACCTCTTGAACTTGATACGGATGGTATTTGGTGCATGTTGCCGGCTACGTTCCCTGAAAACTATGGCTTCAAGCTTAAGAACGGCAAGAAGCTCGCAATCTCGTATCCTTGTGTCATGTTGAATCACCTTGTTCACGCCAAGTTCACCAACCATCAGTACCAAACGTTAGTTGACAAGAACACTTTCAAGTACGCAACGCACAGCGATAACTCCATTTTCTTCGAAGTCGATGGCCCATACAGAGCTATGATCTTGCCAACTTCAAAGGAGGAAGACAAGAACTTGAAGAAGCGTTACGCAGTGTTCAACGATGATGGTAGCTTGGCTGAGCTGAAGGGGTTCGAAGTCAAACGAAGAGGAGAGTTGAAATTGATCAAGATTTTCCAACAGCAGATTTTCAAGTTCTTCTTGGAGGGCACCACTCTAGCCGAAACCTATACCGCCGTAGCCAAAGTTGCAAACCAGTGGCTTGACGTTCTCCACTCGAAGGGAGAGACTCTTGCAGATGAAGAATTGATTGACCTCATTTGTGAGAATCGAAGCATGTCCAAGACTTTGGAGGAGTACGGCAACCAGAAATCAACTTCAATTACGACTGCCAAGCGCCTGGCTGATTTCCTGGGTGAGCAGATGGTGAAAGACAAGGGTCTCAATTGCAAGTACATTATCTGCTCGAGGCCGAAGAATGCACCTGTTACCGAGAGAGCCATTCCAGTAGCAATTTTCTCGGCCGAGACAACCGTAAAGAGGTATTTCCTGAGGAAGTGGCTGAAAGAAGATCCTACAAACATGGATCCAAGAGCACTTCTTGATTGGGACTACTATTTAGAACGTCTTGGATCGGTCATCCAGAAGCTCATCACCATTCCTGCCGCGTTGCAAAAGGTCCGGAATCCAGTTCCTAGAGTTGCTCACCCGGAATGGCTGCAACGCCGGATAAACGTAAAGGATGACAAGATGAAGCAGAAGAAGATGACAGACCTTTTCAAGTCTGCACCGCTGGAAGAACTCACAAACCTGCAAGATGCACGGACAGAAGACATGGAGGATTTTGGTGTAAAGTTGTTGAAGCCGAAGGCAATTGGAACCGCGCTTTCTCAAGCTTCACAAAAACCACAGAAGCGGAAGTCACCCGAGCCTGCTGTACCTGTCTCCGTCAATCCGTACGCCGCTTTACCCGAGAAGATGCCATCGCCGACTGAAGACTACGAGGGCTTCTTGGAGTATCAAAAGCAGAAGTGGAAGATTCAGAAGCAAGCTCGGATTCGACGACGACATCTTTTTGGTGAGAGCCGAGTCAGTGCTGCAAACAATATTGGAGAGACGTTCAGAAATCAAGCCGAGATGACTTTCCGCAGCACTTGGCAGGTATTACAGCTCAGGGACACAAAGAGCCCTGGTGTTGTCATGGCGTATGTCCTCATTGATTCGAAAGTCCACACCATCAAGGTCAATGTTCCACGTCAAGTGTTCTTGAACTTAAAGGGCAAGGAGCTGCCAGACATTGAGGTAGACGGCTGTGAGGCTCAAAAGGTCACACATACCCTACCCAACGGTCATCCTTCTGTACATCTTTTCAAGCTCACCATGCCAGAGGATGTTTACGTCAATGATGCGCAGAAACTGTCACTTCTGTTCAACCACCCTAGTGTGGAGGGTGTCTATGAAAAGCAAGTTCCCCTGAACGTACGAGCTGTTCTTCAACTGGGAAGTCTATGCACCTTCGATGACACCCAAGCTGGTGTTTTGGGGAAAGGTCTCGAGTCTGGTTTTGACCTTTCTGGTCTAAAGCGAGCTACTTCCAAGCAACCCTATCTCACGGAGTCCCCTCTAGCATACCTGTACCTGTACCATGTCGTTGCGGGTGATAGGCAAGTCTTTGCCATCTTTTCAACAGCGAAAGAACTTGCCCATGTTGTTATTTTACAAAAATCCAAGGACGCCGTACAGGATCTGCCCAATATCAGTAAAATTTATGCAGACGCATTTGCAAGGCGGGAACAAGAAGCAGGTGGCGAGGCGTGGCAGAAATGCTTCGAATATCAGGACAAGTTGCAGTTCAAGACTAGCCAGGTCACGACACGACGGAAAGCCCTCCTTGAAATCGGGGACCTGATCAAGAAGATGAGGAATGACGAGTCAAAACCTCTGATGCTTGTGATCCAGTCGCCGCAACGGCGCATGCTCATTCACGATGTACCAATCTTGGGAGAATTTCCGGTTTTACCCCTCAAATATGAGATCTCGGATAGCAACCTCCCACCACTTGGCTGGCAAGCGTTCGTTGCAAAGCGTCTCGTCAACCATTATCTAAGCTTGGGATCCTGGATTTTGCACCTTACTGAGCTTGCTAGATATGGTGATGTACCACTTTGCAATCTCGAAAGAGACGATCCTAGATACCTGATCGATATTGCCTATGCTCGTCGTTTGCAAAAGAACAATGTCGTCCTCTGGTGGTCTGGTGGTCCCCGCCCCGATCACGCTGGGTACGAGAAAGATGATGTTCTTGGTCCGCTCGATACAGTGCAAATGCCATCGGTCAACAATCCGGGTACTTATCCTTCCGTCTGTATCGAAATCGACGTCCGAAATCTTGCTATCAATACCATCCTCACCTCATCTCTAATCAACGAGCTCGAAGGCAGTGACTCCATCTCCTTCAATCCTGCAGCTCCACAGGATGACTCCCCAAGTGACGGCACTAATGTGCTGTATTCTGATAACGCCTTTGCTGGCGCCGGCGTCACAGTCCTTCGTGAAATGGTCAAAGCCTGGTGGACAGAAGCATGTAAGGGGAGCAGTATGGCAGATATCATGGTCCAGCACCTTGTGCGCTGGGTTGAGAGTCCCGATTCGTTTCTCTACGACCGGTCTCTACACTACTATGTCCAGATGATGTCGCGAAAGGCTTTCCAGCAACTCATGACTGATTTCCGTCGTGTTGGCTCCCACGTCGTATTCGCCAGCTCCAACCGCCTTCTCCTTCAGACTACCAAGTCAGAAGTTGGGAATGCATACGCGTATTCCCAATATATCCTTAAGTCCATCAAAGCCAAGCCACTGTTCCACTTCTTGGATTTGGAAATTAAGGAGTATTGGGATTACCTCGTCTGGTACGATGAGTTCAACTACGGTGGCAAAGCTACGTCGGCCGTTGTCGAAGCAGAGAATCAAACCTTGGACTGCATTATGAATTGGCAACTTTCTAAATTCCTCCCTGCGCCGATGCAGCCTCTCTTTCATGATTGGGTTGTTGAGTTTGTGGAGGTGATGCACAAGCTTAAACACCCCAATTCCGGTCCTGGCAGTACTCCACGCGCTACACAACTCCCCGTTCGTGCTCTAGGAGAGGACAAGGAAGACAAGATCATCCTGGGCAAAGAATTTTCTAAGCCATTGAAGCGCCAGATCGCTGGATTAATCAGGCGCCAAAAAGACGAAATGCTACATCCCGAACTAGCATCCGACTACAGTTTCCCCGTTCTCCCAGGCTCGCATCTGAAGTTCTCAAACCCGGCTTTGCAGCTTGTCAAATCCTTGATGCAAGTTCTGAGTTTGGATAAGAACATCACTATGGAAGCCCGTCTTTTGCGCAAAGAACTACTCTCACAGTTTGAAATCCGCGAGTTTAGCAGCGAGGCACGCTTTGAGAACCCATCTGAAAGCCTCAAGATCCAGCAGGTCATCTGCGAGAACTGCACCATGGCACGCGATCTCGATTTCTGTCGCGACGAGGACTTGATCCCCGTCGCGGATGGCTCCACCAACTCTGTCGAACTTATCTCTAGACCGTGGAAATGCACATTCTGCGACGGCGAGTACAACCGCTTGGAGATCGAGGAGCGCTTGATAAGTCAGGTCGAAGCACTGGTGGCGGAGTGGAACACACAGGATTTGAAGTGTGGGAAGTGTGGCACATTGAGAGTCAACGACTTCATGGAGCATTGTGCTTGCTCTGGTGTCTGGGGCCCGGTTGGCAAGAGAGACGATGTTGTGAGGAAGTTGAAGGTCTTTGGTAGGGTCGCAGACTCGTATGGGCTAAGGATGCTAGGTGTTGTTGTTGGTGATGTGTTGGGTGCTATTTGATTATTTCAAGGGGGATCCAACGAAGGGCTAGGAACAGGAATAGGAATGCAAATGGAAATAAAAGACTAGCGATGGGCTGGTTTTTTTCATTTTCTCTTTGGGCGTGCATTGTGGGCGTTTCGAGTTCGATTTTGGCATAGGCATAGGCATCGCGAGGGAAGGATAAGAGATCATATCTCAGGCGTTTGTTTAATTGCTTCGAAGCATTTCGAGTACTTTATATATAGTCTTGGAGAGATAATCATACGGAGTCAAACTCACCCCAGTTGGTTCTTGTGTATCAAAGTGTTTATCCGAGCCCCTGACACCAGCTACCCCGCCATTTCTTAACCTCGTTCTCGTTGTCGTTCTTCAGCGCTTCAGCCGCCACCGCTCACACTTACACATCACATATCATATCATATCATCTCTCTTCTAGCGCACGCATAATCGCACTGCTACTTCTACTCCTACAGCCCCACATTAATACAAACCCCTCTCACTCAACATGATACCAGGCGTCCCTCTCGAAATCCGCCTCCAAATCTGGGAGGCGGTCCTGCGCCAGCCGCGGGTAGTGCACATTCACATGCGCCCGCTACAGCCACTACACGGAAACTCAGCACCAGTCCAATACACCGCGCACTCCAGCACGCCCATCCCCGTACTTCTTCATCTCTGCGCCGAGACGCGCGCCCTGGCTCTGGCGGCGCACTACACGCTCTCGATAGGACGGCACGCGCGTGTGAAATGGCGGCCCGTACTGTGGCTCGGGGATGCCGTTAAGAGTAGCACTGGAGGAGACGAGGGCGAGGAGAGCGAGGAAAGCGAAAGCTGCAGGCCGAGGGTTTATCTCAACTGGAAGTGGGATACGGTTGTGTTTCGCGTGGGGCATGGGGGTCAGTGGGAGGAGCACAAGCAGCGCATGGCGCTGCAGAATATGGGTATTGGGACCGCGAGGGTCTGTTTTCCATTCGGGGCGCACTTGGATGCCCAGCTTCTGAGCGGGTTGGAGAGTTTAGCACTGAGTATCAATCTTCCTGGGCCTGGGGACGCGCAGGGTCTGGGGAGCAGGCAGCGACTGTTCATGTACCTCGACGTGCACATCGAGCATGGATACTTCCCGCGCCTGCGGAAGCTGTCTCTGTGCCTGGACGCTGACGATCTCGATCCCAGCAAGGGGCAGATCGAGCTCGTGGACTTGGCGGCGAGAGGAGCGAATGGAGAGGAGGTGAATGAGAATGAGGATATGGCGCGCGCGTTGGCGAAGAGGTGGCAGGCGGAGTTTAGCTTGGAGGCTGTGGCTTCGGGCTCTGGGAGTCAACTCCTGAGGGCTAATAGTAGAGAAGGCTTGAAGCATTGGAAATGGTTGAGAAACGTGCTGTTAAAGAATGGAGCGAGTGAGGATAAGCTGCTGAGCTTTGTGTTGGTGAGAAATGTTGCTGAGGGGCGCGGAAGTAGTTTATCTGTGAGATGAATTACAGATGACAAAAAGTGAGTAACTAACTCCGCTAGAATGTACTTCCGCAGTAGAACACTCGTTATACTCCAGCACACCGTATAGTATTAGACTGCAGGCACAGCAATATAAGTAAATCGAAGGTGAGACAAGTGTGTGTTGCTTTGGGAAGCATACAGCTAGCACTCTAGTATTCAGCTCATGGATACATCATACATTCATCCGATGCATAACTCATCACATTTATCATGCATGGCCTCCATTTTTTTTCTTCTTTCTCTCCTTTCTCCCAATATCCACACTCAGATCACATTTCTACCGTCTAGGCATGCCTCGCCCTCTACCCCTTAACGCTCTCTGAGCAGCTCCCGGCGGCAAAGGTTGCTGTGGTGCTCCCGGCTGCGCACTCTCCTCATTCTTGATCGTCTCATCAACACTTAAGATCAAGCAACTTGCCTCCGTAGCCGCCTGAATAGCATTGATCTTCACCAACGCAGGTTCCCACACAAATGCTGCCAGGTTATCTCTAATGCCCTCGTTGTCAAAATCGACACCGGCCCAGATATTGCCCTTTCGGTGCTCTACACGAAGCTTGTTGAGGATATCAGTTGCGTCAAAACCAGCATTGTCACAAAGCTGGCGGGGAATGACTTCAAGAGCTTTGGCAAAGGACTTGATAATGGCTTGCTGCTTGTGGGGGACGTTTTTATCTGCATAACGGTGCAGGTAAGCCGAGACTTCCATCTCGCAGGCACCACCACCGGCGACAATAGTGTTGTTCTTGATGGCACGCTTGACAATCATGATTGCATCGTGGAGGGAACGCTCAACCTCAGCAATGAACTGCTCGGCTCCACCACGGAGCACAAGTGTGCAGGTCTTGGCTGCTGGGCAGTCTTCGAAGAAGTTGAATCGCTCGCCACCGATTTGACGCTCCTCGAATGTACCACATGTTCCGAGGTGCTCGGGGTGGATGTCTGAGCAAGTCGATTGGATGGATCCTCCTGTCGCTTGAATGACACGTTCCAAATCATCCGAACTGACTCTTCCTGCGCAGAAAATGTCTCTGTCTGCGAAGTATTGTGTTGCAAGATCACCTATAGGTAATTTGGACAGGACGACCTTGGCTCCAGTCTTGTATAGTGCCTCCATCTTGTTGTAGATAATTTGCCATTCGGCATCCACAATAGCTTGGTATTCCGAAACTTGCTCGACTCTGACTTCCGCATTATCCTTCTCCGACTTGAGCTCAAGCTCGACATTTAGGCAGACAATTTTGGGGTTCTTGAATGATTTGGGTTGTTGTTCGAATCCAGCGTACGAGAAAGTCTTCTTGAATGCTACACCATTGACGAAGAGGGAATCAGTTAGGGAGCCACCAGGAATCTTCTTGATGCCGATGAGCTTCTCGTTAAGATCGTCTTGGTCTAAAGACAAAACGGCATCCACAACCACTACACAGCATTAGTAAGCCCAAACACTTCACAGCTGGATTTCTTACTTTTTGTGAAGAAACCAGTATTTCTCTTGATCAACTTGCTGCTCATAGCAGTACCAGCCAACTTGCTCAAGGTTTCCCTCTTGTTGCCATCACTAGTATTAACCGCAATCTCCTTGACCTTATTAACCGCCATCGCAGAAGCTCGTCTCAGGCCCTTCATAATAGTTTGCGAGCTGACACCTTGCTCAACGTGATCCTTGACTTCCTTGAGGATCTCACCGGCCAGCACAACAACAGAGGTAGTTCCATCTCCCACTTCAGCGTCCTGTGATCTTGCAATGTCTGTGAGGATTCGTGCTGCGGGGTGTACGATGTCAAGAAGCTAATTCGTCAGTATTTTGTATCGCAAACTGAGAGAGGAGGATATACCTTCATGACAGTTGCGCCATCGTTTGTGATTGTTTGTCTGCCATTTGCGTCTACCAGCAACAAGTCCCCGCCATAAGGGCCTAGCGTACTTCTAATCGTAGCTTGCACAGCTAAACAGGCATTAATGTTGGATATAATCTGACCCTTTCCTTGCGAAGAATCCGTGCCTGTATTGCAGATTTGTTAGCTTTCCCTCTCCTTCTGTCTGGTTCTCTGCCAACTGACCCTCCTTCAACACAATAATGGTGGGTGTTTGGCCACCGAAAGACATGCTGGCGGTCCGGTTTCGACACTGAAGTTGAGTCGCTGGTGTTGGGGTATTGGGTCGAGGGGTAGAGAAGAGTGGTTGCAGGCGTGGTGGGGTTGTGCAGAGCTTCGTCCTGTCAGGTCACTGCCGCTTCTAAGCTTTCAAAAATTATTCGCGTCGTCGCGATTAGAGAATCCGCGCTAGCAAGAGCTCGGGAGTCACATGACCTGGAGATATTCAGGCACACCAACCAGACATCCGAAGCTTGCTGTGCACGCCATGGATTTAGATTTCACAGTGAGATTAACTTGCCGAGTCTATTGCGAAGAGGAGCGTGCAGTGACTTCATGAGCAGGCGGGAGAGTATACAAAGCCCAGTTTCATTGTGGCGTCTTTAGGAGGGTGTACAGACACAGAATCCCAGAGGGGAACACATACGAATGCTTGTTTGGGTTATAGTTGGCGTATGGCCTTCATGATCTGTATTTTCATCTGGTAATAACAACCGGCCATCAGTAGCCTAAGACCGTCGCGGTTGTCGTCTGATTAACGAAAGTAAAATATTCTTTCTTTCACTTCGTCAATGTTCATCTCATTTATGTGGTCAATTCGGTACTCTCTTAATATGCCAGTGGTTTATTTCGCCAAAGATACCTAGTGCAACTACCCAGAATTCCCGGAACCAAAGGGCATAAAGACAAACGAGCCTTGGTGCTACACAATCATATGCTGGCCCCATCCCAACTCCTTCCATTCCATGCACCCCTTCCCACCCCTCGTATGCATTTTCCCTATTGCATCAATACTGATAAAACTTCTCCTCGTACTCAAATCCATCCAGACCCCTTCTCATGTATCCCAAAATGCCCTTCCTCCCAGCCAGGTCCACAAATGCACTAGTTGCAAAGGCTCTCTTATGCTCCGGAATCACTCCATTTTCATCCCTAAACGGTTCCTCCGCGTCCCTCACCGTAGAAATAAATATCGACGCCGTGCCCGTGTCCCAGAACCCCTCTCGAAATTGCTTCTTTTGCATCATGGCCACGGCCTGGTCTCTTGCCTCCCGGTCTCGGCAGCGGGCTCCGACGAGGAAAATCCCAATGATGATCCCAAGCTCGAATTGATAGAAGGAGCTGCCTGCGCCGGTTATGTATGGATGTAGGTAGTCCAACAGCGACATGATCTCACGAAACTCGGGGAAGAAAACGTCGTACTGTGTTTCTCGCTCGAAAAATACGCCGGCAAGCATGACGTGATTGATAAGTGCATGCAACCGCAGTAGTGCCACGAGAATCTTCTCATCTCTAGTTCCGTATCGGTCTACGTTCTGGAACAAGCCTTTGCACGCTGCACTCCATCGTCGGATATCCTCACGGTAGAGTATAGAATCTGGAGCCATCTCCAAAGCCGGTGTCTTTGGAGTACTGAACATATTCGCTCCTGGGAAAATGTTCATACAGTCATCCCAAGGTGCCTCCAAGCCATACTTCCAGAATCCCGAAAGCTCGTGAGCCTTCGCGCGAGCCAGTGCGATTTTGATGAAGTGGAAATTTCTCCGCATAATCAAGGACCAGAAGTTTCTGGCTCCTTTCAAGGTGGTAAATCGAGCTGGCATCCGTGGGATGATTTTATTTGCGCCTTCAATCATGAACCAATGTACCGACTCAGGTCTCGAGTCCGAGAAAAATAGCACTTGAAGATCGAGTCCAGCAAGGGCTGTCATTAAATCCTCTTCGGCGGTTTGTTCTCTGCTTTCACTGCCTAGGAAAAATTCGGCACTCTGGTTTGCATGGGTTTGCAGCCATTGCAAGAGGAGCATCATCCCACTTGTTGCATGGGCAATGGCAGTCGCTGGTTTCCCGTGCAGTGTCTCGAAGCAAAATACCAGCACGCACGCTATCAGAAATTTGTTGATATCACGATCGCCCCTCGCAATGGAGGCTCTGATACCTCGCAACGCTTTCCCATACTGCGCTAGAGCGTAAGAGTAGTCCGGTAGAGCTGAAGAAGCGGTCCCCAATAGTCTTGAGTTTGCCAGCTCCTGATTGATTCTGCTCAGCGCGCCGATCCCTATGACAGCGTGTCGTATAAAAGGCTCAACCTCACTGGTTTGCGGAATCAGGCGATCCCAAAGCGAGGTTTGGAACGGCCCTTTGAGCTGGCTCGCCATTTCATCACAATACAATCCAAAATATCTCTTTTCATTCTCATCCGCGAACCGTCCTCCAGTGTCTAGCTTGCGTATTGGTGTTATTGAGAAGCTCTTCGCTTGGAGGGGCGATCTAGCTTTCGGAAGAAGTGCCCGTGTTGTCGGCATAACAATCTTCTTGCTCAGAGGATATCCTTCGCATTGGATTCCGAATTTCACGCATCTGCTACATCTTGGCCGCGTTTCGTCACATTTGACTCGTCGGGTTCTATAGTAATGTCTGTCAGCAGGAGAATCTACAAGTGTCACTACTACACGAGCTGGTGGCTGGCACTCACTTGCATGTGAAACACCCAGTCTTCACCTTACTCTGCCTTCTCCTAGACCTGACTTCAGGTTCCACAGTTCGATCAACCAGTACAGAAATCGGCGTGCTTGTTGGGGCACCTGCATCTCCGCTGCTCTTCTTTACTGATCCCTTTGGCGCCATTCTTCGACTCCCAATCATGAGTCATGGTGAGCCTGAGAGAGAGAACGACGAAGAGAAGAGATGACGAAGAGAGATCCTCTGTCGCAATACTGAAAGGGCGGAGCTTATGCTGACATGAGAAATGGTCTCCGAGTTACCCACTCACGGCGCTCCCTTCAAATTCTTGACATGCTGATCCCTGTCGATGTTCCCTGCATCGATCATTCCCGCATGTGGGTGGACAATTCGGAATAACGAACTTTCTGTACCTTACAAAACAATAACCGAACTCCGTAGTTCAATCCGATCTTTAGTTGCAGCTCACAAAATTTAATCTGTTAAGTAACTTAAAGATCGGACTGCAGTCTAACTCCGTCATCGAATCCTTGGTAATTGCTTGAGAACATGTAGCTTCGGATGCTCTTTTTGCGATTCTGTTTCGAGCTAGCTCGTATAGTGCATCAATCAAATCAAACGAACACAAACAGGCATTTCCGGCCTGACAATGTCTGTGGGTGATGCTTGCAAGCGGACCGTGGGTGAGACCAACCACAGCCGTGAAAGATATGCAAGTCACGCAAGTCAACAATCTGAAATCGCAATATCCTTGTCATCTCCTACCCGCGCGTTCAAGGTTCTTGGAAATGAGATTGACTTTTGCATTATCGGATTGATTGCGGGGTATCACGCATCGTAATCAAATTCAACGTCCTCCGTACTCCCTTCCTACAGTTTTCAACGCCTCCTCTGCAGCTCTTGCGGCAGCTTCGGCCTGTAGCTGAATAATAGCTCCATCTCCATCCTCGTCCGCTCCACGACCCGGCGTACTCATGCCCTCATCGTCTTCGCCATCTCCATCCTCATCGTGATCAGCATCAATCAGCATGTCCAAGTCTTCGTTCTCGTCCCGATCGGGCTCATGCACATGACGGTGATTGGAACCGAGCATGGCATGGAAAGAATCAGGGTCATGATGATGGTGATCTTGGTCGACCTCTGGGCTAGGTGAATGGAAGTTGGAATGTTGAAGCTGGGAATGGTGGGAATGACTGTCATGATGGTTGGGAGAGGGAGAAGACAACTGGTGGGTGTGGGTATTGTAGCCGCCGAGATGATGATGGACGTCTTGCATGATCCGAGGATCAAGTGGTAGATACTCATCTTGCATGCGTGCGATTGGGGCTGGCTGATGGTGCTGGTGCAGCTGAGACGGATGCTGGATTTGGGGTTGCATATGGCTAGAGGTATTCTGCGAGTTTTGCCCTGGTAATGTGCGGCTAAGAACTTGTGGCGACACTGAGCCTTGTCCTGCGTGGCCTGAGAAGCCATCTTGGTGAAGGCTCAGAACTCTCCCAGCAGCACTCACACCAGCTTGACCAGATGGAGAAGCCGGCTGAGCCCGAGGCGCGGGCCGAATCACACCATCCCCACGAACCACGGGAGCTTTCCCCAATTCCTTGCATTGTGTGCAGTTCCTAATTACAAGACTAACAGTTTCCTTGATCCTGACCCAATGGTATTTCTCTGCAATTGTCGCGGTAGTCTTGTTGATGCCTCCATGCTGCATAATGTGAACATCCCTTGCGATCTCATATTGCCGTTGAGGGTCAGATATGACTTCCTTGTCTTTCAACATCAGCTTGTCTGATTCAGGGATGAGCTTATAATGCGTCGCTGCGCTTCGAAGTCTGCTTTTTTCGGCTCGATCAGCTCCTGCAGGATATTTGCCGAACTTCAAATAGAACTTGATTTTATCGAAACGCTCTTCACTCACGAAATCTTCGCCTTCCGGTCCGAGGTCTCTTCCGTAGATGATAGCATCAACTAATTGCTCGGGATACGACTTGAGATTTCCTGCCCCCTTGACACGCCCAATTCGCTTGAATCCAAGCGCATCCCATATACGACAAGATGCAACGTTTGTCTCATAGACAAGATTGAAGACGGAGTAAGTGTAACCCATTTTTGGCGCCCAGTCAATGTAGCTCTCACCCATCAATCGACCAACTCCACGATTGCGAGCAGCATCGGTGACTAGGAAGCCAGCATTGCAAACATGGCTGCTCCGTCCCGGATAGTTCGGCTTAATGTAGAAGCTTCCCAAACACTGAACTGCCCAATTCTTGCCTTCGACGACTTCGTCTGAGCTTTCGATGCTGCCCAAGAGCATGACCGCACCGAAATTCTGGAACCAGTACGAGGAGAACTTCTCCGCAGGCATAGTTTCCATCATGGGATAGGTATCTCCATTGTCAATCTCCTTGTTGAGTTGGTCACTTAGATATGCGAGAAGCGACGGCGGAACTTGGTCCTTCGAGGAGAAAGGTACAATGGTTGCAACGGTCACTCGATCTCGAAGAGTGACTTGACGAGGGTAGACACCAAGAGGCAGTTGAGGCTGGGCATCGTGAGGATCTGGAAAAGGAGCTGCACCTGAAGTGCGAAAGATTGCCGGACTCGACGGGTCATCCAGCATAGCAGGCATGTTTATGTTTCTGCAACTTGTGAAGTGCACGGGTCTGAATTAAGTATACCTGAGCATTCATTAGAGCACGCACTTTGACAAATGAGGGGTCAAAAGTGGCGGTACGCGGAAGCAAGGTTGACAACTCGCAGCTATTCTCCTCTTCTATGGTCCCAGATATGAGAGTCCAACGACTTCAGTGAGATGCCTCACACCGTCTTGTAGCGAGGAGATATGGCGTCTTGTGGTAGGGCTCGTTCGTTGGCGGGTGTCGAGATGAAATGTGCAGGTGGAATTCTCCTCCCAACACGAGCATTTTGTAGAATGCCGCTAAGCGTTGCTAGGTAAGAGTCACGTGGTATACAATAACCACTGAAATTCCTGTGCTTGTCCTTGTCCGACACGCATTCTCAAGTGTTATAACTTCTAAATAGTGATATCATATGAACAAGTGTTATAGCTGATTATCTCTCGAGTTTCTAAGACCTGCGCGCTCCTTATAGTTACAAAATGGCAACCATTTCCGGCGCATACGTGCCAAGCCACATTGAGGCTGTGAGGCCGTGATGTGGGAGATACGGCCATGCAATAAAGGGCCAGCTCGCTGGTCGATGTTAAATTTCGTTTCCTCTTCGTTTCTTTCAGTCCAACCCGCCGAACTTGTCTCAATAATTGTTAACTAGTACTGCTGTTTCAGACTTGAAGCTATTCAGACTCGTTGATGAGACTTAAACGTACCTTCTCATCGAGTATTGGGCTTGGGGCGCTTCAGCCTGGATCGTGATCAGACATGAGTTTTGGCTACTCCATCGGTGATGCAGCTCTGCTTGTCAATCTCGCCTGGCAAACGTTCCAAAACGCCCGCCAAGCTTGCGGCGAACATGACGAGCTCACGCGGGAGATACGCAGCATACATCGCGTTCTCCAACGCCTGAATCAGGAGCTCGGCAATCCAGCTTCCGTCCTAAATCGCGCCGGTGACAGTCGGCGACGTGAGCTTAATGAGCTAGGTGAAGGCTGTGAGAGGATCCTAACGCTTATGAACTCGATCTGTTCAAAGTATAACGCGTTATCGGAGTCAAAGAGGAGCGGCAAGAAATTATGGCAGAAGATACGATTCGGAAATGGCGAGATGAAAGACCTGAGTGAAATTAGACAGAAGCTAGCAACTCACACATCAGCCCTTTTGATGAGCATCAACTTGGCTTCATTGGGAAGTCAAGGTAGAGTGGAGTCGGAACTTGGCGGGATTGGCGGGGAACTGGAGGGGATTAGAAGCAAGGTGGATTGGATTGCCGCAAATATGGCGGCCAGGGCCGGAGATGGAACAGTATGGACGAATTACGACGGAGATGAGAAAGTATTCTGGAGAGAATTGAGAAGGAAGTTAGTACGAGAAGGATATGGGAGTCAGGTGCTACATAAGCATAAGGACTTGATTCAGAACTATGTCAAAGAGTTGGGAGATCGAGGGGCTTTCGATGATCTCGTCGAAGAACAGGCTGGCGGCGAGCATGCTTCGTCTGAAGAACGTCTCACCATGGACAATGAGGATCTGGCTGTCCCATCGCCAAGTTCACCGGTAGCCGTTGCATCGAGCTATGATGATTCAGATTCGCAAAGTGAGAGCCATGTAGCTGAGGAACCCGAGGCCGAGAGTCAGGATAGTGGTGGAGGGAGGGTATTGGCAGAGCAGACAGAGCCCGGTAGCCCTGTCAAGACCGCTATTACAAGTACACGCTTAGGAAAACAACGCGTTGCGACCCGGCATGTCGCTATGGGCGAGATGGCAGCGAATACGGCAAATAATACAGAAGAAACTAATGATGACAATGACAACGGCGAACATAGTGGAACGATGAGAGAGGGTTGCAGAGAAGAGTTGATTGACGATAATGACGATTTTGTCGATCAGAGAGCAATAGGCACGTCTGGTCTAGAAACCGAAGCCAATGTAGGCGAGAGTAGTCAGGGCGACCAAACCTTGAAGTTAACCGATGTATTGGGGAGGAAATTTACATTCCCCTTTGAAAGTGTTAGGAAGTGGGAGGTAAACAACATTCTTTGCTTTCCTTGGTGGTCTGAAGCTCTAACATTGTAATAGGACATGAAGAACTACATTGATGAAGCATTCAGCGACGAGCCTGACTTGATATACCATGTCAAGAGAGAGCGCTACGACCTGCAAGGACCAAACGGATGTGGGATTACTCCCCCGCTCTGGCAAAGCGCCGTGCAACCCGGCTGGAAAGTCACCATGACAATGTGGCCCATCGACTCGCCCCCACAGAAACAACAAGCAAGCGGGTCCAAGACGCAGGATCCGCCAGGAGCTAACCAGAACGATTTAGGTGGGCGAGTGGAAAGTCAGCAGTCAGAGTCCGACGAGACTGTCGAGATCTTCATCCGAATGTACGTCTGCGACAAGACGCCTTTCCTGATCACCCGTCGAACAACCAGCCTCGAGGTGAAACGCATGATGGTGGCGAGAGATTTTCCTGCACGTACAGAGGATATCTATCTCTTCAACCATGTAGACCGGAAACCACTCGCAAATGATGTAGTCTTGTGGGAGCGCGGTGTGCGGCAAGGCAGTCTCCTGGAGGTGTTGCCTTACCTCTGGCGGCAGGCATAGGGAAGGTCTTTGATGGCGAGCCGGGATTTCTTGCTAGCGGGGAATTGTTGTAGAGAAAGACACAGCCTAGAGCCCAGAATCCTGGAGTAGACATGGGCGACAATAGAGAAGAGACGAGATGACAAGCAAGTGTGTAAAAATATCTGCATGCATTCACTGAGGACACTGAGTCATTTGCTTGTTCTGAATTGTGGTCCAGATTTTTGGGATGATTAATACAGCAGGTGCATTTTACATTATCTTTCCATTATTCATACAAGCTGCCCAGACCCCCTCATCGACTCCTCTTCAAAATAGAATCGCGACTCGATCCCCAAACGAGCGTTGCTCCGCCGCCTCCGTCTCAACCTCATACGTCTGATTCGTCCTAATAGCATTCCTATTCTTCTCATTCTCGCAGTCAGAATGGTCATCTTGTAAGCGCTTCCAATCGCCCTCCGCTCGCGTGTGCACTGTCGAGACGCTGACCCCGATGTCGGTTGGGTTCTTGAAGCTGCGGTTCCCCGTGCGACGGCCTCCGATGGGAGTGCTGCCGAAGGTGACGAGTTCGTTGGCGACGGGGCGCCCTTGCATCCCACTGCCGCTGTATCCAGTTTCGGAATTCTCGGTGTTGCGCATGAAGAGGCGGCGGAGAGTAGGCATGGAGCCGGCTACGAGGCCGATGGCTGTTTCGATGTTGGACCAGAGGACGATGTTGCCAACGTGGTCTGTCAGAGCGAAATGTTAGCAATTTGTACTTGAAAATACTATGGCACTAAGGTGGCGGTGTTACTTACACACGAGGTTGTCGGCCGGGTTACGGTAGTAGCGTATGTAAGGAGTGCGAATCATCGTTGAGATACATGCCCTGAGAGTTTCTGATTAGTAGTGGACAAGGACTCGATTCGAGAAGTGCTTACAATGAACCGAAGGACAACAGAACGCAAACCCATAACTTAGCACTTCTCTTCAGTTTCATGTTCCAAACAATCAACCCAGGCAAGAGAGCGCAAGCCATATCCGTTGCAATAGACGACGCTGTCGAAAAGTATGACAGGCCAATCATCGTGTCCATGCTGGCACAAGTGGCTTTGCCTTCAAGGACCAAGCCAGTGTTCCAGTTGGCCTCCACTGGCTTGCAAAGCAATAGGATTCCGATGATGGTTGCCAGAAAAGTGCCAATCACAAATCCAAGAAGGAGGTAGACGCACACGCGAAGTACTTTAAGTGGATTTCCGATTCGCAGCATGGTCATGCAAATGGAGGCCTTGATGAGGACCAGTGATACGACGTACAACATCATCCATATCATGAGGTACTTCTTGGACTCGATGGAGAGGTATGCGTTGAGTCTGCTGTCAAGTGCTCCGAGACCAGCATATGCACCCAAGCACGCGAGCACCACCTCAACCACAAAGACGGCCTGGCAATAAGTTAGTCGTTTCTCCAACAAAAAGTGGTGGGAAGGAAAATACCAATCCACTCAGCATCAACCCGTCGTCCCATCCAAAAATGGCATCTTTCATACGAACGAAGCATCTCAGGCCAACGACGATGACCGAGACGACGCCACATGTAACTGCAGTTATCACGATAGCCAAGCTGGTACCGTCCAGCGGCAGGACAACTTTCAAGTCAGGATCGACGGTCGACATCCTCTCGGATTTCTACTGCTGCACTGGAGAAAGCTGTGCGATATTGAAAGTAGAGTGTGGTTGCGCGAGGATGAACGATGTACGCTTCACGAAGTCGAATGAAGAAGCTCTCGCCACGACTACTTATGAAACGACAAATAAAGAATAAGAGGGTCTGGATCGTTGGGCTGGATGCTAATCGGACGGGCACGACGGGGTAAATAAACGTCGCTGCTAGATTCCGTGGAGACCCCTTAACTCCATACAGGACTGGTGATATGATGGATACTCACCCACTCACTAGCTGGGCAGCAGTCGGCGAGGTCTCGAGCGTCCCTCTCGGTTACTCCCATCTTCATGTCAACAAGCAGCAATTTTTATCGTGCATACGAAGGATTCGCCAACGACCGACATGACTAGCCGCAAGGTACGCCACCAGGATGTCTCTGCTGGAAATATGGGGGAACTGCCGATGTGGGGCTCAACTGAGTAATGTCGACGGGGATTTCCCTGGTCATGGGGATGTTTGGGATGGCGGCTATGCTCAACACAGGCGGGAGAATCCACTGAGGCCATTTACACCCACTGAACGAATTTATATCCACCTTTCGGGTCCACGCAGGACAGCGCCTATTGGTCTCCCTGAATTGCCCGGTGTCGTTTACAATCGACAGGGACGCTCCATGTAGGGAGCTCGAAGCGACAATCAGCAGAGCAGTGGCCTTTCGCGGGGACCAGAACACGCAATGCCGGGCTGGTGGGTGGTGCCGATGGATGGGATGGCACAGCTTTTTTTTTGTAACTTTTATATCGGCACCGTAGTGACGCCGGACGTGACCACAGCCAAGAAGGCGTCGCCAGACACTAGGCCAGACACGCCTGACAGCTCAAACCTTCGGCCAGGCTAAAATCCGGACATCTCGAGTGCCCGTCCACTTCAAGGAACATGATGGGAATAACCTTTCTAATGCGCCGCTCATTTTCTGGGCACTTCATCCTGTCTCTCACAACCGAGAGTTGCATGCGCAGGTCGAGTCAAACGAACGTCGTCTCAATCTGGATTCCCAAATTGCGATTGGCGCCCGCATGTCCTACTTGGGGCTGAAGAACCCTCTGTATCTGCGGCCTGCAAGCATGTTGATTCGTGTTGCCACCACTTTCGCAGCGAGGCATATCCCACCCAGCATGATGCACTCCTCCTTGGGTGACAGCGGTACGAGGCTGCAGCCGGCAGTTAGTGGTTGGTCGACGGGGATGCATGTGGAGAGCTGGACACCAGAGAGCTCGATGTGGTCCACACCATTTATTCCGCTGGAGACGCTCCCCAACTGACAAAAATAATATCCAAAAAATCGTGCCACTCTCATACGTCGCTCATACCTGCCAGAAAAAACTTTGTTACTCCCTCCTTACTCATCTTATCCATCATGGCGTCCATCACGGCAGTTCTGCAACAAGTGCCCGCAAAAAGGGTGCATGAGGGAAAGCTTGCGATCATCACCGGTTCTGCCAAAAGTATAGCCTCCTGCCCCCATGGCGATCTTGTGTAACGTATGCTCGTCACATCTTGGAACTAACAGGCTCGACAGGTATTGGTGCTGCCATTGCCCAGAATCTCGCGGCCAAGGGAGCAAACATCCTCATCAACTATGTCACCGAGGCGTCAGATGCCCCGGCCAAGAAGCTGGCCGAAGAGCTGTCTCTTGCTCATGGCATCAAGGCTGTCCCATGTCGTGCCGATATCAGCACCCAGGAAGGCTGCGACAAGATTATTGCAACCTGCACGGCTGAACTTCCGCTGAACGCAAAGTCAGGCAAGTTGCAAGTCGATATCCTGGTGCACTCTGCAGCTCTTTTCCAGTATGTAGCACTTTCCTGCAACATTCCCGAGATGGGATTGAAACTTTGCTTGAGGCGCTGCCCAAGTGAACTCCCAAATCATAACTCCCATATTTTCAAAACCTACAAAGGTGTTCGTTCCTCTACTAACACCATACAGCACTGCCCCACTAGGAGCTGTCACCCCCGAGGACTTCCAACGGGTCTACACAACCAACGTTCTGGGACCTATCCTCCTAACGCAAACATGTATCCCATACCTCCCCACCGATCGCTCTGGAAGAATTGTCACCATCTCCAGCGTCGGAGCCAAGGTCGGACTGCAATACCTGACGCTCTACGGCGGATCCAAGGGCGCTCTCGAGGCCATGACCCGCACGTGGGCACGCGAGCTGGCTGAGAATGCCACCGTCAACAGCATCAGCGTCGGCTCGACCATGACCGACATGTTCACCAAAGCCAGCGACGAGGTCAAGGCCGCCATCGCCATGTTCTACCCGCTGACGCCGCTTTCACCCGTGCGAGAATGGGACACACCCGAGGCAAAGGCACTGGGCGAGAAGTACGGAGGTCGCGTCGGTTATCCAGAGGAGGTTGCCGGCATCGTGGGTATGGTCTGTAGTCCCGAGTCGAGCTGGATGACGGGCAATCTGGTTAGCGCATCAGGAGGACAGTGGACGTCACAGTAGGTAGTCAGTAGTTCTAGTTCTAGAGAAATTGATTGATGCTGTGGGGAAGAAGCGGCTTTGTAAGATCTTATGAAGAATCAATGCAACTGACTACTGTGCACCAACACACGGTCCTGTCCCGCCAGGCGAGCGAGTGAGCATGAGCTTATTTCCGTCTCAGGGACTTCCCCACTGCACTCACTGCACTGCCGGAGACTTTTCTTTGGGTTCTGCAGCAAAGTGAAGTGGCTTGGATGATCTAGCGCAACGCTTCATTGGCTCCCAGCCCAGCCCAGTCCAGTCCACTGTCAGCACCAAGGATGGTGTGCATATCCTTCCCCCTTTGAACTCGTACCTGTGACCGCACCCTGAAAAGAAATGAAATGAAACAAAACATCCCCGGCCGCTAATTTCCTCCTGTACTGTACTGTACTGCAAGTACCGTAAGAACAGATTCCTGCTGGTCGTGAAATATGTACAATCCAAGTAGTCACCGTACCATAGACACTAACTCCGCCACACACACACACCAACTCCGCCACGCAAGTTTCGCGGTCCGGACATGAAACTTCCACATGGAAGGTGGCTGGCGGCTGGATAGTTCTAGCGCTGACTCTCGCTCGCTCGCTCGGCCAGGCCATGTTCAGGCCCTCAGATCTCCAGCGCGACGGCGGAAGCTTAAGCTGCTTCGGTAACTCGTGGTACTCACGTCCTGTACTGTATCATCCTGCGCCACAGCACCCAAGTAGGGCCTAAGTACCCAAGGGCGAAGGAAGGATCCGCTTGTGCCGTAGCGCGCATGGAGGAAGCATCAACTTACGGACGAGAGGCGCGGATTGGTCTGTCAGAGTCGATCATCTGCTGCTGTGGCCTTCTGCCTTCTGCTTTAGCCGCCTCAAGTCGGTGAGGTGCTAAGATCTTACGATCCAAGTTGCGATTCATAAGGGCGAGCATCCCATCTCCTCCATGCACGATGTTTGATGATTTTCCTGCCCTTTCTTATTTTTTCTTGTCATTTTTGGTCTTGAGTAGCAGTGTGCACAGCGGTGTGTAAATACACCTGTCGTCATGGAGTATAATCATCGGCTGTCGTACATAGGAGGGGATGGGCCGCCGCAAGCGCCATCGCAGCTGTCGTCGACTGTCAAGGACAACTCGTACATGGGATATGACTCCGTTCCAGCCAGCGAGGAGAATACCGCCCCGCCGCGGCTTCGTCCAGATATCAGGACACACATCTTCGGCTGGTGGAAGTATGAGCTGCTCGCATCTGTGATTTCCATCGGTGCGATCATGGCTCTCGCTCTCGTGATTCGTCGGTTCGAAGGCCGCCCGATCCAGGACATCAACCTGCCCAAGTCCCTGCAGCTGAGTGCCATTGTTGCTGCGTTGTCAACGGTGGTGCGGGTGTCGATGCTGGTGCCTGTTGCGTCGGCCATGAGCCAGGACTCGTGGCTCTGGATGTCGAGTCCGAGTCAGCTGCAAGATTGCCGTAGTCGCCTGAAGGATTTGGATGTGACGGACAATGCGTCGAGAGGGCCGTGGGGAAGTTTTCTCTTCTTGTTCAAGGCACGCGGAAGGTATACATTACCCATGTCCAGCTTTGGGAATCCAAGGCGGATCAGGAATATCATGGGTTAACGTGAAATATGTAGATACTTTGCTTACATTGGTGCTTTGATCACTATCTTATCTTTAGGTCTTTCGACCTTCACTCAACAACTTGTCGTGCTTGAAGTGTTACCAATTAATAAAGGTGTTGCCGCGTTGCCAAACATCCCTCGCAGTCAATCATGGTCCTCTAACCAAGGGATTATGGATGCTGTTGGTAAGTGACATTCTCTCCGTGAGTTGAATTGTCAGTGTCTAACTCTACCCGCGAACTAGTCAGGTCAATAAACCCCTATATCAAGGCTGCCGTCTTCAATGGTATCTTCACTGCAGGCGTTCCGCCGCCATCACTCACCTGCGCAACTGGCAATTGTACCTGGCCTGTGACACCTTCACTTGCCGTATGTGGTGGATGCACCAAAAGCACATTCACGCAGTCCTGCAACAAAAACGACGGCTATGTACGGTGCAACTTCACCGTACCATCCGGGAACCACTGGACAAATGGCACCGGACTCTATTTCAACGCGAAGCAAAGCACCGGCTCGGTATACAACTCCAGCGACCCGACCCGTCTGTACCTGTCCAATTTTGAGGTGGGTGGTGTCAGCAACTCTTCCTACGGGTGGACAGCCTGGAACCAAACAACCTTCGTCGCATACGAATGTGCATTATGGGCTTGCGTAAAGTCGTACTCGGCTTCGGTGCAGGCCTCGACACAGATCCAGACGGTGAACTCCACATGGTCCAACATCATCGGCATCCAAAACTCCAGCAGTGCATACCAGATCAACGCCACCTTCGGCAACCCAACAAACGAGACAGATACCCAGTCAGGCACGGATCAGTACACCGTGACGGAAATTGCAGCCTTGCTGCTACGGCAGTACATGATCCCATTCTTCAACGGCTCCGTCAACGCCCCCGGCAGTCGCGGCATCGCCTACTCAGACGACTACATCGAAGTCCTCTACAACGCCACCCAGCACTCCGACCTCAGCGGCCTCGTCACGAACCTCGCAAACAGCATGTCCAACGTGTTCCGCACCGCCGAGCCCGCACAGAACGACGCCTACAACGGCGTTGCCTCGACGCTAAGCGTGGCCATCAAATGGAAGTGGATTGTGTTTCCGGTGATCCTCGTCGCGGCAAGTTTGCTGATGAGCCTGATCAATATCGTGCGGACGGCGCGGAGTGATATCGGCGCGTTCAAGGGCGGGCCTTTGGCGTTCCTTATGTGTGGCTTGGATGAGAGCGTGAGAAACGTGGCGGTGGGCAGTATGGGAAAGCCGGAGGGCTTGGTGAGGAGTGTGGGTGACAGGAAGGTCGTTCTGGGGAGGGATGAGAAAGGAGGCTGGGTATTTGCTGCTGCTCGGTAGGATATGAGTATACGTAGTCTTGTACATAAAGGTTGTAATATATGAGCTTACTAAGTATTCATCGCTTCGTGTTTGAAATAGCCTGCTTTGGCTACCCAGAATGTCATGCCTGCCAAAGCAAGTCCTTAAAGACTAGTTTAACTAATCATGAACTTGAAAGTGTACCTTTGAATATTTCCCGAAATGCGATTGGTTTTTTTTGGTTTGCCTCTGGCTTTGGATCTGAAAACCCGTCACTGTCGATTGGAGTTCTAACCAGACCAGTGTAGCAAGCATGCATAAACTCAGTCCACCATGCTTTGAGGGAGGCACTTCCGGGCCAATCGGTACCCAATGTTGGGACCGCTCCCCTCACTCGCGTGCCGGCTATGCCGTGCCGTTTGAGTTCGTATTCATTGTTCTTGCATGTACTTGACTCTGGTTCTCTCGTCGATCTCCCTCTTCTCACCATTCCCAGTCTTTAACCATTATGTATTGTGCACCTCAATTTACTGAATTGTTTTCTCCCGAGTCTAAGGATAAACCACGATTTTCCAATCTTCAAAATGATATCGGAAAATGGTTCAATATTTCTCGCGGATGCAAATTGCTGAGTCAGAAAAGTGTGGATACAATTGAATGTGATAATGACGATATTCAGTTAAGAAAACAAGGTTCACTCTCTGCAATGATTGAGCCCTGCAGCTTCTAGATTCTGCAATTATTAAGCAATGCGTTTGTTGAGTATCTCCCAACCTTTTAATGTTCGGCCTTGGTCCTCTCTCGATTCCAGCATTGAGAATCAAACAATTGCACCATGGACAGCGTCATAGGCAACCGAGATGTAAGATTAATTTAAACAATTCTCATATATTGTCAGGCTAAAATAACTCCCACAGCGCCCAGATGAATGGAAGCTTGAGCAGGGTCTTGCACCTCGTGACGGTGGAATAGGACTCGAGAATCTAGCATCGTTCGAATCCATCGAGCACCGCCATAAGGAAAAGCACGGAAGCGACGTCGATCCCGACATCGCGTTTGCCGAAGAGCATCCCGGCTGGCACGGCTACATCGAGTGGGAGAAATACCCGGAGAAAAAAGCCCAGGCGGCTGCTATTCTCGCCCAGTACAAATTCCCGCCCCCGCCGGAATTCCAGCTCGGTCCGATCCCGGATACGAATCCGGTACTGGATGGGCTGCGATGGAAACTGTGGCACAAGGCCGTGGGCGGGCCATTGAAAAACGTCCCAGAGGAGAGTTGGGAAATAGTGCTGAAGGAGAAACATCCTGATATGCTGCACTTACTCCAGTTTCCGTATAATGGAGAGCCACCCAAGGTAGGCACTGTAGCTAGAACACGAAAGAATCGACTGGCAGCTAATAGCTATACTGTAGCGTTTGGTAACCGCAGAACCAATCACACCCAACTCGCTACACTTTGTGCGAAACCATGGCGGCATCCCGGATATCGATGCTGAAAAGTTCACTCTGCAACTTGATGGTCTCGTGAAGAACCCGAAGACGTTGACCCTCGCTGACTTGCAGAATGAGAGCCTGTTTCCTCGCCAGTCAAGCTTGGTGACCATTCAATGTAGCGGCACTCGCCGCATTGAGCAGATTGCCGAGTATGCCGGAGAAGGCGATGAGATGATCAACGCACCTTGGGCAGAAGGTGCCATTGGGACTGCCCATTGGACTGGAGTAAGCTTGAAGAAAGTGATCAAGTATTGTGGAGGCCTGGTGGACGGGGCGAAACATCTTGAGTTCTACGGAGCAGAGACTTACTTCAAACATGTTTGTCCTCGTGAACTACTTTTGCTGAATATGGAAGAGCTGATACGTGCCAGGATCAAGTTCAAAACTACCTCGTGTCTGTGCCGTACTCCAAAGTACGTGCGAACGAGGTTCTCCTCGCGTGGGAAATGAACGGCAAACCTCTTCCCAAAATCCATGGCTACCCTCTCCGCGTCGTAGTGTATGGCTATATTGGCGCTCGCTCAGTGAAATGGCTGTACCGGATCAAAGCCATTCAGAACCCTTCCCGAGCACCCGTCCAATCAAAAGAGTACCTATACTTCAACGGCCAAGTTGGCAAGCACAACCAATCCCTAACGCAAGGGATCCAGATCCAGGAAATGCCCGTCAGCAGCGCCATCATGTCGCCCTGGAACAAAGAAGTCATCATACACGATGGCACTATCAAGGTGAAAGGCTGGGCGTACAGTGGTGGTGGTCGCTGGCCCGAACGAGTAGAGGTCAGCCCAGACGGTGGATACGTGTGGTATCCCGCACCCCTAGAAAACATGAGCAAGAAGCACAAATTCGCCTGGCGAGTCTGGCACCTCGACGTCCCAGTCGACGCGGAAGGTTGGTTGGAACTAGTGGTGCGATGCTGGGATAACTCGCTCAACACGCAACCGACGTTTGTCAGGAGCGCGTGGAATTGGGGTCTACATGTGACGAGCAGCTGTCATCGTATCAAGATATACAGCGTGAACAGGTCGAAGCCTGCTACTGCGAGGAGGCTGGCGGAGTTTGAGGAGAAGAATACCCCGTTTGAACCGTTGACTAGGCCGACGGAGTTTGCTACGCAGAGTGAGGAGGAGTATGAGCATTTCTGGCAGACGCATGATCCGAGAGATGTGGAGGTCTGATTTGTGGTCTGAATTGTGGTCTGAATTGTGTCGATGGAACAAGGATCTGTTGCCAGTGTTTTATTTAGTTTCTCCAGAACCTAATGCACAATTATCGTTTGGCTACCAACTGATGATCCGAATTGTGATCTCGTGGCTATAGGATGTATAATCCACCACTACTGTTCTTGCGGGGGTGCTCTTGTTGCCCACCTCTTAACGAAACACCAACACTTACTAAAGCAAGTCCTCGAAACATATAGTGGATTAGTAGGTAGCCATACTAGTTTAGGAGCTTTATCTTTATTTTAAGATACTACTACATATTATTATAGCATTGTTTTATACTAACCTTTACATCATAAGTCTTATTTACCCTTACAACTAGCTATCGTCAAGTTATCTATCACGAGACCATCTATCGCACTTAGACGGATGTCTTCTTCCGCTGAAGATAGTTTTTCTCTCACGCTAGATGTTCAGCTTCTCTAGGTCTCAGACTGTTTACACTCACTGACTTACACCCAAGCATCATAATCTTGACAATCTTGATTTTATTTACATATCCTCAATGTTCCTGCGGGAATAAGAGACCCTCTAGATCAAATCCGACCCGCCTCCTTCAGTCCAGGCCTGCTCCACTTTTCCATCCCGCCATTTCACCCCACCAAAGCCAAGTTTTCATCCTCCTCTTCCGATTCGTCCAGTCAAAATGCATCCCACTCTCACCTACTTCTTCACCGGAGGGCATGCGACCATGACGTTCATCTTGTACTCGAGACATCGCGAGTGTGCGAGTTGGAGACGTAGCCGATGAACGTCGATAAGTCCGAGAACAGACCAGGGCGCTCGCTGACGCCGCTGCTGACAGCGCGCCAGTCGGAAGATGACGACCGAATACCGGTTCTCGGCGGTGAGGAGGTGGCGGTGGATGAAGAATTGAACGAAGATACAGAATTGAGAGATGAGAAGGAAGAGAAAGTGACCTGGGCGTCCCTGCCACATAGAAGACAGTTGATTATCCTGACGCTGGCGCGTCTCTCGGAGCCGCTGGTGCAGACGTCGTTGCAGGTGAGGTCACGACGCACAGGAGAGTTGTAGACACTGATGTGTTGAGTTCATAGGCATACATGTTCTACCAGCTCAAGTCGTTCGATGAGACACTTCCAGACTCGACCATTGCAGCGCAAGCGGGTCTCATGGCGAGTAGCTTTACCGGAGCTCAGTTCCTAACGGCCATGATGTGGGGAAGAGTATCGGATTCCGACAGGGGGGGTCGCAAATTGGTACTCCTCATCGGTCTTTTTGGTACTGGTAGGTTCCCGTGCTCGAAGCTTGGGGAAGTAGGCTGATGGATTTGTCTTAGCTGTATCGTGCTTGGGCTTTGGATTTTCAAAAAGCTTCTACCAGGCTATCATCTTTCGAACTCTGGGGGGTGCGTTAAATGGGAACATCGGGGTCATGAGAACCATGGTTTCCGAGATTGTGCAGGAAAAGAAGTCAGTCTCGAAGCCTTATCTGGTAGAGTGATACTAACATGAATTCAGATATCAGTCAAGAGCTTTCCTGCTATTTCCGATGTGCTTCAATGTCGGCGTTATCATTGGGCCCATTCTCGGAGGTCTTTTGGCTGATCCAGCTGGCTCCTATCCAAAACTCTTTGGGAATGTCCAATTTTTCAAGAAGTATCCTTATGCGCCACCCAACATCTTGAGCTCAATATTTCTTCTTACTGCTACGTTGGGAGTCTTCTTTGGTCTTTCTGAGGTACTTGCTCCAGAACTCGTCTTATGAAGGCATGACTAATGCGTGGCAGACCCTTGAGTCTATTCGACACAAAGAAGATCTTGGTACCAAGTGTGCTCGAAAGATTTCTGAAATCTTTCGGGGCGGGCGAGGAAGTGATTTCGGCCCGGAGTACGCTGCGCTCTCTGGGGATGACAATGTTCCCATGACGCCGGTCACACCAACGACACCAACCAGACGGAAGGCCATCCCTAGATGGAAGCGCAAACTCCCCTTCCGACAAATTTTTACCTACAATGTGATCTGTACTCTTGTGGCGCATACCCTCATGGCGACTCATCTCGGCACCTTCAACAATCTCTGGTTTGTCTTTCTCTCCACTCCCGTCTCCGATCCAGCACACCCGGATCCGCCTTCGTTCCGTCGCAAACTTCCGTTCATCTTCACAGGTGGCCTTGGAATGCCTCCTCGCGATGTCGGTTTCGCCATGGCTATCCTAGGTGTCATTGGTATCTCTATGCAGCTTTTGATCTACCCCATAGTGAACGCCAAGTTGGGAGTCGTCAAAGCATGGCGCATATTTCTTTACTGCTTCCCCATCGCCTATATTCTCGTTCCTTTCCTCTCAATCGTGCCATCTAAATCGCCTCCACCGGCCGAGAAAGATGGAATCTTGGTCTGGCTCACACTCTGCTCCGTACTCTTCATACAGGTTACGGGGAGAACATTCGCGCTTCCTGCCACTACCATCTTGGTTAATAATGCGTCGCCGCATCCTTCCGTTCTGGGAACAATGCATGGGATTGGACAGAGCCTGTCGAGTATGGGACGTACGATTGGACCGACGCTAGGAGGAATGTTTTATGGGCTTGGTCTGAAGAAGGGCGTTGTGGGTGCTGTGTGGTGGGGTTTGAGCGGGCTTGCATTAGTTAACTGTATTGCGAGTAATTGGGTCAAGGAGGGGGATGGACATGAGATTATGTTGGAGGGAGACGAGGAGGCTGAGGCGGAGTTTCAAGCGGAGTTTAGAAGGCAGAGGGGATAAATCTGCTATGGGCTATGAATTATGGACTACGATGAAGGACTTACAGGTTGGGAATTGGCGTTAGATGGACAATAGACAGGTATACAGGCCATCAGCAACTCTCTTGTGTTATGAGAATCGTTAAAATCTATTTTCTCGAAAGGATATAAATAAAATTTTACAGCGTTTATTGGGGTCGTTCTCCGTTCTGGTATATATTTGCTGGTAGTTAAATATTGTGGAGAGAGGTTCAGAATATAGCTCCTCTTGACACCGGTGCAAGAAATTACGAAATTTTTTCAATGGTTTATTGCGAATACCTTTGTTCGTAATGGTTGTGGCACGCATGGTGTGAGTGATGTGGCTGCTGTTCATGAAATTCCTTTTGTTTAACGGTGTAACCCTAACACAACTAATCACATTATAAGCATAAATTTTGCGACGTGCAACAAACATCTGCTTGCGGGATGTTTTGCCATCACGTGTTGGCGCCCAGCCAATGAAAATGTAGCTGGGCTGGCTACGTTGACACGATGCTTTGGCCTTTCCGCTCCCGTCGCGTTCGCTTCATCCTTCAACATCGACATCGGATGTTACAACCACATTGGCTGTTTGACTCGATATTGATATGCAGTTTTCAGCTTTGCGCCGAACTCGCGGGACGATCATCGGATGAACCGAACCTTCAAGCCAACGCACCACACTTGCTCTGGCCTTGCATCGCATCCGCTCAGAACCCACCAACCCGCCCCGCAGCCGCTCGTCTGCCCACTGTGGTATTGGGACTCGGGTAATGATGATCATTGGATTGGCTTCTAGGATGGAGATCATACCAATGGAGCATGGTGCATTGCACCCTTTGAGAAGAGAGCCGTGGATCCCGAGGCTCCAATTGACGCGTCCACTTTTGCCAACCAACATCAACACCAACATCGGTGGCCTCGACAGCCCACCCAACGATCCAGATTCATGATATCTCCTGCAACCTCTTCAACCGGGAGTCCAATCAAGACATGCCCTGCGTTTATTATGCACCGCGGTGACTTCGGACCATTATTATGGCACAGCACATCCAGCAAGAGTCGTCAAAATCGTTAAAGATGGAGCAGGAGGGCGCACTGCCCCAGATCGGAGCCTTGTGCCATGCGCGGATATCTGCCCTGACTGCATACAGGATGCAGACCGCGTCCCTATCGCCAGTACCCGTGTGACACGTTGGAAAATCGCCTGCCCGCCCACAAATAGATATCTCGCAGCAAGACCAGCATGGATTCATATACTACCGAGGTCCTAAGCTAGACGAAAGGCTTTCGAAGGCCAAATGGAGGCTAAGTGAAATGCCAATTTGAGATTTCTTGGCGAAATCTTTGGACCCAGGGGTTCGTCACCGTCTTGAGGGCTGCTGTCTATTCCCATGGCCTCGGAGGTCTCCCCGAAGTCGAGGTTTCGTCCGATGCTGCGTTTCTTTATCCTTTCTATTTCCAACAAGAGACCATGTGGTCATGGTAACAACATGATTATGCAGTCTAAGCTACCTCTCTTTCAGTTGGAATCTGCCATGCATGAAGTAGTATCGTCCCCACTACAATGGGTAGAGGTGTAAACCATGTCTCAAACGGGATTCTGCCTTGAAACTGCTAAACGCAGGCTGTCCTGTCGGAGCTGAGTTGTGCCAGCTAACATGGGTGAAGGGGTGGGCTGCTAGCTGTGCTGTAGCGAGTCCTCTTCACTACAAGCAAGGAGTGGATTGACAGGTAGGATTAATAGCGTTCCGTGTGATTCGTCAATTAAGGGCAATGATAGGACATGGATGAATTGGCACATGGAGGTGGTCATGCCGCTAGTTTTAATCCACTGTTCAATGATGATTGAAAAGTTGTTCCTGGCTCTTTCTGAATTCCGCTCATAATGTCCGTCTGAGACTCTCTATTCTATTCTTGCTACATACTCTGGGATGCGTTGCACTCTACTGTTCAGTACACAATGAGCTTCAATAATAGTGAACCGATAGCCATTGTTGGGACAGGCTGCAGGTTTCCTGGTAGTGCCAACACTCCATCTAAGCTGTGGGATCTTCTTAATCACCCTCGAGATCTTTCAAGCGACATTCCTCTGAGTAGATTTAATTCTGATGGATTTTATCACCCGGATGGCGCCCATCACGGCACTTCCAATGTGCGAAAGTCATATTTCTTGGAAGAAGATGTTCGCCGTTTTGATTCGCAGTTCTTCAATATCTCTACTGCTGAGGCGGAGTCTATGGATCCGCAGCAGCGCCAGTTGCTGGAAGTCGTTTTTGAAGCAATGGAGTCTGCAAATTTAACTATTGAGCAGATGAGAGGCACGCCTACCGCCGTCTATGTCGGGCTGATGTGCGATGATTACAGCGGGTTGATCTTTTCGGACATGGAATCTGTACCAACGTATGGTGCCACTGGAGCGGCCAGAAGTATCTTGTCGAATCGGATATCGTATTTCTATGATTGGACTGGGCCATCGTACACAATAGACAGTGCCTGTTCCTCCAGTCTGGTAGCCGTCCATCAAGCCGTCCAACAACTGAGGAATAGAGAGTGCTCTGTTGCTCTCGCCGCTGGCGCAAATCTAATTCTGAGTCCAAGGATGTTTATTGCTGAGAGCAAGCTGAATATGTTGTCGCCCAATGGCCGGTGCAGAATGTGGGACGCAAACGGCGATGGATATGCACGTGGCGAAGGCATCGCCGCAGTGATGTTGAAGCGGCTCAGTGACGCTATTGCCGATGGAGATCACATCCAGTGCGTTATTCGGGAAACCCACGTCAACCAGGGAGGGCGATCAACCGGCCTCACGGTGCCTAATCCGGTAGCACAAGTGAACTTAATTCGGCAAGCCTATGCCAAAGCGGGCTTGGATCTGAACCGCCCTGAAGATCGCCCGCAGTATTTCCAAGCCCACGGGACTGGTACGAAAGTGGGCGACTTGAATGAAGCGACCGCCATCCACAACACTTTCTTCAACTCTGAAGATGATTCAAAACAAGCCGACCTCTATGTCGGAAGCGTGAAGACTGTCATTGGTCACTCGGAAGGTGCTGCTGGAATTGCAGGGCTTCTCGAAGCTTGCCTGGCTGTTCAGCATGGTGTCATCCCGCCGAACCTACACTTTGAGTCGTTGAACCCGAAGCTGGAGCCATTTTATAACCATTTAGAAGTTCCTATGGAGGCTAAACCATGGCCTATCACAGTTGGTGGGATGCGCCGGGCGAGTGTGAATAGCTTCGGATTCGGAGGAACGAATGCCCACGTTATCTTGGAGAGCCATGTCCAAGAAGCATTAGAAATCGTGCATCTGAACTCAGTAGAGACAGTTGCTCTTCCATTCGTCTTTTCGGCAGCTTCTGACCGCTCCTTGGGCATGCTACTCTCCAACTACGCTCAGTTTCTGAGCACAAATCCAGACACAAATCTCAACACTTTGGCTTGGACACTTCTTGCCCGAAGATCAACTCATACGCACAAAGTCTCCTTCGTTGCTCAAACTGGAGAGCAACTCGGCTCGAAAATTAAGATAGAACTTGAGAAACGGGGGAATGGATCTTCAATATCTATTGCTTCACGTCCCTTGACGAGGCCCAAAGCTATTCTCGGTGTCTTCACGGGTCAGGGCGCTCAGTGGGCTTTAATGGGATGGGATCTAATCTCTACGTCCTCGAGTGCTATGAAAACGATTGAATCACTAGAGCAATCTTTGGCGAGTATTCCTTCTGAACATCGTCCCGTCTGGTCACTAAAGGCCGAACTTGCGGCCTCGGCTTCCACATCACGAGTTGGTGAGGCTGCTATTTCACAACCATTATGTACGGCAATTCAGATTATTCTTGTCGACCATCTAAAAGAAGCGGGTATTCAATTCTCTGCTGTCGTTGGACACTCCTCTGGAGAGATTGGTGCCGCGTACGCCGCTGGTGTCATATCCGCTGATGCAGCTATAAAAATTGCTCATTATCGTGGCTACTACGCAAAACTTGCAGGCAATGGAAAGTCTGGAGCTATGCTTGCCGTTGGAATCTCGATGAAGGAAGCAGATGAGCTGTGCCACTCGCCGTCGTTCGAGGGTAGGATTTCCGTTGCCGCGAGCAATTCATCTACCAGTGTCACACTGTCAGGTGACTCGGATGCGGTTGGCGAGGCTAAGAGTTATTTTGAGGAGAAGTCTATCTTTGCAAGGATTCTCAAAGTCGATACAGCATATCATTCGTCTCATATGGTGGCTTGTTCTGAGCCGTACTTGCAAGCCCTTAAAGAATGCGATGTTGAAGTCAAAGAAACTTCAGATGATACTTGCCTTTGGTTCTCAAGTGTAAATCGTGGTAAAGTCGTCTCTGCGACTGATGCCCTGAAGGGTACTTACTGGATGGAGAACATGCTTCAGCCAGTTTTGTTCTCGCAGGCTCTTACCCAGGCGGCCGATACACTGGGTGCCTTTGACTTCGTTCTTGAGGTTGGCCCTCACCCTGCGCTCAAAGGTCCTGTGGTGCAGACTCTACAGGAGCTCAGTCCAAGAAGTAAAGCCATTCCTTATTCTGGACTCTTAAACCGAGGACGCAGTGGAGTTGAGACCTTTGCTGAAGCGTTGGGATTATTGTGGACGCATTTCGGCTCTAGCGCTTTCGATGCCGAAGCCTATGACAAGCTCTTTCACAGCAAGTCTGCCCGAAAGCTTTTGAGTAATCTACCAACATACCCTTGGGACCATGAGCGCATATTGTGGTACGAGTCACGTGGATCCAGAGAGGTTCGACTGCGCTCAGATCCACCGCACCAACTCCTCGGTGTTGTCGCCAGCGATCAGGCGGAAGGGCAATATAGCTGGCGCAACTATCTGCGTTTGGATGAGATTACTTGGCTGGCAGGGCACAAGATCCAGGGCCAGACTATCTTCCCCGCAGCTGGATACGTCGTGATGGCGTTAGAAGCTGCCAAAGCTATTGCACGAGATCGACAGGTGCAGTTGATTGAGATCCAAGACCTGAAGATCTTGCAGGCTATTTCGATTAACGATGATATAGCAGGGGTAGAGACTTTGGTTGGTGTCAACAACGTGAGGTGGGATGAGAAAAGGGGGAGAGGTATGGGGGACTTCACGTGTCATGCTTGTTTGAGCAAAGATACGGGATCGCTGGTTCTTGTATGCTCGGGGAGATTGGTCATTCGGCTTGGTGAATCGGCACTCGATACTCTTCCCAGGAGAAGCGAAAAGCAGATCACGGATCTGCGAGATGTGAACGTGGATAGATTCTATCGATCGCTTTCTGATGTCGGTTATGGATATACTGGACCGTTCCGTGGCATTTCTTCACTGCAACAAAAACTTGACGTTGCAACGGGATTGATTGAAGATGCAAATTTTGGGATTTCGAATGAGGAATATGGTTTGATGTTGCATCCTGCTTCGTTAGATGCAGCGATCCAGACGCTTTTCGCTTGCTTGGGTACGCCGGGAGATGGAAGTCTGTGGAGCATGCATGTTCCGGTCAGTATCGGAAGGGTGAGAGTCAATCCTTCGATGTGTGCCGACAGATCAGGACGAGCTGCAGTGCGATTTGACGCTCGGATGGTTGATAATGATGCTGGAAATCGTGGCTCGCTGCGTGGCAATGTTGTCCTATATGATTCAAATTTGGAGCAAGGCGCAATTCTGCAGATGGAAGGTATAGAAGTCAAGCCTCTTATGCCTGCTACTCCTGCAGATGATCGTCTTCTCTTCTCCCAGCTGGCTTGGGGAGTGGCGGAGCCCGATGCAACTCTTGTCTACCGAAGCTCGCCGTTTTCGGGGAAAGAGAGGCAGAAAGCGGAAGTCTTGGAGAAGATTTGTCTGTTCTACTTCAAAAAACTGGACGACTTTGTGAAGAGCCTGACGCTAGAAGAGAGTGATGGCATCTCGTGGCACGGCAAGCAGATCCTTGCTTTTGCCAGGAGTGTGGTGGGTGCGACTAAGGAGGGGACACATACAAGTTGTAAGATGGAATGGCTGGAAAACACTCTGGAACAATTAATAGCTGAGAGCATGCCGTACGCCTCGGAGCCTGACTGTCGATTTGTTCATGTCGTCGGCGAGAAGTTGATCCCATTCATCTGTGGCGAGACGGCGATCTTGGAACACCTGATGCATGGAGGGCTCTTGAATTCGTTCTATGAGAATTCGGAACTGCTGGAGTATAACGAGTATGCCGGCAAGCTAGCAGCGCAAATTGCATTTCGATATCCACTGATAAAAGTCTTGGAAGTCGGAGCCGGCACTGGAGGCGTGACCCGAACTGTTTTGCGACACTTAGATAACAAATACTTGTCCTATACATTCACGGATATCTCTGTGGCGTTCTTTGAGCAGGCGCAAGAAACTTTCAAGGGGAACAAGAGAATGCTTTACGAGCCGCTAGATATTGAGCACGATCCCACGAGTCAAGGATTCGACGCCTCGTCGTATGACCTCGTCATCGCGTCAAATGTTCTTCATGCCACGAAGCACCTCTCTAATACTTTAAGCAACGTCCGCAAACTCCTCAAACCAGGCGGTAAGTTGCTAGTTCTCGAGGCTGTCGACAACGGTGCTGTGAGAGTAGGCTTTGGCTTCTGTGTGTTGCCGGGCTGGTGGGCTGCCGAGGATGGGAGGTTAGGTGGGCCTTTGGTCACAGTTGGCAAGTGGGGGGAGTTATTGAAAGAGAATGGCTTCTCTGGAATGGATACCGTGACACCTGGTGCTGAAGGAGCCGAACAGCCGGTCGCTGTGTTTGTTTCGACTGCAGTGGATGACGAGATTGGTTTGATCAGGAATCCGTTGGGATATGCCGGTGGAGAGACGAGGGACATCGGCAGCGTGATACTGGTTGGTGGTATAAAGTATGGCACGCAGGAACTCATCCAGAGCTTGAAAGAGCTGTTGGAGCCTTGGAGTAAAGACATATATGTCGTTGACTCACTTGACAACTTCGATACAGGCGCAGGAATCACTTCAGGTAGCCTCGTCCACGTCCTCAACTTATCCGAGCTAGACGCCCCAATGTTTAGAGATATCACGCCCACTCGTCTCGAAGCGTTGAAGAATCTGTTGAACATCTCCCGGTCTTTCGTTTGTGCCACAGAAGGGGCGCGACAGAAAAACCCTTGGGCGACCATGCTGCTAGGTATGGGCCGGACTTTGGTGCATGAGATGCCACATGTCAGGGTGCAGGTCCTGGATCTAGGAGACAGCGATATCGGTGGGAGAGAAGAACCAATTGCAAGGGCTAGGCTATTGGCAGAAGCATTTTTGAAAGTCGTCCTTGTGGAGAAGTGGAATAATGGAACAGGGGAGGGGAGTGGTGGCATGGTGTGGAGCAATGAAGTTGAGTTGTGGCTGAATGGAGGCAAGTGGGAGGTTACGAGGATGAGGCCAGAAAAGGAGGCGAACAATAGGCTGATGGCGGGACGAAGGATGGTGGAGGAGGTGGTTGGTTTGGATGGAGAAGGGGAACGGGATGTGGTGGATGTTGTTGTTCGAGAAGGTGAGAAGTATGGGTTGCGGAAGCGAGAGGAGTATATGGATACGAAGATGGAAAAGCAGGACGACAAAGTGCATATCAGAGTAACTCAATCCACAGTATTGGCGATGAAATTTGGAGATACAGGGTCTCTCCACCTCGTGGTCGGAGAGACGGTCGAAGATAAGATGAAAGTCATCGCCCTGTCTGAATCTATTGGATCTACGATCTCCACCTGGGCTTGCTGGACTCTGCCTTGGGAGATTGCCGGAGGTCAAGAAGCCACGATTCTTGCAGCTATGTCATGGGATATCATGGCAAAAAACACCATCGACTCGGCTAAGAAAAACAAGACTTTGATATTGTTTGAGCCCGAGCCACAATTCGCAGCTGCAATTCTCAGGAGAGCTCGACTCACCTCTATAAAGCCTTGTTTCATGACCACCAAAAACGAGAGCCCCGGAGGAGAGTGGCTGCATATCCATCCTTTTTCTTCAGATTTCGAGCTTGGGGCGAGTCTGCCGAAATATGTGGGCCTCTTCGTAGATTGCTCTACTGATGGGGATCTGGAATCTGGAGATTTGGCAAAGCGAATGAAAGAAATGCTTCCTCGACTTTGTAAGAGGATGGATATGTCGGACCTGTATAGTCGCTCATCGGAAATTGATCCAGACACATCACTTCATCTCGCTGGCGACATCCTGAGAATTGCGGCCGCGAATTCGCTGTCTGTACTCTCTACCAAGATATCAAACCCAGTCGAGGTAGTCACTGTGAATAATCTTGGGGCACTTGATCCTAAAGACATGAAACTACGAATCATCGACTGGAAAACCGATCCGAAGATTCAAGTGATGGTAGAAACTGCAGAAAATATGATGCGATTCAAGCACAATCGTACCTACCTTCTCATCGGCCTTTCGGGGAATCTAGGACGGTCCTTATGTCGATGGATGATCTCTCACGGAGCGAGACATATCGTGCTTACAAGTCGGAACCCGAACATTGATACTACCTGGTTAGATGAAATGAGAGAACTTGGTGGTGAAGTGTGTATTATGGCTATGTATGTACTCCTCCTCCCCTATACCAGGTAGTCAGATCGCATAGCTGACAAAAGAAGGGATGTCTCGGATAAAGAATCCTTGAAGGCGACTATCAAGACGATCGAAGAAACACTACCACCCATAGCAGGAGTTGCGAACGCAGCCATGGTCTTAAACGACACACTCCTGGCTAACATGTCTTTCACCGAGATGCAAAAAGTGCTCAAGCCGAAAGTTGACGGATCTCGCTATCTCTCTGAGCTCTTCTCTAGTTCTACTCCTTCTTGGCCACAACTGGATTTCTTCATCTTGTTTGGATCCTCGGTAGACATTATGGGTAACTCGGGACAAGCCGCCTACTGTTCAGCAAACATGTTCATGCACGGTCTGATATGCGAAAGGAGAAACAAGGGGTTGGTTGGGAGTTTGATCGGGCTAGGCGAGGTTAAGGGAGTTGGGTATGCAGCCAGGAGGGAGACAGAGGGTGGTGCGGGCTTGAATGAGATTATCGGCGCCACTTTGCCACTGAGTGAGAGGGAGGTGCTCGCTATGTTTGCAGAAGGTGTTTTGGCTGGGAGAGTGGATGACAAAAACAAGACTGGGCGGAATCCGGTTCTATACGCTGGCATTGTGGGCAAGAACCCTAGGAAAGAGCCAAATGTGGCGTGGTATCCCCATGCAAAATTCTGGCAGTATATTGAGACACCCGACAGCACTACACTCTCTATCTCCGCCTCGAACAGCTCGTCGCCAACAGAGAGTCTCAAATCTCAACTTTCTCTCGCCACAAGCATTGTGCAGAGCCACAATATAGTCCTCGATGCTTTCGTTGCAAAGCTCAAACGCAAACTACAAATTTCAAGCGAGTGTATGGTAGACGAAGGAAACGTGCTCTTGGAACTGGGAATTGATTCTCTGGTTGCTGTGGATCTGAGGGCATGGTTTGTTGTTGAGCTGGGGGTTGATATGCCGATTTTGAAGATTCTTGGTGGTGCTAGTGTTGGTGACATTGTGAGTGACGCCGTTGGGAGGCTGGAGGCAGCCATGGTTCCGTTGTTGGTTCTTGAAGACACGAAGGGTGAGGAAGGGAGGCTGGTACCAAATGGATTGGGGGGTATGGATGTAGTGCGAAGTGAAGGTATGGAGGTGACTGCGCCTCAGGAGCCGACAGAGGGTCAGTCTGCAAATTTGCCTATCGTGGCTTGGGATCAAGATATTCCCTCTCTCGGCAATATCCCAGAATCAGAACCGACATCATTGCCGGATCAGGACTTTCTCTCGGCTTCTGAATCAACACCAACTCCAGGGTTGCACGAAGTCACTACCACCTCGGATTCAGAAGGAGAGACTGTAGTTGTGCGACTCACAAACCATGTCAAGAAGGAGTCAGTTTCCTCCAATTCGTCATCTGAAGCTGAGCCAGCAGCAGATATCTTCTCAGGACCTGCTTCACCTACGTTCTCGGATATTAGTTGTGTTAAAGAGGACAGAACTCCTGGTGATGGATCTGAGGAAAACGCCAAATTTCTTGAGCTGAGAACAAGTGAGGATATTGGAGCATAAAGTGGAGGTTATTGGCTTTGTTTGACCGCATTTTCTTTTGGAGAACAATTTAGGGCAGGGCGACTCGGCTTCTAGTGCATTTTAGGTCATTGGGTCGAATTCTTGATATTTTGGTGGAAGCGATGTCATTCCCATCTGAGTCGTTCTCTATAGGTTTTTCTGAAGACGCAGCAGGTCTCTAGTTTCTCAATTTGGTGGCGCCCGAATTATAGCTGAACACGGGACACAGTTGATGGTGCACTCTATTAGTGTCTGTGTTCCCAACCTCATCCGCTCTACCACCCGTTGCCTAGTGATGCCGGACCTTTCTGTTGCACATCGCAATCAATTGCGGCTCTTTACTTATGCAGGCCTCCAACATTTCGGTTTCTCCGCTGCCCCAAACGTCATTCACTTGTGTTCGCAGTCGTCAAAAGCGAGATTGCTACCCCGTCCGTATGGCACGCAAGAGTGATATCATACCCTGGCACTAGTCCTGGCGCCAAGCCAGGGTTGTCAACTAAATGCGCAACAGTCGAATTAGTTGCCGCTGTCAGAGGACTAGTTGATGATTCAAACTCAGCGGAGTATTTATTCACAACCGCGCTACTAAATTTTACATGCTATGAATACTTCCTCTTAGCCCCCAGAGACTAATGCTTGTAAAAGTTTACAATAAAGTGCAGTATTTTACAGTTTCGACATTCGCATAAGCCCTGGCAACCATAACACGGAAGTAACATAATGTTTTTTCTAAACTTACTTCTCCTCATCACGATCATCGCCATCCTGGTTGAGAGCCTGCATCGAGCAGTCACTCATTTGTATGCTTTAACTCCGCAACTTGCGGCATTGCAATCCCAACTCGCCGTTCTCCAACAAGCGCAAAATGACAGAGAAACAGGGACGGAAAAGCTACAGACTGTCATTACTGGTCTCATGTCACAGCTTATCTTGCTTCAAGAAGGCCAAAATACAATCAAGGCCCAGACTGCTAGCTCCAATGATGAACTTAGAGACTGTAGAACCCAACTTGCTCTCCTGCAGAGCTTACAAGACGAGACTGCTGTCCAACTCGAAGCCACGAAATCCGAGTTAGAAGGTCTCCAAAGGCACATCGAACAGTCACGTGAGACAGACCAAGAGGAGAAATTGACCCTGATTCGTAGTATCGGCGTCCTCGTTTCCAAAGTCGAGACTGCAGCTCCTGAAACCGAAGGGGATACAAGTACCATTACTTCAAGAATACTACCGCATTCTGGTCTAGAAAGTAAGAGAAAAACTGTGGATAGATGCATGAGCCTTGGGAGGACAAGCAGTATAGCTAGTTTCAGCAAGAGACGGTTTGAGGGGTTGGACATGGAGAAAGAAAGAGAGAGGAGGAGGAAGGAGCTGAAGAGCCATATTCATCCTGCTCTGAGACGGGGCGTTAGTAAGGACTCGGGATATGAAGACGTTGTTATTGAGGCGAACGGAGGGATGGGTGGAGATGAGGGGGCGGGTTCACATACACATGAGGAAGAGGAAACTCAAAGTGTGAGGGGTAGCATTCACAGGGAAAGGAAGGGCAAGAGGATTAGCAAGAGGCAGGGGATGTTGTTTTTCTAGCTTGCAAGTCGTCGCGACCTCACGGCGAATTTGATATCAGAGAAATTCATCTAGCTTCCTCGTATTTCGCAACTCTCTCCCTGTGTCGCTCTCTATAATGTTGATGGAAACTATAGGCACTTTATTGTGGGACTTAACTGCAGAATTTTGGTCCGGTCTTGAACTTGACCCGTCTTCCACTTCAAAGCTATATATCGGCACCATAAGGTATCTGGGACAACACCACTTTACAAGCAGCTTCTGTATGCCAAAGTTATAATTTCGATACCAAATCTGACTCGCACTACTGTCTCTCTCGGGCTCAAGCCAAGGCATCACCAGTAAAATCCTTCATTAGTTCAAAAGTGGATTACATGTGCTCGATGCTAATCAAGCATGCATGCTGTGGGATCAGGCCAGGTAAAATGACCTGGGCAGATGTCTCAGAATTGAAGTTTCGGTTCCCACCTTAAAAGAAGTTTCAGAATAGTACCAAATCGCGATCGCAGCTTAAAGTTCCATGATAAGAGTGCCAGCGCAGGTTAAGTATCGCTCTTGAAGAAGTTCAGTGCACCTACAAACACTTGCCTGCGCCCTGCTGTGCATCAACTCGGCTCAGACCCGACCGTTGTATTATTCCGAGACAGAAGGCGGCATCAAAATGAAATTTTCTTCACGTCATAGTTTTAACTTAGATCCTCGTCGCTTGCCTCATCTCCGAGAGTGTTACCAGGGCTGAGTGGGTTCTGTCAGCATTTACAGGGCAACATTCTCGCTTCTCGTAACTTTAAGGAGCTAAAGAGCCATTTGCGCCTCAAGAACTATACAGCCAGTACCAACTTCTCAAAAACGCCATTTTCATGCAATGAGAAACAACGGCAAAGAACTCTAGAGACAAGTGATTCCATAGCCTCTGACTGTATTTCAGCAGCCAAGCAGCGCCACATTGCTTGTTTTCTGAGATGTGGAGATTTAGGATAGAATATTTCTGGCTTATTGAATATGCCATTGGCTAGTGAAGGATTCAGTGGCATTATTGTTCAAAGTGGTTGGTGCTGACAACATGTCTTTTGTAATGTGGACGCTGGCTGGGATTTAATTGAAGGTGACCACATCCAACGCTATTCGACATTAGCCATGGAATATCGTTGTTTCGCAGAGCTGTGAAGGATTTCTTAAACACCAGTCCTAAAAGGAGATGCCAACGCCGACGAGGCTGAGTTGCTTGTCAGGCGTTACGGAAGTTGTCCGTACATGAAGCAGGCCGTGCAAGACTAGAGAAAGATGACGCAGGGTTTATAAATACTATCCTCCACGGACCTAAAATTGAAATTTACAAAGCAATCATCCCCTACAGCCTGTATCCTCCTCCTGCTTCGTGTCGTTGAAATCTCTTGCCCTATCATTAGTCTTTAAAATGGCTACCAAACCACTTCGCAGGTTCACGGAAGAAAAGGCTAGCAATCCTCTTATTCCCGACTCCCTGTTGCTTAATTCAAACAACCAAAGTTCATTCACAGGAAGTGCAGATGTGGTAGTTGCAGGTGCAGGCATCATCGGTCTCCTCTATGCCATTCATCTGAAGAAGAGTTCCCCGGGGCTCAAAATCTCAATCTTCGAAAAGAGTCCGGCACCCATGCAAAAAATTGGCGAGTCGACACTTTCATCATTCACAAGACTTGTTGTTGGAGATATTATACCCCAGGAGTATTTGCTTCGACTCTTTGGGTTGAAAGATGGACTGCAATTTTACTGCCTCGACGAGGAGGGGTTGAAAGTTACCCCTGGAGATGTTGGTGGACTCGACATCTCCTTCCAGCTTGACAGGAGGATGTCCGAACTTTTTTTTACGATGTGGGCTCAGCGCATAGGCATCAACGTCTATCATGGCGTTGATGTGGCTTTTGAAATCAGCCATGAGGAGGATCATTCTGGGTTTGTCAACACTCTGTACAAATGGCTCCCATTGTCTCGATCTACCACTCCAATTCCTACTTCGAGGGAAGCCGCAACTCCTCCCCGTGTCAACCATCCCGGTCACTCATCGCTCCATCCAAATTCAGCGAGTGCTACGTCTAGCTGGCTGCCAATATCGCTACCTGCAGCTCCACTACCAGACGCCAAGGCTGCATTTCTTTCTCCATTTGAATCCCATTCGAACCTCGAGGCGAGCTCTACAAGCATATTTAATAACTGGCTTCCCATATCCCGTTCTACCACCCCTAACTCGGAGAAGGCATTTAAGACTCCCATAGTTAGCATCGCAGACTCTTCAGGCCTGCTGCCAAATGGACCAGTGGATACAAAGCTTGTCATAGACGCCACGGGATTCTCACGCAAGCTTACTTCGAAGTTTGGCAAGAAAGAGATCTTTCCAGGTTGGAATTGCGACGCCTATTGGGCTTACTTCAAGGAAAAAGACATTTCGAACGTCGAAGATAGATTGGAGCATTGGGACTACCCAGCCACCAAGCACATGTGTTTCCCAGAAGGCTGGGGGTGGTTTATCAAGTTGATTTCCTGGCATTACGCTCCTCTGGCCAATCTTATGGATCTTGTTACCTACATTATTGAGAGTGCCATGAACAAAGTACCGGTCGATGAGGTGCCTTGTACGAGGGAGCTCTCTACCATGTTCGAGTGTCCTTATGAATTCATCACGTCCATTGGATGGGCAGTCCGAAATGATACTCAGTTTCCAGAAGATATCAAAACCTACGGTTCGACAGAGGGCGAGCGAAAATTCAAATACTTCCAACGCAAATACCCGACACTTGATAGACTTATGACGGTGAACTACGAGCTTCTGCCCAAATACTACGGAGAACGCACTTTTTTCGTCCGCAAGGCAATGGCGTATCAGAGTCCAGTAAGTACAACAAACTCTTAATCTCAGGTATGAATACTGACCAAGTTTTCACAGGTCGTCGCAGGTGAAGGTTGGTTTGCGATTGGTAACTCTGCCGGCTTCACAAATCCTCTCATCTCACCTGGTATTAATGCCGGTGTTGGCTCCGCGTGGCTAGCTTCCACTCTTAGTGCATCCATTCTCTCCGCTTCATCTCCAATCTCTTCAGCTGCCCTCATGAAGTCTAGCATTCAATCCTACCACGAATACTCCCACGATTTTATGATTCCACGATTACACCAAATGAACCGCTACTGGTATAACATGTTCCGCGATCACAGAGTGTTCGAGGTGTTGACAGTATGCTACTGGGCATTGGGTGCGGGTGATATCGAAATGCAGTATGATGATCTATTTGAAGAGGAGGATTTAAGATGGTTGGTTGGTGCAGGAGGTGATGCATTTCAAGCCTTTTGTGTTGAAATTCTTGCAGTCATCGCACCAGATCCTTCACAGCCTGTCCAAAAGATTAGTGAGGCAGATGTCTCAAAAATACAAACCATGGGCCGAGAGGCACTAAGGGCAAGGTCAGAACAACACCAAGGAAATAAATGGGGGAGATACCTGAGGCATTACGGGGACAATTTAGAAAGGGTAGAAGGGAAAACTAAGAGAGATGATGGTGCAAAATTCTATGCGATGAGGTGTGGAGGTTGTAGGTATTGGATGTTTGATTATGCAAAATTATGTCCAGTTTGTGGCACAATACCTTCTTGAATGGTCTACTAGGCTGCTAGGACATTATGGCTATGTATAATTTTAGCTATCATATGGATATTGAGAAGGCTGTATATAGTTGAAAGTAAAATTGAACCAAGAACTATTATATATTTCCTAGTTCAATTAAAATGATAAACAAAAGTCGGCTTTAAGGTGGGGACGAGAAATCAAGTGCTCTCTCGGAGATTGAGCCATGTATCGCTCGATTAGCTTTGCTCTATTCTGTGGCAACTTGTGTCGATTTAGAGCTCTTCACCACCATCACCACCAACATCACTCTGATCCTCCTCCTCCTCCTCCTCCTCCTCTTCCTCCTCCTCATCCTCCGCTTCAACATCCAAATCCATCTCCATACCCAAACCCATAAATCCACTGCTCCTATGGTTATCAGAGGAATCCTCCTCAATTGACGAATACTTGGACCCTTCCTCACGAGTCTTTTCAACATCTCAAACGAAAACCACTTCCGGATCCGTCCAATAGACAATATGGCGAGAATGGTGGTGGCTTCGTAAAGTCTTTGACAGATTCATTGGTGCGCCTACGTAACATGCGTTATGTTTTCTTAGTATGGTAGCAAAAAGCTTCTCAATTCTTCAAAATCCTTTGTGATTTTAGGCAATTCTCCATTATAATCAAGTTTGATGCGCCAATCGTTCCGCATAGTCACTCACGATTTTATACTTTCCTTCTGCAGCACTTGTTATTTTTAATTGTAGAAGTTGCAACAAAATCGATTAGTGTTCTATTTCGAACTTTTTAAGATTGATAAATGCAGCTGAACACACGCAATTCGAATGTGCGATCTCAATCCTGTTTATAGGTATTGCATATTAGATTAGATAAAATTATATCTAGCTCGTGGCATAATACCTTCTTAAATAGCCTACTAGGTTGCGAGTATATTAAAGCTGTGTATAAAATTTAAGGAAGTGGTTATTTTCTATAGCACTATTAAGACTAAGGTTTTACACATATAGGAGCGAGAATCAGACTCAAATACTGTTAATAAATAGGCTGCGTTAAGCTAAGAATATGAAAAAAAAATATAAAGAAGAGAAGGAGAAGAAAAGAAGGTCTCCTAGTATAGGGTTCGATTCTGAAACGAAGCCGCCCCGACCCTGGCACTGGTATATACTAGGCCCGACCCATATACTCCTTTAATAGTGAGATACACCCCCTAACAGGCCAGCTGTAACAGATCCGAATCGGTTCCGACGTCACATAGCGTCTAACGAATCAACTTCTATACCAGGAACAAACTTTGTAGAGCTAGTATATTAGTTGTAAAGTGGGCCTATTTTACTTATTTTCTTACATTATAACATGCCAAATTATTAATTAAAGGGCAATCCAAGTGTAAGATTCGAGTATTTGGATACACGGGCGCATTGATTATTCGGTGTGACTCATTTTGTCCACCGGGGTCCTGAGAGAATTAACCTTAATCCTCAAATCTGACCACGTTGTTTTCCTCTTCCAAATTCTTGATACCAAACTTTTTCTTTTCTCTCTCTCTCTCTCTCTCTCACCATCCGCAAGTTTAATACCGTCACAATGGGCTTCACTGATCTGCTCTCGGACGCTGGTCTTACCGGTATGTAGTGGTGTGATGCATTTGCAAGCACCATCTAAACTGACGCAGTTCTCAACAGCTGGTTGACCACTCGCTCCTACATCGTCGGGTATGTTCCAGTCTGCTTTCTGTTTTTCGCTCCAGTCCTCCCACTGACTCATTGTGTCGATAGCTTCTCGCCGTCCCAAGCCGATGTGGCCGTCTTCAAGCCCCTGAGCGCTGCCCCTGAGGCTGCCAAGTACCCGCACGCTGCGCGCTGGTACAAACACATCGCTAGCTACGATGACGAATTCACAACGCTTCCCGGCGATGCGACTAAATCTTACACCGTCTACGGTCCTGACGTCGCCGCTGCCACTCTGAGCCCAGCCAAGGCCCCGGCTGCTGCGGAGGACGACGACGATATCGACCTGTTCGGCAGCGATGATGAGGAGGAGGATGCTGAGGCTGCCCGCGTGCGCGAGGAGCGTCTAGCTGAGTATCACAAGAAGAAGGAGGCCAAGCCCAAGGCCGCCGCGAAGTCTGTAGTCATACTGGACGTCAAGCCCTGGGGTACGTTGAGGCTCAACATACATTGGGGTTGAGTGTCTCGCTAACAATGACCTCCAGATGACGAGACCGACATGGCTGCCCTGGTGGCCGCCGTGCGCGGTATCGAGAAGGATGGTCTGGTGTGGGGTTCTTCCGAGTTGGTACCCGTCGGCTTCGGTATCAAGAAGCTGCAGATCAACCTCGTCATCGAGGACGAGAAGATCAGCTTGTCCGAGCTCGAGGAGGAGATCCAGGAGTTCGAAGACTACGTTCAGTCGACGGATGTCGCTGCCATGCAGAAGCTTTAAGATTATGGGGAGGAACTTTGCTGATGAGTTCATGCTTAGATGATAGAAATGCGAATGAGGCCTAGCTGAGAGCGCGTAGACCACTCTAATAACTATCGGCCCGCCCTTGGACAGGAACTTGACCTTGCCTCTGGCATAGATCAAAAAAAAAAGGAAATCAACATGAAAAGGCAACCCTGCCGTTTGCATACTCTAGTGTTATGCGATGTAGCTAAATTTTTGGTATTATGGTAGTGCTACCACGAGTGTAGTTGCAAGATTATAATCCAGGCAAAACACCAAACCCTATTCAACCATCTTACAAACTTTCCTTCCTCATCCGCAGGCCTTCATAAGCGCCCTTTCCTGTTTCGAGAGCTCCAATGTGTGATAAATCATGTTTCATGTCTTCGTCTTTACACAACGTCCACCCTTCCTTCTCCCCTAGCGCATCGAGCAAAACCCCCACTAGAATCGCAATAAGTTGTGGCCCACCCCTTTCTCTTGATGGACAACTCCCAACCCTTCCCACCTCCCCCTTTCCATCTGCTTTCTGCCAAACGGCATATATTCTTCCGTTTTTCTGACGTCCAAGCTCCCTCGCAACCATCTCGCTGGTTGAAACACATTTGGATCACAACCCCAGATCTCTCCCGTCCTATGCAAGGTTTCAATATCGATTCCATTCACAGTTCCGCTAGCTTGCTGGACATAAATTCTGCGTGTAGGAGGGTAGAGCCGAAGAGCTTCGGCGACTAGTAGGCTGGTTGACACGTGGTGACCGTTGGTGAGGCACGGGTACCATTGTCTGTGTGTTGGATCTGCGAGGTACGCTGCCATGATCTCAGTCCAGGGATTGCTTTCTTCTTTTGCATGGCGGAAACGTAGCTCGAGAAACATGTTGAACACACTGCGATAAAGACCGACATATGCGGGGAGGATGATTCCTAATGGGTTTGTGCGTGGATCATTACAATCAATAGCGGGCACGTGTTGAAATATATCGTTGATTCGTGAGAGCAAAACAGCTTTATCTTGAGAGATTTGACAAGACGATTGTGGAGAATCCATCAATCCTGGTTGTTCTGGGCTTTTGGAGTCATACCAGAGTAAATTGATCTTGGTGGCGACGAACACTAGGTCCTCATTTCTGGGGGCTATGTCATGCTCGAAGAATATTTTCAGCACTATTCTCAGCACAATAATCTGGACTAAATTCACAATACAAACATCCTTCCCCTGTTGTTCATTTAAGAAGTTCGAGGCAGCTTCGATCGAAAAGTCCCTCGTCTCTTCTCTTTTTCCAGTGGTGTGGTTGGCCAGCAACCTGCTCTCGATTGTGTTTCGGAATTGTGTATAGTAACAAATATCTGTGGTTGTGAAGGCATTATCTATACCAAAGGCAGTAACAAGACGCGTCTTATTTACAGCTGCCCGTTTCTCAAGATTTATGGATGCGAGAAGCCTGTGAATATCTCTGATGTCGTGGTGGAGTGTCGGTTTGAGTTGCGGTTGCTGCTCTGACATTGTAAACCACTATGCATTTCAGGTTGAAGTGACCTTGATAATCGACATGCATATTTAACATGAAAAATTTGCGAAATCAGAGGCCGGGGGTTGGGAAGGTATATATCACATCAGACGGGTGCTCCGTGGGACAAAAACGCAGTGTTCATGCCTTGCGTCACTGTACCACGTACGGCAATTGGTAGTTGTTAGTATTAGCCGGGTGCAAAACACTTCCACGTATGACACTCCAGTAAATTCCAGCAATGAAAGACCAACGATAACGATATCTCATTAGACGTGGGGTGTGGGTGACGAGGGATGATTTTACGTCACATGACGCTCCCCGGTGCTGTTGGTGGGGTCTGATCTATCAGCTTTATTCCCTTTGAAATATTCTTTTATGGGTTTAGTAAACGTATTCTCCTCTATGAAATATAATGAATGAAAATAAAAATAATAAGAATGACTAGTTTTCAAGACGCTCCGCGCGGCTTCATAAAAGTGACTCTTTGCAAGAATTCATCTAAAACATATATAAAATTAAACATTTTACATTATGCCCCATCTCTCTTGCTTCGGAGCAGCCGCAAATTCAAATCAGATATAATTTTGTGGCATTGCGACATGCTATGAATACAAAAAGAGTAGAAACGTCTTTGAGTAAAAGCCACTGAAAGCGTCTTCGCAGAACAAGCGTACCTTCCCCCAATCATTCCTGACATGAGACAATGAATAACAAAACCAATTCACAATCATTTCGAGTGAAGAATAGGCAGTGAATTCTCCCTTCCCGCTTAAGTAAATCCGCGAGGTATATCAAAGGTATCTTCATTTCCCGGTCAAGTTGCACTCCTTCTACCAACAACCTACTTCTTGCATTTACTCGAGTATTAAATTCAACTAGAGCCAAAGAATCACTGAAGAGATATCTAAAGGGCCCTCGGTCCTAGAGGTAGCTCTGCTTGCTCCGTAATCAATCAGATAAACGTCAACTCAAATTTCGTTTTCTTGCACCAATTTCACCGCATCAAATCAAAATTCTCTGCACCACCACGGCAAAACCTTCAAGATGCCACCAAAGAAGACCAAGAAGTTTGTCCCTCTGCCTTTAGACACTCCTTACCTCGCTCCCCATCCTCCGCAACGCATTCAGGTATCTCAGGCTCCAATACAACCACTAGCACGAGTTCGGTCCCAGTTACATCCACATTCTTCCCCAGCATCAACAGCGGAATCCAAAAAATCATAAATAACTTCAACAAAGACAGATATCGACTCACTCAGGGCCCTGACAAGAAGTGGGTTGTGAAGCCGCAGCTCCTCCAAAAAGCCAGCCCCAAGCTCGCACTAGTAGGGACTGTGAAGCTTCACGGTGTGCACATCGATTTGGTGTTTGACCACTCTAACGCAGAGACTTTCCGTATCCAATCGCGAAACGTAGCCATGCTCGATGTCTCGAATGACATCTTCGACGTCGTTGCTACGCTCCGCAAACCTGCGATTGAAGCTGCGATTGTCGAAATTCGCGATCGCTTCCTCGCCAGCTACGCAAAACTCAACACAGGCACACTCATTGACCAAAACAAGCCCTTGATTATTGCAGGAGAGTGGGTTGGGCCAGGAATCTTCAACACGGTTGCGTTGGAGGAGTTCCCAGCACGGGCGTTTGTAGTGCTCAACTTCTTCGTCAATGGGGGTTGGGTTCCTTCTATGTCTCCGTATGCAGACCTACACGCCCAAGAGCAAGGGATCCTCAATATATCCTGGGGTGGCTTGTTCCCAGTCGATCTCCTTGTCGATAAACCAGATGCTTGCTTTGCGGAGGTTGAGCGATTGACTTTGGCTGTGGAGAAGGAGTGTCCCTTTGCACTTGCGACTGGTCGGCGCGTTGGGAGGGATATCAAAGGCGTGGGTGAAGGAATCGTGTGGCGTCTATCTTCACCTTCCAGTGTCAAAGAATCCTCAGAGCGGTACTGGGCAAAGACTAAAGGTCCACTACATTCAGAAGTCGACGCTATCAGGTTGCCAGCAATGTTTGATGCAGATGCGAGAGCTGCGGCGAAGGCGTTTGCGGAGTATGCGGTTACAGACACGAGATTGGAGAAGAAGTGGGTGGATATGATGGAGTCATTCCAGGGCATGCTAAATGCGAGTCACACAGGCAAGTTCATGGAATTGCTGGGGAAGGACGTGGAGAAGGAAGAGAGCGTCGAGATAGATCGATTGAAGATCAATGTTATTGAGGCGCGGAAGGCGATTGGAGTGATTGGAAAGCCGTGGTTTCATGCGAAGTTGAAGGCAATGGGTTAGTGTTGGCTAAGATGCTATGGGAGGGAGGGAGAATGTGGTGGAGTGGGAAATGAAAGATGACGGTATCGGAATGTTAGGAAATTGATGCAACCTGGTGAGGGTGATGCGAACGTCAAGAAAAGCTTTGGTGCTGCTTTATCACGTTGCAATATAAAATAACTAGGTTTCGATAACAGGAATCACTATCCATACATTTTCCCTCTCAAAATCATGCCTCTGTGGGTAAAAATGGTAATCTCCAGGCAATATTCAAAGCTGATTAACAAACACCGCTATCCGTTCCGCGCACTCCTCTAATCCCAGATCATTCTGGACGTGGTGTGCGCCTTTGACAACCGCAAAGCCGACTCCCCTGCTTACACCAAGAGCATAAGCGTAATCGTAACTCATGCGCTCCATCAAATCCACACTCATCAATCTATCACTCTCACCCGCAACAATCAAGATCCTTTCCTGCTCCTTCTCCATCCCCTTCTCATCCATCCCTACAGCGGATACCTGCTCGCTGCGCACGTTCCAGCCGAGAACATTGCGCACAACACGTGAGACATCGACAAATGGAAACATCATCTGCATCGGCCAAAGTAGGGATTCGTATTCCGGCATGTGCTGCTCGAAGGCGGCAACCACCGTAGTCGGGTACGAGGGCGAGAAGAACGCGCGGTGGACGAGAGACGTGGAGGAGAGCGGGGAACGAGAGTGCATTAGGTCGCGGAAGAGGAAGCGTATCAGGAACAGGGGGTCTAGAAATGCCCAATTGAGGTATACGCGCCAGCTGAGTTCATTAGTCCTGTGACAGGTGTGTAGAGTGATAATGATCCCGAAGATGTGATGGAATTTCACTTACCCGCCGAAGTTGGGAAAGCTTGAGAGGAGAACTAATCCTCCGGCTTTGACATCCATCTCACTCATCAAAAACTGACATACCCCACCACCAGCAGAGTGTCCCACGAGCACGAGCTCATCCTCGCTCCATGGATGCCAGTTCTCATTTCCCTGCTCTCTTTCTTGATCCCTCTTCCTCTTCTCCAGCCGTCCTACCTCTTGAACAGCAAACTTAGCGTCGGATGCGAAATCGCGCACCCCGCTGCGGAAGACCATCTCCATGTATCCGGGCCTCCAGCTGTGCCCGTGGCCGCGCAGAGAGATGGCATGACATGTGAAGTTGTGGTTCTGGGAGAGATAGGCGAGGAAGGGGAGGAAGACGGAGGCGCTGCCGAATCCGCCGTGGATGAAGATCAGGGTGTGGTTCTTTTTGGGGAGTGGAGACGAGGATGGAAAAGAAGCTGGTGATGCGGTCAGGAGCTCCAGAGATTGTAAGGGCGAAGAGGGGTTAATGGATGTCCGTGTGATGTACGCCGGAAGTGATGATGCTGATGATGAGGGGTTTGGGGTTAGAGTAGCGCGGAAGAGGAGACGATGGTGATCGCGTGGGAACAGGCCTAGGTGTGGCATTTGAGTGGCTTAGATAACATGTATGAGAATGACTTGTCGTTCCAAGCGTACCGGCGATGTAGATGTGAGATGAAAGATGATGTAGATGAGAGAACCTCATTAGACTTTGCGCGTCGCGGGTGCTAAGTGAGTGTCTCAGCTGACATGCATGCAGTCGGCATGCAGTACTGGGCTTGGCAGCGCCACGCTGTACTTCGGTACCTCCATATTCCACAAGCTTGGATTTTGTGAATACAATGTAATAACGAGTTCAGGAGAATCTCTAGCTTAGGCGCTGTCTGACTTATCCATAATACAAAGGAGTTTGGCTGGTCAGATTGAACTCTTTTTTTCACCTAGAAAGGTTGTAGTAATCTTACAAATACGAACACTTGATGGTAACAGCAAAATAAGCATGATCGCGCGACAACTGAGTTTTAGTGTAGTCAAAGAAGCTGATAATTCTCGGTACTTTCGAACTGAAACAAGGCCTCAAACTGACTCGGGTCGAAGTTGGTATCAAAATTGAACTGATCGAATGAATTATCCCAGTTCGACCACTGCTGATATGGCGGCGGATCTTCCAATCCAACCGGAACAAAGTTTGCTCTTTGGTCTTGAGGAGGAGCAGTTTGCTTTGTGTTTGGTTGTTGAGTTTGCAGAGTTTGTGGTTCAAGAGTCGGAGCCGAAGTGGAAATTGAAGTGGGGTTTAGGCTTGATGTGGAGGTTGGAGGATCACCACTTTCTGATCCTTCGCTCTCAGGACGAGAGCTTGAAATTTCATCCCCGCCATCTGGAGCCTTCCTCAACATCTCCTTCAGCTTCTTCAACCCTCTGCTAGCAATCGTGATGTGCTGGTCAGGCCCGTCGCTTAAAATTCGGAAACACTCCAGAATCTCTTCCTTCCTCTCCTTTGCTCGCGGTTCTTCTCGATTGAAGCAATAATCCATGACCAATATCACGGTGCTGACAAATAAATGGTGATTCAGAGTCCAAATCTTGATTGATACAATTCCTGGAGCCTTATTCTGGCATTGCGCCATCTGCTTGCCAATCTCGATCACTGTCCGGGCAGATCGCAGACATACCATGCGACTGTATGCGTACCGCGGATCTTGTGCACCGCGGAGGAGGAATGCCCTGTGGAGACGCGATATTCGGGTATGGATACCAAAGAGGCCCATGTTGCGTTGACGCTCGAGAAGGGAGAACCTCCGCTCTGTCATTGCTTCCAAGGCTGCTCCTTTAGGTTTGTTCTTGCTAACAATACGAAAGGTGGTCTCTAACTCTGCAAGGAGGTCGCTTAGGCGCTTATCGCATTCGAGTACGACTTCGTATGGCAGATCGTCGATGTCACTACCTGAATCCCATGCTGCGTCGACGATGCCTCGAAATATGATGGAGAATCGGATGCGGAGGATAAAATATGTCATTTCTGTAAGGTTGGTGAGCGGCTGACCATAGTTTCCGTCAGGCGTGATTGCATTGTCATCCACGTTTGTTGGCCAGTCGCAATTCATTTGTTGGGGCTGTATTGTGTAGGTTCCACATTGAGAACCACTCATGAAAGACATGATCCTATTTGAAGTCAGTCGCCTGGCTATCACGCAAACAATCTACTCACCAGTCAGTCGAGGTGATGTGCCACCATAGCCTTCGCTTGGTCTCAATCGAGATCCAATCTGCTTGTGTATTCTGTCGCCGCTTCTTATTAGCAGGAGAATCGATCTGGTGGATCCCCAACGTTCGCGCCGCATGTGTGATGGTCCCAGAAAGTGTCCGCAATATTGCAATTGCTCCAATATTTGGCATCAAGTGCTGGGAAATCAAAATTAAGCTTTGCAGAGACTCGATTGTTGGCTTTCCGAGGCAGTCAGCCGCTGACAAAGCATCTTGTGCAAGCTGGGCCCAACGAAGGGAATGCGCTTTTGCATCTCGGTGATCATTAAACAAATGGGTCGAAGGTGCTGAGAAATAGGCAGTGAGAGCAAATAGGGTCGAAATCAAAGCAAGACAGTCATAGTTCGGCTGTTGGCCCCGTTCGAGTTGATTGTAAAGGTCGTCGAAGTGTTTCTCAACTGTTGGAACATGGATGATATGGTAGATCCAGTTAACATGATTTAAATAGTAATCAAAGAGAATTCTGGCTCGAGGGCGAGCAGGTAGCATGGTGAAGAAGTGCTGACTCAGGGCAGGGGCAGTGCGAGGCCTAGTTAGCGAGAATATAAAGGTCCCAAAGCTGTCTGCAACCTTCGCACACGCTTCTGACCCAGGTAATGACTAATCAATGAGCAATTGTAGAAGCATTTAAAGCACGGTACTTACTTCGTGGATAGGCTGGTGTTCAAAGGCATCGGTCTCTAGCCAAGAGACTGCTTTTGAATATTCTGCATCACCAGGTGTCTCCTTTGCAGGATGAGCTGCGACTCGTAAGAACACTTCCACCACTATTTGACGGTGGCTTTCAAAAGCAAGAGAATAGGAGTAGAACTCACTGTAATTTGATGGTGTATTTCGCGTGCTCGAAATTGTTGCTAAAGGTTGGCCTTGCGCGAGTAGTGCTTCGAGTTTCCTAACCCGGTCATTCAGATCATCGGTGTTTTGACTGTAACGGTGATTAGTACAGGTTGATTCCAGGGAGTTGGCCGCATTTCCATGCGTGGTTTTTTTGCAGTATATCGGCAGTGGTATCATCGCAAGCTTCACAGCTCTAGGTGGACACATACTTTGCAGGGGCAGTCTTCTCCGGTTCCAAATTACCCTCGACTGTTGAGGCCTGAGCGGTTGCTGTGGGGCGTACTGTAAGCAGATACTCAACAAGGCATATCAGCTAGAGATCTCTACCTGTTACAGATGAGCAAGTGATCTTCCTCGCCCGGCAGTTGGAGCATGGGCTTCCTCTGTCACATTTGAGTTTCTTTCGACGACAGAATTCACAGGATACTGGCTCCTGCCGACGGAATAATTTCTCACGCCCGTATGCGGCCTCGTTGTGTTCTAATGCACGCTTCATAATCAGGACTATCGAGGGTCGTGGTGGAGATATGGTTGAGAGTTATGGTCGTGATGAGCGAGTCGATCCATGGAGATGGCGTTTGAACAATTGAAGGAGCGCAGTTGGCCGGATCCACGGAGCGTCCGGCCCACTCCAAGGTCCGGCCCACATTTAAGCGACTAAGCGACCAATCTTGACCCCTCGCTCGTTTTCTCCACCCACCACAATATAGAACTGCCAATTTCGAGCCTCAATATCAACGCGAAGGCCGACGCGCGAGGGGAAATCGTAGTGGAAACTCCATGGTCTCGATGATGGGGCTAATTTCCTCTGCTCGGGCTCGTCAGGAGTCAGCATGGTGCTCAGGCCAAGTCAACAAATGTCACCCATGGAGTAGTATAAGTTCCTACCTGCTTCCTTTAGTGCACTCCACAAAGCTTCCCGGCACTCGTATCTCGCATTCACAGTGACGAATCATCCGCCCAAAATGTCCATCAAACAAGACTTCAAACCCGACGCCAGTCTGACAGACTTGGAGAGTGCCCTCGAGTCAGCTGATGAGAAAGGGCTCTCCTCATCGTCACCAAACGTTCCGGAACAGCCAGTGCAAGCAAGAGCCAGTGAATTCACGTCAGCATTCTGCTCTCAGTCATTCCATCGTCGCTAATTTCAAGCAGTCTGGCAGCATGTCTAAACATCCTCGGTGCCTTTGCTGTAATGTTCTGCTCGGTTGGCTTCGTCAACGCATTTGGTATATTCGAGCAATATTACCAAACCACCTTCCTCGCGGACAAATCAGCCTCTGATATTGCTTGGATTGGATCTTTTGAGCTCTTCATGATGTTTGCCGGGACTCTGCCAATAGGATACTTGAGTGACAAGCATGGCCCCCAGGTACGCAGCTCCTCACCTCACCACAATATCCTGTTGCACCACCAAAACTAATGACTACCAGATATTGATTCTTGTCGGCTCAGTCATCATGCTATTCGCCATGTTTATGATGTCTCTCTGTACCAAATACTACCAGTTGTTCCTCACACAAGGGTTCCTCCTAGGCTTCGGCATCTCACTCATTATCCTTCCTGCTTTCGCCATCATACCTCGCTATTTCGCGGCGAATCGCAGCCTTGCCCTTGGTATTACTGTGTCAGGATCCTCCCTCGGGGTGTCATTTGGCCGATTGCTCTGCGCAACTTGTTCGAAGAGGTCGGTTTCGGATGGGGTGTGCGCATCGCCGCCTTCATCATGCTGCCTCTCCTCGCCATCGCTTGCTTAACCATCAAGTTACCTGCTGAACAAATCAAGAGTGGTCCTAAGCCTAAGCCAGACCTAGGTGTTGTCAAAAACCCAGTGCTGGTTCTCACGTCTATTGGGCTATTCTTCATCTACCTTGGCCTCTTCTCACCTTTCTTCTACATAACGTCGTGGACTATTTCACTTGATTTGAATGCAGACATGGCATTTTACATGGTGTCAATCATCAACGGCGCTTCGCTCTTTGGTCGCATTCTCCCTGGCATTGTGGCTGATCGAATAGGTGCTTTCAACATCGTGATCGTAGCTGCACTCTGCTCGGGAATCATCTCGATGTGCTGGACCACGGCCACGAGCATGGTTGGGATCATCTTCCTCTCGCTCGCATACGGGTTTGCATCCGGTGCCGTGCTGAGTCTCCAAGGTGCATGTGCAGCGTCAGTCGTCAAGCCTCAGGAATATGGCATCGCGATCGGATTCGTAATGACGATCTTGTCCGTGGCGTAAGTTCCTCAGCTCCGAAGTATTGAATTTGTGCTGATTATCCGCAGTGGGCTGATTGGCTCGCCGATTAACGGACAGCTGCTTGGTCGATGGGGTTTCCTGGGCATCTCGCTCTTCTCGGGGCTGGCAATGTTGATCGGCACAATGGTTATCATAGCTGCGAGATTCCGCCTGCAGCCCAAGCCCGCTGCCAAAGTATGATTCGGAAAAAGTCTTGGTAGAGTGGATTTCAATGCGTGCGTAGAACCGCAAAATCTTCGCGTCGACGGCGTTAGACTCTGGGCGGCATGGACTTGTTTGTATAGGGCGTAAAATAGAGTACTGGTCTCCGGTATGATGATAAGACGCAACTCAAATCGTTATAATGTATGCAGGAGCTTTATCCAATCAGGAAAATTTCTTCCTCCCTCGGAGTTCTCGAAGCCAGAGGTGGAACGGATCGCGCCCCATGTTGCAGCTCATCCATATCCATACCGCATGCTACAGGGAAACTCGGCTGCAAGGGGGGCATCAAAGGGGCACTGCAGAGGAGCCCAATCACGTGGTGTAGTCAACCGACCCACGCGCAGAAGTGAAAGTCTTTTTTGCCTATTTTCCCATTGCATTTGATACACGGGGGATCATGCAGAGATCGGAAGTGATGATACCCAATGGCTAAGGAGTCGGCCCTCGGATCCCAATCTTGCTCTATTCTTGCAATCTTTCCCAATTCTATTTCCCCTATCACATGACCAAGATATGCCGATCTCGGTTGCAGTTGCGTCGACCAGTCAAACCAGGCAGCTTTCATGATGTCTCTCATCGCCAATCTCTCAAACTCTCCTATCTTGCCTCGACGATAACATCGGATGACTCGAGTGGCACCACCCCTCGCCGGCCGCACAGCTGCGTGCCATGCCAAACCGGCTGCTCAGCACACACTATATAAAGACCCCACGGCATCTCCTCGGCCGTTGCGACGACGAGGTTGCGTGCTGACGGCGCATCTGTGTCTGTCAACGCTCTCTCCCACGCGTCGAACGGTAGTATTCGAGTCACGACCCCAGGATATTTCACATGGTTGCGGCCGAGTGCGCATCCCGCGATCCAGGTTCTTATCTCCCAAGTGGGAATTGCTTCTCCGCATCTCCGGACTGCAAGACATATATATATACTTCCAAGACATCGCCAAGATCTCAAGCTGCTTGGGGGCGCACTCAGGCTGTGAGCCTCCCGCCACCCCTGGACCGCGATGCCGGCTGTGATTGGAACACGGCGGCTGAGGGCCTGTCGTTCCCAGCATCCTTATCTTTGGGCGCGCGGGACTGAGACACCGCGCTCAACACACCCGTGGCCCAACGACCCAGGCAAAGCTGGCTGAAGCTGACGGACCTGACTTTGCACGGCAATTATCGAATTCACATTGGCCCGGGTGTTGGTGGTCGCCGCCCAGACCCTGGATCTCGTCGTCGCCGTCATCGCTTTGGGCGACGGTGGCGCCGTTGTGTGCGAGAGGTATCGCCCTGAGTGGACATCGACACCGCACGCGTTCAGGGGAGACTCCTGCGCTCCCATCTCCTGGCATCCCATCCGCCTCCCTCTACGCATATCGTACTGGACCTCCAGCTCTAGACAGCAGCCACTAGATCTCCGTGGAATCGAGGGACTTGTCAGTCTTTATACTCCCAAGCTTCTTATCGCACCTGAAGTTGATCACTGCGCTAAAGCTTGTCTGCGTGCGCTTGGCACCCGCGCTGGCTGGACTTTTCCCAGATCCCCATCTCCACAAGCCCCGATTGCCATTTCCTCAAGTAGCCGTGGAGAAGAAAATACCACAGGCTAAGCGATAAGGATTCGACCTAGGATCCCAAGGAGATCTGCAACTCCCTCCATCTCCCAGGGAGCCATGTTCATGCACATGCAGACTATATAGCATACAAGCCTGTCGCCGAACAGATTCTCTTTCAACACATCAACTCAATTCGATCTCACAGTTCATTCACTCCTTGTCTCCTGGACTCTCATCGACAGATAAGATCCATCTGATACGCACCAAACTAAATCGAGAGTTCCTCGCATCGCTACCATGCCTTTCAAAGCTTCCCATCTTTGGGCCGCTCCAGAGGTCAACCCTTTGAACCTCAAGGCTCGCTCCATCCCAGCCTTCAACCCCTTCGACAAGTATGGCCGCACATTCTTCTTCACCTGGTCGGGATTCATGGTCGCTTTCCTGTCCTGGTATGCGTTCCCACCGCTATTGAACCTCACCATTCGAAAGGATCTTCACATGAGCCAAAATGAGTACGCCAACTCCAACATCATGTCTCTCTGTGGCACCTTGGTCATTCGTCTCATCTCTGGTCCTCTCTGCGACAAATTCGGTCCCCGCTATGTCTTCGTCGGCTGCCTTCTCGCTGGTGCCATCCCAACTGCCCTCGCAGGTACCGTCACTACCCCAACTGGCCTGATCGTCCTCCGATTCTTCATCGGTGTCTTGGGCGCTTCTTTCGTTCCCTGCCAAGTGTGGTCTACCGGTTTCTTCGACAAGAACGTCGTCGGCACTGCCAACGCCTTGGCTGGTGGCTTTGGAAACTCCGGTGGCGGAATCACAGTAAGTACAAGAAGCCACTTTGACATGCATAGATGCTAACCATTTCAGTACTTCGTTATGCCTGCCATCTTCGACTCCCTCGTCAAGAAGCAACACTTGACCGCTCACGTAGCATGGCGTGTATCCTTCATTGTCCCATTCATCATCATCACTGCCATCGCTCTCGGTATCCTGTTCACTGGTGAGGATTGCCCTAACGGCAAATGGGCCGACCGCCACGTTACCATCCCAGTCTCTTCTGCCGCTTCCATCAACGAGAAGACTGGCGAGGCAACTGTAGCGCCAGTCAAGCCTGATCTTGAGGCTGAGAAGTCCGCCACTGCCCAAGCTGTTGACGAGGCTGAGGGTGAGGTCATCGTTGCCCCAACTCTCCGAGAAGGTCTTTCCGTCATGTTCTCCCTCCAGACCTTGGCTCTCGCTGCTCCTTACGCCTGCTCCTTCGGTGCTGAGCTCGCCATCAACTCCATCATCGGTGCCTACTACCTCAAGAACTTCCCAAAGCTCGGCCAAACCGGTTCAGGACGATGGGCTGCCATGTTCGGTCTCCTCAACGTTGTCTTCCGCCCTCTTGGTGGTGTTGTCTCTGATTTGATCTACAAGTACACTCGTTCCGTCTGGGGAAAGAAGATCTGGATCGTCATCTGCGGTGTCCTCTGCGGCTGCTTCGAATTGGCCATCGGTCTTACCAACTCCCACCACGAGGCTACCATGTTCGGCTTGATCGCTGGTCTTGCCGTCTTCATGGATGCCGGCAACGGTGCCAACTTCGGACTCGTTCCTCACGTCCACCCCTTCGCCAACGGAATCTTGAGCGGCATAGTTGGTGCCACCGGTAACTGTAAGTCTTTTCTCGTTCTGACTTTTTTGAATCTGTTCTAACCGACTACAGTGGGAGGTATTATCTTCGCTATCATCTTCCGTTACAACGGCAGTCACTACGACAAGGTCATCTGGATCATCGGATGCATCTCCATCGGTGTCAATGTTGCCTGCGCATGGATTCCACCTATCCCAAGAAAGCAAGTCGGTGGACACTAGATTTGCTTTCCTGTGCTCTTTTGCTTGGAACTTGAATAAACGGGGCGCAAACATCGGATGTTGTGCGCGGATGCATCATATACCTATCTAGACTGTTTTTTTATTAGACCTTTTGTAAATCTTATCGGGGAACGGACGAGAATCGGCAGTAGATTCAGGCGGGCAAAACGGGCTGGGGCACGCACACTCTAGCTAGTTCTCTTACTGTAGACTCTTTACTTTATTCATCATTATATTGATATCCAACCAACCTACCTGCCTATTATAATTTCGAGAATAATACGGTAGAGCCTTCTCTTCTATTCTTTTTTTTTTTTTTTGCGCTCCTACTTTACATACCCTTTTGTGGCAATTCATTGTACAAACTTACGGAAAACTACTAGGCAACTAACTGAATTCACCAACTGTCAGAGATCTTAGAACTTTCTTCTAGCTGTGTAGCACCACTAAGTGCCCATTAAAAGAAGATTATATTTGTGCAAACATTTCCCCTGGCAAACCGGGTACGAAGATACCTCTGTGAAAAAGCAACACCCAGCACAGTCTCTATCACATGACCTTCCGACATTCATGAGTTATGGAAGCAAGTAGGAGAAGATATCCCTATTTTCTTCCAGCTGCGTATTTCTATATCTCCTTTATTCACCATCCCTTCTTTTTCTATCCGAATGGAAAGTCAAGTGGGGACGTTGTCTAAGAAGGTAAGGTAGGGAGGTGCTGACTTTGATTCTGTCACGTGATGTAAGCAAAAGAAGAAAATGGGAAGAAAAAGAAAGGAAAGGAAAGGAAAGTGAAACGGGAATGGGGGTACAAGGTGAAGGGTACCCTTGGCTGTCGTGATTAAAATAGCTTTCTGAGGAACTTGAGACGAATGGTTGGGAAAGCGCATAGCGTGTATCCGTTGATTGGGACTGACAGGATGATGGAACTTCGCTTGTTGAAGTTTGTTTTATGTTGTTCGTTGTCTAAGGTATATAGCTAAGATATAGCTAGCAGATGTGGTAATATCCATGACCACGTTGATGAACGATGACCTACTCTCCTTATCTCTCCGTCTGACACGTAGCCGCTCTGAAAACCCTTCAGTTTGCAGAGAGAGCCCATGTTAACGTAACGAGCACGAGAATCATTGCCAGGAGCGCAACTCCGCTAGCACCTATCCTGGAGTGCTGAATCTCAGTTGCCGGGAGCATGGCGCGCAGCTTCTCGTTCTCGGCTTCGATGAGCCGGATCTCCGCTCTCACGTCCATCTTCTTCGCCCCCCTGCGGATCTGCGCCACAGAGTGCTGCAGGCTGGTCGTGTTGCCGGCAGCTTGCTGCAGCAAGCCAACGAGGCGGATGTGGTCGCACGTTACGGCGAGAAGCTGCTTGATCGTATCGTCTTTCTCGAGCATCAGGACGGAGTTCTGAGCTTGGAGATCTGCCATCTCCTGCTTGTGTGCTACCTCCATTTGGACCATCACCGTTTGCAGCACCTGTAACATTTCCAAAAGTTTCTCGAGCCGGCTTTCGAATTCTCGGAGCCGGGATTGCCTGATCTCAAGTTCGGCGTCGAGGTGAACTTTCGCTTCTGCGAGGGTATCCTCTCTCGTTTTGTCAACTTGGGATTGGATCGAGTTCAAAATTATCTTGTGGCCCTTGTTCAGTTCCTGTAGGTGCATTAGTTAGCGATATGTGTGACGAAGGCAGTACAAGGATGTAAAAACATGTGGAGTCCAACTGTCACATGTCCCAAGTATTGAGACCCGTGAACCCCCTAGCGAGAAGTGTGGCGGAGATGAAGATGCTCTTGGATCCACCAAAGAAGAATCTCGCGTTGGGTAAAGCTGTGGACAGGAACACGATGGTAGCTTAATCTACAGGGCATACTTCTAGTTGATTGAAGACGGCAATTTCTCTAGCCTCTGATTTGTAGAGCAGGAAGACGACTGGCAAATAAAAAACAAAGCTTACCTTAATGTGAAGGTCACGACCATTTAACCTAAAATTTAATGAATCGATCTGTGCCTTCAGATCCTGGACTTCGACACCATCTGATAATGGTTCTTCCATTTGATCTTCGGGTAGCATTTTGAATTCAGGTGCCTCAGCTCGAAGGACGCTGCTCGACTTAGATGATAGAGACGACGAAGAAGCAGACGGGGAGATGGATGCTGTCGCTGGTAGAACTGATGCTTCCTCCGTAAAATCCTTGGGAGGGTCCATGGCGATTCTAAGCCAATCGGAAATGATTTGATAGTCCTGACAATATTAGAATCGACAAGCTTTTACAAATACCATCTTTACATACCAAGTACGAACAGATCCCAGCGCTTTTCAGTGCCGGTGCAGAATTAAGCAAATCCTCAAAACTTGAGCTCGATAATCAACCCCAGGTAATGACAAGCAATTTCCAAGTCGCCTTAGTGTACACCTCTGGCTACAGAACTGTGCACAGAGGGACGAGAGGGAATTCGAAATCGAGAAAAGCTCAATCATACTGGTCGACCTTGCCTTTACCTAGCGATAGTGACTTGTACAAGATTGTTGTAGGTAGCATTGAAAAATACACGCTGTTCTTACTTAATTCGGAACTAGTAAGAGCTCCCCGGAGGTGGTGGTGGTAATTTTGAACAAGTGACTGGTTGACAGCGGCAGAGCTCGCTTAGCCCCTTTTCTGGCGGAAATAGTGGGACTTCGTCTACACGATTTCGTCACTCGACAAGTAAAATCTTAATTGAAAGTTCGCTCCCTGCCATCACTAGTCCAATTTCAATCTAACCGTTTACCTTGACAGCTCTTGTAGCTATGGATCGCTGAAATTTGAATTATCTCTGCGTCATGCGATAAAAGTTTTGTGGTTTCGAGGTCCCAGCCTTGGGACCGGCGGCGTGTAAACTTGGCTAGGCTTGTAAAATCCTAGCTAACTCGTACATACGATACAGAATTACCAGAAACCAAAGATCTCATTGGACCTTGTAGCATCAGGATGCGGGCTGGTCTTTTCGCTTCATATTTAAGTTAACTTAGCGTTGTGAGCAGAATGCTAAAACTTTTGTCCTCGGCCTCCAAGCTTCTCTCCCACAAGACAACAACACAAGACAACAAGCTCCAACGCCGATCTTCTCTCACCGTACCTTCAATAACTTTTGAACTTACTTAAACTGGCATCAAATATCAGCAACAATACTCAAGCACCATAACACGGGCATGTCGCGACTCTCAAATCCAGCTCCTGCCATCGAACCGATGACAGATATAGATAGAATCGACACCACATCCATAGCCATGAAGACGACCAAGACAGAAATATCTGGTAGCGCAGAATCGACAAGTAAGACACCCAGTGGTCCTACAGTGGCATTTGGTACTCCCTCAGCTCCAGTTGTCGACAATCCAGATCCTTTTCCTCCCATAGCAAGAAGTACCCCGGAAAAGCCAACTATCGTTATTCCAGCCCTCAAATCTGTCATGGCAGACAGAACACCTAGCAAAGAAATGTCTCGCAGCTCCAGCAAAGACTCTATCAATCCCGAGCGCATATCGACACCTGCCCAAACCGAAAGTACTCCAGGAACCTCTACGCACAACTCCCCTCCCCTACAAATGGCACCGCCTCCAAGGCAAGATTCGCAGAATCCCGGGTCAGAGGTTTCAGTTTGGCATCATCCTCACGGCGTTTCTCAGCCTCGCCTTGACGTACCACATGTCTTGGTTAGTTTCACGGATTACAGGGAAGGCATACCAATGGAGCCTAGAATTGTGGCAATGTATCCCGGGTGTACACTCGCGTGGCATAACTTTGTACTCGTTCGTGGAGTTAAAAGAATGGAAGAAAACCATATAGCTATGTTGCAGAGTCTGGATGCGAAATACTGCGCCGGACTGGCAACTTACCAAATCAGTTGCGATGAAAAATTAGCCACCCAGCACAGACTTCACCAGAACGAGCTCCATTATTGGAGGCAGTTGCTCGCTGAATGTGAAAAAGTAGGCTGCTCTCCACAAATATCTCTCACTCTCCTTTCCAAGAACTACAATGTTAGACATTGCAAGGGAACAATTGCTAACCGAGATCTGCAGAGATACCAAGTTCACCTCAAGGCGATCAACAAGCTTGCGGATGATGAAACAAGGAAGAGAAAGAGCCGGGATAGAGAAAATGAAGAGTTGAAAGCCTGCCAAGAAAAGCGGACATCAACGTGTGAAAACCACTGCAGACTCCTTCAAGAGCAGGAAAGAGCTCTGACACGGAGAAAAACCGAGGCAGGAGCGATGAGAGCGAGACATAAGACCGAGCTCGAGGAGAGAGATTCAAGAATTGCCGCCCGCGATGGAGTAATCGCCGCCCTCAAAGCTACTCTGCTTGAGAAGGACGAGCAACTTCGCCGTGGCGTTACCGGCGCGTTTGAAGGCAGCAGCGACCAAGATGCGCTCACTGCTGAGGTAATTAGGCTCCCAGAGCAAGTAAAGTTGGATACGAAGGGAAAGGGCATTGATTTCGGGGATTCAATTGGCCTGCCTGCTTTAGTTGGCGCGGAGCAGAGCCATAAATGCCCTGAGCCCATGAAAGAGGAAGAGAAAGAGGATGAGGAAGAGAAAGAGAAAGACGAAGGGGAAAGGGAAGAGGAGGAGAACGAGGATGCAAATGCTGAAGTCGTGGCCGAAAATGGTGAGCAGGATGATCATGGACGTGGATTTGTCACCCTTATCTTGCGCCTTCCTCATATTTTGTTTTATTTCCTCTTTAATCTCTTCCTTCGCATTCCCGTACTTTAGAACTTGGCTGCAATACACACAGAAAGCTGTATGCTTCTTAGGTGTGAATAGTTTAGTTGGTTAGAAATTAAAAGTATATTCACCAAAAGACCAGCTCATGCGAATCTCCTTGGAAGTGGGCGAAGGGGCAGATGATGTCCGAGGCGTTGTCAATTGAATAGACTGCCATATCAAAGCGACGGCCTCGGATTCACGAGTTTTCACAGGTAACTCTCCGGTAGGCTTTCCAGAGCCACTGCGAGTGACGGCTGCCTAGCTTTCTCCTTAACATGTAGTCTAAGACTGCCAGCAACTAGGACTTCTACTGCAAAGGGCGATCCGAGTTGTTGGGCACCGGTTGTCTACTATCAAAGTATAACTGAGCCACTAATCACCCCGTCACTTTAGAGTTTGATCACGTGATGGTATCCACGCCTCAATTAACCAACAAGCTGGTATTATCGCATGCAGATGGGCACTGGATCATAGTGCTAAAGTAGGCCGATATCGAACAGCAAGATCGCGAGATCAGGACCATGGATTTTCGAGTTTTGTCCACTGGGCAACTACATATGCGGGGTGACTTCACAAGATCCCACCACCGCACAGACCTTTCTGCATGGAACAAATGGACGAACCGGGTCTTGGGATGGCAAGATGCCTGCATCCCACCCCATCTCAACTCGTTGCCTCAACAATGGCGGAACCTTTTGGAATCGCTGCGGGTGTCATGGGAATTGCGACAGTATTCACAGCTTGCATCGACTGCTTCGGATACATCCAATTTGGCCGCCACTTTGGCCGGGATTTCCAAACCGATCAGCTGGCGCTTGGCTGCGCCAGACTGCGTCTTGCACGCTGGGGCGAGTCTGTCAATATTCACAAGGACCCAAAACTCGGCAAACCGGATGCTACCGTAGCTGAGATCCAAGTTGCGAAGGATCTCTTACTCCAAATTCTAGTGCTCTTCGCTGATACTGAAGGCATCTCGAGAAAGTATAAGAAGGCTGCGAAACCGGGCGATGATCTCTCTGTGTTCGCGACAGACGATGTGGATCCGATGCTGGTTGCGCTTGAGAACAAGATGAAGAGCTTAGCTATCCGCCGTCAAAAGGGAAGCCGTATCTTGAAACTTACTAGCTGGGCTCTCTACCATCGATCTGAGTTCAAGGACCTGCTCGAGCAGACCGTCTCACTCATTGATAATCTTGAGAGACTATTCCCAGCACCGGAAGCTCAAATCGCGCTTGCCCAACAAGAAGCAGCAGAAGTTGGGGATAAAGAGTCTCTTGACCTCATCAAGAATGTAACCAAAGGAGTGGACAGTTTACTTCTTGCGGCTGCACAAGAAGTGCTTACTGGCCATCGGTACTTAAATGTCCGAATTTTAGGTCAGGCACAGACCGGCGATACGTATAGCAGAGATTGGACAGGTGATACGACAGGGGCGTCTCACATTTATGATGGAGTGACGGTGGAAAAAGGTGGGAAGGTGCTGATGGGAAACAAGTATGGCGGGAAGGATTTTTGGGACGATTGAACGTAACCACGGTCAATTTGTCTCGATATATTTAACACCATGCTGACTATGAGTAATTACTATCAATTAATTGTCATCGACGGCCAACGACCCTTTTGAATGTCGACTTCATCCTGCCACGATCAAATTTTGACGGTTTTGAGATCTGGGTAGGAGCTAAAGTCTGCAAGCTCTCCATTTCAGACATGCGCAATTCGAGCCGATCTATAGCAGCAGGCATCCCACCAAAAAGATTCCGTATGATCTCAGGCGGTTTCATATTTATGGAAGTAGGCAGTGCTTGTCTGTTGGGAGGGGTCTTAAACTTCACGCGAGTCGTAAGATCAGCACCTCCTTCAATGAGAGATAGAGCAATCTGTGAATATCCAAACCACCTTTCTCCTCTACTCTCCAATATGGGAGATAATTGATGTAATTTGATCAGGAAGAAATGCCAAACAGTCCAACCATTGAAGACCTCGTTTGCGTTTGCTCCAGCACGGAGAAGTTGCGGGATCAGTCTAGACCCCGAGAGCGAAGACACAGATAGCGTGTCTTTAAGAAGAGCATCAATGGCATGATGCAGTAATGGCCGGCCTTGCTTCCTTACAGTGGTTTTGCCAAGTTTATCACTTTCGATCTTTACTTGGACATAGTGATTAAGTCCAGTTTGGACGGCAAACGCCAAAAAGGTATCTTTACACCCCTCATGGGTTACTCTGTCATAACGATCCCTTTGAAGCAAACCAAACTGGTAGAACCAAGGGCTCTCTGTCCGGAGTACGAATTCGGAAAGGATTGTTCCCATAGTGCGATCCAATTCATCTAATAACATCACCTCGTCTAGACTTGGCGCCAGGGATTCTCTCATCCTTGATTCTTCGTACAGACGAGCATGGGTGAGTCCTACAGCTAGAGTACTTGGCAATTCATTCACATCCCACGACATATTGGTACAAACTCCCTTGAGCTTGAGGACAGAACTTTGAAGTAATGACAGATGCGGGTGAAACATATTGGGCGAGGTCGCCGTGATGAGAGCCTCGTGTATGTTTCGTTTCTCAAGGTATTCTTTGACAGTCCGATGTAGATAGCGAATATATGTGTAACGGTTTAGTTTCACACCAGAAACTTCTAGCAAACCAGCACATTTCTTTCTTAGATTCTTCTCGGTCGTGGTGCACCATATCTCCAGTTGTGCTTCAGGCAGTAGTGAAACTTTAGCTGATAATCCAGAGTCCGGTACTTTATTGAGAGCAAACCATAGATCTAACAGGCCAAACGGGGGTGGCGTCGCTCCTACTAGCAAATGCTCAGCAGCATCTGATGCCTGCCGAAGCTGAAACATCTCGGATGCTGAAATGAGATAGGGTGAGTCCTTACCAAGCGCGAGCATGTACGAATACAACTCTGTAAGCTCCCTCGGGAGGAGTCGCATTCTTGCTTGAAGCTCGGGCAGATCATCATCATTTCCAAATCCTTCTAGTAGAGACTGAACAACTAATTTGACCCAGAGAAAAACGCCATCAGCGTGCTCGACAATTTCCTCAACAAGGTCTTGAGCAAGTGAGGGTCGGTTGAGCTTCAGCCATGAAAGTCGCCTCCCTTGATAGAGACTATCGTTGACATATTTCTCGATGTCTCGCGCAGTGATATCCTGAAGTCTCATTCGAGGCAAAGGCCCGAATGTTTTCTCAAAGACAACCAATGGGCGACTTGCGATGCACACTTTGACGCCGGGATAGCTCGCCAGCTTCATGAACATCTCTGCTAGTGAGGTATGATTTCCTTCATATTCATCTAGGCCATCGACAATTAAAAAGTGCTTCCTAGAAATTGAAGATTGGCTCATCAGTAAGTTGAAGGCTTCCGACAGAACAGATAGACTCCAGGTGACTATTGTATGATTGACTCCACGCTTGGCGTCCTCGTGAAATTCCTTCCATTGGGCAGGGAGTATAGTTCTGATAAGGTCTGGCTGTGTACACAGAATTTGCCAAAGCAAGGAGCGGAAAAGGCCCTCCTGACTTCTTTGAGCTCGACTTCCGCCGCTCCAGAAGAAAAAGGTTGAGATATTGAGTGGTAGTCCAGCAGTCCATTTGAACAAGAGTTGTCGGAGCTGCTCTTTGTCCTCGGAAATGTATTTCATCAGAGTTGACTTTCCCGAGGCTGCCTTCCCAGAAATCCAATACCCGCCTTGGTCTCCCACAAGAAACTCCACAAAGTCATCCCAAGGCGTAGACTCGTCACCTCCAAATATCCAGCGAAAGGTATCCTTATGTGCTTCTTCGACCTCTCCATACCTTGCCCATAATATCTCGGCTTTCAAATCTTGAAGCAGATTCGTATCTGCCGTCTGATCGGTGGGCGGCGTGGAAACGGTAGCTGGAGTGCGGGCTTCGCGTCAGCTGTGGCTATGGAAACTGAGTACTCGTCAAAAACTTAACTACTCTGATGAATAACAGTATTTCCAATATGATCGCCAATGTGTACCCGATTGTTCTGCCCTGATATGTTGGCTTGAAAGACCTTGCGCCCCGAGTTTGACGGTTCGGACACCACCAGATCTGCCACAGCCTCGCTCATGTTTACAACTGTTGTTTAGAGCCTTGTCACAAGAAACGTTTAGCAGTGCATGGCTAATTGTCTAAGAATATCAGCATTCTACAAGTGCAGCCAGAGCTGGACATGCGTCGGTTGAGTCCAGTTGCAAAGGCACATGTAAGAGCACGATTGTTGCCGAAGTAATTCAGATCCGTGGTAATCGTGAAGGGATACTAATGTGGTCCAGGTAGAGCCGGAACATCCCACCGCGGGGCTGAAGTAGATGGTCTTGGCGGACATGGGTACCAACTAAATACACTTGCACCGATTGGGCGGGATGTCAACATGGTCACGTGTGGTTTTTACAACCTACAAGGTACGTAGTCTCAAGATGCCACTGTTTTATACATCAATTTGCATATCATGTTGGACTATCGAAGCTTTAATACGTCGACTGATTTCTATTCTCGGTGTATGCGAAGCCGAATCCTTAGACCTGTAGTTACAAAATTGACCTACTCGGTGGTGTATCTGGCGATTACTGAGAAGCATGACTCCTCCCACGTAGATCTTCACAGCAACACGGCTCCTAGCAGTTAAACTTAATCCATATCACTATAAGCTCTGATGGATTCGGATTAAAAGCAACTGCGGGTAATGATATTCACTAGCTTACTTCCGGTGAATCTGATTAAAACACTTCTTGTACGGAATAGCTACCACGGCCAAATCATTGGACTTCTGAAATGGTTGGGTAGTTTTCAACCGCTACGTGACTTGTGACTACGGCCACGGTAGCTATGGGCACCATTTCATGCCAGAATGCGGAAGTTGTTCGTCCAAGCTGTCATCCAATCAACTTGTTCAACCTGTCGACGAAACCAGCCTGGGACTAGGGTTTCGGAAGAAAGTTGAAGATCCGCGTGCACTGACATGACTGCATCAACACCCCTACGATGCTACTAAAGTACCTTACCTAGTTAGCTTGGGAACATAACAGGCGGATCGTCTAGCGCATGTCTCGGCTTAGTCAGTAGGGTCGCCGTCCTCGATTGTCTCTACCTTCGTCGTCATCCTCCAAAAACTTGCACATTTGCTTCGCTCCAGCAGGAAGACTGCTCTTCACCTAGCTTCATCTCCACCTCAGTGTGTGGAAAGACTTCAATTATCAGGATGCCCAAACTTTCCAAGACCTGCGATGATTGTAGGTTGCGAAAAGTTCGTTGTCTACCAACCAACACTCCGTCATGTGTGGCATGTACGGTTAGTTAGCTCTCGTTTCCTCGTGTGCAATGTATATGCACTTAATGCAGCGGGCTTACGGTCGAGTTCCACTCCTTAGAAGCGGCATGCTCGATGCCATTTTAGTTTTATCAAGAAACGGGTGCCGAGGACGTGGGGTTCAACACCTCCGCCAGTGACTGCTCCTGATTCGTCTGCAAGCCGGAACAAATCACCAGGCAATCTCGAATCTGGTAGTTCAGAATTGAGGACGCCAGATGAATCACCTTGCTCGTCAGTCCAGCAGCAGTCTTCCGTATTACCTGCTCCCAAGTTGTACGTTGATTGTTTGTTGGAAGATAGAAGGATGAGTGGCAGACGACGCAATGAAGCTTCGGTAGTTAAGGTAGGACTGCAGGAAAGATTAGGCACGGCGATATTTCAACTGACTCTCTTGCAGGCTCATAATCATTACGGTACAGGTCATTACTGGACTCGGGAACTAGCGACGCTAATTTTGGCCCAGTTGGCAGCTCTGGTCTTGCGTTCTTCTCGGAACAGCGTATCGCGTCCATCTCGGAGCGTCTCGGTACTACCAAGCTTCGGGACCACATCAAGACGCTTGCTACTGTCATTGCTTCACGGATGGATCGAAATAGCCCCGCTTTCGGTTCAGCAATCAAGTTCAGTGGTCCATTCCCACTGCTTCATATACACATTGCAACGGTGAAATCTTATGTAAAAAGTATGCTAACACTTCTTCGGTAATATTGCTGGCAAATACTGATCAATGGTGCAGCATACTTTAAACACGTTCATCCTTTATATCCGTTTCTCGATCAACGAAGCTTTGAGGAGAGAGCTTTTAGTGCAGAGCAAGAGCAGCATCAACAAGGCAGTCCGCATTTCTCGGCTCTATATCATGCCGTACTTGCACTCGGATGCCAGCATGAGGCTGGAACTGCTTCTCAGCCCGAGAAAGGCATGGATTGGAAGTTGTATCAAATATCGCTTGGTTTGATTTCTGAAATCCTTGTTCCCAAAGAAGAATTGGTGAACGTGCAGGTCAGTTGCCCAGTCAAGTGGCGTGTTAAGTCTCGCTAACAAGGAAAAGGCCTTGCTCGCAATGGTAAAGTTAAGCCTTCCAAATATGAAAGATGTCGACTGAAAATATTCGTGCAGGCTATCTTTGCACAGAATTCATCTTGTCTTCAGATTGGAAACATGTTGATATCTGAAGCAGCGAGAATGTCACAAATGCTCGGGTTCAACAAGACATCGCAGGGCGAAAGTGAAAATTTCCGTCATCGCACCTTTTGGGTGACTTACTTCATGGAGAAGATGGCTTCTTTTACTTGCGGAAGGACATCAGTAAGCATATTCGTCAAACTAAAATACCGAGTTGTCACCGCTGAAACGAAAAGATTCTTAACGATTACGACATTGGTTGTCCAATTCCAGAGACACCTGATGCCATTTTTCAAAAGTTTGACTGGCTACTCGCTATGACCTGATTGAGCCGATTGATTTCGCGGGCATATGAGCTGCTCTTCTCAATCAGCGCGACGTTAACTACGGCAGATGTATGCCACGCTCATATTGGTCGAATCAACGAAGAACTTGAGTGTTGGAGGACGTCTATCCCAGAGCGGTTCAGACCAGGCGAGCCATTTCAATCGTCGTACTTCTTGGATAGTATATCGCTTGCCGCTGCTGTGAGAACGCGCTACTACTATTACAATGTTGTAGTCGCCTTGTCTCGAATGTCCTTACACTTCGACATGGGAATCGCTTCTCCTCGTTCCTCAAAAGCAACCGAAGATCTTGTGAATGCCGCTCGGGCTGTAGTTGAGCTCACGAAATATATCAATGTCAATTCGCATGCTCCTGTCTGGTGAGTGTCTTCCAGAGTGTGCTTAGCCAGTCATGATACTGATGATTCAGGATTTGGGCGTCTATGCCTCTTTCAGCTTTATTTATTTTGTTCGATTTTGTTATTCACAATCCAGCTCATCCAGAAACAAAAGGCAATCTTGCACTCCTTGGAGTTGCCGCTGGCTATTTCTGCAGCATGGAATATGCCTCGGGCGGATCTTTGCCTGGGACACTACTATCCGAATTTGCAAACATCGCCAGACAATACATTCAAGATTTCGAGTTGAAGGCCAACACAGAGCTGGGAATTGAACAGCTCTCCTTAGAGTCAGTCACGACTAATCCAATGCCACAAAGCCCCCATTGTTTAGATCTGTGAGTGTCCCAACAGCAACTCGAACCTAGTCAACCAGATGGTTATCAAAGTTCAACTAACAATTTGTTAGGCGGAACTAGGTCATGAAGGAGCGTACGCATATCCCAATTATTTAGATGAGCTTGCCTATCCTCTCTACGATATGCCGTTTGACGCAGGCAGTGGGCTTCCAGAAGGCGTCGACATCACGAGCTTTCTTGACACCATGATGGTGGACTGGGCGGACCAGGTCCCAGGTATGACTGCCCAATCACACGAATTTCGATAGCATGCGCAATGCTGGGCTTAGGTACCCATTACTTGGCACAGACAAAGAGTATGCATGATCCTGCAACACCGATCCGCATTACTAGTTAGTGGAAGCGAAAATTCGGTAGGTGTGGTTAGGGGGGCCGAGGGTGCTACTAGTATTTCGGGCTTTCGGAGCGCGGGATGATCTGAGACCCCCTCCATGGAATGTCCGTCAAAGTACAAGAATCCCAAAGCGCTGGCAGGTTTAGTTCCAATAATCGCCAGCCATCGGAAGCCAAGAAAGCCAATGATCATGTATGCAATATGCGTACATGCTTACGCCGGTGCAAAGTACCATCCGAGCACCGAGCCTCATGCACAAGCTTCCCATATCAATGAGCCGCACCGAGATTCCTGTTGTGGTTAATTCCTCCTTGAGCATTAGCACCAAGATCCATTTCAGAGACGACCTCAAGAATCATAACTATCTCAGCATCTCCAAAATCCGTCCCCAAACAGTCACGCACCATGTCTGCCATCCAGAAGGTGTGTTACATAAAGTCCGACTACAAATTACTTGAGAAACGTCTGACCAGAATCACAGGTGATCATCATTGGAGCTGGTCCAGCTGCCCTAGTTGCAGCTCTCCAGCTTCGCAAAAGTAACAACATGTCCCCAGTTCTCTACGAACTTCGCTCTGAGCCCACCCCTCTTGGGGGTGCCCTAGGTATCCCATCCAACGGCACACGACTCCTCCAGCGTCTCGGACTCTACGAGGAATGCGCTACCCGTGCTTCTACAGGATCTGAGCTTGTTCTTCACTCAATCAAAGGTCACGTAATTGGCAAGATGGATATGGTGGAATGGAGCAAAGAAAGGACCGGATATGGCTATATGCGAATCAAGAGAGCAGAGCTTATGAATGTGCTACTCGCAGCGGTAGAAAGAGGGCGCATCCCAATTCACTACGGGAAACGATTGCAGAAAATAGAGGAGAGTGAGACTGGTGTCACGGTAACTTTCTCCGATGGCACAACTGATACTGCAGACCTCCTCATCGGCTGCGACGGTATTCACTCTACGGTGCGGAAAATCTACATCGACCCGGACATTACACCCGAGTATTCTGGCATTTCAAATGTGTTCTCCATTGTTCCCACATCGCAGCTGCCTCCTACTGCAAGTGCGCTCGAAGGTCTCAACGCCACACTCACCACGGACGGGCTCTTTGCCATCACCCCCTGCACCAATAATGCAGATTCCCTCTATTGGTTCTTCTCCCGCGAAGTCAATATGCCCGAGTCCCAACAAACGCGCGATGGATGGGAAGAACACGGCAGGAGAGAAGTGGATGAGTTCAAAGTAATTATGAACGGGTACATCAAAAGCGTGCAGGGAGAATGGGGCGACCTGCTGAGGAGAGTCATTAACCAGACTGAAGTAGTGAAATTCTACCCAGTTTTTCGCCTACCACTGGGCGGCAAGTGGTCCAGAGGCCGATGCCTACTGATCGGCGATGCGGCGCATGCGATGCAGCCACATGCAAGTCAAGGCGTCTCAATGGCGCTCGAAGATGTGTCTTTGCTCTCGCGACTACTACAGAGATATGATGTGGCTGACCCGAAATCCAAGACGCTACAGAGCGTGTTTAGAGTATATGAGGAAAAGAGAAGGCCGCGAGTGGAAGAAATGCACAAGATTGCTGAAAGAAATGGGGGAGTACGCAAGAATACCAGTGGTTGGAGGCTGGCGGCAAATGAAATGGCGATGTCAGGCGGTTTATGGGTATATCAATCTCTTGGTCTAGGAAGGCTGGGTTTAGGGCAAAAACCTTTGGCTTATGATGTCGAGGCAGAACTCTTGGATTAGGGTAATTTGGCGTTTGACCTTGGTTTAGTCTTGTTGTTGTATGTAGTCGTAGATTGTATAACACTGGGAAAAGTCATGGAGAGCCCAATTGTGGTTTCTCTCATCAGTAGATCACATTCTGTAGGACAGCTAGTCTCTCACCCGCAAGCTCTAAGCTATCGACACCTAGTTCTGCAGTCCCACGTCTTACCACAAGTTCTCGATCAAGGGCCTCATAGCCGCCAAGTTCAGCATCGCATCACCCCTCTCCATCGTTCTCAAAACCGGGTATACCCAGCATGGCGACGACCAGCTCAGAAACGCAACAACCCACACGTACCCTACGATCCTCCCAAATGTTCCACTGTCCTTATTGCCTGAAATCTTGCGGTACAACGCCTGCACCCCATCTTCAAGAGCAATGCCAAGAGCCTGCGAGCAGAAGAAGCGCATCGCGCCTGATTCCATCATGGTGAGGGCGCCTCCGGTGTCGGCGAATATGTGCATGGCGCCAGACGCGGCGAAAGCGAGCAGGATCTTTGTGTAGCGGGTGACGATGGTACCAGGCGGGAGGTGGAGTACCGTGTGTGCGATGAAATCGGCCGGGCCTTTGACGTTGAGTTGGATGTTTTGATGCCAAAATTTGCTACAAGACGACAGTGAGCAAACTAATTTTGATGGATTGGAAACCTCAAGACGATGGTGATGAGATAAGAATAATGAATGAGAAGGGAAGAAATTTCAGTGACTTACCCCAGAAATTACGCATAGTATAAGAACTTGCTATCGATCCAAACTGCGGTCTCCAGAACTTCAGCCCGCCGGGGCTAAATGAGACACCTACAGTTGCACAAACCGAATACATGAGCTGAAGAAAACAATACTGCGCAACCCAATATGTAATCGAGACTTTGAATCTCGTGATGACCTCGTCGAGCGAGACATCCGCGAGTCGTGTAAAAAAGGGCAGATACACATCACCAAGTAACACCGGGTCTACACTCATCTGAATATCGATCATAAAAGTATTGAGATAACACAGCGCAACCGCTAAACACACATGCCGAGCCAGGAATCCAATCCTGGAAGGCACATACGCGTGATCCGTGTCGTCGAAATACGGAACATTGGCCACCTCCATCTCAGATCCAACACATCGCATGGAGCCAGCTACCTGGGAGCCAAACTCCCATCGAGACTGCTTCTCCCGCTCGGCAGCCGGGGTGGTGGCAGGGCCTAGGTAGTCCTGTCCGTAGGCCCACTTGCGGTGGATGAGCCGATCGAACAGCACGTGTGGGGACGTGAACACGGTGCCTGCGAGGCACCGGCCAGCCCAGCCTGTTGTTTGCACATGGGCAGAGAAATTTTCAAAAGCAAGAATTGTGATCCCAACACAGGCGAGGAAGCCAAGATAGCGGAATGCCGAGTTCTTTTGAGTGAAGGCCCCTGTTGCTGTGCTGATGAGGTTGGATACTATGAAGAGAGGGATAGGGTGGGTTATTGCAAATTTTGCCATGCCAGGCAATGCTATGGTATTTTATTGATTAGTAGGAAAGCGGGTATGAAGGAGGGATAGGTAGGCCTGTGAAGAGATGTATGTTTTGAGTGCTCACCTAAGCACTAGCTTGCCGAGCGATATCAGGGGTAATGCCAAGGGACGGTCCACTTTTCTACCCGACATTACACTCCTAGTTGGCTCTCTTGGAAGCTCTCGGTGAAATTCCATGAAGATTACATTATCACGGAATATTATTTCTGGGTATAAGTGCAATCTGGTGCAATGTTTGATACCAATGTGGAGAGGAACCCTTTTCTCGGCTTGTCAATCAAAACCAGGCGGGCCCAGCCTAGTTCACTCAACCATTCAACAATACACCCTCAAACAAACACTCCAGAACCTCGTCCACGTTTCCGGCAAATACCCAGTCCTTCTTTCTTACCTCAAAGTCTCCTTGATGATCAGCATCCAGATTAACCCATGCAATCCTCGCTCCCTTCTCCTTTGCAACAGTCACAAAGCCCGCAGCGGGGTACACCTGTGCTCTTGTTCCAATAACCATCATCAAATCCAGTTTCTTCTCTTGATCTATCCATGCATGAATAGCATCGTTTTTCTCACTCGAAATGGGTTCTCCGAACCAGACAACCGCGGGTCGAAGAAGGGCGGAGCACTTCGGACAATGAGGAAGGCCCGCAAGAGGTATGACTTCCTTGCGCATTTCCGGTGTGATATCGGGGAAGAGCTCCATCCAAGCAGAGAGGGCATTCTCTTTTGGCTCGTATTTGGGAACTTTACCCCTACTCGATGTGGAGAGAGCGGCTTTATCCTTGATGGCAAGCGCTGAGAAATGCGAAGCGATATTCGTGATTTCGTTATCAGTTTTTGCCAATGCCGAGCACAACGGCTCCTGGAAATTATCTTTTTCGACATAATCGCATTTAGGATCAGTACATCTAATGCTGAATAGCGAGCCATGTAGTTCATACAAGCGATCTATAGGGAACCTGGCTCGTTGTGCAAGGCCTTTATGACATCAGCTGGAGTTAACTCTGAACAGGTCACAAAGGGTAAACCGCCTACCATCAATATTCTGTGTAACGCATAACAAGCCCTTTTTCTTGATTGCCGTCTTAGCCAACGCAATGTGTGCCTTATTTGGCGTTGCATCCAATGCCAAACTTCTCCTATCTGCAAAATATTTCCACACTAGACCCGGATTTGCTTTGAATGTGTCGATGTTAGACAGCGTAGCCGTCTTGTGACCTCTCCAGGTATTCCCTTGATTCATGAAAGTAGGTATGCCGCTCGGAGCGGAGAGGCCTGCACCACATAGGACGAGAATTCGTTTTGATTTGTTGAGATATTTGATGAAGGAGTTGATGTCTTCTTGACTGGCGAAGGTGGGACTCTCATCCTTGGAGGAAGACATAATGGCCACCTTGGAACGAAAACACTAGAAATCGGTAGGTGATGATATGAAAATTATCAAGTTAAACAATTCTAAGTTAAGGAGAAAGTGCTATTGTGGGACCGGTTGTAGTTGCTGCCAAGCACCATTTCGGTGTGAGTCAGCATGGCTCGGAGCAGCGCTAGGCAAGAAACCAAGCAAAGGTCGAGACTCGGTCAGTATGCAGATAGAATGATCGTGATATATATTTCGACTGCAAAACATGATAGGAAATCCCTACATTCAATCGTAATCCACAACGTACAGCAATATGAATACTATGGGGCTTTGGCGGGGTAGAGTTTAGTGCACCTCGAATCGATTCGCTTCGGTTCAGGGGAAACTCGCTAAAAGGCCCCACTTGCGACAAAGTGGCGTGTATCTTTGAATGTTTAGGTAGGTATCTTAGGAGCATGAGCTAAATCAAGTATGAGAGGCGAGGCATTATGTTTTTCGTCAAGAGCTTCGTTTGAGAAGTGAAAAACACGATGTCTGAAGATGCTCAGTGGGCGATTTGCTATTTTTGATTTGTACGTTTCAGATGCGACACTCAATCAGTCGGCCACTGCAGGAAAAGCTTACATATCATAATCCATAGGCAGCGGCCCCTCCGTAGCCTCCTTAAGATTCTTCGTATACGCAGCCCACCACTCTGGACTACGCTTATGATAATATCGGATCTGCCAGCCATTGATTCCCTCACAGATTCTAGTGAATGTGGGATCTTCATCCTCGACTGGAGGTTGTTTCAAGATGTCAGGGTCGATAATTGGTTCGTCATCATAGGCGGTGATGGCATTGTAGGTGGCGAGAAGTAAATCGTCTCTTGGGACGCCGCGTTTATCTAAGGATACGGCCTCGAAGAAAGATTTGTAGGTTGTGAACATTGGAGTTGAGAATGAAAGAAAGATGCGCGCGTGTCCCCTTACACAGCAATGCGCCAAACAAAACGAACCAAAAAGCATCGGACTTTACATACTCTTGTCACTAAAGGTAAATATAGATCGGGATGTTGGTTAAGTCTAAGGAAGGGGCGCAGTCTCGGCGCCTAGATTGTGCCTGTACCAATTCACCAGGCTCTGACTGAAGACCCAACAACACACCAGATGGACGATAATATCTCTCGTAACTGTGACCATAACAAATTGTTTGGCATTATGACACAGTTTAATTTATAAGTATATTCGACTTTATTGTACTCACGAGTATAGTATCAGACCACATTCAAGATCCATGTACTAATTGTTGATGTGGATGTGATTCCCACGTACGGTTACTGGTACGGAGTTTATAGATAACTTCCCATCTCAGTGTGGCAGTCTGATCGTGTCGGGCACGATCTGTCACGTTCGTTACGGACCGTTACATACTGACCACGGGCTAGATGGTCCGCAAAGCACCTGTAAGGGCTTACGGTTTGTGACAGGGCCACTGGCGCAGAACGAAACCCCTCGGCAAACAGAGGTCAAAACCTCAAATTTCCGAAGTATTTTACTCGGTATCAATCGACTTATGGATACCAGGCATCGATCCAGATCAAAGTCTGTAGTTGTCGCCTCAGCCGATGCAATGTAGCCTCGAGGCTTGCCATGGTTTGTGCATATCGGTGTATTCTTTGAACAACAGGGAACAATGTAACAGCTAGCCATATCGGCTTGCCAGCAGCCTATGGAAACTCACGTAGAGTTGAGTGCAAGGAGAGTGCGCGCAAAAGGAGGCAAGATGACAAGGGGTGTAGGATAGAGTATCTCGTGAAAATCTTATGTGTTGAATATCTGACGTCACCCATCTACAAGAATACAGATGTAACGAGGTAGAGACCGTAATCGATCGTATATCAATTGCCTGACAACTAACTACAGACTTATCAACATTGCCTTTCCCATATCTGTCTCCATCCGTCATAAAGATACTGCCATTTCCTAGTATCGGCCATATACGCCAGATAGTTAAATCAAACACACAACTCGTTAACAACCGTGGCACCCATCCCAACCCATTAATCCAATCTCCGTTTCCCAGTTGACTCCCATATTATCGTACATTTCCTTCGACTCATCCATCGTCTAGTATATCCCATCAAAAACTTTTGCGCACTGCATCCAGTTGTCTACCGCCAGCGGCCTCGAAAGTATATCATGGACTTCCGAAAAACACATCGTCTCCATTCCTAAACAAGTCATCGCCCTCAGCGCTGGCAAAGGCATCCTCAAATTTGCTCATCAACAGCTCTGGCTCACGCTCCAAAGCCGTCATCCCTAATCCATCTCCCATTGTTCCGTTACTGGCGGCCGCAAACGCCTCAAGGAACATTTCATCGTCATGTTCCGAGATGTTGGCAAGGCCGTTCATATTCAGATGCATATTATCTCCATGCTGTGATCCATTCTCAATCTCATAATAAATGCTCGCAGCGGGGCTGGATGATGATTCGCAAAGCCCAGGTGGCGAATGGTAGCTGTGAACACTTTTTGTGGGAGAGGCCGGATGAGATGGAAGATGAATGCTTTCTGAAATAGATCCACGTTTCGAAATCTGTGAGCGTGTACTAAAGGCTGATGGTGAGTGAGCGTTGATCATTTGAGGTGATACGCATTGGTTCGGAGGTGAGGAGTGAGGCTGCGAGTAATGGTAGTTTGAACTATCCATGACTGTAGAGGATTGTGTGTAGTCGTAATCACTAAACGGCTTATTGTCAAGAATGCCATCGTCGTTATCGCTTTGTGGAGAGTTGCCGCCACTTTCCGAGCAGCCGCTCGTGGAGGAGTTTGATGATACCGCCTTGTTCTTGCTCCTCGTGCGAGAAGATTTGTCAAGACGCTCTTCGTTATCTGGTCGATTCTTCCGCGGTCGTCCTCGCTTGACAGTCTTCTTAACGACGCCTTCGAACGCACCAATGCACATTCCCCGTTGCCGGTGTCTAGTGAGAGCATCGTGTCGAGCGAAGCTGTTGCCACATTGACATGGATACGGCTTCACACCACTGTGGATCTTGGCGTGTCTCTTGAGGTCGTGCTGACGTACGAAGCACTTATGGCAATGCGGGCATTGAAATTGCCTATCTCCAAGGTGGGTCTGAACATGCGACTTGATGTTCTCCTTTCTTCCAAATCGCTTTTTACACTCTGGATACAAGCAAAGCCACTTATTGTCAACCGGGTCGGGTCCTTGAATGTAGGTGGCGATTTCGTCAGTAGTGATTCCAGTATCTGTGATCGTCTCCTCAATATTGACACTGTCTATTGACTCGGATCTTCGGTGACAAGATACTCCTCTGGACGAGGTAGATAGAGGAAGACCATGACTCATCGGATCATGGAAAGACATTGAAGCTTCCATGTTTGAGTCGGTAACAAAATGGTTAGAAAACGCTCCGGTTTGAGGGACATCTGGCGAGGACTGATATGACAGGTCTGAAGAGTCAGGCGAGTATTGGGGTTCCAAGAATTGATTCTCTGCCTTCATGAACTCCAAGTTGATGTTTGACATATTCATGAAATTGGCAGTTGGCATAGGAACGGAATCAAATGAGTTGGCTGCTGTCGTCAGGCCACTTTGAGGTGGAGTTGGCATGACCATCTCGGCTTCTTTCCTCATATCTTCAAAGACGCCTCTTGCTCGCTGGTTGTTTCTTGGCTTGATTGTCTCCTCCATGGATGTGTCATAGGAGTCAAGGAATCTCTGGTTCATCTGTTCATGCTTGATCATACGATGATGTGGTGTGTCCACTGGGGTTGGTGGATAGAAATCTAAAGAGTCAGTACAGCTTACGGAAATTTCAAGCAGGAAACATACTTCCAGCATTCTGATTTGGGGGTGTCATTGGCCTTGAGATTCCTGGGGATTGCAATGCCAGGTTCTCGAATTGGGCAACGCGGTCCACTATGCCACCACTGATCCTCCTCCCTGCTGAGCTTCTACGACTATGATGTCCACTGTTTGAACCTTCACTGCCGTTATCAAAGCCAGCCGAAAAGTCCATGTATGCTGAAGGTGTCATAGGTCCGTCGGAAGTAAAAAGGTTGAAGTCATTGCCCCCATTAAAGTTACTAGGGTTGAGTCCAATTATCGAATTGATTGGTCCTGAGTACGAATACTGATGTTGATTCTGATGCATAGGCTCTCTATACTGATTCGTACATCCGGTATCAAAGGATTGCCGTTGAGGAGTGACGTTGGGTGAACTGAGATAGTTCTCATCATTGTCGAATTGTACAAATTGATGGCCCGGGCGTGCCAGTCTCTGCTGCTGCGTTTCTCGCAAAATATGCTGTTGTGTCGTTTGATATCCTGGGTTAGTATTACTTACCAAGCATTCCTGCGGTGGTGATTGTCGTCGTCGTGTATCCAGACTCATTCCACGGCGATGAGCGCCATGTCTCTGGATGTTGGGCAGGTTGGAAACCTTCACTGGTTCGAATGCGTTTGGTGTCGAATTTTGTCGTCGGTGTTGTCGTTGTCGGTTGTGAAGGTTGTTTGTAGGATTGGACAGCATTATGAATGCTTGAAGAGTTCGGAAGTGTCGTTGTTTGAAAGTAATGCACTTAAGCACACTTGTTGGATCCGAGACTATGGCAGAGTTAGGTACTTTCTAGTAATCTGAGGATATACTAAGTTGCAGTCTGATAGAGGACATCAAGCTCGCGCAGCGGTAATCATTGGAAGTAAAAGTCGCTGGGTTCTTACCTCACGCAGCGCAAGCCGTTAGGCCGGGCAATTTGAAAGAGTAAAGCTACTCAGCAGTTGTCGACTCTTGTGAGCCCTTTGGTGTAAGTGTTTGGCCTCCTCGGGCCTTGGTGGAAAGAACGAAAAGTTGCTAAAGGATTTGCGTTCTCAAGGCCAGAGGAAGTTGATGTGAGTTTTGTGAGAGTTCTTTGGGGATTGGAGTTTTGGGTTCTGAGGTTGTGGTCTTTGCAGATGATGATGGTATGGAGATTCTCTGGGGTTTCGAGAAGTGGAGTTTGACGGTTGTACATATGAAGGCGCCAATGTCAACAGCCGAGTCGCCGTAGCAACGCCGCGATCTCTGGCCACACCCCTGCTTTTTGGCAACCGGCCGACAAACTTGCTGCTGGCCTTGTTGATTGGGAAACGCTGTGAGTCCGACACCAGAACGCCTCACTCTTCCGCCCGGGATTCGTTCGTCCCATCTTCTCATTGGAAACCCGAAACTTTCTCACAAACGATCAATCAGCGCTTACTATTCCTGCATCTGACCGCGAACTACGCAGAAACAGTGCTATTCCTCAACCATGGCGTCGAGCGGTACGATGCGAGGGACCCCAAACCGAGGCCAAGGTCGTGGACAATTGCCTGCTTTTACAAACAGTCCTGCATCGAATATTCCTCGACCTGCCTTTGAGACGCATGCTACGCAGAGCGAAGCTGGAGGATCTACAATGAGTGCTAGCAGACAAAAACAGACCAAGAGGGATGAGGTAGGTCGCCAGCTTATCTGCACATGCGAAAAGGAACTGACCGTACCGTTTGAAGGCCATCCGGAGGAAAATCGAGACGGATCTCAGCAAGAAGAAGCATACTACGAGTCGTGCACGACAGACGCGAAAGGCTCCCCCAGGAAGTGTTCTTGCCCTGCGCCCTAGCCAAGCTCTCCAAATAAAGCCAAACACCACTGTGGCAGAAGCTGCGCAGTTGATGGCAGCGAAGAGGGAAGACTGTGTTCTTGTGACAGATGACGATGATAGAATCGCCGGTATCTTTACTGCAAAGGATCTGGCCTTCCGTGTCGTTGGAGCTGGTATCAAGGCCAGCAATGTCACCATTGCCGAAATTATGACCAAAAATCCATTGTGTGCACGTACGGACACAAGTGCAACTGACGCACTGGATCTTATGGTTCGAAAAGGTTTCCGTCATTTGCCTGTCATGGACGAGAATCAGGATATTTCTGGTATTTTGGATATCACCAAATGCTTTTACGATGCAATGGAGAAGCTGGAGCGTGCATACAGCTCCTCAAGGAAGCTCTACGATGCGTTGGAGGGCGTACAATCCGAGTTGGGCTCCAGTCAACCGCAGCAAATCATACAATACGTGGAAGCTCTGCGATCAAAGATGTCAGGACCCACCCTAGAGTCGGTTTTGGACGGCAAGCCCCCTACCACAGTCTCCGTGAGAACCTCAGTCAAGGAGGCTGCAGCTTTGATGAAAGAGAATCACACGACAGCTGTCCTGGTCCAAGATCAGGGGTCAATTACTGGCATATTTACCAGCAAAGATGTTGTGCTTCGTGTCATTGCTCCGGGGTTGGACCCTGCAAATTGCAGCGTCGTTCGTGTCATGACTCCACATCCAGATTTCGCTCCCATGGATATGAGTATCCAAGCTGCTCTCAGAAAGATGCATGGTAATTCACTCTCTTCTCATTTTCCTTTGTGTTTTGCTGATTTTTACTTTTTTCAAAGATGGCCACTATCTCAATCTTCCGGTCATGAACGAGACTGGAGAAATTGTCGGAATGGTGGACGTACTCAAGCTCACCTATGCTACGTTGGAGCAAATCAACACCATGTCCACTGGGGATAGTGAAGGGCCAGCCTGGAATAAGTTCTGGCTCTCGCTGGAGAACGAGACGGAATCAATTATGTCTGGCGAAGGCAGTCATAGCCACGTGCATACTACCGGTGGCCGTTCTTTGATGTCGCCCGATATGTCTCGACATGAGCGGCTCGCTGACAACAGTGTCGCTCCTGGAGACTCTGCCTCCCATACCGGCGCCGATTCCCCAGCCCACTCAGCCATCACTGGACCTGCCGAAACCCCAGCTGAGGAAATTCCATTTCCATTCAAGTTCAAGGCACCCAGTGGAAGAGTTCATCGAGTCCAAGTTGTTGCTGCAAATGGAATGACTGAATTAATTTCAGCTGTCATTGCAAAATTGGGTCCAGAAGTGGATGCTGTGGGGGGTATTGCATCCGTGGATGAGGGCATACTTGGAGCGTCAGGATTTGCACTTAGCTACCTGGATGATGACGGAGACACTGTCTCCCTCACTACGGATCACGACCTTCTTGAAGCGATTGTGATTGCAAGACAAGGAGGTCGTGATAAAGTCGATCTCTTCGTTCACGATCCTTCCTCACCGCCCATCAGCGCAACTCTTGACCCTCACCCCGTGATTGCGCCTGCTCAGCAGCTTACTCCACCACCATCTACCGTCCGCGAAAGGCGAAAGCAGCAAGCATCGGATGAGGAGGAGAGTGAGGAAGAAATGCCAGTTCGAAGAACAAGGAAAGGTGCATCGCAACACATGCCAGAGCAAGTCATTGCAGGTGTGCCAAATGAGTTGCTATTGCCTGGAGCCATAGTCACTCTCGCCGTTGTTATTGTGGGTGTCTTTGCGTTGACTCGTGCTACGAGTCGTTAGATTTGGGCATGTTGTATGAGATCAATTGAGGAGAAGAGAGAATAGACTGCGAGCAGCGTTTGGTTTTTTTGTACATCCATACTGTACATCCGCATCATGGTGAATTCCATGCATTAATGAGATTTATATTGTTGACCTACTTGTTCCATCATATTGTTGAAAAGCGTCTCATAGGACAGAAGGTACTTCCAGAGCGACCCAAAATGGTCTAGTTTTGTGCCTTGATTTTCAGGTATTAATCGGGCCCATGAACTTCATCAAAAATGTTCGCGTTGCACGAGTGACAGTAAACAGCTCCCTTCGACCATGATCTTAAGAAATGTAGCCATTCGGCATGGTAAGAGTCTCCTTTATCGACCGTGTATCAGCGAGTATGAATTGACAAGCTGCAGGCCGTAGGGCTCTCGCTGCTCCAATCCAAAAGTTGTCACTCCGTTCCCTGACTACTGAGACCCTCCAACAGGAGCAATCTATCAACAGTCTTCCCCAACAAGCACAATCAAACCCGGCCTCTCTCAATCAATTGAAGCTTGCAAAGAAAATTGCTCGTCCAGACAAAGGACCTTCGAACAATCAAGTCCGGCGCAACCAAAAACTCAGTCAGCACATCCGGAAACGTACGAAACACCTAGGTGCTGATATCGTTCCTCACTATGAGCCGCATCATGCACTTGTCGATCCGCCGAAGCCGGAAGATGTAACACTGGAGCTACTGATGGCCAGTCAAAGCCACTTGGGACACAGCACCAGCTTATGGAATCCCATGAACCAGAGGTACATTTTCGGCGTCAGGGAAGGGATACATATTATATCGCTCGAGACAACCGCAGCACATCTGCGTCGAGCAGCGAAGGTAGTGGAGGGTGTTGCATATCATGGGGGCTTGATTCTGTTTGTGGGAACCAGGAAAGGTCAGGCATCATGTATCGTCAAGGCCGCAGAGCTTGCAAAGGGATATCATCTGTTTGAGCGCTGGATTCCTGGATCAATCACCAATAAAGATACAATCCTTGCAGATTGTACGATCAAGGCGGTAGACGAGCACGACGAGCCGCTTGAGGGATTCGATGAGAAGGTTGAGGAGTGGACAGCCCTGAAGCCAGATCTGGTAGTGGTACTCAACCCGTTGGAGAACTATATTTTGCTGCATGAATGCGGGTTGAACAACATTCCCACGATTGGTATTATAGACACAGACGCAGATCCTACGTGGGTCACGTATCCAATTCCAGCAAATGATGACAGGTAAAACTCCATTTCCCGCTTTTGCTATGAGCGAAACTAATCACCTACAGTATCCGTTGCGCGCAACTCATCGCTGGCGTTCTCGGCCGCGCAGGTCAGATGGGCCAGGAAAAGCGCCTCGAAGCCGCCAAACTTGGAAAAGTAACCTGGACACCACCCACTGGACTAGGCAAGCCATTCGAGGATGACGAGGAGAAACTCAAGGAAATCGCTGCTGAGAAACTGGAAATGCGTAGTGAGCAGGCAGCGAGTGTGAAAGAAGCTCCGGGCCATGGAAGGCGAGCTAGGGGTAGGGTTGATGAAGAGGATATCGATGACCTCTGACGACCTGTGTATTATAGAAGGAATTGATGTATTGGTAGGTGTGTAAACAAAAAATTGCATGGCAGGCGCCTCGAACGGATAATCAGGCTTTACTCTATTCCAAAATCCAAGAACCAACACGCTGTAAATCCACATACTACTTCGACTGCATCTTTACGACCTTTATCGATTGTCTCGAGAGGCATGCTGAAGTCCTCTTTCTCATTTCTTAGTCATTTGGCCCCATTCCGCCCCAGTTTCGTGACCACATCAAGGCGTTCTGTTGCACATCGTATGTTAGTCATCTGCCCTTCTAGAACCACTCGCCGTTTCGTTATGAGGAGAACGTTTTTTCCGTCAGGTTCAACATGTCGGTAGCTGACTACCCACCTGCATTGTGCATGGCACTAGGATGCATCCGTGATTGCGGCTGAATTCTTAAATGTCGACAAACACAAAGAGCCAGGTGGAAGATCACAATGTACACCGTTGAACTGTTCCTTGTTATGTGCTCATGTTCTTGGGCTCCTTTAGTCGTCACGCAGAATCTCAGCTGAAAAGTTCCGACCTACATTACCACGGGCGACACAGATTTGCTTTCCAGCACAGTGCTCGGCCCAGGGCCAACACTCTCTAAGGGCTGGACATATCATACATCTTATTAAAATCTCTTGGTCAAGATTCCCCGAGTGAGTGGCAAGCGGGGATTCTTGGCTTCTACCCACTAAGCATCTTCAGTCCACATAGTTCTGGCCTCTTCAGTTTGTCCCACGGACGTCGAAATAATGCTCATCATCAGCCTTCCAGATGAGATACTTATTCAAATATGCTCAAACGGAAAGCTTTCCCCAGATGATCTTTATCATCTCAGCTTAACCTGCCATCGATTCTATGCTATCGCACTACCTCCCCTCTACAGTGAAATTACGCAAGAATACCATTGGATCGAGGTACCTAAAATGGGAATGAGGATGTGTTCTCCTCAAGAAAAGCAAATGTTGGAGTCACTTGCCAGCGCAGTCAATACACACCCAGAACGCATCGATTGGATTCATGAAGCCAGCTTTGCTTGCCATGTCGAAGACCTCGGATTGCTAGAGGGTATATATGCTTTTGTCATCAAGCTCAAATCTTTGCAAACACTCAGCTTGATGTCAAATATGGCATATCGCACCCCCAGAGGTCCCCCTAGACTCCGCTTAGCTCCGACCGTCTCACCGTTTCTCCAGCTGCCAATCCATTCACATGGCCTACCATTGTTGCAAAGTCTGACAATCGAGTACAAATACATTACGTATAGGAATGTCGCTGCGTTCTTTCAGATTCAAAGCCTAAAACATCTACAGGTCCGCCGTTTTATGTTAACAATGCCAGATTACTATCCGCCCAGCTTTGTTGGGCATGGCTATACCTCAAACATTCAGACGCTAGAATTCAGAATTTCCAACTTGCCCAAAGGATTAGCAGTCAAGCACCTGTTGGAGGGACATCCACTCTTGACAACGTTTATATGGGAATACGAGCCTTTGATGGATGAGATTTTGGGCAACTCAACAGAACTCTCAATTGCGATCTCCGAGGCGTTTACTCCTCTTCACTCAACGGTCGTCAACTTACAACTCTCATCTAGGAGTGGGACCGGCGATGAAGTCAATATGACTAGTTGCGACGTCAACCTCTCTGGATTCAGGTACCTCAAAACATTGCAAGTTCACTGGCGATTTGTCTTGGCCCCTTATGACGGTTGGCCTGACTGGACGGGAACTGGTCCCAAATTTCTCGCGCATCGACTTCCTAGCTCTCTAGAAGTATTGACAGTAAGCTAAAATTCTTGTCCTGCTCCATTCACGTTCAGACCACGGACATTAGGCTAAGGAACACTAGATTGTTTTTGACGGTAGCGCTTCTGCACTCAAGCTTCATTTACGAAAGAAGGGCTCGGTCGGCTATGACTGGGTTGCCGATCTCGTTCGTCACAAAAATGATAGACTAAAGCACTTATCGAGCGTTACCATACTCGAGACTGATATCTGGCATCCTTCGCTTCCACTTACTTCTGCGGAGGCGATTCGAGAAGGAGGCGCTGAATGGGAGTATCCAGATGATTTACGAGAGGTGTCTACCGTTGCTGCTGTAAACCTTACGATCATACTAAATTCATCTTTGAAGTAAGTGTCAATTCTTTCCAATCTTCTACATCTGGATACTAGTGAGAGCAGTTCTATTTACCCAAGTTGTGGCTAAAGTCAATAGCACGCCACGATCAGAAAGTTAGGTAGCTTGAATTGGTTCTGAGAAATCGAGCCGTTATTTTCACCCATTGGTGTTTACATAGCCAATTGCTGCTGTTCATCTTGGTCGAGGTAGTGCAAAGACAGATTAGCCAAAATCACACGTATGACTTTTAGATCTGGCAACGACATCCAAATACTTTTTAAAGTAGAGCCAGTTAAACAAAAGTTGATAACAGACGATGCGACACATGTCCATGTTCATTGAAATATCGTATACGGCTGGATAGTTATTAGTACCAAATTATAAAACAATTGTTCTTTACCAAGATGAAAATCCGAATTCTCTATACTATGCTTCAGGGTAGTATCGATCTAATCTCAACACATGATTCTTCATATCAAGCTTTCTACAAATAAAAATAACTGTAATATAGTAATGTGCTATTGAATTTGCAGACGCAGGCAATGCAACGGGCACAAGCTTCAAGCAGATATTGCTAGTATAAGATTACGCGGAACCTTCAACCGAGTACCATAGACCACCTTACTGTTGCATAAACGGACAAAAGTATCATGTTGAGACAGTCAGCGTGATGAGTAAATAGTAGACCCATCTACTGGTCAATAATTTTTGAATTTGCTACCACTTTTTCGGAGCATTAACTACTGTTCTAGAGAACACTGCACTAGCTAGGGGTTCAGATGCCTTCGCTTTCTGCTTGGCTTGAATGCCAATCCTGTCGGTGACTGGTGTGGCATTGATAATGTTATCGAACTCATCATCGTCTCCATTATCCGAATCTGGCTCAACATCAGAGTCTTCTTTCAAAGCAACAGGTCGACTGATCTTTTCGGGTGGTTTTTTGCTTTCTGAGTCTTTAGGATTTGAGAAAGGTTTCGAAGCGAGTACTCTCCGTCGCAGCTCCGCCATCTCTTCCTCATCATCTTCCTCGTCAGAAATATCGAATGGGTCTTTATCTTCTTCTGATTCTTCTTCTGTGGGCTTCTGGGGTTTCTTCCCAAGGTATATTCCATCCACTTCATCATTGTCCCCCGTGCCTTCTTCTCCATCGTCGTCTTCATCCTCTTCGTCTGAGCTTACTGGCATTCGGTGGTTCGAATTACCACCTTTCCACATATCTGCTTGTCCATCCTCGCCATCTGCTCTGCTATCGGCATATTCTTTCTCCAACCTTGCCATCCATGCATCTTGCGCCTGCTTGATATCTGCCTCGTCCTTACAGGCAGCATATTTCTTCAGGATTGAGGAATTGATATCAAGAAACGATCTTCCGTACGAAAAGGGCTCCAAGATTGTTTCCGCCCAGTCTTCATGTCCGCAGATGAAAAAGGCTGCTCCCAAGGCCTCGACACAGTTTAATCTCCATGGCTTTCCATAATTCACACTATTCGCAGCCACCAAGTAAGGCAGCAGTCTCTCACACTTCCCACCGATCTTTGTCCAAGGTACCTCCGCAGTTCTTGCCCAGGAACACTCGACTACGGCTGCACCATATTGTTCCATGATCTCTCGATCCGCTGGGGAGATGGTTTGTTTCGCATTTGGACTGATGATGACTCCAGAGTGTTTCTGACCAATATGAAGCTCGCGCATCAGTCCCAACTTCATAAGCTTCTTCCCTGAGCATCGTTTCGGATCGCAATGTCCCAAGTCCCAACACGCAGCTTTGAAGGAGGGGCGAGGTGCGGGGTTGTCACCATCTTCATTGTCGTTTCTTGGGCCTCTTGGTCTGGGCGCATTATTGTATTTCTTACCTCGTGAGGAGAAACCATCCTTCTTGTGCCGTACCATGTTGTGGGAGGAGAGGATGGTATTTGGGGAATGTTGTGGTGGAGGCAAGAAACATACCCAGAAATAAAATATAATCTCAGCACGAGCATCTAAAAATGGCAAGGGTAGTCATATTTCGATATCAACTCGCCATTAAATCACACCACATGGTGAAATGTTTAAAATGAAAGATGACAGATTTCACTACCATGGCTCATATTTTTGCAAGTTCAAAAATCCAGAGTAACAGCAGCTTCAACCTAAACACGTCTCCTCGAAGTTGCCTGCTTCGTTAAAGCGGCTTCTTCTAGGCTTCGACATCATCGCCAAGACGATTCGTGTTTAGAACACCGAGTTCCACCCCACCATCCGCCGCGCATGTTCATCTCACCAGTCTGCCAACTTGCTCCGCGCAACAACAATTGAACGCAGACCGACCACTGTCCGCCGGGACTGATTATAATCCGAGACCCTCCAGATGGAGGCAGCGTCTGCGCGCATGGCGGCGAGGGATCGCTTTGGGGCCATGGGAGATCCAGGACCTTCGACCCTCCAGAGATACATTCAGCAGGCATGCAGCCCAGAGAACTTCGAGCCAAACCTCGCTCTCAATCTCGAGATCTCAGACTTAGTGAATTCGAAGAAGGGTAATGCGCCGAGAGAGGCGGCTGTTGCGATTGTTAATTATGTCAACCATCGAAACCCCAACGTCTCTTTATTAGCTTTGAACTTGCTCGACATTTGCGTCAAGAATTGCGGATACCCATTTCACCTTCAAATAAGCACCAAGGAATTTCTCAATGAGCTGGTTCGCAGATTTCCAGAGAGGCCGCCCATAAGACCCACCCGAGTGCAAATGAAGATTCTCGAGGCTATTGAGGAATGGCGGGGCACCATATGTCAGACTTCGCGGTACAAGGAAGATCTGGGCTTCATCCGAGATATGCATAGATTATTGAGCTACAAGGGCTACGTTTTCCCCGAGGTTAGGAGGGAAGATGCTGCTGTTTTGAACCCGAGTGATGTGAGTATTGACAGATTCGTTGCACGTTGCGGGTTGACTGACGGCGGTTGTAGAACCTCAAATCTGCCGAGGAGATGGAAGAAGAGGAGAAAGCAGCGCAATCTGCAAAGCTGCAAGAACTTATCAGACGTGGTGGCCCAGAGGATTTACAGGAGGCAAATCGATTAATGAAAATTATGGCGGGTTACGATACTCGACAGAAGACCGATTACAGAGCCAAGGCAGCCGAAGAAGTCGGAAAGGTCCAACAAAAAGCCAGATTATTAGAAGAGCGTCTCGAAGGCTTCAAACCTGGCGATGTCATGACCGAAGGAGATGTGTACGAGGAATTAGCGTCAGCTCTCCAAAGCGCACATCCCAAAATTCAAAGAATGTGTGAAGAGGAATCCGATGATCATGAAGCAGTTGCAAAGCTTTTGGAAATCAATGATAGTATACATAGAACCGTGGAAAGATATAAGCTCATGAAGAAGGGAGATGTGGATGCGGCATCAAAAATTGCCAAGGGCACTTTGGGTACCAGTACCGGAGTGAGCAAAAATGCTGCAAATGAGCTATCTTTGATCGACTTTGATGGCGACGGGGATTTGAATGGAAGCAGTTCTGCACCTGCGGCTAGTGGTTCAGCAGGTGGGTTGGAAGATGACTTACTTGGGCTCTCGATGGGAGAAAGTGGTTTTGGTCAAGGTGGTGGCATTTCTCTGGGTTTGGGCAATAACACCAGTAAGTCACGTTGTCTTTACTTCCCAAACAGTTTCTCACCTCGTATAGATCTTCCTGGTTCATCTCTGATGTCCTCGACCGCCGAACACAATTCAGCACGAGGTCCTACCCCCACCAGATCTCCAGCACCTCCGCCAGCCATTTCAAAACCTGACTACTCTCCATTTTCCGCCTTTGGTTCTTCACATTCCTCGCAATCAACTACCCCACAGCCGTCATTATTTCAGCAACAGCAGGCATTACAGGCACAAAAATATGCTGCCGCTATGAAGCAACAAGCTCCACCTTCAGACCCATTTGCGGCTCTCTCTTCTCCCATAATACAATCTACTCCACAACAAGCCAAGCCTTCGATGTTCGATTTTGCCAGCCATACACCTGCGCCAGCTCCAGCACCTGCTGCGGACGATGATGAATGGGCATTCTCTTCTGCCCTACCAGATGGACTTCCATCTGCAAACACAATCACAGTCAGCGAAACAAGCCTCAGCATCTCCCTCCACGCAGCTCGAGAACCTCAATCTCCATCCATCATCACAATGTCCATCACATTCTCAAGTAAATGCGATGAGCCTATTTCAGAACTCACATTCGCTGCAGCCGTGACAAAGGTAAACCGCTCATCTAATGTTTACAGACCGAGCTAACTTTTTCCAGGGATACAGTCTAAAACTTCAACCGCAAACCGGGCGCAGGTTACAGCCTCGCGAAGTTGCTGGTGTGAAGCAGGTCATTCAACTGAATGGCGTCGAGCAAGGGAAGGGTGATTCGGTAAAACTCCGCTGGAGGGCTTCATACAAGGTCGGAGTGAACCCAGTAAACGAACAAGGCGAGATTGGATCGCTGGGAATTGCATAGCGACGAGAGAGACGAAGATAGATGATATGAAAGTGTTTTCAGAGGTCCGAGACTTCAAGAACACATCTAGGTTATGTTTTCGGGGATTCATAAGTCTCAGAGTGAGTCGTGACTTCTATGTTTACAGAATTGTTACTTTTTATGCAAAGGGTGCAAAGCCTCGATTGAAGTTTCAAGGTTTCACCCTGCTGCCTCGGTATATTTATAAATGCACTTCATTGGAGTAGCATAGGTAAGTTAAGGTACCTTAGCTTAGCTTAGCAAGCTTCCCTGCTTTCCGGCCGCATTCCCGCCCGCATGCGGCCCCTAAGCCGCACATCTTGGTAATATATTGTATGTGTACCCCAACCACGCGGTCGCTAGTGCGCCGTCCAGACATTGAAGTACGCAATGTGATTTCATTCAGGCGCTTTTCAGTTGTTAGTATTTGAGATGCGGCCGTGGAGTTGGTTTGGATTTGTCAGTCTGTAGGTTTGTGAGAGAGGTGGAAATGAGGGCAAGATGGAAAGATGGATGAAGTCTGGATATAAAGATGGTATCTGAACCAGATATTATAATTGCAACAAGCAGCGCATTCGATCCAGCTTCATCTAATATCTTTCAAATATTTGCTCAAGAACACGTACCGGCAAGTAAATTGGAGTTTCATCTCAGTCCGAAGCTACAGACTCGACTCTCCTCACCAAACAACCATTACTATACTCCCAAGATGTTGGATTTCCCTGTCTCAACGGGAATTACCACCCACCACACCACCTGTACGTAATTTATTTCGTTCCTTCGTCGTATCTTGTACCCACTTTATTCACAAAATGCCTACCAAAACCAAGCCGTACCTTGTGTCTCCTCAAGACTCGCTTCATCTTCCCGATTCCTCAAACTGCACAAATCACTAACACCTCCACAGACCCCTTCATCGCACCCTCTAAATTCACCGGCTCCCTCACAGGAACCGTCGTCCTCATCACAGGTGCCTCACGAGGCATAGGTCGCGAGACAGCCCTCGCCTTCGCCGCTTCCGGCGCCTCAGTCGCAGTCCTAGCACGCACCACGAAAGACATCGACGCCGTAGTCGCAGAGATCAAGTCCAAATACCACGTCCCGGCCCTCGCCATCACGGGTCAGTACTCGACGACGCGGCCGCCATCGTGAGCAAAGTCGAAGCCACACTCGGACCCATCAGCGTCCTCGTCAACAACGCCGGCGTGCAGCGCATGCAGCGCTTCGCATCCGAAGCCGAGTCCGACACCAGGTTACAAGGCTGGTGGGACGCCGTGTCCGTGAACCTCCTCGGTCCTATGGCGATGATCCACGCCGTGCTGCCTGGCTTCCTAGCCCGCAAAACAGGGACCATCATCACGGTCGGCTCAGCAGTAGCCGACATCTCCGTCCCCTTCATGAGCGCGTACCAGGCGTCCAAAGCGGGATTACACAAGGCGCTGCAGTCGCTCGACGCGGAGCTACAGCCGCAGGGCGTGCTCTCCTTCGTCATTCACCCGGGCAACGTCAAGACGGAGCTGTCGGTCGGCAAGGGCGTCATGGGCGACGAGATGCGCGCCATCATTGATGGCTTGGAGGCGTATATGGGGGATGGGCCTGAGCTCGGTGCGTGGAGCATGGTGGCGCTTGCGGTGTTGGCGGGTGCGGGGCCTGGGGGGCAGGGAGCGATGAGCGGGTTAGGGTGCTGAGTGGCAGGTATTGGGATGTGGAGGATGATTTGGGGGAGATTCTGGGGAAGAGTGAGGAGATTGAGGAGAGGGGCTTGTATCATTTGCGGACTAGGAAGTTGTGATTGTCTTTGACCTTGTGCTTGTGCTTGTGCAGCGTTAGAGGTAGAGGTAGGGGATGGCAAGGAGAAGGTGGACGGATATGCGTAAGGTTATTGATAGGGATAGAAAAAAGATACACGAGTTTGTTCTACGGATATACGGGTTCTCCAGATAACAACTGTACAAAGAATACTGAAAATGAGCCAAGCCATCTCCTCATATTCTGCCGTGATAAGTGAATCGAGTTCAGAGTTATAAGGTTATATTCAAGGAAGAGGGAGCAGGAGCTAAATTTTTCGGAAATCGCGCAGGCAAGTGGTGGAGGTGGCAGTGGTGAGGGTAATGTGGTAATGAATGTGGTAGAGGTAAGTATCTATACTAGACTTGTGTCTGTCTGTTGTGAAGTTGTGAATAGATAGTGATGGGTTGGATATGTGACATATACGTTGATATTTTGGAACTAAGTTGGTGGATAAGTGTTGAGGCAATGGTGATATTGGAGTTGGGACAGCTATAGGTAATGCTATGCATGAGCAAATTTCTCGCCAGATAATCTTTCATGATTCACCATCAATCAAACCACAATGACTTGGAATATTTATTCTTGTGGTATTCAAAGTACAGTCGCTACTGTACAACGCGGTCTTTTCAATCCCGCATGTTTCCTTCCCGTCAACTCCGCCGTCCCGCCAGGGGAGTACTGTAATATAATACAATTCCAACACCCGCTCTAACGACAGCAGTAACCTCCATCGATGACGATATCCGCGCCGGTAGTATAGGTGCTCGCATCAGACACGAGGTAGACGTAAGCGCCCTTCAGCTCCTTGGCCTCGCCATCACGGCCCATGGGGATCATGCTCTTCCACAGATCCTGAGTCTGCTTGTCGACAAAGTCCGACAGGCCCGTGTCGATGTAGCCGGGGGAGATGCTGTTGACGCGGGCAAAGTCGCGCCACTCGTTCGCCAGCGAGCGCGCCATGTGGATGCAGCCGGCCTTGGCGACGTTGTAGGAGGTCTGCTCCTGGGGGAAGTTGGCAATGTGGCCCGACATCGAGGCCGTGATGACGAAGGAGCCGGTGCCACGCTCCTTGAAGTGCGCGCCGACGGCCTTTGCGCAGTGGAAGGTACCGTTCAGATCCGTCTGGATGACCTCCATCCAGGCGTCGACGGTGCCGTCCAGCACGCCGCTGTCGGCGGTGCGGCCGGCGTTGGCGATGAAGGCGTCGATCTGGCCGAACTCCTTGATGACCTCGTCGACGACGGCCTTGACCGAGTCGTAGGAGCCGATGTCGAGCTTGTACGCCTTGCACTTGATGCCGTACGTCTCGGCGAGCTCCTTGGCGTTCTTCTCGCCGCCCTCGGGCCGCGAGGAGTAGGTGATGGCGAGGTTGGCGCCCATCTCGGCGCAGCCGCGGGCAGCTTCAATGCCCATGCCGCGCGCTCCCGAGGCTCCGGTCACGACGACGACCTTGCCCTTCAAGGACAGCATGTCCTTGAGGGATTCGGCTTTGGGGATGGCGATTGGCATGTTGGAGATTGTGATTTGTGAGTGGTGGGTGGTGGAGAGAGGGAGGGAGTGAGTGAGGAAGCAGGAGGAGTGTGAGGTGAGGTGATGTGATGTGAGGTTTTATGAGGTGGTGTGTATGGTTATAAGGACCATCTGCCCTCGGGAGATGTCGAGGAGTTTATGTAGAAAATGAGCGCATGGTGGGGTTGGAGGGGCAGCAAAGATTTCGTGGGATGACGCAGATACGGGCAGAGTATACTTTACTGGTACCAGCCAGTACTGCCGCTCAGGTAGGGATGGCTTCCCACCAGTCTCGCCGAGCCAGCACTGGGGCCCGCAGGTGGAGATCACAGCGGCCCTGCAGGGCGAGTACGAGAGATATCCAGCTTGCGTTTGTATGGCGAGGAGACTTTTCGGTGCAGCTGAATCGTGGGAAGTGATAGGTCCCTCTATTGCCGCCACGCTTGGTGGTGTCACTATTTGATGCTTCCCGAGTCCCTTAGCCCAGAGAACAGCCGTTATTCGACGGGTTTCCATTTCTGGACGTAATGGAACGCTTGGTTTAACCCATCCCAATGGGCTTGAACGATGGTCAAAGGGTGTCCATTCTCGCTGACCCTCTCGTGCCACGCATCTGGCTATTGCTGCACGACCACAAGGTGCCGGTGATGAAGTGGCAGCGAGTAAGTGAGCGAGTTGAATCTGTATGTGCATGAGTGAGTGAGTTAGTGCATACAAGTTGGTGGGAATGATTGGAAGTTCCGGCATGACGTAGCTCACTTGACCCCACTACCGGACGATGTCCTGGGCATGCAGGGCCCACAGCTGCCCCTCATCACGTGTGCATGCATCAGGATCGATATGTGGATGAAGAGTGAGGAAGAGGAAGAGTGAGAAAGAGCAAGAGCAAGACTGCAGCTGTCACGTCAAGTATCAGGAGGTATGCTATGGGTTCTCCCAACGTTTCCTTTCTATCTGGCACTTGACCTGAAGAGTTGAGTTGCTGAGGAGCTTCGCGTCCCTGGTAGAACAAACACTATCACGTTTACTTCTAACCACTCCATTCCTAAGAGACCTCGCATGTAAATATCAGAATATAAAATCTCATTGGACCGCGGAACACCATCAGTCAGCACTGTGCACCTGTTGTAGTGCACCTTGCATCAATATCCTCGTCAGGAGAAAGCGGAACGACGGATTCATCGATGAATAAGAGAAAACAGTCCACTCTTGTTCGTGTCATCCGGCCCGTTGGCAGCAGAATGATACCGCCTTCGGTCGGCGTGCATGGGAATATCATGCACGCCAAACCAATGGTGTGATTTAGAGTTTGGGGGTTTCATTTAGATACAGGACAATACAGTCCCAAAATACGGAGGTACATAGCGGGGTAACGACGTGAGATGGTACGGTACATACAGGTGGTGCGTGTCAAGCAATAGAAGAGCCTATAGTATAGTATTATCCGGTGCACTTGTGTCTTTCAGCAAAGGAGCACGAGGATGCGACTTTGGATTGCAAGACAAGCGACTCGTGTGTGCACCTCTCTCTCTCTCTGGCATCCTGTCATACCCGCTCACTTCCTACGGATCGTCCCCGTTCGGCATGCATGCCACTTCTTCACCACTCCACTCGACTGCGTCAAATACATAATGTAGTATCTCGACTCGTCCTCCCCCCACCACTAAGGCCAAGTTATCTGTATCTGAATCCGCATCTGCATCTGCACCCCCCGAGAAGATGTCGTTGAGGTCTTCAGTTCAGGGGTGCATGACGTCAGGAGCTCGGCTATAGAGCTCGCAGTGGATCGCGACGTGAACACAGCGACATCACCATTACCATCACCATGCTCCTCTTCTCTATGATCGATCGTCGTTGACATGGGAAGCGTTCGTTGCTTTTGCGAGGTTGAATCTCGATCCAAGAGGAAGAAAGTTCTTCCCGTGCGAGCGAAGCCCCTTTTGTGTTGACCGAGTGGCACAACAGCCCGAGCCTGATGCTGGTGGGGGCCAACGCGTCGAAGCCTGACTTCCCTTGAGATCGAGGGCTTCAGCTCCAGCTCCATCCTCCCTTGCCTCATCCTATGGGATATCCTGATACAGAGATAACACGGTCTGTCCTCGGCCGTGAGTGTCCCTCAAAGTCGGCTTTCTCTTTCTCTGAAGTCTCGCGAGACTATGCAGCGTTCTACACCGTGGAAGCCCGCGTCCCCCCCAGCTGCTTACCTAGTTTTATATCCATCCATCCCCCAGCATGCTTCTGGTTACAACTGGAAGCCTTGAAGATAGAGCCGATTGACTCCCAACGCGTCCCTCACACAAGTCCAGCGGTGGTGGTGGGAAGAAGATCTCCCCTCGGGCCCAATCCCATGAGACATGCGATTGGAAGAAGATTCTCATCGCCAGGCACATGATGCGCACACCCGCAACGGGACGCAACCAATCTACACGAACCACGAACGCGGAAGCGATTCGCTGCATTTTCCACACTCGCCCATCTTGTATGAGCACCGATGGACACCGTGAACCTTTGAATTTGTATCCGTCGTCCGCTCCAAACATCGCCCCATTACACGGCTCGACGTCTGTCCACTCGCATCTACACCTTCACGTCGTCGTCCTGCATGTTTCAAGGGTATGATTGGTGCACGTGCCAGTGGGTCTTGCTGCCTGTCTCTGAAGTGCAGCCGCCGAGAAAATCTCGTCAGGTTGCAACAACATCTCGTTGAGTCGTAATTTCCTGACGATGCTGATATGGAGAGTTTCGGCATCGTCACTGGGGTCCTTGGTCTTCTGCCACTCTGCCGGGGTGCGTACCGTCGTCTCTTCTGTCCTCGGCACCAGCGTACCGGAATCCAAGCTGACACTTAGGTTCAGATGGTCTCGGAATGCTTCGGGATGTCTTTGACGCTCCCAGAACGTTGGAATTATCGGTGGGCAGGCTAGAACTGCAGCGAGACGTAAGTCAGGATGTGCGGAGCCTCACCATCGGAACAGTGGGATAACCTCACGTGACCAGAAATATGATCAATGGAGAGACGTGTGGCGAAGCGATGAGGGGGAAGTCGATATCGGGTTCGAGGCCTACACCAAGAGCAACTTGATAGCCGGGAAGAGACTGCTTCGCCAGCTGTCTCTCCTCGCTCAGGTCATCTTCGATGCTCATGCCTTGGAAGATGAGTACGGGCTAAAGCCAACATCATGGCCAGAACGAGTAGGATGTACGCCCAATGCTGCGAAGAAACTTGTCTAATTTGATCAGGAATCCAAGGATCTCTCACGCTTCAGATTGAAGGAAGGCGAGTCTCTGAGTATCGAAACTCAAGTTATGTTTCTCGAACGCTGCAAGCTGAACCTGGCATTCATCAAGCGATGCAAGTTTGCCCTCCGACGAAAGGACGCTCCCTGGGGTGCCTTGATCGATGAGATCAAAGCGCACATCGAAGTCCTATCAACTTACGGCCCGAAGGCGGAATTGAGCATCATGTCGATGGCAGAGTTGGATATTCTTCAAAAGATGCAACTAGACGAGCTTCGACGCCGTGCCGACGCTGCAACCTACGAAGCCCGCAATCCACGAACACCGCTGGCTAGTGTGGGAAAGTACAGTACGCTTGCACTTGCAGCTCAATTCGGTGTAGTGGTCAATTTCGAGAGGCAACATACTGCTGTCAAGTTCACCATGCGAGACTTCAGACTCGATCCCGTGTACATCATCTCATCACACCGATCATCGACCATGGCGCTACTTTTCGATTACCCGGTGAAGAAAGAGAATCGTGTTGTGTTGATTGAGTGGATAAACGACCGGGATCGAAATCTGGAACGCGATACCAAAACAACCACACTGATTCTTGCCACAGCAAAACCTGACGCGCTGCTCTTACCCAAGTGCTACGGTATGGTCGAGGACCCTGTCAAGAGGAGGTATGGCCTGATCCTCGCTCCACCTGCTCACATCCGCGCCAATCTTCCGCCGATCATGCCAGCCGGTGCTATCTCGCAGAAGCGCATGCCCGTGTCCCTCCGAGAACTGATTGAGAAACGCCATCCCGCATGCCAGCAAACACTCGATCTTGGTATTCGCTTCCAACTCGCGAAGAAATTTGTCGCAGCAGTCCATATGATGCACAACGTGGGATGGATCCACAAGTAAGTCCATCTCTCCTTTTTGAATCTCCATGATATGCTTACCGTATGCTGCAATAGAAACATACGTTCTAGCTGCATCCTCTTCTTCCCTGAAGCCAACATCCCTTCCCGTGGCCCTCCGGGCGTAGCCTCCGGCACTCCGCAACCCGTGGGTTATCTGGAACCCCTATTCGTCGGCCTCGGCTCGGCACGGGTAGATCACATCGACATTCCACCTCCGCATTCCCCACGTCCCCCTCTCGGTGGCCCCTCTGGCTCCCGCTCAAACTCGTACTACTCCTCTTCGCTATCGGAAGAGTCTGACGAGCCGGAAGAATCGGTGTTCATCGATGAGTATGGACAACGGCTCATCCGGATCCGGGAGCCAATCAAACGCCGAAAGGATCGGGACCGCGAGAGACATCGAGATGGCAGAAGTCGGCCGGGCCTGGACGACGAAGAGGCAGATAGAGATTGGGATTACTATCAGCATCCCGAGAAGAGGTGGAACAAGGGCATCAGGTATAGTAAAGCGCACGACATCTACAGTCTGGGATGCGTATTGCTTGAGCTGGGCCTGTGGCAGACGCTCGATAAGCTGGTCGAGGTGGAAGATACGGATTTAGAGAGGGTACGCAGGGGATTTCAGAGTATGACTATGCAGCTCGATGGGTTTGTACTCCTGTTTTACTTCTTTCCCTGCATAGGTCAAGTACGAGCGTTACTGACATGATCACAGCGTCGCGGGCTCGATATATGCCAACGTTGTGCGCAGGTGTCTGGCTATCAACACGCGAGAGAGAAGTGAGATTGAAACTAGAGAGTTGTCGCGCTTCTGTGCGGAGATAGCAGCCAGCTTGGATGCGTGTTGTGCTTGAGGTGATGGATAGATGGATGGATGTGGGCTTAGAGGACGAGACAGAAATGTACTGAAGATGATGCGTGAAAGATGGGTGTGGTTCAAACGCCTCTCATATCATGATCTCTACCATATCAATTCTGTAAGTGAATACGAATCATCTTGTTTGTGCTGCGCGACGTGAGGTAAGTCAACATATTTGAATTGCAAATACATGGCAGTCAGTCTGGGCTCCTCAGGTTGGGTCTAGGATCCATTCGTACATTTCTAGTTCTTGATCTTATCTTGCGTTTCGAGCGCAATCATACACTGAGTAGCTATTCGTCCCTCGGCCTCTACGTCAGTTTAGTCAATTTCATCACAGTAGAATGACTATTTCTTGTCTCTGTCAATTTGCGTATCCAAGCCCTGCTTTGTCCTTCGCAGTTATCTTCAACAAGAAAATACTGCATCATTGTCCAAAACGAAGAAGACAACAGAACACTCCAGAGAATTATTTGATATCTTCAAAACCTATAAAATCGACAACTCAAAACTCAAAACTCAACCACTCTTCAACACAAGAAGGAAAGAAAAAACACCAAGTTAAGAAACTTCCAGCTTTCCACAAACACACACATACACATATACACATATCCCAAACAAAACAAAGCATGACCCCCAACCAACAACAACAAAAAGAACCCACCAAATGCTGGCTCTGCCTACACACCAACCCCCACAAGCAAGAACCTGCACCTCCTGCCACGGCGCCACGCTCCCCACGCACGACGCGCACAACGCCCCGCTAGCCTGGCTCACCTTCACCTTTGGGCCGCTGGCGCCAACCTCGCAGCGCAGCCCGACGGCACAGTTTGCAGCCGCGCTGGAGGCTCTTGATCTTGATTTTGAGACCGAGGCCAAGAGCGGGCACGGGCACGAGCATGGTGTCGCGATCCGCTTTGCGACGGAGGAGATGAGAGTTTTGCTGCTTCGTAGGTCGCGGCTTGAGAAGTCGCGCTGCTGGATTAAGGATGCTGGTGCTGGTGGTGGTGCTGGTGATGGTGGTAGTGGTGGTGGGTTGGTGGTTGTCGATTTGGAGTGGACGGCGGAGATGAGGAGGGATTGTTTGGCGCTTTTTTGATAGAGATAGGGGGGTTGGAGAGGTAGGGGTGGTGGTGTAGACTCGGCCTTTTGTAATGAAGGATAGCTGTTACTCAAGTGTGGTCAATAATACAGCAACGGTTTGTTTACATCTCCCCTATTTTGTCGATAATTAAGCGAGTTATATGTTAATAGTATAGCGATACTCTTCCACTACCAAGGTATACATCTCACTTTCCATCCAAATTTGCACATACTTTAACAACTCTAGCTCTCGATGATTTCCGATCTCTCAGCTTATGCTCAGGTCGGTTCCCAATCTCATCCCACTTAAAAACCCCCGCAAACGGCTTACACTTACAATAAGGAGGGCGCAGCCACACCGTCGCCTCATCAGCATGCTCAGTATGCGCCCTGCACGCCTTCCACGCTGCAATGACAGGTGCCACTTTATCAATAACCTCCTTTTGAAAGGTTGACAAACCATTCCGCCGTCGTCCGTCCCATCTTCTTGCATGTGGGTGCACTGCGCCGCTGGCAGTAGCCAATGAGGCAGTCATCAAGGACACTCCCATCGACCTTCTGCGCTGTCAGCGATGTGAACCGTCGCCACTGCGTGATGGCACATCCAAGCTGTTCTCTATAGCTCGCCTGCTGCTCAGCAGAGAGAGTATGCCAGATGGAATCTAAGCCCACGCCCTGCGCGCGCGCCATCAGCGTGAGCACGACCTTGTCGGTGGGAGCGCTGAGGATGCGCATATCGCCCACCAGCGGAACCGCCACGCCTGGCTGCTTTCGCAGAAACTCCTGCGTCACGAAGTCGTTCCCGAGCGAGGAGGCGTCGTTGAGCTGGTCCCGAATCAGCCAGCGCGATCCCACTTCCCATATCCCCGTGCTGCCGCGCGTGTGGTAGATGTGGATCCGAGAGCCGTATGAAGACGTGAGCTCGTTGTATACATTCCAGCCACAGGACCAACAGAGCTTCTCCTCTTTCGGGTTGCCGTGGTAGATGGTGTTGCTTCTTCTGACCCTCTTTTTCCTTGCCCAATCCTCGTCTGACAGCTTTCCGTTGGGGCGAATATCAGACGTTTGTGGCTCTTTTCCGGGTGGGTGTAATCCTCGCGCTCGATAGCAGCTTGAGCCATAATACTGTGTCAAACAATTGTTTAATCGAGACGAATTACCTACTATTCTCCCATTTCTGCAGCTTATCCAACATTCATTACAGAGTGCGCCAGACCCCAATATTTCCGCGCCTACAAAGGCATAAAGAAACTTCCATCAACACGTTGGACGAATTTAGCTCCAGTATATAACATACTTCTTTGTTCCACCAGATACGAGAATATTCACATGTTCTGGTAGTAGAGCCCCAGAAAACCAGTTGCTACTACTTGTTCAAACGCGAGTGGTTCTCAACAACACCCTACTTCCAAGATAATTTTCGACGAACAAACTCTTCACTTGATACATAGAGCCAGGTGGCAAGGCTAGATGGGATATTAAAAGTATGATTTGACGAGACAAATACACCTAGCAATGCAGTAAAATGTACCAAAACAAGTATTTTTTCCGTCCCAATATATGCAGCCTCCTATGATGAATGCTTCCCTCAAATTCCAAAAAGAAACGCCAGGAGCAACTCCCAATCACCGTTGGCTGCTACCAGAGCAGATCGGAACCAGATGGGGTAGAAAATGGGTGTAACACTTCCCACAACACCATTGTTTCTTCCCTCTTGCCGACACACCTTCCCTCCATCCCCACATTCAATGGATAGTGGTGATTTGACATAATTCTGCCAATCAATCCGTAATTTGCACTCCACACTAAGCCTCAAAGCTTTATTTTTCTATGTACCACAGTATCACTTATCCATCGTGAGCCCCAGACCAAGACCAACTGGTTTGTCGGATTCTCCCGCATCGTCACCCTTAACCCTACCTTCCCTCCTCCTCATCTCCATCTCCCTCTCTCTGTCCCCCCAACTCCTCAGCACCCTCTCGCTCCCAAGAACATAATCCTCCGGCTCCGGGTAGTCGCCGAACTCGACTAGTTTTCTGCCGACCATCAACCCGCCACTGCCTGCACTCTCGCTCCTTTCCATTACTTCTCCTTCCCCTACACCAGAGCCTGCATACCTGAGCTCTCTACTCCTTGGCACACGCTCTCGGCTCTCATTTGATCTGGATCTGAGACTTGGAACTGGGTACGAGAAGCTTGAAGGCGTATTAGTTGGTTGATGCGGCGGAGGGAACGATGCGGTCATGCTGTTATCGAGCTGATTGATAAATGGAGATGGATATGTTGTTGGGACTGCAGATGTACTTGTAGAAGGGAAGCTGCTGCTTAGCATAGAGTTTGCAGGCGCTTGCGGTAAGGCGGGAGAGGCCGAGAAAGGCGGCACAGACGCATTGGCAGTTCGGCTGATCGGAGGGGGCACACTAAATCTTGTCAACACAGATTCTTTTTCACGTATATTAAAAAACCTACTTTTCCCAATCCTCGAGGTGCTCAATCAGCGCCGCCCTTGCAAACTCCAATCTTGGACTGCGCTTCTCAAGTCTCCTTTGTCTCTCTCTTCTGATTTCCTCGACATCCAGCTCTCTGTCACCATGACCAAGTAGCATATCCGTCTCCCTCATCCTTTCATAAACCTGATAACTCGTTGGAGCAATTCTGGGACTGAAAACTGGAAGTTGGGGTATTGGTTCGGTCTCAGCTGCGCTAGGCCGTCTTCTCCTCTCCAGTAAACCTGTGGATTTAACCGAGTGCTCTGATTGTCCCGATGGATTGCGAGACATGGGTTGGGAGCTGTAACCTCCTTGGTTGGAGAGCTCTGGACGCCCGGGATAATATGGCGAAGTATCTGACTCTTGACGAGATACACGAATGTTTGGGGAAGAGTTGGAAAGCGGATGCTCGTCTCGATCTCGTGTAGGATGCGATATTAGCATTGATGAGGGAAGAGAGCCTGCAAAGCCTGGCGGGATGTCGTTATCCTGGACCTGTGCCGATGAGGCAGAAGGGTGGTTCATTTCTATAGGTGGCAAGCCTTCCATGGGAGGATAAAATGTCGATGGGAACGGATCCGGATCCATGCTCATGTTCTCATGGCTATAGTTCCCAGGCATTTGATATGCTGCAGGTGTCTGGGGATACGGTGGTATCAATGTATTCCGAATTGCATTTGACGAAGAGCCTTCCAGAGGAAATTTCTGCAGAGATAGCATTGCTGAGCTTAGGGTACGATCTAGAAGCTGTGTGTCAAGATGGGATTGAGGTTGAGGTTCAGTTGTTGGATAAGTAGCACTTTCAAATCCAGTGGAATCATCAATCGTTGGGCCAGCAACTGCAGCGGCATATGATGAAATACCTGTCATCATCCGACCTCTTGATATGGGTCTTTGAGATGACGAACGTCTGTCTTGAATCAGGCCTCCACCTCTCGCGGGGGGTGGGCTGGTTTTGGTGATGTGCGTCAGCGCAACCTCAGCACTGGACTGGCCAGACATACGGCCTCGCGATTGCTCTCGAGGAATGCTGCCTTGGAGAAATCCGCGAGCATTCTCGGTACTTAGGCGGGGATCAACAGCACTCATTGAACGATAGGAACCGGCGCTATCACGATACCTTGACTTCTCTAGGTTTTTGATCGTACGATGAAGAGGAGATGGCTCAGCATGGTCGCGGCGTCGAGGTATCACCTTTTTCAATCCTCCAGGTTCACCTTGCTGCAAAGTTGCCTGAGATAGTTGTGCAGTCATCGCAACTGAATCTTCTCTATCACTGTCATAGCCAGGATCTTCTGGAGTCGCAAGGGGAAATTGACTCCTATAAGTAGCGTTTGCCTCTTTGATGTATTCCGTATCATGGGTCAAGCTAGATGGTGATTCGTGCTGCGCCCTCTCAAGTTCTAATCCCCAGGTAGAAACACCATAATTGACTTTCTCGTGAAGAGCTGGAGTCTCTGGGCCAGTGTCAGAAGAACTACTAGTGCGATCAAAGACCGAGGTTTGGAACGCTTTTGCTCTTCCTTCGGCAATAACTTGGGACGATTCCGGGGTTGTCCGTTCTATCTCGATCTTAATGGCCTCAAGTCGAGTCCACAGCATATCTTGTGCTTCGAGTAACATATTTCTATCTTCGGCAGAGATTCGTTTCCCTACGAACTTTGCCAGATGTTCTCGAAGTTTGATGCCGTGAATCTCGTAGACTTGGTAGTCCTTTGGGTTGGGATTAGTGTTCCGTATTATTCTCTGGTTTGCGAGGTCATATGAACAGCAGAATACCCTAACAGCCCGCTCAAGCCAGACTGGAAGAGTTTGATCAGCAGCAAGTGTGTCGATAAAGAATCCTTGAACCACAGCGTGAAGTCTAATAACATCAATATTTTCGCTCAGTATGTCGCGGCTACCTTTGGAGCTTTGTGAAGATTGAACAGCCACTTCGTGCTCGTTTCGGTCGATAAGAGCGAATGTGTTCAAGATCTTGAAAGTATTGTTGAGGTGTCGACCTATGACTGGCTCCAGTGCTTTGGTCTGAACATCTAGTACCCTCAAGCCCAGTGAGATCATTTCGACCGGAATGTGCTGACTGAAAAATGATAAGATATAGATAAGGTTCAAGGCCTCTATAGCCCCGAGCTCTTTGAGTTGTTCAACAACAGCAATGAATGCTCCCAGGCCCCTAAGCCTAGGCTCCGAAGAATAATGCTTTGCAAATTTTGAAAGAGGCTCGTTGGTCGTCTTCAGTCTTTGTGCGACAGAATGGATGACGACTGGTAGAAAACCCACTGATTGCACGAGCTCCATTGAATATTTCAGGTCATCGTTGCTAAATGGTTCCCTTTTGTCTAGCTCCAAGAGTAGTAAGCGTTGCGCCTCTTTTGCGGATAATGGAGGAAGCTTGATGATCTGTGGGTTCATGAAATGGTGGTCTCCGACAACAGATCTTTCTGTAGATGTGTATATTAGACTGGTGTTTTTTCCATCTGGGATGAATCGTCTCATTGCTTCTGTATCTGCGAAGTGTATCCCATCAAGTACCATCAGCCAATCACGGCGACGGTTAAGCCACTTTCTAACCACCCTGATAAACTGCAGTGGATCGTTCAGTAATTCTAGATCAGCGGTTCCGATGGCATCCTTCAAGGCTGCTTTGCGTGCAATATCCCAAAATCCGGACGCTAGCTCCGCTTGGGATTTTGCCCGAATCCAGAAGATACCGCCTGGAAAGTCGCTCTTGTGCCGGTACACATATTGTCGGGCCAAATGAGTTTTCCCTCCTCCAGGTATTGATTGGATAAGTACAGCTGAAGTACCTTCTGCGCGTTTCCTCTTGTCGAACAGCATGCTATGCATCTCGGCTAACTCTGTCTCACGACCAACAAAAATCGAGTTAGGACGGAAGCCGGACGGTTTGATAAAATAAGGGGCGTCATCTTCCTCCCATGAGCGAGTAGGAGAAGGAGGGTGCGAGGTATGGCTCGGCTCGATATTGACAACTGGCTGAACAATGATTGTTGAATTATCTAAAGAGCTCGCAGGATCTACATAGACAAATTGATCAGCCCGAGCTACCAGCAGCATAAAATAAAGCAAAAACATAACCAATTTCTAAAACTCATCGTAAATGAAAGTGCAGATTGACGAAACTTTCCCCCAGTGGTTGCTCAAGCTGTGCTCTACAATTTGACAACCGCACAACTCAAAGATTGCTGCATCCCTTTACTCAGGTGCAGCAGCCTTAGGGATGTCTCTCGAAATCGCAGACTCGTGTACGAGATTTGATTGCGGAACTTGCTGGGGTTGATTGTGTGACATACCGGGAGTAATTGGCGCACTTATCGATAGTTGTGGTGCAAGACCGGGGTCTTTCCAGAATTAGCTTTTACCTTTAGACTCTGCCGTCGGACGTCATAACTTACTTGTTCATATCTGCTTTTTAATTTATCCATTTCAGCTTCAGCTTTTTGCCGCCGTGCCGTCATTTCATCTGCCCAATATCTCTTGACTACTGGCGGAGCTTCTTGGATCCATGACTTGATCGTCATAGAGATGTTGGTCCATCCAGGAGAATTTTTGCTTTCGAATTTACACATACCAGAACTAGATTCGCGTGTTAGCATGGATTTCAAAGAATAGCCAAACATTAGAGTGCTAAGCAGAGAGATATTGACTCTTGTAGTTGTAGGTATGTCAAGGGACAGAAAGGTACATACTGCGAAGCCTCGATGCCAAAATAGACAACGTCTGTTAGAAGTGGCCCGGCTGACAACTGGTCAACAATCATAGCCTTCGTGCCTTTGAGATCTGTGGCAAGAGTTTCATGGACCATGCAAACCTTTAGATGGTTTGGATAGATGTCAAGAAACTTCAGATTGATGTTTTGCAGTGTCTCATTGTTACTCTGCAAGGTCTTGATGAGATGAGATTGCGACTCCATGAATTTCTTCGGGATCGCGCTGACCATGCGTTGCAAGATCAAGCCCCATTTTGCGGGATCAGCGCCGTTGTGCGGTGTACCTAGGAATATGATGCCGTATGAGCACACGTAGATAGATCTTAAGTCATCTGCGTGTTTTCCTGCATGCACGTTAGTTATTACCAAAGCAATGACGGACTCCCTAAGCATAGCACCCGGCCGACTTGAGGCCTAAAACCTAAACCCAAGTTCAAAATAAAGCTTACCGGCAAGATCATGCGACAACTCAAGAGCTCTCTTGATTAAAATTCCCCCCAAACTATGCCCTACCCAGATGATAGGCGTCTCTTCCCTTTCTTCGCTTTTTCTTTCCAATGACAGACTTGTTAAGAGTGTCTGGGCATGTTGGTGGATCGTATCCGTGCTGCTGCGAGTTAGCACTATCCCCTCCCGCATCATTTATGACCAACCTTGGCCCGTTGCCACTCCCGAACGAGTATACGGTTGAGTTCCACCCATAAACCAGCACTCTGGCTTGCGCAGACTTCAATGCGACAGGCAAGAGTTGACTTGGCCAGAATACGCCATTCTTGGCTGTCCATGATCGCTGTGGATCCCCATTCAAGCCGTGTACCAGAACAATATCGACTGTGGCATCTGGATGAGCGTAGACCTCTGTGACTTCGAAGCGTCTAATGTCGTCGGGGTTGATAGTGGTGCCCTATATGCGGGCAACGTCAGCGAGTCATTCCTCACTGTCGCAGACCCCAAATAGCCCCAAGATAGGAATACAGCTCTTGCAGATACATACCATGCTTGCCCAATGTCTGCTGAAGCTTTCTCTACTGCATCAGGGCTGCAGCTAACAAGGGGTTGCTAGATGCGAATTATATAGAGGAGGCATGCAGTGTCATGTATTACTCACGGTACTTGGAGAAGTACAACAAGGACACAAGGTGAGAGTCGAGCGAGACTACGCGACTGTCGGATGGAAGCAGTGCTGGCTGCCTGACATCTTCAAAGCCCCCTCTCGGTGTAGAGTGTGTATTGGTGGTGGGCACACGCGGAGGAGTCAGTCACACGGGAGGCCTGCTCCAGCACAGTGCGCCACAGGCACATTCACGACACATCTCAGTTCCGAGTTCCGATCGGTACTGGCTGGGGCGTAAGAAGGAGGCGTGTGATGTGGTGAGAGCAACTGCCTCGATGCCTCGAGGATGCGAGCGTCAGCTGCAGATTATTGGAGTTAAGCCGATTCTGTGTGCGCGACGGTGGAGAGTCACCGGAGGATTACTGGAGCACTGCGCAGGGATGGGCGGATGGCGCCGGTGCTAAAGAGGGATGGGACAGTGGCACTCCAGGCATGTCCAGGCCCAGTGACTGCCGTATTCAGCGTCCCGGATGCTGACCCGGCGCTCAGCCTTGCGCTGGATCCTGGATGCTGGTGGATGCTGGCGGGTACTGGAGGGTGCGCACGTCCAGAAGTTCCCAAGTGTGGGTGTGGTGCAGGCAGGGAGGTGGGTGGTGCGGATGGCCACACTATGGGGTAAGACACGCAGCTGATGATTGAGGGGCAAGGTTTGGCGTAGTAGTCGAGCAGTCTTCATCGTCGCCTTTATTTCATGTTCATGGGACGTGCCTTTGGAGTCCATCACACGGGAGTGAATGTTCTGCTATGAGATGGGCGAGCATGAAGACACGGAGATCTCTGTTTTTGGACGCCCTATGCTATTGTTTTCCTTTTCGCCCGAGAAGACAGCCTAGTCGTCGCGGCTCACGAGAACAAGGAGGCTCAGCGGGCTCACTCGGAGCACGCAGCCACTCAAAGCACAAAGTAGTACTAGAACATACGAGAGGAACATCTATGGAACCCTACCGTAGCACATGGCATAAGGTTGGAGTCCCGGGCGCTATCAACCTACCTTCGAACACATGGGTTATGCAAGGTGCTCCCAGCAGCTGCCAAGGCCAAACTAAGGGCTGCTTCTCCGTCAAGCATGAGATATAGGGTCCTGACTGGGTAGATGAATCTATCTTTCTGACTCTGATGCTGACCGAACTTCCTTGGGCCGGTAGCACCAAGTTGAATCTAAAGCTGACTCGATGGTTGTCGATCAAACAGTCACGGCTCATCGCCAGCTTTCGCAAGAGTTTGGTTCGGCCAGGTCACATCCGATCAAGAACATTCTCAAGAAGACTGGTTCAACTCTTTGGCGAGAGCATCAAAACATACTCTCGTGTGCTATGTCCAAACTGGATCATGTCCTTGTCCCGCAGCTCGAGGTAGCGACTCGGGGCGATCTCCTCCTTATTGAGTGACGTCCCATTTGCAGAGTCCAAGTCGATGAGATATGGCCGGACTCTACCAAGCTTATCTCCAAACTCGTTCTTTTTTTCAATGTAGCGAAACTGTAGAACTGCATGCTGCTTGCTGACACTTGGATGCTCTGCAGGCATATCAACTACTGCGACCTCCCTCCCCACCAGCCAGCAACTCCTGTTGCTCAGATCGATGGTTTCCAAGATATCCGCACCCTTGAACACAAAAAGCTTCCAGTCGTCTTTAGCAGGCGGTTTGCGAGCTTCAGGTGGTTCGTGGTACTTCAACGCAATTGCCGTGCCATCGGCCTGTGTCACGGAATTCGACGCTGCTGCTAGCACTCCACTCGCGGCAAAGTTTGGTTTCTCCTTCTCTATGGGCTCCTTTCCATCTGCCACCACCAGCGCCGTATTCGGATCAGTCTTGGCTTGGAAAGAGGCAGCCTGGGAGGGAAGTGGTCCTTTGCTCTTGCGTGTGACTTGCGTAGCAGAATCTTCTCTTGATGATCTTGCTTCTTTGTCTCTGCCGCCTCGATGAGGAGAACGGTCTGCGGAGCGTTGATGCCTGCTATCCCGATCTCGTCTGCGGGAAGAGTCAGGACTTCGAGATCTTCGGCGTTTCGTCTCTCGATCATCGTGTCTGTCCTTCCCAGAGTCTTTCCTGTGTTGATCATCGTGTCTATCCCTCCCTCCCTCGTGGTAGCTTCTCCCTTTCCCAGCATCTCCTCTCCCACTCTCACTCTCCTTCTCGCCCTCCCTCCCACCGTGCTCGCGTCGCCTCCCCGACCCCGTGTCCCCCTCGGCCATGTCACGTTCTTTCCTGCGTCTTCGCCGGCGCCGTTCTTCTTCCGAGTCCAATGATGCCGAGCGAGAGCGACGCGGGTGTCTGTCGCCTTTCGCTAAGCGCGATGATCTCTCTGGATCCATAGCGGACACGAAATCTGCCTCTGCTCAGTGCATGCGTTGGAAGGATGGCCGGTGGATGGTGGTCGCGAAGAGGCTGTGGTGTTGGTATTTTGGGAGTTTCGATAGAGAAAAGGGACCGTCGCAGCCAATCGATTTCGGCGGGCTGAGCCTTTAGCGCGCAAGGCCGAAGGACATTTGATATGCGACCCAACGTCTTCATTCTCATGTCGCCAACAAGACGATGCCACCAATAGAGCCGCACCATCTCGACATATCCAGATCCCGCGGTTTCGTTCACTTCAATGGAGAAACGTGCAGGTCGCTTACGACTCGCGGATACGGCTCAGTTTCCCGTTGCGAGATGCCATAGCCACCGTCCAGCGACGGCAGTCCTGTGCAGTACAGTATCCACGATCCACTGCTCTGACGGAGATGGTTACATCTCCTCTGGATCTGCATAGGAGCGAGATGGAGAGATAGATCCCCCGCTATCTGACTGCACCCAGAGACAGTTCTCTGCGTGTCCGTGGGTGTCGATCGCAAGCTCGTCCTAAGTAGGCCGGACTGGTGGGCCAACAGGTTCTGTCAGTGTCAAGAAAGCCCCGCGAGTTTCAAGTGCGCCAACCTCTGGTCGACAAGTGCCGAGTGTTTCTTGACTCCAAACAATACTATCCGCATGCAGTCTTAATCTACCTGCTACTTCCAACTTTCCTGCGCAGCTGCTGCGATGTGATGGCCCGCATGTCAGCCGGCCCCTGCTGGAACTTGGGCGGTTCCAGGAGCTCTCCATTCCCATCCCCATTCGCGAACACCACCAGAACGAAGCCTCGCTCCGCGCAGTCAAGCTTTATGGTGAAGCTATTCCCTGCAATCTGGAGCCCATCCCACCACTGGCTGCAGATCAGAGAGGCACATATGTCCCAAACGTCGTCCCGTCATGTTGGGACGAAGCGACTCTTGGACCACCTTCACTGCATATATCGGGGTCTGTTCGCTCAGCTTTGACCATAGCATTCGATCTTATGCTCCCAACATAGCACGTATTTGCTTTTGAGGGACACTTTTCGGAGACTACCACACAGACAATCGGCCTTTCCGTGGATCTGTATTGCTTCCAGAAATTCGTTGGCCTCTTGCAGTCAATGATCCCGAGAGCCTAGGATTCGAAGGAGCAACGAGATTGGAAAATGGATCATCAAGCATCGAGAACGCGCCAGAGAGCTGCTATGCCTCATGTAGTAACACAATGGCAAGCAGAGCAATCTCGCCTCCAACAGGCACCAAGACTGGCCAAAAGCGCCAGTAGTTATCTTCAGCCAGATCCATATGTGACGCCTCACCGAAACCCTAATAGCATTAGGCAAAGCCCAAGCCTGAGTCTACTGGCAACATCACCAAACGAGAACTGGGACATCGGCTCAATCCGACACATACGGCAATACTCGAACCAGAACACACCAACCTCATCTGTTGATTCGGTCTTCGAACTTCCTTCGGGAGTCGACATTGGGTCGCCCCATTCGTCAACTCACTCTTGCTTTGTCGCCGAGCTAGAGGATACTTCGTTACATGTACCGAAGATCTCAACTCGATCCCGTGGCCACCACAAGTCTCTTGAAACCTCGGTGACTCCTCCTTCGACCATGGAGATCACGGAATCTAGCCGAGTGAAGACCCCAATACCTTCTCCTTCTACAATGGAATTCAGAACATCACAGATGACTGTAAGAATCCATATGTAAACTAAACACTTTTCATCAGCTGATTCAGTTCCAGTCACGTGCGGTCATCAAAGTCATCGATGAGACCATCGCCGCCATCGAGGACACAAACCGGCAACTTCTCTCCCGTGCTATAGCAGCAGAAGAAGTCGCTCAAATGATGCAAGAACGTAATCTAGAGCTCGAGTACAAAATGAAATACTACAGCCAGACTCAACACCGTCCAAAGACCGCGCCCTCACAGCCCTCAGAAAGCCGTCGACCGCGCCACAGATCAGCAACTACCCCTCTCTCGAGCTTCAACAACACCACTGACAGAACTCTGGTCTCAGAGCGACAAACTAAATCCCAACTTCCCCCGCCCCGAAACCCCTCGCTCTCGCCGTCCATCCCACTCTCCCGGCCCATTCATCTCGACCTCGCACCTTCAACCTCAGCCTACACAAACGCAGGTTTTCCACCCTCTCCCCGTTCGCCTCAAAAGCCACTGCCTCTCCAACCCGTCCCTCCATCATACAACAACTCTCATTGCAGGTCACTTTCCGATAACCACAACCATCGCAATCTAGAGATCTCCACAATCATTCCCGGCTCTGTGTCCAGGCACGAAGTGACTTACGCTGGGGCTCCGATCTCATGCGCCCCACGCGCGGAGATCATATCTCTTGCTGAGGCACGAAGAAGAGCGAAGCCACTTCCGCCTTTGGGTCCGATGAGTCCGAGTGTCCTGAGTGGAGTGGTGGAGATCGGTGCTTCGGTGAGTTCGAGAGATGGAGACGGGTATAGGTTTGCGAGAAGCAGAGACGGCGTTTGGAGTTCAGAGAGAGACTCAGGGGCGGGATTGGGTTCAGAGAAGAGGAAGAGAGGACTGAGTGGTTTATTCAGCAGGAGGAATAAGAAGGAGTGTTTCTTCTGAGTTTCTATGGATACTCGGATTGAAAATGAGATAGATACATTCAAATATATTTATTCTATGTACAACATAAGAAATACGAATAGATACATATGTGAGATCCCCTCCTTATTAGCGCCGCTCTCAGCTCTCCTACAAACGGATACCCTACTCATCTGAACGTCCCTTTCCAACTAAATTTCTTGTCCCCTAAACTGTCGCATCAAGCCCAAATTTGCACCAGAGTCTGTTGATCGTTATTGCTATCGCTGAAACCATTTTCCTCTCCACATGGGCCTTATCTATATGAAAGCGAGCTTCTACTCTTCAAGCTGCTTAAACCTCCTCTGCTCCAGCATCAGCTGCTCCTGTGCGCGATTCCCTTCTCCGCTCTCCTCCTTTCTCACCTGCCCCATCACAACGGCCCCTTTCACCCGCTGGGTATTCAAATAATCCTGCGCCCTGTAGTCCTCCATCCTGGTCTGATGCTCGGCATCCTGTCTCTGTATCTGCAGACTGTTGCCCACCGCCTGCTGTCCCAACCTCCTCTGTTCGTAGTTCAGCTCGAGAGTTTTCGATTGTAGCTGCTGTCCAAGGACCATGTTCCCACTCTGCTGGCTGTGATCTAGCTCGATCCGCCTCGCTGTAGCCTGTTGCCCGAGCTGCATGTTGCCGCTCTGATGTTGGTAGTCCAGGTTGATGAGATGCTGGTCTCGCAATGCGGAATTCTGGATCCGACCTTCCGTATCAAGAGTCGCGAGCTTCTGGTAGTCGCTGTCCTGCTGATATCCCAGTCTCTGCTGATCGACAGCTTGTTGGAACCCCAACTTTTCGTGGTTTGTGGCTCTGAGGTGGTTAAACTCTAGACCGAGCCTGCCTTGCATGTTTTGGTTTTGGATCTGTCCCATTCTATGCTCTGTGTCGAGCTGATGTCCACGATCTTGCTGCGTCATCTGGATTCTTTCCTGCATGTTGTCGCGCTCAATCTGTCCTAATCCTGCACGGGTGCTCATGTCAATCTGGCCTTGAGTCCACCGGGCACTGAGCGAGTCCTGATTGCGAGCATACTCCTGCTGATTCATGGCCATTTGCGTGTTGATTCGCCCTTGGTCTGTCGTAAATTGATGATGTTGCTGTGATTGACGATTTTGGTCTTCAAGCAAATTCCTATTGCGTCTTACCTCAAAGTCTAGATCTCGCATGTCCCGATTCATTTGAACCCTCCCGCTATTCAGCTGGTTGGTAAATTGAAGTTTGTGATCCAGTTCAGCTCGATCCACGCCGCTCCTCGACTCGCGGTATCGGAGCTCATCCATTTGTTGCTGTCGCTTGAGTTCCAACTCACTCGATATACCCTCGAGTCTCAGATTCTGCTGCGCTTCGAGACCGGTATACCGCACACCTTGCTCCTTACCCAAATAGCCTATGTCAAGTTCCCTTGCCTGACTCTCATGTAGTAGTCGAGCTTCCCACCGCTCTTTCTCAATATTGAATTTGGTAGCATGCTGCGCAGCTTCCATGTTCATCTTCAATATATTTCCAGATGACATTTCTCCCAACCGGTGGTCGTACGCCTCCTCTTGATGATCAAGTCCCATAGCATGTTCCCTATCCTTCAACTTCATGCTCAACAGATGTGTATCAAGGGCATGTGCAGACTGCTGTTGCCCCATATTTTCTCGCTGTTCTAGTACCATCAGATGCTGCCTCTGCGACAGAATTTGCCTGTTCGCCATTTCCTGTTCCTGTCTCTTCAGCTTTCGTTCAAAATCCTGCTCTTCTTCTTCCAATCTACTTGATCGGATCCATTTTTTATGATCGAAATCCAAGATTCGCTGGGGCATTCCGACAGCATCTCTCGGTTGAGGCATGCGCTCTTTCGCATAGTACCTGTCAGTAGCGTTGAAATCCTGGAGCTTCTCCAGCAATTCCATGGCAACCGCTTCCGTCTGTCGTATGATACCTTTTTTGATATACATGGTGGACGAATAGAAATGATCTCCTTCCTCGTAGACATTTTGTGGGTCATTCAAGTCTTTCCACAAGCATGCTTCAATAAGTGCCGTAACAACAGGAATTGGGTTTGCGTTTTCCATGGCCATGAAGATAGCCGTTCTACCTCGCGATTTCCTGAGAGGCTCAGCTTTTGCATTGTGAAGTTCAGTAAGGGTGTTTTGAAGTCCAACTGGGTCCTTGAACCCTTTACAAGCATAGCATAGCTCGCACAACGGGCTTCGTCCTCCATGTCTTGACGACGGGAAATTTATGTCGTGATTCGATTCTATGAGCAACCTAACTGCACTCGCATGAAGTTCTCTGGCTGCTTCATGAAGACTACCATCATTGCGGGGAGGATTCTTCTTAAGTATAGACTTTAGGCTCGCCAGGTCGCCACTCCGAGCAGCGTAGCACAACGGGGTCCTGTCCCGGACATCTTTCTGATAGACATTTGCACCATGGTCTAGCAAGCTCGACACGGTTGAAGATCTCCCTTCTGCTGCGGCAAGCATTAACGCGCTTGTTTGAGACTGATCAGGAATAAAGTTTACGTTTGCTATACTGTTAGTAGAGATTGAGTCATACGGCGAGTTTGAGCTTACCACCAAATGTTAGTAGGATCTCTATAACTTTATCCGTACATTTCTTCTTTAACGCAATGAACAGCGGCGGAAGACGTTCAAACTGAGGATTATCGTACTCATCCTCACCTGCTTCCCAGAGAATGGTTGCCGACAAGTCTGCTTTGAGTCCGCAAATTTCCCTTGTTAAGCGAACTGATGCTGGATAATTGTTGAGACAATAGAAGAGCAAGGGAAAGCCGAGTTCGGAATTGTTATTCATATCCGGTATGGCGCGTACAGCCTCATTCCCAGTCACTACTTTAAAGAGGCGAAACACCGTCTCTTCTCCGAGGCCGTTACATAACGCAGCTTTCAATCCTGTATATAATGTATGGGAATCCGGGCTTTCCAGCAGGAGCATGTCTAGGATATCATATCTTTCGTGTTGCACAGCAAGCTCGAAAGCTTTCCCATGATCAAAATTCACGTCTGCACCGTGCTTCAGCAGTAGCTCAAGCAGTTCTTTTGAGGACGATCCATCTATGATATGGGTCACAGCGCTGACAAGGGCGTGCTGTAGACCTTCTCCTGATGCTCCATGCGAGAGAAGAATCCCAATGAGCTCTAGATCCTTGTCTAGCCACATTGTGTTTGAGGACGTCAAAGCATTCAAAGCCTGGGAATATGTCTGGGGATCATCTACAATCGGTGCAAGTACTTCCAGTGCAGTTTTGTTGCCTAATGTTGCTGCTCTCACTAGAGCCCCTAGAATCGCAAGCACGGTTAGCTACTTAGCTGAATGGGGTATGAAAATGAGCCAAAGCTAAGTCTTTGTTATTTCGTGCCTCATTTGAGTATGTTATATCTCGCATAGTATATCTTGCGCGAGGTAAGGAGACAACAAGTCTAATAATCAATAGATTGGGATATATTCCTTGCTTACCTTTAGCTGAATTGCCACTTGCTCCCTTACTGATCAAAATGCGAAGAATTCCGAGACCATCTGGGCTGAACGGATCTGATCCGTCAACTTCAAGCAGAGCATCGAGTGCTTGCGAGACACAATTCAGATCCTTATTGTCAATATTCTCCGCAATTTTAGTAACAAGATCGAGGCGAGAGAGTCTAGAACAAGTTATGAGAGCGTTCTCCATCGATTCTCCATGAGCCCCCTTCTGGGCAAGGATTGTGACAACCTTTGTCCCTTCGGATGAGGTCCACACATCCGGAGCCTTGGTAGCTGCCGCAAAGGCTTTCGCACATACTTCTTTTTCAGCATGTCGAGAAAGAAGCTGGACCGCTGCAACATTGAGCACATGTGCGGCTGACACCAGAGCGATCTCGATATCCTTGCTAGCAATGCCATCGAAGTAAAGGAATCCGAGAACGTCCAGATTCTCAGAGGCACTCCAAGAACTGTTTGCTATCATCGCACGGAATGCATGACTGGGAGTTTCCCTGTTGTTAATGAAAGGATTGAGAATGGTCAGTGCCTTGAGATCAAGAGCGGCCGCTGCAGCCACATACGCCTGCTCAATGGGCTCCCCTTTTGCACCGTGTTGAAGTAAGATTTCTACAACGGGAAGGCAATTCCGCCAATCTTGGTTAGATTCGGTCGCTGCTGCAAATGCTTTGGTATAAACATCTGGGTAGTCGATCTTAGGAGTAAGTAGCTTTAGAGAGTCAAGATTCAGTGCTCGAGCACCTTCAATCAACGCGAACTCAACGGCATCTCCTTCAACACCCGAGTTAAGAATAAGCTGAACGATGTGAAGCGCGGAGAGCCACTCGGATTTGTTGCCTACAGCTCTATGGAGTGCTTCCCCGAAAACAGAATTTTCCTGTATATAGGGATGAAGAAGCTGAACGGCATCAAAATTCAAGTACTGCGTTGCTTGAATGAAAGCTCTGTTGATGCTGCCCTGAGAAGGCTTTCTTTGCAACAAGAAATCTGCAATCCTCAACCCTTCAGGGCAAAGCCATCTTTTCTCGAGTCCAGTCATGGAAGTAAAGGCTGATTCCACGACGGCCGGTGGACAGTTTGAGTCCATCATCTGGCGCAATACATCTATGTTAAGCGACGCTGCTGCTTTTGATGCTGCAGTGGCGAACATTTGACTTGTTACGCCCTCGTTGAGAAGGAAGTGTGTAATGCGAATCCCATACGGAGAAGCCCACAAATCCTCGCTTAGCAGAATTGCTCTGAGAACATCATCTGCAATTTGATGGAAATGCGAAGCCCGTGATAAGACTTTGAGTCCTTCGATGTCAAGAAGCTTGGCCATCTCAATAGCAGCGATAGCCAGCACTTCCGTAGACACCCCATGCTTGACCAGAGCAGAGGCGATGTTCAGCTGTTCCGACGACATTTGGCCCGCTTTGCCTCGAGTCAAAGCTTTGAAAGCCGCTGGGATTGTTCTTGCTGCAGCAGAGCTTTTGAGAAACATTTCTAACACTTCGTAATTTGCCGTCTTTGCGGCATGGGCTGCAGCTTCCTCAACTGCAAGTCCTTTCGCTCCTTGCTCCAGAAGAAATGTGACTACCTGCAATCCTTCCGGAGATGTCCATCTCTCATCGTCCACCACGGTAACAGAAGTAAAAGCAAGTTCAATTCCTTCTTCGTCACTCACAGATAGAAGCATTCGAAGTGCAGGCAAATTGAGAGCTCTTGCAGCTGCTTCTATCAGCCTATGGATTGCTGCAGCAGATATTCCTCTACTTAGCAGATACCCGACAAACTCCAACCTTTCGGGGGTTAGCCATGCGTCTCCAGTAAGGTCAATGGTATTCGCGGCACTGTCGTATAGTTCGCGGGAGTTTTCAAGCGGGCCCATCGCTTTGAGAATATCGATATCATTCTTGGAGGCTGCAAGGCTAGCGATTCTTTTTGCATCGTCACCGCACAACCCCGTTTGAAGTAGATATGTGATCATTCCATGGCTTCCAGGATGACTCAGGGGATCTGTATGATCCATGAATCCTTCGTACGCCGCATGTAAAATGTCATCTTTGGGTGTCATGTCTAAAATCAACTTCACACCTTCTAGATTGCGCGCTTTTGCTGCTACTCTGGCTGACTTCATCGCTGAGCTGTCTGATACTCCTTTGCTCACCAAGATCTTGGCGGCAGTCAGCCCTTCTCTCGATATGAGAAGGTCTTCCTGCAGAGCGAGTAGCCCCAGCGAATCCGAAAATGCGTCCTTCGAAGACACAAAATGCAGAAGTTGATTCATTCCCTTCAGATCTGCAGCAGATGCAGCCTTCACGAAGGCGCCATCGACGACGGAGCCCTCAATTCCCTGTTCTAGTAGAAATTGGATGATGTCAGATCGATTCTTCTGTAAGCGACCACTCACCTCCTTGCTGTTCATAACAACATCGAAGGCAGAGAGAGCGACAGAAGGGTCGAAAAGATGAGGGTAGAGCGCGCTAACCCATTCATAATCAATATCTTTCGCAGCGCACATAAATACATCGTCGACCACGCTACCGCTGGCTCCATTACTCAGAAGATATTGTGACATTAATAGTTTATCTCGGCTCAAAGTTGAAGCATCACTTGTCAAAAGCCTATTTAGCGCATCGGAGTAGATACTGTCGGAGGTCAAATGCTCTGCGAAGACGCTCGCAGCATGTTGGTTCCATAACTTAACACATCTGAGGAACAGTTCGTCGGCCCAGGGGCCACGAATGCAATTACTGACGAGCAATTTCACCATCGGTAGGCCTCTGCTCTCAGGTGTATGCCAATCAGGATGCGAGGTAAGTACTGCTCTCAAAGGCAGAATTAAGCTGTCTTTGTCAACAACCGTCGATAATAACTTCTCGACGACTTGGAGATCGAGGTTTTTCGAGGGGGTGACCAAGTTCTGACCAAACCCACTGTGCAATCTTGCGCCAGCTTCAACAATCAAATGAACTGTAGGCTTATCGTACGGTTCTTCTTTGAGAATTTGAGGAAGGGCGGCATCCAGTGAGGCCCCCTCCAATCCAGCATTGATCATCATCTGGATAATCGGGCGGCGGGTATACTGACCTAGTAGCAGAGCTTCCTGGAATGCATACTTCAGAGAAGTCTTCGAGGTCTCGACAGCTAGTAATACAGCAAGTGTTTTCGTGTCGAACCGTTTGACACAAGCTTGCAGAGGGCTTCCAAGTGCATGGTTTGGAGAGGCTCCCCAGCGTAAAAAAAGTCGGCTCAGAGTTAAAGATGCATCTTTAGAGGCACATTGAGTGGCATCCAGCAAAAGCTCGTTGATCGGAGTAGCTTCCTTTGCGGAAGCGTGCAATAGCTCAAAGACTTTCAGCATGTAAAGCGAATTGTACGGGAGATGTCCCTCTTCACTCTGAGCCAATGCAAAGAGCTTTCGGATCTGTTTCCATATTGAAACGATGATCAAGTACTGTGGAGGTTTCATTGCGAACATGATTTCAAGGATATCGAATCTCTCCAGCTCCACTGCTCTGACAATAGCTGCACCATCAGAATAGTCCAAAGAAGCACTTTTGAGAAACGCCCTCACTTTCCCAAGAGAAAAGGCAGTTTTATCAACGGCAGATACCAATTCCCGGTCGATTGATTGACCGGATGCTCCAGCATCAAGAAGCGTGGTTAATATTTCCAGCTTCGAGGGATTATCGTCTGTCAAACACGAGCTCGCGTGAGATATAGCGGAGCTCAGTATCTTTTTGGTTGGTTTCGCAATGATCAATGCAGCAACCATTTCAGGGTGCGCTGATTTGATTGCTAGAAAAAGTGCGGCTCCATCGGAGTAGCTTACTTTTGCACCACCATAGTCAATCAGGAGGTCAACCAGCGACATTATGCGAGGGCTTTCGATCTGCTCTGGAGCACAGCAGCTGACGAGCATTTGTGAAGCATAGTCTCCGGCGCTGCCTAACTGTAGGAGTTCTGAGATAATCTCTTCCAAATTCTCGGCATTCTCGGCATGACTTTTGACAAGTTGTAGGTGCACTCCCGTGGCAGCATAGTCTGCAAGAGATCTTTTCGCACTTGAGCGCATTATCTCTAAAGCGAGACCGAAGTCCTTCGCAAAAATGGCATATTCGAATAGATTTGGTGCTGGGAAGGTACTATGACGAAATGCGGGGCATTCGATCAAGTCACAGATTATCTCCTCTTCGTGCGCCTGGATGAATGGTATCAAGATTTTGCTCGTTCGGGGACCAGAGGCACCAGCGTAAATCAGCATCTTCAGGAAATGCTTTTGACTTTCCTGGTTCCAGGTCCCTATCAGTCCTGTAGCATCATCTAGGTTGCTCGATGAGATGGGAGTCTTCGTTATGGTTACGATTGCTAGGGCCGAGTCGTAATTCTTTTCCGACAAAGCTATTTTCAAAGCGTCTGCTTGACTGAAGTTCGCATTCGCTCCTCGCAAAAGGAGCATACAAACATTCCGTAGTGATGTACTGCGAGCCGCTTTGACAAGGCCGTGACTCAAAAATTCCACATTATTGAGACGGGGGGACAGCAGGAGAAGCTCGATGATTTCCTCGGAGCCGATAGCTATCAAATCTAGGATACGGTCTTGACATAACTCTGGGTTCGCTCCATATTCCAAAAGAGATTTGACGCGCTCTATATCATTAGGACGGTCCTTCAGCGCCGTAGAAAGTGAAGTATCAAGGGCCCTTTGAGAAACTCTACTGAGGAATAACCTCCACGCAATAAAAGTTCCCGAATACTCGGCCTTGTTGAAGATAGTATCAAGTGTCGGCACGGTATGTCCCTTTTTGTCCGCGGTGAATGTGCTCGCAGAATCCCCAGCGCTTGAGCCGGCCAGTTTGAGTAAGGACTCAATGATGAGTGCTGATCTCTTGCTTTCAACCGCCTTCTCTAACGCAAATAGAACTTCATCCCTTGTAAATCCCTTGGAGGATTTCCCGAGGAGCACCCTCTTTGGCCGCAACGACTTCAGAAGCTCCTCTGCTCCTGCGCTATCGCTATCATGCATCGGCGTGGCACGTTGATGTGGGAGGGACAGAAGAGATCTTGGAAGTGCGAGAGGAATTCCTACCGCGGCAGCCATCCCGTGAAGCTCATCCTGGAATTGTGAGCGGGAAGTGTCCGACTTCCAGCGCACATTACCAGATACAGTGGTCATGGTCGCGGTCCTTGCCAGACCTCCTCCGCCTTGGCCATGGTGACCAGAGCTGACAGAAGAAGATACTGATGCCACTCTCCCGAACCCACCGAGCGGTTGTGAGTGGCGCGAGGAGGCCATTGCATTGGTGTCGGAGCTCTAAAATTGAGGCTCCCGTCGCAAGATGATAATATTCTCTCTTCTTAGTTCAACCCAGATTGCGCCCAGTGCGCCACATATCAGGAGCGGAGCGTTTTGGCTGTTTCTGGCCTATGGTGTCGAGGTCCAGACAAGGGAGAGAGTTTCGGGCTCAACCATATACAGTACTTTCCCACCGCCTTAAACCGGAGCCTCGCTACACATGTGGTGCCTTCGGCTCTTATGTGACCTCAGTTGCCCTGCATGGGGAAAATATGCAATCTTGCAACAGTGGTTACGCGCAGGCACTCGAATGCGAGCACGAGCGACGATGGGTGGAAGTCTGCCCTTCTTCCGAAAACATCGACTGGAGCCTCACTATGCGTGGTGCAAGGTGTGAGGTGTCGAATGCCGTCTCCCGCACGCTGTGGGAGCACGCTGCGAATCAGATGCTGCTTGACTATCACCCACGCCCCGGCCAAGAAGAACAGGCAGGCTATGCAAACACGGGTGGGTGGTCTGGTCTGGCATGGCATGGGATGGTATGGGATAGCATGGTTTCGAGAGCATGGTTGTTGAGTGCAGAGGACGGATCAGAATCCCGGCTGGAGGCGTATTGTATCCGGATGATTGGCGGGGAAGTCGAGGGAGGCGCCATGTTGGATGTCTGATTGGGAGATGCGAAAGGAGCAGCAACAAGACGAAGACGAGCAAGACAAGCGAGACGTTGCGGATTGGTGCCGGAGAAGTCGATATTCCCAAAGCGGGCAAGGCGGGCGGGCTAAGCCGCCCTGAGAACGCCTCGTCTCCAGGAGTGCACGACGCCACCGGAGCCTTCCCTTCTCTTGTCACGCTTCACCTCAGTCAACCCTCACTCACCTCCTCCTGTCGCTCGGCTCACGCTCAGCTGCTCAAGATGTCTCGCTCTCCATCACGCCGGCCACATTCGTTCCATTTGCTCGCATCAGTCGAACCAATAACCTGTCCTGCCGACGTCGACAGCCCTGCACTGCGCTTCGCTACACTTCCAGAACAGAGCCTCACCGTCTCCCAACTTCCAGAGCTGTCCTCCAGCCTTGCTCTTCCGGAAGAAAAGGAGGACGGAGCATCTCGACTTGTATGCCTTACATGTTCGTGAGCGAAGCATGTCAATACTTTGTTGCTGGACTTGCATCACATACATAAACTAGATGATAGCATTTTAGTCTCGCTCCGGTTACCATGCGCAACGACGATCTCCTTTCTGAGCTCGCGAGAGCCGCCGGGGCCTACACCAAGGAACCCTTGCCAACAGTGGAGCGATTCCGACGAGACTCAGTTGCAACTTCGTCGGACAAAGTCGAGGCCCGGCAGAGTCTAATACTCCAGCGGACCGGAAGCGTCTACTACAAAGACCCAGCTAAACAGAAGAGAAACATCATCAGGTCGAAGAAGGACAAAGCTGCCCTCGCCAGCACTGACAACTGGACCTACACAAAGGCTGAAAAGTATGCTGTTCTCGACCAACTAATTCGGAAAGGTGGTGCTCCTGGGCTTGCTGAGGCCATTCTTGCCTTCGATCTGAGTGATCCCTTGGATGTCAATGTTGCCTATGTCGCCGATAGCAATGGTGATGCTGTCTGCACGGGAAAGCCAAATGGTTGGCTAGAGCTACTAGCCAAACGCAATGAACGTAACGATGTTGCTTACATCGGGCTACTCACAAGTTTTGGAGCGAGCCAAGCCTCTCGAGACAGGGCTCTGGCCATTGCACTTGAGCGCGGTGCATTGGAAACTGCACAAGAGCTCTTGCGAAACGATGCTGATCCCAATGGCACTGGCATTGCTGATCATTTCCTGACTGCGATCAGAGCACAGAACCAACGGCTATACACTATGTTTTTGACCGCAACCACTCCCCTAAAGCCGTTCTACATTCATCAGGCGCTGATTGAAGCTGTGGGTGGGGACTCGGACCTGGTGGCTTTACTGATTGCACATGGGGCAGACGGCATGCAACAAGATGCTCAGGCTTTGTCTACATCGATCAACATGATGAGTTTACAGGATGCAGCCATGATCCTAATCAATACGGACGACAACTTGGTTTCGGCAACATTGGATGGAGCAACGTACGATGCATGTGCCATTTCCGATGAGAACACGAAACTTCAATTTTTGAAGATCCTCTTAAGTGCAGGTGCCAATCCTACTACGTCGAGAATACAAGATGAGTTACTGCAAGCCGTCAAAAACCACCACATCTCGCTGGTGGAGCTTCTCATCAACTGGGGCACTTCTCCTGATCGTAATGATGCGGAAAGCCTACGGCTGGCTGTCATCTCGGGACAATTAGACTATGTTCATGTCCTTCTTCGGGGGCCTGTCTCTGAGGCAAGCACATCAAGAGCTCTTGATGAAGCGAACTCCCTAGAGGATCTTGATATCTTTGAAGAGACTGTCAGAGCTCTGATAGACAAAGGCGTCTCCTCAGCCTCGCTTAGCAAGTGTCTCCACGATTCAGTAGAGAAAGGATCCACGATGCTAGCACCTATCTTGATTGAAAAGGGTGCCGTTCTTGATTACTCTAATGCTCATTGTGTCCGGCAAGCACTGGTTCGCAATGACCTCCGCCTGTTCGGACAGCTTTTAAAGGGCTCCTGCAAGCCTTCCACTCTGAGCAAAGTCCTTCCTGACGCTATGAGAATTCAGCCCTCATCCGAGCGATTCGGGGTCATGTGTCAACTTCTCAAGAAGGGCGTCGCGGGTACCGAGCTCCATATCGCCCTTCAGACTATCGCTCGAAGCGCCAAGGACCCAACTGACTACAGTCTAATCGAGGAGTTGATGCGCTACAATGCTTCGGTGGATTTTTTTGACGATAACGGCAATTGTATCTGTACTGCCGCAGCACAGAAAGACGAAAAAGCACTTGACTTGCTATGTCAAGGAAATCCCAGTCCGGATACTGTCTCGGCCGCGATAGGGTTCTTACCGGTGGCTTTCGCAACCGCCGAGGCTGCCGAATATGAACAGCAAGTTGGCATGATCTCCACGATGTTGGAGAAAGGTGCACGTGGTGTACCTGTTGCCCAATTGCTAGTCAAGGCCACACGAGACGATCATCGCCAAAAAGCTTTAGTTGCCCTGATCCACTACCGAGCCGATGCAAACCATGATAATGGCAAATCTATTGAGGAAGCGCTTGGTTCATCCGGGACATCTTCGTTGGAACTTATTTGCGAGGGGTGCAAGATTGAGAAGGCTTCCTTTGTGACACAGCTTCCAAATGCTCTAAGGCCACAGGCTTTCAGCCTCGATAAAGCCGCCCTACTTGTAAAAGCCGCAAATAAGCACGGATTCAAGGAACTACTGAGCAAACATCTTGTTGATGAAATGGAAATCAATGGTTGTCGTATGGAGGTCATTAAGCTACTCTTGGGTTTCGGTGCAAGTGTGGACTTTCGAGATGGCAGAGCATTGCAACGTGCTGTTAGCACTGAGGATGTGGAAGTTTGCTCGCTCTTACTTGCCTCTGGTGTCAAGAAATCTAATATCGCACTGGCGTTTCCTGCAACCAGTGGGGTAAAAGATCGTCCAACACGATACAAACTAATGCAAGCCCTTTTGGAGGCGGGGAAATCAAGTATAGGACAAGACCAAGCCCTAATTCAAGCATCACAGGAAGCAATCCGGTATGATCTTTCACACGTTGAACTCCTTCTTCAATATCAGGCATCTGCAAACTACGCATCCGGCGCAGCTGTTGCTGCGTCAATCCAGACGAAGAATTTGCCACTTTTAGCAAGATTGGTGGTCTCCGGTCTGGACCAGAGGACTCTGGCGGATGCTTTTTCTCTCGTACGCAACACTGAGTGCACGAAGGAAGAGAAGTATGCTATGCTAGTGACTCTTCTAGAAGTATACAAAGACATAGACCAAGTCAGCATGGCGCTAATTGATGCCATTATACGTGATCCAGCTGACATCAAGACGGCTACCCTCCTCTTGGAACATGGTGCTTCGCTCGAAACCAAAAATGGTCTCGCAATGCAGGTAGTTGCATCAAGCGGTTCATTGGAGCTGCTCAAGATATTCCTTAACAAGAAGCCCTCCCAGATCTGCCGCGATGCAGCCTTTGGTTCCGCTACACATTCGCTTCTTGGTGATGAACCCAGATCTTACATCTATCAAGCATTGCTGGACGCGGGAGTTACCCAGGATCTTGTCAGTGCAGCTCTATTGCAGGCAACCAAAGCCCAGGCTATCGACCAGTCTCTCCTTATCCTCCTCTTGGAATTTGCTGCCTCGCTGGACTACGATTTTGGCAGTGCACTCTACGAAATTGTCGCTAAGGGTGATCTCACAACACTCATTGTTCTACTCCGTGCAGACGTGTCCCGCCAGCAAACTTTAGACAGATCTTTCATCGCATCAATGGCTTTGAACGGTCCAGCTCGGTTCGAAATAGCAAAGTTCCTGTTAGAAAAAGGACCTGGAGTCAGTGTCGATGTTGTATCATGTCACTTAGCTCAGATTGTGAACGAAGAAGACCATGGGCTCTTGGCATTGGTGATGAATTATCAGCCAGATCCTTCGTACAACAATGGCGAGAGCTTAACAACGTGTGCCCGACTTGGGGATGCTAAATCAGCAGAACTTTTGACACGCGTCAAAGTCCCTAGTCTCAGAGTAGACGAGGCATTTTTAGCTCTCCTCGCTGCTCGGACTATACAGCTGAAGCCGGAAGGTCTTCAGACAGCGAAAATTCTTTTATCGCTAGGCGTTAGCCAGAAGCTCGTCGACCGCGCTCTGCTTGATGGCTTCAACGACCCCATCGGGCAAGTAACGCAGGATTTAGTTGACTTGCTGACTCCATATACCCGCATGTCAGCGGCGGCGACGGGAAAATCTTCGTGGACGTGGCCAAAAGCGGGAACACGGAGTTATTCAAACAACTTGCCTCCCAGCAGCCGGACTTGAACGTTGTCATCCCCGCACTCATTCGATCGCTTGAGGATGAGGAAGAGCTGATTGGATTTCTGATATATCTCGAAGAATGCTCTCAGAGAGGAGACACGCCTCTCCAAGACTTGGTCATATTCTCCGCACTTGTGGAATTTCCAGAGGGAAAGCTGCTAGCGAAACATCTCCTCGCGCACGGCTGCCCAGCAAATAGTAAGACTGATGCTGACCTGGACCAATCCAGCGGAGCAGAGACGATGACTGTGCTCATCTGGGCTCTGAGCCGTGCAACACCAAAGATATCCGAGGAGGTCATAATGGAAATTATCGAAGAAGGCTGTGATGGTTAGTTCCCCACTAACCCTACCAAATCCACCATCTAATAGAACACACTAGCGGAAGTATCATTTGAAACTACAGCAAGACAAGCGACAGCAACACTCATTGCCGGTGCAGCAGGGAGAAACACGATACTAGAAAGACTAATTACTTTGGACGTAGATATCAATCATCGCGACAGAGAAGATCATTCGGCCTTGTTTTATGCGAGTAGAAACGGGCACCTGGAGACTGCTGAGCTACTTATCAAAGCTGGCTCGCAAAGCGATGATGGTAGTCTACATGAAGCGGCGAGAGAAATGCACCCAAAAGTCATTGAGCTGCTGTTGACGAACGGGCATCGTATCAACTATCCTTCCAGTATTCACGCAGATCAAACTTTTGGCCGCACGGCACTAGAAGAGCTGTGTCTGAAAGCAACCTCTGGATCGGATGACTGGAAGAAGAGAGTTTTCCAAACAATTCGACTACTTCTCCCTCAAAAATTAGGAGGAATAACACAGAGCGGCGGTAAAACAATGCTACATCTTGCCCTCGAGAATGAAGACTCGGTAGCTATTACTCGCGAGTTGTTGGCCTTTCCGGTAGTATGGGAGAACATCAACGATATGATTCACTTGTACCAGGACGACCAGGGCTATTTCTATTCACCCACCAAATACGTCGAGCTTCTCTTTGGTGCTGATAATCCCGACAAATGCAGAGATCTTACAACACTGCTTAAAGCGAGAAAATGTGCAGACCGACTTTACGCGCATACGGTTGATCAGCCAGAAGGCGCAGTCGGCCTACCCGATGATGTCGCAGATGCAGTGAATAGGCAGAGACGAGCAGATCACGAGCAACGTGAGGAATTGAAAAGACGAGACGCAATCGCTGCCCACCAACGCGCTGTGGAAGCCGAAGCCACAGAGCGTGATCTAAAGATGCTAAAGGAACGACACGTGATCTTGATGCGCCAACTCAAAGAGCAAGAGAATACCGAAAAGGTAGTCGCACAGAACAAGCAAGCTCTGACGCTTCGTCACAACCAAGAAATTGAGCGCGAGAGGCAGAGCGCGCTCACGGCTGAGAACAGAATCAGAGTTCAAGGGGAGGCTGAGCAAGGGGCTCGCCGTATCGCGAATGCGAAAGCTGAACAGGCAGCTGAGGTTGCGCATCGACAGAATTTGGCGCAGAAGGAATACTCGTCTCTTCAGTCGAAGCTCACGATCGAGCAACAGATCATTAGCGCGAGGGATGCGGCTTCGAGAAATGAATACAAGAGACAGGTTGATTTGTGTGATTATAAGGATGCGAGCGCGAGATATCAAGCTCAGCAGAGAGCTCAGTATCCAAATGTTGGATGAGATGAGGATGATGTGTATAGGTACTGCGAGTAAGTGACAACAATAAATACATACATGTGCTCTATTCCTCCACAGCTACACTTAAGGCTAAATAATATGATATCTCAAACCTACCGCCTTTCCTCACACGGACTTTCAGATCAATGCCGATCAAGGCTGAGGTATACCACTGTCCTCTATCTCAGCCATATGCCCCATTTCCATATTGATCTCCACATTGAATGTTACATCCAGATTAATTTTCCAACATGAAAAGAAGAGTAAACTTGAAACCTCGAGAATCGAAATTCACAAAAAGTTTCAAGCAGATAAGTCAACGGTATCTTTGTGTTCTGATCCCGGGGTACAGATCTAACGCTGACAAAAAAAATCAATTGATAATACAGGGTCCAAAATTATTGCATAGGCTCCATATCTTGAAATCAGTTAACTGCCTCGATATCCTAGCCTGACACCACCTTGGCCCACCCGAATTAGCCAACTACTTAGTGAGCACCTCTCCATGTGTACATGCTCTGCAGTGGCAATAAGACCATCCCACCTGTTGATGCGAATGAGTCAAGTCCTTCATCAGGTTAATCAGTGAGCCAGTCCCGATGTAGATGCACGAGAAAGGTACTTTTACCTGGTATACCACGGTGGGTTGTGTGGGCAATCAAATATCCTACCTGTATGGGGTCGCTTGCCGATTTCCAAGGATTGGTTGCTGCCCGCCCTGTCGCCGAGGCTCAAACAAATCTCACCACATCTCGTCATGCGCAGGTATCTCTTGTCCGTCTTGCCTTCGTCATACAAGCTTGACAACCCGAGCCCGGATTGAGAAACTGAATAGAGCCCAAGTATTGTATCTACCAGCAAGGTAAATGTCCCTCACCAGGAGAAATCATGGCCTCGCTCAAGGAGTTGGTCGAGGACTTTGCCAAGAATGAGCATTTTGAACCCATCGACGCTCTTCCATCTTCGTATGGACATATCAGGGATTTATTGAGAGCAGCGCAGGGAGAGGACGAAAAACTCATTCAACCACTGTATACCAAAGTGAACAATTCATCGGATACAGAAATTTCGGCACTCACTCAACACCCCTATGTATTACTGAACGCTTTACTCACTATAACCATCACCCACGGAAGCATCCCCATGATCTCTCGACTGTTGGCCATAAACCCCTCACCAAAGCCGGATCTTCGAAGATTTCTCAGTCAGCCCGGTACCCTGTTTAGCACGCGAATCACCGCAGCGCAGAATCCAGAACTTCGAGCCCTCATGCTCAAACATGGGTATCAAAAATCGGATCGTCATGGAGTTGCGTTCGACCAGGGATTATACAATGCTATCCTGGGGGAAAGCGAAGACTGTATGGACACCATATCCACGATGTTAGAGAACGGCGCTCAGCCAAAGATGGCGCATCTTCGTGCAGCAATGAAATTTCAATCTATCAGTGTTTTTGAATTGCTTGCCAAGCACTATCCTGTGCAAGAGCTAGAAGATTGCCGATTGCTACACGATGCTGTCGCAGAAGGAAAAGCGGGGCGAGTCACTTATTTGCTCGATGTCGCCCGAGTGAACATCGATATGTTTGCTACAGAACGACCTGAGGAGGAATCACAATTCCCTAATCCCCACGGCCCGTCGACTACTATCGAGCCAAATGGAACGCCTTTACATGAAGCTGTTCGACATGGTAGGAGAGGTATCTTGGAGCTTCTGCTTGAGAGGGGGGCTCGAATTGACATTAGGGATGAGCATGGACGAACACCTTACGACGTCGCGACGAAGAGGAAGAGAAAAGATATTATGGCATGTTTTCCCAAATATGAAAAGGCAACAACTACTATTTTGTCTCGACTCCTGAGTTCCTTTGGGGGAGAAAAAACAGAAGCGGAGTGATGCTCAAACCAGGAGGACACTGAAAGAACTTGAAGTTAGATGTAGATCTTCTTCTTAGGTTGAGAGGAGTTTTGAGAAAGACACAACACGTTTTGGTCACTGTCTGGAAATCGAAATTAAATCCACCACCTTTGAGTATCTTGTTTTATAGTTATATCTTTAGCTTAAGTAGCCTATTTATTGGAGTTATTTTAGTCTTATTCGAGAAGGCTGAGTGGTGATTCTGTGTGACAACCTTGGGATTTTCTATTATAGCAATATGAGTCTCTAGCTACTATACTTTCTCGATTGCAATCCTTAAGATACACCCACTAATAATACTCTAGCTAGTTTATATCTCTCAGGACATAAAGTTATTTCCTCTCGTGCTTCAGAACAATTGGTTCATAGATCTGGTTCTTATCGATGGAAACCTCAGTCGCTATGCTTCGGTAAAGGTCTTAAGTGCTTTGAAAGACAAGACGTTTCTCCACGTGCCCGAGGTACGATACCATAAGATCTCTGCCTACTAGTAGACTCTCAAGAATCAAGATTCGGGAGACATTAGCGTGGATAGCGAGACGTTCTGTTCCAACTGTATCAAGCTGAGGTGCATAAGGGTCTGTGTACTATTATTGTGAAAAACGATCAAATACCCAGTGCTCCTCCCTCGGCATACATATTGAATTGAAGAACTCTGCTTTTTATGCGTCTGAGGTGAAAGGTGTTTACGTCCTTAAAAGATGCATAACTTTCATTCTATAGTGATCATATCATTTATACTCATTTACTAGACGAACAAGTCAAACGAAGGCGGGGGTATTTAAGTCAGCAAAGAATCTATATGACCTTGCCCGGAAACTTGTACAGGAATTCAAAGACAGCGCCCCACCAATTTAGCTGTAAGACTATGTGAGGTTGTGATTAATAGTATAGTCTTCAAATACAATACACCTACTAGTGTCCGCTATGTGTAGGAGCATAGTATACACATCACAAGAATTGAGTAAGTAATCTACGAACAATAAAACTTTCAAATACCTAATACTGACTTCAAGATTTTAGTTGCAGAAATATGTCTATAGACAAAAAGTGGACTAATTCTCGAAGCACAATCTGAGTACAGGCAGGGAAACATCTTGAATCATTCCAGGGGCAACTTGGCCTAAGTACTTGGCGGGCCACCAGCCAGGACCCATGCCAGCAAGATAATTAAACGACAAAACGCCAATAACTCCATAGCAGCCTTGTCCCTTGTCGTCAGAATGAGTTTCATCATTGGTATCCATTTCCAAGCTCGTATACAGGCTGGGCCGTATTGCTCTCTGATAACTTATTGCCGTTTTCCAACGTATGACTATCCTTAATTTCATGGTTATACAGCTCAGCAGGTCCGTATCCGGCGTTCCGATACTTATCGACTGGTGACCCCACGGTACTTGCCATTGGATTGTGCATTGCACGGGAAGTACGGGACGGCGGACGTGACTAGGGGCGCCTCGAGAGTCAGGTTGAGGAGCATGAAGGGCACATTAATTGTGATATTCTGCGTGTTGATCTGGTCTTTCTGGAAGACAAAACTAAGAACGGAGGGGGAAGACACAATCTGGCTAAAACGTGGGCCGTTGATGTTCCACGTGTAGAGACCAAGGCCTGCATTGTAGGTCACTGGCAGCCAAGCAGCGATAGCGCCGCAAGTGCTCTTTGGTAAATCCAGGTATGGGGCCTCCGGAGGCAATGATACGGACAAAGCGGGACCAACCGAAGAATTTCCACTGGCAAGAAGATTATTGATCGTGGATGCGTTGAAAGGCGACGAACCTTCGACGACGTTGATTTTAATATCGAGAAGATCGATCAGTCCTTTCTTGCCGTCATCATCCGGCTCAATTCCTGCAAACGGCCCTCGTTGCGTCGAAATGTTTCCACATATGCGAGTCTGTTCGTAGCCACCAAAATGGAGAGAGCCCTTGATCTTCGATTGCACAGAGCCAATGTGCAATCCAAAAGAGTTTGAAGGTGTCAAGTTGGTAGCCTGTAGATAACCTGGTTCTCTGTACCAGGATAACCCAAAGCGAATGTCCCTACTTGTAACGCCTTGAGAGCGCCACTAGGGTATATCGCCGCAACATCATCGTATGCGACAATAGTAACATTTGGCACAGTGGTCGTCTTTCTGAGGCCACCTGATGTGCCAATATTTATCCGATCTAACGCGGGAATTCCTTGCCTGCCCTGGACTCGAAGTCCACCGTGAGAGTAATCAACGGCTGCTGGGAAATGTATAGCGGATTGCACGGCGGTGCTTGAGCTCTCGACAGCGTACAGACCGGTCGGGGAGGCAAAACAAGGGTCTGGCGATAGAATAACATTGGAACAAATTCTCGGTGTCAAAAGATGTGAGCGGAAGGTCCCTCCAGGATAGAGCGCAACCTGTTGCGCGGGCGTTCCCACGCCGACTTGCACTGCTTGCTATGGTCCATCCGGTCCAAAGCTCTTGCTCGACCAGGTCATGCCAAATGGTGATGGGGGATCCGCTGCAAAGGCCTGAGCGACGAGTATTCCGAGGACCGACACATGGGAGAGCTGCGTCATGACTGCTTAACAGCAGGAGACGCGCAAAGTATAATCAAACTTCTTACAGCAGAGGAAGCGACACTCTCGAGGAGATGGACGCTGAAAAACAGGACCAGGCTAAGAGGAGAAACGGGGAGGTGACATTCTTGAGAAGAGAAATCGCTTCGACTTGTTGTGCCCCCGATGATTACCAGAGCCCGTGGAGGGAGAGGGATGGCACTAACCACCGCACGCCTTCTGAAAGATGCAATCAATCCACAGCTTGGAATCCCGACAGCGTGGTTGAAGCTGCGTTGCGCGATATTGAAAGCGCGGAGAGCCAGAGGAGCCAATGGAACCAGCCCATTGTATGTTACAAGTTGCCCGAATGGGACATCACCTCGCTGCTCTGCCTGCATCCATGTCTTTGAATGCAGTTGGTGTTTCAAGACATGGGGAGATTCAGGCCACGGCGGTGGCGAGGGCGACGGTGACGGGACAAGCAGCTGCTGTGCCGCTTCCTCTGCAGTAGGTAGCGCTCGCAGCTGCGCAGAATCCGAGTTTTGGCCTTCAACATCTGAGTTCTGATGCCGCAGTTTGCCCCATCCCCATCCCCATCCCCATCCGCATGCCGCCAATCCATCGGCATCCCTGCTGATGGCGCCAAGACCCCCGATATATATTTGAGGACATCAGCTCCAGCTCCAGCTCCAGTTCCAGTTCCAGTTTTGCCTTGCATTGCGCTGTGGTCGCTGCCTGTACTGTCAACGAGCTAGACATGCCACTGCAATGCTTCCAGGAACCCAGGGGAGAACCGCGATACAATCACCCTTGAGAGCAGGGGAGGGCCCTCATTCGCGCGTGTACACGATACGCGCTCTGCGTCTTCTGCGTCTTCTGCGTCTTCTGCATCTTCTGCATCTTCTTGCCGCTGCCATCCATGCTTGGGGCTAAGAATAGTCTGTTGCACACCACCAGTACCGGACAAGTGCAGTAGTGGCCGTTGCTTTCCGTTAGTCGCTCGCTCGTTGAGAACTCAGTTAGTGACGGGAGCGGAGCGGTTGGCTGGATGTTGATGTTGTTTGGTCCGTCGTGCAGGCGAAGGCGTCGTTCTTCATCAAAGTCATTATCCCTTACCGATCATTATCATCATCTCCTTCTCTCTTTCTTCCTTTCTTCCTTTCTTGCTTGTTTTTGCGATTGTGATTCCTGAAACCTTGTGCACATCAGACTGTACTTTATTTCCCCAGTTCTCAACATGTACGCCTCGTCCATCCACCTTGTCTCGTTCCTGTGCGCCTCTCTCCACATCGCTGCCGCGACTTCGTCCGACAAAACGGCTCCTCTCTCCTCGGATCGAAATTTACCACAACGCCCCTTCGCTCTCTCACCACCCTCGCAACATCCCATCTTGACTTATCAATCAACGGATGATCAAACCTATCCTATCCACGGCACGATTAACGTATACTCCTACGGCCTCTCTCAGCCCACCGCCGTCACCTATTCTCTCGCATCGCAAGTCTGCATACCCGTCATTCCTGAGCTTCCGTATATTATGGAGGACCTCTGTGAGCACCTTCTTTCCAAACACCTGGACGGAATTTCATTCCCTCCATCATCCGAACCGAACAAGTCTGCGCTCCCAGTCTACGTTGCAGGGAACGTCACGGAACAACTCTACCGATCGAGGTATATGCTAAGTTTATCGCTCAAGTTATCACCACTAGGGTCTAGCACAGAAGGGGTAGCATCATCACGATGGCGGTCGATCATGGCGATGCTAGAGCAGAGTGCGCTGGGGCTGGATAGAACTGCGAAGAAGCGAAGCGGCAAGGGATTGGGGAGCGTCCTGTTGCTTGATGCGAAGGTGGAGGACGTCCATGTGCTTGCCGAGTGGAGGTTCTGGAAAGTTATTGATGGGACGGCGGTGATGTGCGAGAACTAATGAGCCATGATTTTATCTGTGTAACTGTATTCTATTCCCCAACCAGCTTGCTGCCTGTCTGCTCAACCTCGACGAAAGTCTCTCTTTACATAACATCTCTGGACTCCCAGTGACTTCAGTCGCTATCAAGCGAGCCATCCGTTCTACCCAGCGACTTCGGTCTATGTTACGGCAGCTATGCGAGAGACACGGAAATTGGCTAAATAAGTAGGTCCCTCGTCCGACTAAGGTCTCGTAGACTTGATCCTAAACTAGCTGACCTCTCATCTACGAACGATATTCTGAGCTACACGCCCGTCTATTAGTTGGCATACGTATCTAGGAAAGTGGCCACTGAAACTATAGCGATATTTTTAAAAGTCTCGACACCAAACTATCACATATGACCATAGACTGCGGGCAAACAGACTCTCTCAAAAGCTGCAAGGCACCCTAGCGTCAATTTCGTTCGTTTACTAGTATTATAATACTAAGGTCAAGCGCTTGCCTTTGCTAGATTTCATTCTAAAATCCCGAATTCTAAATCTTGAGAGTGATACACCTAGTTCAGAAACCCTTATAACTTTATAAGAATAAAACAAATAGGCAACTAGCTACCTCGTACCCTTTTACTCGCCCAATATCCTAGCTACTATATGATTTAACTAGTTCTTACTCCAATCCAAAGGTTTAAGGTTCTCTATAACCGTTATAATTAAACTCTATATAGCTTTTATCTATACTACTTTCTTAGTATATAGTTCTACCGAGTCCCTTATTTTTAATATGAGTAGCTTTTAGCTTTACTCAGGTGATATTAATATAACTTATAAGTTCCCTAACAGATATATTATAGTTATATAATGCCTTAATACTATACTTATTAGGGTTAAAATATTTAGTTATACTAGTATTATAGACCGAAATAAACCACCTAGTTTATTAGGTATATAATACCAACCCACTTTTAGCTTAGTATTATCTCAATACTAAGTTATAATTTAAGTTCCTAGGTTTTTTTAAGTATAAATAAGACTTTTGTTAATCAAGTATTAACCTTCCTACTAATATACTACTAATATACTACTAATATACTACTAATATTCTACTAGTAGTTTAATATTTGTTTAATTTTATACCTATTTAAACTAATAATATTAGTATATTTGTCTATTAAAACTAGTATTATTTACTCCTACTTAGCTAGTTTATTCTACCTCTATAAACCCCTAGGTACGTATTTTGGCCTACAAATAAATGCCCAGCCTAGATAGGAGTGTTAGGTATGTGTTTTGACCTATAATCAGTCCTCCTTCACTCGCTTCGGCCCTCACACTCGTTCAATACACTCCTTTCTGCCCACCAGCACAACCATACTCGTTCACCATGTTCACCCCAACCCTCCTCACCATCCTCCTCCCCAGTACCCTTATCACCGCCGCAATACTCAAACCACGCATACTCTCCGCCAACGAAGTAATCGTACACAGCAACACTGGCCGCGTATAAATCATGTCTAAAAGCGACTATATCGCCCTCTATACCCTGCCCTCCCGCCCAGCCGACTTCGTCCACACGAACGGCACCCTCCCCTCCAACTCCTCATCCAACACCACGGAATCAACATCCAGCAAAGGTAAACGCTGCACCTCCAGATCCATCGTCTACCAAAACGCAGACCAATACTTCCAAAACTGGGATGTCTCTATGTCCTCGGTCGTCTCCGCCAAGAACTCCCCAGCTTCCGTATCCGTAACCGCCGGCTACGACATCTCAAACTCCCTCTCCGTCAGCACCGGTGCAGATTTCACGCTGGTCCAAGACCTCCTCAGCGTCTCCGCTTCCGTCGATTACTCGTAATCGTGGTCCAGCTCGTACTCCGCACAATATTCGTTTGAGATCCCGGTCGGGAAGTACGGCGCGGTGGTGTCGAACCCGACGACGACAAGACGGTCCGGACGGGTGTTCAAGGGGTGTCTGGGCGAGCAGAAGCTGTCGAGTACGTACTCGGGGGATTTGTATTCGAGCCGGGCGTTTGGGGGGATGAGTTGGGTGGATGGGGTTATCAGCCTTTGTACTGGGGATAACTTTCCGTTGATGAGGTGTCTTGGGGAGGGAAGTTTATAGTGATAGAGAGAACCTTGAAAGCACGAACGGGTGGCGATTGAATGGGTATTGCTGGTAAAGAGTGACTAAGTAAAGTCATGTGAACAAGCGTTTGGCGTCTTGGCACGTAGGCACATATATCTACAGCCCTCGTCAGCCCTCCTAGATAGCTCATCAGACATGAATGAATAGAGTACGTAACCCGCACCTATTTTGTGCCTCAACCTTCATGTGTGAACCTGAATTGAGTTACCGAGCGCAACCAACAGGTATGCCTTGAGAGCAGTTTCTTCCCTTCTACCTTGTACTGGATTTGTTGATCGTACCCAGCTTGCGGAACTATCAGATTGTGAGAATAAATACACCTTGCTCGTCTGCATGAACCATTGGTAGAAACATGACGAATGGTTACCTGAGAGGCTGGAATTGCCAAGCCCAACTTAACTTGGAAGCAAAAAGAAGAGCAAGCAACGTCGGCATTGATCATTTTTCCCCAGGGGCCAAGAGAGAGAGAAGAAACGATTTATGATTTTGGCTAATTAATCGATTTCTAAAATCCCAAGGTATGTCGACATAGTGTTGGCATCCAATCCACTACGCGCAAGGGAAATTGCCTTTGCGGGAACCTTTCTCCCACCCGCGAGAGCCTCAGTGAATGTGCAGACAGGGAATCTGACTACCCCAGGAGTCTTGAGGGAGAACTCGTACAATCCATCCACTAAATCTGGGTTGAGAGGATCAAGGACTTCTGTTGGGGGGTTGCCGTCGACGTCATTTTTGTTGCCGTTTGCTTTGTATGTGCTGAGAGCACTATAAGACGTCTCGTTAGCGAAACTGGTCCAATTTCTTTGCCAGATAGTATCAGATGGGAACTGGGGGAAAACATACCCTGCTACGAGATCTGCCTTAGTAAGACCACCATAATTCTTTCCGTTAATGGCCTCTGCTCCTTTGAGTGCTGAGAGCTGATTGTCCGTACAGACATCAGGCTTGCATACATTACTTGCCGGGTTGCAGTAACCCGCCTTACAAGTTTGTGCGGTTGCTGTTGCACCAACCAGATAGTAAACCGAACTGTCGAAACAGACTTCTGTGTTGGCACGATCCTTTTCATCGATGCGAAATTGTTCTGTAGTCCACGCTGTAGATGAGCAGGGTATTCCCGTTTTCAGGACAAATGGCCACTGTTTCTCTTGAGAGAGTGATTGCCAGATCATAGGAATGATGACCGAGTGAATAGACTTGGATACCAGGCCCTGTATATCGATGTCTGGTAAGGGAGTATACGCGTTCCCCAGCACTCCACCATTCGTTATTGCTGCATGAAGAACTGGGATACTGTCCCCAGAGCCGTCAAAGAGATGCGATTGCTATGTTTCATTAGCTTGCGCGAGAGCTGAACTAAGCTCATCAAGCAGGACCACTTACATAAGCAGAGATTGATGAATACCACTTTGTAACAATTTCCCCAAGGTTAAATCCTAGCTCTTTTGTCATATCAAACGAAGAAACTTTGGCAGAATCTTTGGCAATCGTAATTCCGCTTGATACCAATGGGTTGATGGTATCTTTGACCGTGGACAAAGTGTTGGGGTTTGCGCCCAAATAGGAGATCTTCTTTAAAACAGCATTCCACATTGGAGCAGCAAATAATGCAAAAGCGAGCCCGAGAATATCGAGCATTATTTTGAGAGACAAGTCCTCCTTCGGTACCTTATTGAAAGTGTCCGCAATTGCTCCCAGCTGATTGCCGATGGTCGTTTGTGCGTTGCCAATGCCGGTGTAAAAGTTCCAAATGATCTGGACACCTATTAGCTTAGCATTCAAATTATTGATTGTTTCTGCGAAAACTTACGTTATTCAAGCTCACGAAAGAATTGATGACCATATAGCCAGCCGGAGCATAAGAGTCTTGGCATAGGCGATACTCGGTACATCCTGTATTTATCAATTGACAAACTCAAAGTTAGAAAGATACTCTGTGGAATACGTACCATTGTTGGCCACCGTAACATTACAGTCCATTTGCTCAGTGAGGTGAAAGAAGTCGCTTACGTCTCGACTGAAGCCGAGGGCATTGGTAGTCCTTCCTGTCCAACGGGAAATCGCATCCGTCCAAGCAGCTTCTGTATGCACTTCGGACCATCTTATCGAAGAGTCTATACCTGCACTTGTAATGGCCGGATTGGTACATGTATCCTTGGTCCAGTCGCCTTCACCTGGGACTGGGACAAAAATGCCACCGGGCAAATAACCAGGCACTAGGGGAAGGCCAGGATCACTGATAGCTCCATCATCGCCAGTGACATCGCCGGCGATGGGTCCACAGGTGTTGTACCAACTGTTTGCGTCGTTGGTCTCGGTGCCGAAAACGCTATGGAGATCTGCTCTCTTGTCTCCGTTCTAAAAAGCCTGTTAGATTGACGCCTTTGTGCCCCTGCTGTAACAGGAGTAGAAAGAAAGATACTCACGAAATCGGGGAAGTGCTGGCACTGGCCCGCCACACTACCAGCATAGGCAAGATCGGGAGGGTTACTCCACGCAAAACTGGACCCGGCTGCGGCCATGCGCCCGTTGTTATAATACACAGAAGCATCGCCACTGAACTTATCGACCCAAATCATGTCGGCTCGGCCGTCTCCATTCACATCAGCGAAACGGAGGTTAGCACGATCACGACCTTTCGACAAAGCGATCTGAGATTGATAGGACCAGCTGCCGTCGGTCTCGTGAACGTAGCCGGATGCTCGCCCGTCCTTCTCCAAACAGATGTAGTCTGCCAGCCCATTTCCTGTATATATACATCAACACTATTCTTGTAAAGAACATATCATCCACAACACAATAAGGTCAATACATACCCGTGAGATCAGCCATCTGAACAGCAAGATCCTTCACCCCGAGGCCACGCTTCTGGGCGCAGTTAACAGCAGCTGGAGCTGTCGTCTCTGCCCAATCAAAGCCCCCAGCAGTACTCTTGTTGATCCATATTCGAAGACGATTTGAGTTAGCGGGGTCGGTCCAGAAGATATCCATCTTCTTATCAGTATCGTAATGCGCAAGATGAAGATCCCTTCGATCAAGGTTACCCGCTCCATGGACAGAGGGTGTGAACATAGTTGTAATAGAACTCCAGTAGTTTTGGCCAGCAGAGATGAAATTTTGGCCACCGTTTTGGTAGATAGTCATCAAACCCGTTGACTGAGTCCAAATATAATCATCTCTTCCATCACCTATATTGTTATAGGTTAGAAACTTCGTTTTGAACAGGACCGGGTAGTTTTGAAATACCTGTCATGTCGCCATACTTGTCGCCGTCGGCCTTGGCCTTTGTATGCCCTGCGCCAACATTTTTCCAAACATTCATGCTGAACTTGTGTTTGGTACCATCGACGACTGTGATACTATTAGTATTTCATCAAGCAAATAGGCTAGAAGATATATACCGTGCTGCATGTAAATATAATCCTGAGGGGCCCCAACACCAAAGGTATTGGAAATCCCATAGATTCTGGCAAAGTGGATGCGATCCCGAGTTGCTGTAGTTCCAAATCCACCTATATGCGTTGGACCGCTGGTCTGACCACTCAAGAATCCCTGGTGGAAGGCAAAGTTAAGACCACCACCCGGTCTTTTGATACAGCTACGGCCGTTCGTGTAAGTGGTAGTTGCACCCCCGTCGGCTACCCACATCCAGTCATCGCGGCCCTTCAACACCAAGTCAGCTATCCAGATAATTGGGCAACAACCGTTAATAACTTACATCACCATTGATATCTTCAAAGCGTGTGCCAGCAAGATCACCCATGTTCTTGCCGGTAAACACCAATCCCAAAGACTCCCAGTACTCTGCGGCATTACCAGTTCCGCCACTCCTCCACGCATAAGCATCGCCATTTGGCGAAAGACCAATGAAATCAGCGCGACCATCGCCATCCTAAGAAGTTTGGTTAGACTTACATTCTGAACAGAAGCAACGAAGGGGAAACCTACAATATCAGCTAGTCTGATCTGTGCTTGAGGATAATTGGCATCTACAGCTTTGATCAGGCCGAGGGAAGTAAATGTCGGACCGAGACCGCTTGCTGGAGTCCCATTGCCGTTGTTGTGCGATGCATACACGTTGCCGTCTGCCGCGATGCAAACGAGGTCATCTAAGCCATCTCCGTCCAGATCAATGAACACAACCCCCCGAGGAATACATGTGCCGCCAGGAGTTAGATCGACGATCTTCGTAAACTTGCCGTTGCCGTCATTTCTCCAGACACCGTAGGCAACCACCCCGTCGGCTCGAGTGTACCACTCTAACAGATCGTCTCGGTCAGATTGAAACAATCTCGCGAAGAAAAATTGATCTCGATCGTAATCGCTGGTAATACTTAGAATGTTACCCATACTAGTAGAACCGTGAATGTAGAAACCATCATCGGCTCCACTGCCTACTTGAGTTTTAGCTCCAACAGAAATTCCATCACCATATGGCTTTTTGCAGGTAGTATCAGTAGTAACGGCAACCCCAATTTCGGCCGAATACTGTGGCGCACTTATCTTGCCTTCTGTAAGCGCCTGAGATATTGCATTCCAGATGATAGACGCCATCTTCTTGAAGCCCACCTCGTTAGGGTGTATGTTATCAAAGTAATCGGTTGCGTGGCTTAACCATCCGCTCGCCTGGCTGTTCGGCGGGTCCTAGTGCAGAAAACTCTAGTTAGCTCACTTCTTGTAACCAAGCAGGAATGAAAAGGGCCTCAGGAAAGCACCTCTTTGGTAGCTCTCCAACCCCTTTCCACCTGTTGCTAGGATGAAATGCTCCTTAGCAGAAAGAAAACGTAACATAACATACTATATCCGCAAGTACGATACGTTTACCAGCACTGCGGTAAGTTGTAACAAGCTGACGCAAACCAGTATTGACAATGGCGCGATTTGCAGTCGCTGTAGGATCTGGATTGTCAAGGATTGTCGTCAAGATAACACATGTATCGGAGCCAATATTTGTCCAGAGATCGTCGATCAAAGACTTGACTCTGTTTGCAGCGTTGGGGATATCAGTAGAGAGAGAACAATCATTTGTCCCAATATTGATGACCACCACATTGGGCTTGAACTTGTACGATAGTTTTGAGAAATCGTGTGCCTGGGTGATGACTGCACCCGAGACTGCTTCACAGTTCTGAAGATAGTTAATAACATTGTTTGTAGACTATGATGCTGTGAAAATGACTTGCATTGTCCTTCATGGCACCACAAGACTTTGTGCCAACCATATTGACCTCATGACCCATGAATCGTGCCTGGTCTCTCAAATTCTTTTTGAAGCTAAAGACAAATTTAGCTTTGGTCTACCACGCTCCGGTTCCAGACTATTCGACATACCCGTTTCCATTGGCCGAGCCATATCCGAATGCAATCGAGGCACCATTTACCATGATCCTCAAATCGACCTTGGCTCTCTGAACCAGATGTGGTGATTTAAAAAGTTCCTCATACCCAGACAACTGCGTAATGTTGTCCGAATTTGGAGGAATTGGCAAGCGGGGGTCAGGTCGATTCGGAAGAGCGTGAACAAAGGTGCTTGCTGATAGCAGCGCTCCCAAGAAAGGGGAAAGAGATTCGTGGAACCTCATATTTCTGGGTTTCTTGCAAGCTGCCCCGTTTGCGTGATCGAAGGTGCGAGCATCGTGCGAGGAAAGCTTCCCTTTATAAGAAGAGAAAGCGAGCAATCAATCATCGCATCGCTAACCACGCTCGCAGATTCCCAATGCAAAATTGACAGGATCGCAACTTCAATGTTTGCTGTAGCCGGGCTACTCTGAGATTCGCTCGACTATACGAGGAGCCTTTGCTTGAAATCCTTCAAATTTAATTGTAGGCCTTGGCATCAAGTACCATGTCACGGGAGGGGTTCGTAGGATCATGGGTTTCGCTTCTGATTTGCTATATGGGCACTGTCAGTGAGCATTCAATTGGTAGCTGCAGACCTGTGCATACAATTTACATGCTGAGACCGCTCTTTCTGGAAGCCGAACAGCAATTAACGGTACCTCCGTACTTGATGTTCGTGTATCGTCCGGAATAGCGACGGTCTAGACCAGATTCACCAATCCATCTCAGGCACGTGCCGCACGTGGTCGCGGCACAGATAAGTGGAGTTGACCAAAGTAGCTAGGTAGGTAGGCTGGGGTAACACAGTACTACTACGGTATCGGGGTAATAATTGTAACTTTGCTTCTAGCAGTTTCCACACTTACTAGGGCTTCTACCCAATAGAGTTATAGAATTCAGCTATTTGATACCTGCTTGGGTTTAGGAAGATCTGTGGAGAATTACAATTATTGCCCCTGATACGAAGTATACTACTGTAGTGCACGGAGAACGTGGTCAAACGTCTGGGTAATACTAAGTACAGTGGGGTGCGTGCCCTGTATAGTCTCCCTGTACTCCTATGTTGCGATAATAATGCAGCCAAGCCTTCTAGATATTTCTATAAACAAGGGTGTTTTAACCAATAGGCCAATCAGGCTCCATAAAACATTACTTATATAGGAAATACCCGCCTAAAGTCTTGACTGCATTATTTCCCTGGTATAGAAGTACTCCTATATTGCGCTAATAATGCAGCCAAGCCTTCTATGTATTTCTGTAAGCAAGGGTGTTTTAACCAATAGGCCAACCAGGTTCCATAAAACATTACTTATATAGGAAATATCCGCCTAAAGTCTTGACTGCATTATTTCCCTGGTATAGAAGTACTTAGAGTCTCAGGAGCCTTGGAGGGCTGACGCCTCCTAGGACCCTAAGATACAGCCCTGTAGTTCATCGGTTCGGCGACCTGGAGTCATCCTATGGGTTTGACATGTATACAACATAAGCTGCGATATGAATATGACTCGTTTTTGAGCCGTTGCATGGTTTTGCTGCCATCACATTTCGATGGGGGTTGGTGATAATGCTTACTTCCACTCTCCACGCCAAGGCCTATATTTTTTCAACACTCAGTCCAGCAGAGGACTGTGGGCGGGAGGTATGCATACACTTGCTACTTAAACCCATATTCTCCTGGTTGCAATTGGAGCACCAAAAATTCAAGTTTCTTCATCACCCACACATTCGTTTATTCGTTCATCACTTTCCGTCGTTCTTTTCAATCAACACACACTCGTTTTCCATAACTCTACAGTAACACAATCGACACCATGCGTTTCTCTACTCTCCTATTCGCTTCTATTTCCATGACTTCGTCGTACGTTGCGGCCCAACCTCTTCAAAATTGAATTCCTAGCACAACTAACACCCCCCCTCCACAGAATCGTCTTTGCAGACACGCACTACAGCTGTCTCTGCGTCAACTCCATCTCAGGCTCAGTGCGTACACTCCACACCATCAAAACCAAGACCGCGGCACGGCACAGAACGGAACGGAGCGTGAGCGCTAATGCAAAAAAAAAAAAAAGGACGTCTACAACGCCTCACTACTTACCCAGACTAGGTGCGTATATGAAAAGTTGGAAAAATCGCCTACATCCATAACCACTGGGGGCTTTTGGAGTGTCTGACGAACCGAAACTGGCCTTGCGGAAGAGAGATTTCAGGAAGTCGTTCGGTCAATTACGGTTACTGGGAGGTGCCCAGAATATACATTATCAAAATGCGGAGGATCTGAACGCTTTCGTTCCCTACTTATGTGATTCTTGGTCGAATTCTGAGTAAAGTTTAGACAGGGGACAGTTTGTGTAAAACTATTGTTATTTTGTGAACGAGTGCTACATAGTTTTAAGCACAAAATCCAGTATACAAGAAAGCAAAACGTTACTTATCTACCGAAACCTATTACTTCCTTTGAGACCTATTTTACCCATAACAAATGTAAACAAGTAAAGAAACCAAAGACTAGCAGCCAAATAAGAAAATATAAAAGCTATCTAAATAAGTATGAATACGTCTCGACCAAGTGCTATATGTACCCTAAATCCTCAGAACACCGTTTTAAACCCCCCGACCAGAGTGCTAAACGTAACAGTAGTAAACACTAAAGCCATAAGCAATAAGATCTAAGCAAATAACGAAAGCAGAAAAGAAAATAATGGTGTTTTCGGAAATGTCGGCACTACGATCGAGCAAGTCCTAGTAAAAAGAGACGTAAAAGTACAAGCAAGAGCCACTATGTATAGTGGTCCAAAATATAGCTAGATACTTTCTTATACGTTTCCAACAGAGGCGACGAGAATAGTAGGTAGTTGTTAGTCTTTAAGATTCAAAACTTAAATAGGGTCGAAGGAGATCTGGCTCTTGGGAGGCGTGCACGTTGAAGAGGTTTTAGTATAAGTATAAATGACCAGAGGTAGATACCGTATTCGTTTGACAGGAGTGTCCGGAATTAATACATTTACTTTACTAGCGATAAATTTGACGAGCGAAGAAGAGGTCGAGGAGGAGAGAGCGAGAGCTAGACTATATAAGTGTACGCCAAAAAAAATCGATTTCTCACCTTTATGAAGAAGAGGTTTGGGAACATGGACTTTACTCCTCCAAGCCCCACAAAGCTGCCAAAAACGCATACAACACTTTTTTTGGTCACGTGACTTTGTGAAAATCGACCACAAATCGACTAATTCTTATCCTTTCGTTTTAAAATTAGAGCTACGGCAGTATAAGAGTACTAGCTACTAGGTAGTAGTAGTGCATCGAGTACTAGCCTAGTATTGTGGCCTCAAAAACACAAATCCACGTGTTTTGACGCGTTTTTCGACCTTAAAACAATAGACGCGCCGCCTAGCTCCCCCCCGGGGGACCTAAATCGAACCCCTAGGGCCCAGTATCCGGATACTGACCCTATAGACGATATTCAAGACCTCCTAGCCCTACTTAAGAGCTCCCAAAACCCTTAAAAACCCACTCAATTCGGGGTCGACTTATCTAACCCCCTTAGGGCCACCTTTTAGTTTAAGCCTTAATTCGAGCCTTAATTCGAGCCTAAAATCCCAGGCACTAAACGCCGGCGCCACGCCTAGGAACTAATTCGATAATGGAATCGCCCTAGGACCTAGGACCCCTAGGACCCCTAGGACCCCTAGGCTATAGAGCCCTAGGACACTAAAACAGCTATACTCCTAGCTAGGGATCTAATAGTTAGGGTATCCACCCTAATAAAGAACCGCTAGGAGCAAACCCGGCTACTCGATTTACTCTCTATTTTTAGGGAGTATACTAAGAAAGGGGACCTATTTAAGGCTTCTACTATTATTACTTCCTAAATCTATAATATCCGGACAGCCACCTAGCAGCTTTAAGCTACTGCCCGGACCCTCTAGAAGCCTTAGCTAGTAATTACCAAACAGACCCCTCCCACCCCTAATACTAGTACTACTAGTACTAGTAAAACCTACGCAGCCGCCGCCGCTACCGACACCCCCTCTAAATGGGTCGAAGTTTCGTACAAAACGAACGTAGCTAAATCGGCTAAATCAGCTTAATTAGCACTAAATCCGCATTCTTCGAAAAATACGAAAAATCCAAAAATCGAAAATAGGGTTACTTTAGTACTAGAGAACCCTATCCCAAACCCTCCACCCAAAACCTTCGACCCTATAGCCCTTAGGAACGCACTTAATTAGGCCTTCTCGGATAAGGGGGTAAAGGGCCCGGTAGTAGCAATTATTATAAGGTTAATGACCGGGCATATTACTATTACTACGACCCCTACCTTTAATACCGACTACTTCCTTAATAAGAAGTAAATCTAGTAGGGAGTTATACCGTTTACTAGGGCCTAAAAGCCCGAAACGTAGTATAAAGTCGTAGTACACGGAATCCCTATTTCGGATTTTAATATCCCTATAGGAATAGACCTCCTAGCCGACGAAATTAAGACCTTTAACCCGGGGCTCTCGGTAGTAGGCAAGTCCTATTGGATTATATCCGAAGAAAACCGGGCAAAACAGAGGCTAGGGTTAGTAGTAGTAGTATTTACTATAGAAGCCTAGGCTCAAAAAGCTCTAAAAGGCCTAGTTATCGTAGGTACGACTACCGTTACCCGGAAATACCACCCTACGGCAAGTACTACTTAGTGTACTAGGTATAGGGCTTTTGGGTATATCGAAAAGTACTATAAAAGAGGCCCCGGTGCCTACTTTATAGGGGATAACACGCCACCGAATAACACTACTGCCCTACGTGTAAAACTAAGGGTCGGAAATGCCCTCATTTAGTGCCGAAATGCACTAATTGTCAGGGTAGCCACCCTGCTATAGACCCGGGCTACGAATACTCCTAAGCACTCTAGCCGAAATAGCCTAGGCCTACTATTACGACCCCTATATAGATTTAGGGGCTAGTATTAGGGTACTATAAGTAAACCTATATAGGAGCGCCCCGGCCACGGAGAGTGCCCTAGACTAAGTAGTATTACTAGGTATTAACCTAATAGCTATCTAGGAACCCTAGGTTTACCCTAGGGCAAATAGCGACTACTCACTCAATACCCGGTTAGTAATCCACTAATCCTATACCTAAATCCTCCCACTTCACGGTTCCCTTCGCCCTAGGGTTCTATACTACGTAGCTAAGAAAATAACTACTAGTATTAGTATAGCCTAAGAATCGCCCTAAGACCCGGACTGCCTAGTTCTAGATATTCGTACCGGGGCTTTTAAAGCCTAGGTTATTAATATCTATAATAAGAAAGCCTAAGGGGACCTATACCCACCTACCCTTACTACGGATAGGGGTATAATACCCCCCTAGTAGGGAATACGATTCTATTAGGGGATTTCAATACCTACTACCTATAGTAGGACCCCCTCCACGCTAAATATCCTAGGGCGGATACCCTAGTAGAGTGGTTCTTTCAAAATAACCTACTACTAGCGAATAACCCCGGGAAGGCACCTTTTATAGGCCGGCTACTATAGAATATCCTATAGTAATCGACCTTACCCTCTATACCCCCCCCCTTATCGACCGGATCTAGGACTGGCAGACTATCCCTAACCTAGGGTCGGACCACTACGGCATCCTATTTAATATTATGACTAGTACTAGTCCTAGTACTAGTAGTAGTACTAGATTCGATACTAAATCCGCCGACTAGGAATACTTCCGACGTGAAATTACGTCTAAAGCTATAAGTTCGTTAATTAAGACTCAAATCGACGAATTGATAGCCTTAAGCGTTTCTTCGGAAATTTCGAAAAATCCCCTTTTAGTCGAAATATATAAATCAGACCTCCACTAAAAGCTAGATTAGCTAGCGGACGACTTTACTACGCTAGTAATAGACGCTAGTACGGCCGCTATTCCTAAATCGGTTACTACGGTTAAATCAAAGCCCTAGTGGAACGAAAACCTTCGTAATTTACGAAGATCGATAGCTTACTATAGTCGGAAATCGAAGAAAGACCCTTCTTACGCTTAGGACTACTCCGACTTAAAAACCCTCTATTTTAACGCTATAAAACGCGCTAAAACAGACCACTAGAATAGCTTCCTAGAGAGAGAAGACCCTAAATCGATTTTTAAGGCTATATCGTACACTAAGGACGTATTTATATAGCCTATTCCCGATATAGTCGATTCTTCGAAAAATACGAAAGAATCGGATTTTAGAGGCAAATACGAAGCCTTCCGTTCTACGCTATTCCCGCCCCCTCCGGAAGCCCCCCCGGTCGATTTAAATAGCTACCAAGCTAGCCCTAGCTAGGATTGGCCGGTTCTTTTAAAAATCGAACTCTAAAATACTTATACGTCTAAAATCAAGGGCAAAACCCCCGGGCTAGACAATATCACTTAGGAGATTATAACCTAGGCGTATAACTCGATCCCGGATTTGTTTTTTAGGGTATACTCTACCCTACTTAACTACGGCTACCACCCCTAGTGCTAGAAATAGGCTACCGGGGTAATACTCAAAAAGCCGGGCAAACCCGACTACTCTCAGCCAAAAGCCTATAGGGTTATCTCACTACTTAACTACCTAGGGAAGGTATCCGAACGAATACTAGCCTAGCGCCTAAGTTACCTAGCCGAAACGACTACCCTACTCCACCCTTCTCAAATAGGGGGTAGGCTAAAGAAATTAGCTATTGACGTAGCCCTACTACTAGTAAACGAAATCGAATAAAATAAGCTCTTAGGGCTTAAGATAACTACCCTATTCCTTAACGTAAAAGGGGCTTTCGACCACGTAGCTAGGAATTAACTCCTAGCTATCCTCTACCGGCTAGGGCTCCCTAAAAGCCTAGTAGAGTAGGTATCCTCGTTCCTATCGGATCGCCTACTAAAGCTCTCTTTTAACTCTCTTACGGAAGAGTTTAAGACGATAAATACGGGTATCCTATAAGGAAGCCCTATCTCCCCTATCCTCTTCCTAATCTATATTAGGGATCTATTTAGTACTAGAAATAGTACTACTTATATCTCTTATATAGACGACTTCTCTCTTACGGTAGCTTCTTCTAGTTATAGTCGAAATATCTATTTACTAGAGAAGGAACTAGGGAGATTAGTCGACCTAGGAACCTAAAACGCTATTTCTTTCGATATAGCTAAGACGGAGCTTTACTATTAGACTAGGGCTAACGCGGCTAAGCCCTACTCTATTCTCCTCCCGGGGGAATAGTACTAGAGCCTAAAAGCCTAGTTAAGTGGCTCGGAGTCTACTTCGACGGCGGGCTATCGTTTAAAGAGTATATAGGGATTAGGGCTAGCTAGGCTAGGTCAGCTTTTGACCGGATATCTAGGCTAGCTAATAGTGAACGGGGTCTTACCCCTTTACCCTCCGCTAGCTCTACCTAGCCTGCGTAGTTAGCGTAGCCGACTACGGATCGATCCTTTAGTGGCGGGGCTAAGTCGGCCTTATCCAGCCCTTAGAGGCTATTTAAAACTAGGCTACCCGGCGTATCCTAGGGGTCTTCCGGACAGCGCTAATAGTCCCCTTAGAACTAGAAGCGGCCCTACCCCCTCCGAAAACTAGGCTAAATTCGAATATACGCCAATACGCACTTAGAGCCTTAAAGCTAAGTCAAAATCACCTAATTCGACTCGAAATTACGAAGCTAAGAGAAATCTTCGCTGAAAACGAAGAATTAGCTTCGAAATTTACGAAGCCAATCTAAATTAAACGTATTTATACGTCAATTAAGGGATTAGTAGGGAATAGCCTAGAGTCGATTCAAGCCTTCAAATACCCCCCCTAGAGACGCCAAATACCCTACCAAATCCAAATCGATAGGGGTACTAAGGAAGAAGCTACGGCTAGGTATTAGCTACACTTAAGTATACTAGAACCTAATACTACTACTAGTATTAGTAGTAGTATTTGGTCGATTTATACGGATGGATCGCAAATCCTAGGAGGCCTAGGAGTAGGGGTGGGACTAGTAGCCTATAGGAACCTCCCTAGGACCCCGGAATATACTAGAAGCTGGAACCTCGGGCCCGGGCAAATAGTATATAACGGGGAACTAGAGGGGATTACTAGGGCAGTCGAATACGCTAGTATAATAGCTCTACCGGGCGACTAACTCAATATCTACTCGGATAACTAGGCAGCTATTCTTCGACTCGCTAGGATCTCGGATAGGCCCGGCTAAGCGTACCAAATCCGGTATATCGAAGCTAGTAGACTAGTAGTAGCTAAAGGGGCTACTATTACTATTAGCTGGGTACCCGGGCACGAGGATATCCTAGGGAACGAAGAAGCGGACACCCTAGCGAAGGAAGGGACTAAACGCCCCCCCGAGTCGGATATTTAAAGCTTCGCTTTCCTAGGAACGAAAATCTAGAGGCTAAAAGCCTAGGAGTGGGCCCTAGTAGCCTAGGACTATAAGGAACGAACTCAAAAGTCCCCTATTAGGAACCCGGCATCCTACGCTAATACCTACCCGTGGCGGTATAGTAAGAAACTTTTTCTACCTATAGGGGTAGGTCGATAAATAGCTAGTGCGTTTTACTAGCTCAAAACCGGATATAGATACCTTAAAAGCTTCCTATTCCGGATAAAGCGTACTATAAATAATCGATACTAGTGCGGCCTCCCCGAATTAGCTTATTACCTACTACTAAAATACCCTCTTTATAATCTAGAGAGGAGTATAGTAGTAGAAGGCCTCGGGACCCGGACCCTTACTCTACTACTCTTACTCTATACCCGGATCGGGATCGAATTTACCCTAGGCTTTATTTAGAGTACTAGGGTATATACCCGAAGGTGGCACCTAGCCCGGAGTGAAGAAGAACCCTAGGGGGTACACTTGACTCGACTCACACCTAGCCTACCCTAGACCTTCACACCCAACCTACCCTAGACCTTCACACCCAGCCTACCCTAGACCTCAAAACCTAGGTTTCGCCCTTTTTGACAAATTCCGACCTTCACACCTAGCCTACCCTAGACCTTCACACCTAGGTTACCCTAGACCCCAAAAACCAAAAGTCGTATTTTAGATTAAAATCGACTATAAATATAAGTTAGAACGTTCGAAATTTTCGAAGAATCAACCTTACCTTTCACCTTTCTTTTATACTATAGTAGGCTATAAGAGCCTTAGGAAGGGCTTACTACGTAGACCCGGGGAACGGACCGGGCATAACTCTATACTTTAAAACAAAAACTAATTAAAATTAAAACTATATATTAAATTAATTTACTAGCTAGCTAGTCGTCCTATATAGTTATAAACGAATATAAGACGTTAAGAGGGAAAGAAAGAAAAAACTAGTAACTATATAGCAAAAGGCTTAAAGTTATTATATTTTTAATAGATTAATTCTTAGTAGAAATCAACGTGATTTGAAAATGTTATATAGAAAAAAGTTGCGTTATAAGTATCCGATCTATCTGCTAGTAATGGCCACTCCCTCTCTGTCTGCAGCTATCATCATCTGTACAGCTGGCCGATTCATGCAACGGTCCCACCAAGCACTCAAAGCTTCGCGACTAGTAATAATTTCTCCGTATCCACAGGCGAAGAGCCTTTGGATCAATGGAATATAGTAGATATCCACGAGGGTAAAGTCATTTCCAGCCATATGATCTCTGTGTTGCAAGAGCCGTTCTGCAATGTCGAAAAACATCTCGATCGACCGCACTGCATCTAACACGACAGCGTCGTCGGGAGGCAAACCCATGAACCTTTTCGCAAATTTCTCGAATGCGATTCTACCTGCAGGCTCTGCAAAGTAGATCATCTCTACACACTGCGCCTGGTCGAACAACGCCGCAGCTTCGATATCGGTGGCGGGGGGTAAAAGTGGAAAGGAGTACTTCGTTGCGAGGTATTTGCAGATTGCACGACTCTCGTAGAGGGTGAACCCCTCGGCGGAAGTTATCACTGGTATTTTCCCCACGGGTGGCGTTTCGTGTGTTCTTTGGCCTGGGTACAATAAGTATCATTAGCTCCCACAGGAATTTAAAGTTGTAGGCCGGAGAGCAAATGTTTAATGTGTGAGAAGATATGCCGAGGCTTGATAGTAGTAGTATATACATTTTGCTCACAAAAGCAGGAGCAGCCACCGTCTTCCAAGAGAGATAGCTCACGCACCTTTTGCTCCCCTTTGCTCAGGTTGACAAGTACGAGTTCGTAATCCGTAAAGCCACCTTCGGCAAGAGTCAGGCGGACACGGTCGGTATTGGTCGAACCGCGAGAGCCATACAAAGTAAAAGCTGTCATTTTCGAGCTGTGCAGTAGCTTCGATGCGAATCCGGAGCTATTTGTGAGCTTCGACATTGTGAAGTACTACTCATTTCACGAAAGATCACGCCAGCCATTTGTTATATAGTACTTTTGAGCAGAAGATATCCACCGACACTGTGAGCTAGGGGTACTACATACAAAGCCCGAACCTACTCACTCCTACCGAGACAACTGGGATTCGGAACGCATCCACACCTCGATGAAGAATAGAGCTCTCTTTTCAAACAGCATGTGATTGGTGGGCTCGCTTTTGCTACCCAATATAGTTAGCGCTGATCCCGACGTCTGGTCTTCCTAAGTCTCAACTAGTTGACTATTTAAAGCGAGTCGGACTCGCTTTCCCCGTAGTCCAGCTGATAAGTACTAATCCTAGATTATTTGATTCGCCTGCTCGGGTTTATTGCTTGCCACGATCCTGCCTCGTCCGCCTGCTTGTCTGAGTATAATTGCGCAACAAGCCCGATTGAGCCACCCCTTGTCGAACGATGACTGGAAACCTTGTCGCCAGCAAGCGGAATAAGGAGTACAGAACCAAGGTGAAAACTGGTTGCGGAACCTGCAGGTTAGTTATAGCGGATAAATCCCATCACCGGTTTACACATCAAGCCTGTAAATGGAGACGGGAGGGTGGCTCATTTTCCAGTGATTGTGCTCAACTAGTGATAGAATTAGGAAGGTGAAATGCCCAGAGAACAAGCCGTTTTGTAACAAGTGTGTCGATACTGGTCGTACTTGTGACGGCTACGAGTCCGCCTTCAGAATTTTCACCAGTCACACCATTGATAGCGCTCGTACTGCCAGCATCAAGTCAGACATTGGTTTACAACCAATTCGGCGCCACTTGACTGAGATTTCCTCTCAGGATATCAACCTTCTCAATCGTTACTTCTCAACAAAGACGTTGTTCGACGTAAATCTGGGCTGCGATGAAGAAGCCAGGCAAGTCCTTCAAGCCGGCTTGACTGATCCGCATGTACAACAGGCAATATCGTCTCTTAGAGCTCTTCGGGACGATCTCGAGACTTCCGGAGACGGCCCTGCGTCTATCGCCCAGCAGTCGCCAGGCTATCAATATGGTCTCCAGCAATACATTATGGCCTTGGGGGTCTTGCATCTAACTTGTCATCTCCGGGCTCCAACGGATTGAAGTCGGCATTGCTTTGCTGTCAGATCTTCATCAGTATTGAGCAAGTGCGGAAGAACTACGCTGCTATGGCCCAGCATATCATTCGAGGGCTTGGAATCATGCACGAGTATCGGGCAAGGCCGTATATTGTCACTGCGAATAGATTGGTGCCAGCACGCCATGATCAACTACCCTTCTTGGATGTTTTCATCATTAAGCTGTTTGCTGCGCCGTGTAAATTTGCAGATACCCCTGCAACAGCCGATTTGAGTGGGACGACGTCGTCTTCGTGTTTGGTTTCTCATCGTCAAAACCATGCCAAAGCCTGCGATCTTCGCACGATTGTACCAGATATGCGGACCGAGCTTACAAGGATCGCTGTGTCAACGGTTGAACTTCTCGGCAATGTGGTGCAAGTCGAATCGGTAGAAATTGCTCTTCGACTACTATCCAAGAAAGCCGCTCTGCTAAGCTCCTTGGAATTGTGGCTCGTCAAGTTTGAACTGGTTCGGGAGGATGATAGATCTCCTAGCGTCGAGCCTATTTCAATGTCGTTCTTACGCCTCTTCCATCTAATCTTGAAAATTGTGCTCTTGGGGGCACTAGACTCCTCACCAGATATTTATATTGAGCTGCGGGCTGCGACCGACCGACTACAGGATGTAGCCAACGAACTTGGAAGAAGGGTCAGCACATATATGACTTGCAGTGGAACTAGGAGTAGTTGATGGAAGCGCTCCACAGTGCATTGATACGTATTTATGGTATCGTGGCGTATCCTTTTCATGACCTCATTCTTATAGTTTCACGATCAGTGGAACCAGCAAACTCCATTTCTAGCAGGTTGAGCTGCAGAAGGACAATGGTATCATAGAACGTAGCTTAGTGTACTTTAAGTTAAAAGGTAGGGGGATGGGGGTCGATTGGCGTGTGTGCGTGCGTGAGATTTCATGCAGCTTCCAATTGTAGTACGCAGACCGACCAGACCAATTGGCGGCTGACTCTGTATCTAAATCGACCCCTTTACCGGTCATAGTTGTCTGCTCTGAAGGACTGGTCAACTATATAAATGGACTAGTAACCCCGCCGCCCTTTGGTAACGAAGCATCTTGATTTCTTCGCAATCTCAAGCAGATGAATACTCAATAGCACCTCTCATCGTCGAACAAAATGCATTTTCTCCTCTTCGGGGCCAATGGGCGGACTGGCCAGCATGTCGTATCCGAATTACTCACTCTGGGCCACACGGCGGTAGCCCTCGTGCGTACCCCTGGTAGCCTCGCTCCTCGTCCTGGCCTCACCATCGTCATTGGCTCACCGCTATCGAAATCCGACATACGCAAGTCTCTCCTCGCGGCGCCTCATCTATCACCTGCTGCAGCGATTATCACGTTGAACACAGTCCGCGAATCAGACAGCCCTTTCGCTGCTCAGATCTCACCTCCTCGCTTCTTGGCAGACTCGTGCGCCAATATCTGTGAGGTTCTGCAGCATGCAGGTTTTCATCGCGTTGTGGTGATGTCGACAGCAGGTGTCGGGGACTCATGGAGTAGCCTACCGTGGTTGAGCAAGGCGTTCTTAGGGTGGACCAATATCAAGTATGCGCTCGAGGATCACGGCCTCGTGGACAAGGAGATCCGGCTTACGAAGATGGATTGGACTCTTGTGAGGGCTGTGAGGCTGCAGTTCAACAATCAGAGTCCGACCGACACGACGAAGGACGTCAAAACGATGGGCAGTAAAGGCGATGGAATGAGCGTGTCCGATAGTGTGACCGCTACTAGTGTGGCGAAATTCCTGGTAAAGGTTGCGGTCGAAGGACTATTCATCCACAGTGCAGTGGTTGTGGCTAATTGAGGTGAGGACGTTGTGGGTCCTATTGATAGTAGTAGCTCTACCATGCAAGGAGACTTCATGAGTCAATAAATTAAAATTGTTCTGTGGAAGCCAGATACTTAGTAAAAATAAGTATCAGCTCCAGCCCAGCTTTTCTGACCTTCTATCCGTATATTGCGTAGCGAAGTATGTGGCATAAATATGAACTAGTAGTTACTTGATTACTAGTACCTACCTGTGATATGGTAAGAAGCTGAAGTGGCTTGCCCGGCTTCCTGCGTTCGCTTGAATCCAGGATAGATGATTATATAACTACTTACTTACTGACCAACTCAAGAGTGTGTACTGATCTCAGGAGCTGTGGATAATAGTATATACTTTATATAGATGTAATAGCAGTATATTGTGAAGGCTCTCTTGGTTCCAGGGAACCACACGAGAACTACGATCGGTCTAAAGGTAATACGAATAAGTATAATTTCCTTAAGAAAACTAACTAATACCTCCGCTTAGACTTAGAACTACTAGTAGTATTACCGTTTATCTACGCTACTATCCCGCCGTACTGCTGACGGCTTCTCGATAATAGTAGTAGTAATTACCCCTTATTAAAGTCGTCCTACAGGCCTCATTATATATATATATTCTAACCAGAAAAGGCTATAATAGATTATAATCATAATCATATACAGTACAAATTGCGTTCGGACGGAAAGTGAGGTTCTTAGCGCTGAGACTCTTATTATTTAGAGATATACCAAAGAAATCTACTCTATAATAAGTAGTAATCTATATAAGATCTTAAAGTATTACCGAGGATAATTCTCCTCAAATAATACTATTGATAAAGAGTATATTGGTACCTATATCCTCATTTATATCATAGCCCAGGGGCTAGGGCAGCTGTTTGGAGGGTGAAAGTTATAGCCAATGTTAGAGCTCAACCGATGCTAAATCCAGAGAGAGAAAAGAGATAGCATACGTCTATAGAACACGTTGGTAGGGTGCTGGACTATTAAATTAGTGCCCTATATAGCGAATTTTACAAATATCTAAGGATATTTATGTAATTGAAATACTTAACATGGGCACCACTTATATTTTAGTGTTTCGAAAAGGGTTTTTTTTAGATGTTTTATATTAGTTGAAAAATAGAAATAGAAAGAACTTGTCGGTTGAAATAAGGTCTAGGCTAAGTATAAGGGTTCGAACAAACAGCGAATTGCAACCGACTAATAAATAGTATTGAATAAAGACTGATTTCTAAGGAGTCTTTATACCCCTAACCCCTTTATATACACCTAGCCTCCCCGCTAGTAGCTAGCGTATCGCTTATTCTACTAATAAAGAATACTCACGTAATAGCACTATATTAGCTAACACCCGATCGGCCTCCGATCTCCGTCCGTCGGTTATATAACCTCTATTACCTAATAGAACCCCCCCTCTAGGCACTAGTCCCTAGAGTAGTCTAGCGTAGGCTATAGCCGAGCTACCTCACTATATCTATTAGCTAGTATCCCTTAGATCCACTTCTTTTAATATAGCGACTATATTCCGATTTATTACTACCCTATCGATCTAATTAGATCGATTTTTCGATCTTATACTTTTAATCTCCCTCCAATCTCCCTCCTCCTACTATATCGTCGTAATAGTATTACCTCCGCTACGCTAAGAAGGCCGAAACTAACCCGTGGGTCACGTATTCTTTCGATCTTAATAGTAGTATTAAGTATAGTAACTACTATAGGTAGAAATCTCCTTACCTACCGGTATACCTCCGATCTCCCTTCGATATTAGTATTTTACTAATAGTTTTAGGTCCCTCCTTCCTTTTAGGGCGAAGTACTTATACTTCTAACCCTTCTTTAGATATACTAGAGTGTCCCTACCTCTATTATATATACTCTTATTATAAATAAGAGTAAATTAATTAAGAATCGCTCCCTAGCTTTAGCTAGGGTAAATAGTAGAGTAGAGGTTAGCGATACTTTAAAGCCCCTCTAACTCCCCTCTGAGGCTTCTACTACTACTACGTCGGAGACTAATAACCTCCTTAAGCGTCTTCTAGGTACTCGTATAACTACGAACACTCTTATTAAAGAGTAGAACGCCCTCCTATAGCTATAAATTAAATTAAGTATAAGTCTTCGAAATCCCTCCGTTTTTCCTCCGATCCTTATTAACGCCTAATTTTAGTAGCCTAAAAAGGACCGCCCCACTATCCGCCTCTATATAGCTAGCGACTTCTAGGCTATTATCGATAAGATAGAGGACAATAAGCCTAATAAGGAGGATATAGGTCTCTTAGAGGTACTTTAGGACGAGGCCGGGGACCTAGTTATAGAGGAGGGTAAGGATAAGGACTTTATTTTAGTGGAGGCTAGTAGTCTTAAAGACGCTAGCGATACTAATATAGAGGACTTATCTAAGTCTAATTCTAAATCTAACTCTAAAGTTAATTACTAATTTTATTTTTAGGGGGTTTCGTTTTACTTCCGTTCTACCTTTAGCGCTAGGTCTAGGTCTAGGTTTTCTTATTTTTCTACTTTTTAGGCCTTCTTTAAATAAATACTTCTTCTTCTCTTAACCTTATAGTTCCTTCTTACTACTTCCGTGTCTTCTAGTACTCTTTTACTAGGGTTCTCGTATACTATAGGTTCTCTTTAGGCTCCTAGGTGTCTTCTATAGGCGAGTAGCCTTTCTAGCGGACTAGGTACTATCTTCCTAACCTTCGATCCCTATAATCTTATATCGATTTAACTTTATACTCCTACTCCCCTTCTATTTCTACTACTTTTAGGGGGGTCTCGGCGCCTTCTCGTCCTTCCTAGGGTTCTAAGAGAGATATATAAAAGGTGTTATAGATTTAGTAGGAGGCTAGGAGGTCTAGTTAGTATACTTAGCTATACTTATAGACTACTCTTTTTACTTCGAAGGGCCCTAGGAACTTATCTAATAGCTTCTTATAGGGCCTTAACTATCGAATATTCTTTACTAATAGTAGTACCTTATCTTTAACTTTAAACCTAGTCTTCTTATATTTAAGGTTATAGAACCTTTTATATTCTTCGGTGGCTATTCGGAGCTTCCCCGCTAGTACCTTCCTTTCTTCTTATAGGGTTTTTATCCTCTCTTCTACTACCGGTACCCCTCCCCTAATAATATCGTCCTCGATATTCGTTCCTAATTTAGGGTCGAAACTATATAAGAGGGAGAACGGCGTCTTTCTAGTTATTAAGTATATTAAGTTATTATATATAAACTCTACTAGGGCTAGTTTCTAGGCCTAATTAGACTACCTATAATCGTAGTAGGTACGTAAGTAAAACTCTAGGACCTAATTTTATCGTTTAGTTTAGCCGTCGGTTTACGGGTGGAATATAGTGCTAAGTCGGCGCCTTATACCTAAGTAGAATATTACTAAACCCTAGAATTTACTAGTAAAAACACTCCCTCTATTACTAGTAATCCCCTTAGGATAACCGAAATCCTTATATATTTACTATATAAATATATTAGCGAGCTCTACTATAGTAATTATCTTTCTAACGGGGATATATCGGGCTAGCTTTATAAAGCGGTCGATAATTACTAGTATTAAGTTAAATACTTAGCTATTCTTCTTACTAGGGGTAGGTCGGTAATAAAATCTATCGTGATTTCTTATTATAGCTATAATAGGGGTGTGAACGGTACTAGTTCGCTATAGGGTCGGTGTCTCCTTAGTTTCCCTCTCTAGTATTCCCTATATCCTTTAATATACTTCTTAATCTCTCGTCTTATCCCCTACTAGAAGTACTTCCTCGACACTAGTTTAGAGGTCCTTCGGACCCCGAAATGCCCTACTAGGGGGTCGTTATAGTTAATCCTAAGGATTTCGTTCCTTATTAATATTTTAGGGGGTATATATACCTTTCCCTTAAACCTTAAAAGGCCTATATCGTCTACCCTCTAATATCCTTTAGACCTAGTTTAAAAGCCTCTCGAAGCCTTTTCGTATTCTCTCTTTACTATAAAGGGATCTACCTTTTATAACTATAGTATAGATTTACGAATTAGTTCCGAAAGGGTTCGTCTACTATTTCGGCCTCTAATAGTATAGCTATTACCCGCCGTAGTATAAACTATTTATAACTAGCTATACTAGTAAGGAACTTATCTAGGGACTCTTTCACCCTAGCTACTTACTCTTTTTTAGCCCCTAAAGTTATAGGTAAGGTCTCTCGACTTAGCCCTAGTTTATACCTAGTGCGGGGTAGTTCTTCCCCTAACTTATCTAGTATACTAAGGCTCTACCTAGTAGTACCCTATAACCCTATTTCTAGGGCTCCTCGAGTCGTCTCTTCGGCCTCCTACCGTAGGAATCCTCTTACTAGACTAGCGATTCGTAGTTTCTAGTATAGGGTGGGTAGTAACTTACTTTTTTCGGCCTTCCTTTATTCTACCTCTAAGTCCCTTAGGTCTAGCCTTCTCGAAGGTCCGTCTATAGGGTTTATCTTCCCTATTCTATACTCGATCTTAAAATCGTATTAAGCTAGTGATTTTACCTACCTTACCTACCTTCTACTAAGCTTCCGTTTTATTATAAAGTACTATAGGTTATTATAATCCGTAAGGACTATAATAGTGTCGGAGGCTCTATAGAGGTATTACCCCTACTATTAGAAAGTATAAATAATCGCTATTAGCTCCCTATCGTAGACCTTATATCTCTATTCTATAGGGGAGAGTTTCTTAGAGTAGAAGGCTATAAGGTGCTACTTTGCCTCTAGTCCCCTTCTAAAGAGCTACGATAGAATACCGCTAATAGTAAATTAGGAGGCGTCTATCTCTACCTTAATTTTTAAAGCTAGGTCGAAGTGCCTAAGAATAGGGGCTATAGTAAACCTAAGCTTTAAGTATTAAAATACGAGTTAGGCTTCTTTTAGGAAACGGAAAGCCTCCGTCTTCCTTCCGTTCTATATCCCTTTTAGAAGGTCGGTAATAGGCTAAGTTACCCTCGTATAGCCCTATATAAAACGTCGATAGAAGTTTACGAAGCCTAGGAAGACTTAAATATCTTTCTATAATTTAGGCGTCGGCTAATCCCTAATACTTTCTACCCTAGTAGGGTCTATACTAACCCTAATAGGTCCTATAATAAAGCCTAGGAACTCCACTAAAGTAACGTCGAACTCGTATTTCTTTAAGCCCGTGTATAGTTAATACGTATAGAGTCTTACTAGTACTTCTCGAACTACCTCTAAATAGTCTTCTACCTTCTCTAAAAAGATTAAAATATTATTAAGGTATACTACGTAAGTAACGTCGACTAGGCCTATAAGAGCCTAGTTAATATAGGCCTAGAAGGTGGCTAGGGCGTTATATAGACTAAAAGGGAGAATATAGTATTTATAATACCCGTACCGCGTCTAAAACGCTATCTTCCACTTATCTCCCTCCTTAATCCTTAGCCTATAGTAGGCGTCCTTTAAGTTAAGCTTTATAAAGATCTTAGCCCGCCGTAGCCTATCTAGGGTCTCGCTAATTAGTGGTAGGGGCGTCTGATTCTTTACCGATATACTATTTAAGCCCCTATAGTCTATATATAGTCGTAGGCTGCCTCCTTTCTTAGGTATAAATATAATAGGGGCTCTAGTAGGGCTAGTAGATCGCCGAATCTACCCCTTCTTCGTGGCGGCGTCGAGATACTCCCGAAGGATAATTAATTCTAATTCGGATAGGGGGTAGATAGGTCCCTATAGGGGTTCCTTCCTAGGTTCGAGGTCGATTTAGTATTCTATCGGGTGGTGTATAGGCAAGACCCCTACTAAGGCTTTATTGAAGACGTCCTAATATTTAATATACTTTAAGGGGAGTATAGGCTCTCCTTCCTTAAGGGGTTTAAGGACTATATAGAAGCCGAGGCTCCTTCGTACTTCCTTTAAGAACCTCTTATAGCTAATTAGGCTAATTTAGGCTTTATCGAAGGGGTACCGCTATATCTTTAAGCGAAAACTAATAGTAGGGTCGACTTCTCTTAGCTATAGGTATCCTAGAATAAAGGAGATCCCTAGGATATCGAAATCGTAAGCGATAAAAACGTATCGGTGCTTCTTTATAGTTCCTTTAGAGTTAGTGGCGGAGAGAGCTAGGGAGTAAGTCCTATAGGTCGGTATATCCTTTCCTTCTATAGTAGCGAGGCTAATCTTAGCGTTTACTAGTAGCTAATCACACTCTTATACTAGTATCTATTTAATATAATTTGCTTCCGCACTACTATCGATAAGGCCCCGTTCCTCCCTAATAACCCCTAAGGTGTCTATCACCGCCACTAAAATAACTATCCTTTACCGAGATTCTTTAAGGCCCGTTCCTATTAGTATAGCGGAGATTAGGAGCGGGCGCTATCGTTTCCCTACCGTTTCGGCTCTATATAGTCGGGAGAGATATACCCTATCTTATTATAGTTATAGTAAGTGACCTTAGGGTATCTATTAGCTACGTATCCTTCTTCCTTATACTAATAACACGCTATAGAGGTGCCGTCCCTCCTCCTTAGGGGGGTCTAGTTAACTTCGCTAAAATCCGAGTGGTTCCTTTTCTTTAGATAGGATCCCTAGGGGGTGCTTTCTTTTATTTTAGGCCTAAGGTTTCTTTATAGTAGCTTATTAGAGTCTTCCCGGCCCTATTCTTTAGGCTTCCGAGTGTGAAGCTTCTTAGCGTTCTTAATATAGCGAATTAGGGCTACTAGGTCTTTATAGGCGGTAGGGAGTTCGTTTCGAAGAGTGATTTCCTTCTAGATTTTAGGCTAGAGTTTTATATAAAGAGTGCGCCGCCGATCCGCGTCCGAAGTAATATCGAGTTCTTATTCTAGGGTGTCGAGGTAGCTTATAAAGTTGTCGATAGGTTAGCTTTCGCCCTATCGAGCTATCTTATAACGCTAGGAAGCTAATAAGATTCGATTCTCTTAGTCTATAATAGAGTCGAGTAAGAATCTCTTAAATTAAGGCCACGTAGTCTCTCTATTACGCTTTCGCTTCTTATAACTAGTCTACCTCCGTTCTACTACCGAATTAAAAGCGAGGATATACTTAGTAATCTTGTCTCGGTCTATTAGGTATAGGTAGCCCCTATCTTATTAGAAGCGCCTCTCTACCCCCGAATAAAAGCCTAAGCTTTAATAATAGTCTTGCCTTAATAGGTAGGGAGTTCCCTTATTTTCGCGCTACGGCGGGGTATAGGTGGGTTGTCGGTATAGCCCTATCGATAGGGTTAGGAAGGGGTAAGGTCTAATATAAGTATAGGAGAATGCCTCTAAACTACCTCCGATATCCCTTCGTTCTCGGGTTCCTTTCCTTTTTCTCGTTCTAGGATATCCCGTAGCTCCCTCTTAGCTTCCTTTCGAATATATATAACTACCTTAAGCTCTTAGATACGTTCCCTAAGCTACTTTTGTGTTTTCCTCCTTTCGACTTCCTTTAGAACCTCCTCCGTCCTATATTATTCTTCTTGCTACCGTTCTTAGATCTATTCGAAGCTAGGTAGGGGGCTATTCGGAGGGGAGTATATAGGGCTTAACCTAATTAAGTCGGAGGGTATAGGTGAGCCCCTAATAGGGTGTATACTATCGTCTAAGGGTGGTATAGTAGTAAGGTCGAAGTATTATAGATATACTTCCGTGGGGTTCTTTATAGTTATAACGGGCTATTCCTAGGGGTAGAGAAATTAGAATATAAGGGTTCGAATAAATAGCGAATTGTAACCGACTAATAAATAGTATTAAATAAAGACTGATTTCTAGGGAGTCTTTATGCCCCTAACCCTTTATATATACCTAGCCTCCCCGCTAGTAGCTAGCGCATCGCTTATTCTACTAATAAAGAATGCTCACGCAATAGCACTATATCAGCTGACACCCGATCGGCCTCCGATCTCCGTCCGTCGGTCATGTGACCTCTGTCACCTGACACTAAGTGTGAGATTAGAATAGAGGAGAAAGGATAAGTAGGTCAATAAGGCTAGCTTATCTGCTATAGTCAAAATTAAGTCACGTAAGAGTAAAGAATAACTACGTAGTAGTAGGGTAGAGAAGATGAGTAGTACTAAAATCAATTGTGAGGTTCAAAACGGATTTATAGGGGCTAAGGTGTATAATAAGATTAGGTTGGTAGTAGACTCTTAGCGGAGGGCTAATTACTATTAGTCGGGAAGCCGTTGGAATCTTTTTCTTTTTCCTTTTAACGTCCTATATTAGTTTATAACTATATAGGACGACTAGCTTACTAGTAGTAGTCTAATTTAATATAAACATAGGGTCTATTAGTTTTTGTTACAAAGTGTGGGGTCATGCCCGGTCCGTTCTTCGGGCCTACTATATAGGTCCTTCCTAAGGCTCGTATAGCTTACGAAAATAAATAAAATAATGTATTAAGGTTAATTATTCGTGAATTACGAGGGAAAGTTTAGTTTAAGAGCGTTTTATAGCTCTAGGAGTCGAAGTAGAAAGAAGTAGGGCAAGTTAGTGTTTTTCGGAAATCTCGCAAAATTTGAAAATCCCTTGGAATCGATTTTTAGCTTAAAATATAACTTTTTGGTTTTGAGGTCAAGGGTAGCCAAGGTGTAAAGGTTTAGGGTAACCTAGAAGCTGTTGGGATAATTACGGGATGAGAGCGTAGATAAAGGGTAGTACCTCTAGGTCTAGGAATAGATAGTATCGATTAGTAGTTTCTTAAGTTAATTAGAGTTATTCGTACTGCTTTCAAACCGCCGCCTTCTTATAATTCCCTGCCTAGGGAGTCCTTATTTATATCAATACTCTACGTAAGTACGAATCTAATTCGTACACATAGATCTAGATTAGAGGGGTCCTTTGGGTGCTCGGCTATTTATTACTTGGGCTAACTTGGGCTTGGCATATATACTACTTATCAGTCTCTTACTATAATAAAATATAAATCCTCTCGTATCCGGTCCGAGTTTTATTTACCTTATTTTACACTAGGGTAAAAACTACTAGTAGTTTAGGTTTAGACCAAAATATAGTCGAGTTATATACTTATAGCTAGGGTGTGTGGCTTACGTGATTTAGAGTTATATAATATGATTTAGTGTTATTTTCGTTACTACCGAAAATCTTAAGATATTCTTATAATACTTTAAATGGTTATTAAGGGAATATATAGTAGTATAGTCCTATGACTCCAATAAAGCAGGTCTTCCCTAGTCCTCTACTAATATATAATCCCTAGTGTCTCACGCTAGGTTCTGGAAAATAAAATTCTGCGGAAATTACGAAAATTACAAGTCGCTAATAGTAGTCGATTTGGCTGGTTTAAGATCAATATAAGTGCGTTAAAGTGTTTTTCGGGATTTCCAATAGTTTTTGAGAACCCCTAGTTAGTTGACTCGGTTTCTGGCGGTCGGGCTCCTAATTAATCCCTTATATATTATATATATATCTCTCTAGGTCCTATATTATAGAGTGTAGATATTACTATATCCCTATCTATATACATATAACTTTATATAAGTTATTATAGAGACTTAGTGTATATTATAATAATATTTAAAAACTATATAAGCTCGGACGATAAGATAGTTAATATATCTTATTTAAGATAGATAAACCTTAGCTAAATTATTAGTAATTAATAATATATTATAATATAATATATTATATAGGTTTAAGACTAAAATAAAATCTAATTTACTTATGCTATTTTATTATAATTTTTAAGGGTTTTTTTTCCTTATAATATCTACTATTATTATTAGTTATAAGCTTACCTTATAGACCTTATTTCCGATTCGAACTTATAGTATTATTAGCGAGTAACTCGACGGTATTAAATAATAAAAGGGGAATTATTAGTGTTAGGATTATTTATACTTTATTAGAATAACCCTAACTATAACTATAGCACTAGAGCTAACCTTAATAATTTATTTTAGATAAGGTGGGATTTATAAATTATTACTACTTATTATAATACTAATAGTAAATTCTATAAACGATTAAAGTATATAGAGCGAGATACTATTAAATAATATAATATCCTTAGTGTTATATATAGGGAAGTAGCTTAAGGTTAGTTTTATATAAATATATAGATACTTATTATAGTTTAGTATATACGAGAAACTCGCCTTTTATATATTATATTTAATAGTAATTAAATATAAGTACTACTTATATTTAAAATATTAGTAATATTTTAATACTTATTATTAAATAGATACTAGATTATTTATCCCTCTATATATATAATTTATTTATTTTAATATTACTAGTATTATAGACTATAATATAACTATATAGAAATATTAAAGTAGTTTTACTTATAACCTTTTATTATTTATATTCTTACTAGTATACTTAGTAAAGTATAGTATTATAAACTATATACTAATAGTATATATTTAATTAATATACTTATATAGTAAATCTGGGGTGTAAATAATATGTATAAACACTTAATATAAATATTACTAGAGATCTCTTAATATTTAAGAGGATACCTAGTATATATTTTAGATAGTATAATAAGTAGTAGAAAATCTAAAATATTATTAATATATTAGGTAGTATAGTATATACTATAGCCTATAGGAAAATATATATAGAAAAGCTCTATAGGTTTTCCCTTCTTTTATATTTCTTACTATAATCAAGTAAGTATATTAACTATAACTATATTTAGTTCACTAGACTTTTTTTTTTAAAAAAAAGACTAGCTAGCTAAGAGGTATAATAAATATATATAGAGCATATTATAATATACTAATAGCCTCTTAGTAGCTAATAGTTATACGACTATATACGTTATATAGAGAGAGGTTAGATAAGTTAATTATAATATTAATATAATATTAGAACTAGCTTGGATTAGCTATAGCAAGCCTATTATAGGTTCTATCTCAGAATACTAAAAGTATAAGGGAAGCCTACTATAGAACGGGTATATAGTCGGAAGGGTTCCGTATAAGAATCGGACCTAATAGTGAAAGACTTTTCTTTTTACTCTTGAAAAGGGGTTCTAAAAGTGAGAGTAAGGAGTAAGTAAGAAGTAGTTTATTCGCTAAACTATAAAGAAGAGAAGAAGAATACTCTAAGATAGAAGGCCTATAAGGCTTCTTACTTAAGGCGAGAGCCTTAGGCCGCCAGGCTGCTAGAGGGTGCCCTCTTATAATTCTTCCTTATATTATCTTTAAAATTATTCTTTAGTTTATACAGCTTATTTATTATATTTATTTTGGTCTTATTCTCGCTCCTATATATAAAAAGTAGTGGCGCTAGTAGTGATATAACAAGTATTAATAGGTTAAGATTAGGATGATATATATTTTTATATTATACCTTAAATAGACTAATAGAGTTAATATAGCCTACTAGAATAGATAAATATATAGAGACTATAGATTATAATATATACTTATATTAAAGAGTAATATATATAGCTATAACCCTATATGATATTAAGATTATCTACTACTCACCCCTCTCCCTTCCCTAAAATACTAATACTAGTTGATATCTATAAGCAAATAGATATATTAACCCCAAGTCTAAATACCGAGAATATCCTGAAATTGTTCTATACTTATTATATACCTTATATATTATATACTTAACTTCTATAGCTTTATTTAACACTTTATTATATAATATTGGATATAGGTAACTTATATTTAATATAGTATAAGAGGTGGTTAACGAGTAATCTATTATTAGTAAACAAACCGGACCTATATAGTAATAACACTTTCGTATTTCGAAGTTAAATATTTAGTCTGCCAAAAACTATACTTGAGTGAGCGTGTAGGAATATTTGTGACTACAGTGTCTCACAACAATAGACATATATTTACCAACTACCAAGGACTATCCACTATTAGAAGAGTAATAGGAACACGGGACCGCCTATATCCAAGAAGCACATGGGATTGTGTAACAGAATATATAGTAAGATCTTACTAGGAATCGAGTGAGCATGAGGCTGCCACCCCAAATAAAATATCGCAACGGAGTAGACCAGTACATAATGTAGAAATGGATAGACAATGCTTACACAGCTTGAACATTGATATAAGCACTCGACCATGTATTTTGTGCCTTCCATCTGTGGGAATGGAGAGTGGTGGAGAAACAGAAATTCTAACGCTCCCAGGAATGCGGGTTAAGCTATACGGACTCTCCATGAATGGTCAATTCTCAGCAGCAACTGATCAGATACACCAAGTTGAGCTAAAGCTAATACAGTGCTAGACTTCGATACGTTCACTATGTAACTGGACTGGGTTCGGAGGAGCCATTCAAAACGAGGCCATAGATTAAAACTCATAAAGCGTCAGATTACACATGCAATAGCTCACTCGCCATTGATTGGAGGGAACGCCGAGCTGCAGCATGGAACTTAAATATCAAGTCTAATTTCAGACGCCGGGGTTGCATGTCATTATTCTAATGTACAGACGGATCATAGGAAGCGAGGCTACTCGCGATTGGATCTTCCACGAGCACGAGAGAATACAGGATAGGTACAGTTTACAACAGCATTCGTCGCGGATCCTCAATATACTCCTTGATCTTCACCAAAAACTGTACAGCTTCTCTTCCGTCGAGAAGACGATGATCATAGGTCAATGCCAGGTACATCATTGGCCGAATGACAATCTGGCCGTTGACAACAACTGGCTTGTCCTTAATGGCATGGAGCCCAAGAACAGCAGTTTGGGGTAGGTTGATGATTGGTGTACCCATCAAGGAGCCGAAGACTCCTCCGTTGCTGATAGTGAATGTCCCTCCAGCCATATCCTCGATGGTGAGTTTGTTGTCGCGAGCCTAAGAATCAGATTAGTATAGGGATGAGAGTAAATCACAGTGTCCGTACCTTCTTGCCGAGTTCTGCAATAGACTTCTCGATGGTAACCATATCCATCGTCTCTGTATTGCGTACCACAGGAGTTACGAGCCCTTTCTCAGTAGCAACTGCAACGCTGATATCAACATAATCCCTGTAGACAATAGTGTCTCCACCATTTGGCCCCTCAATTGAAGCGTTGACGGCTGGGATGTCGCGCATTGCCAATACAGATGCACGTGAGAATGCACTCATGAATCCAAGCTTCACGCCAGTCTTTTTCAGAACATCATCCTTATACAATTTCCGGAATTCCATAAGGGATGACATATCCACCTCGTTGAAGGTAGTCAGGGAAGCAGCAGTGTTCTGGGACTGCTTTAGACGCTCAGCAATCCTCAACCGCATACGATTCATCTTGACCTATGGAAGCCATTAGCATCAGTCCGCGAGCAGAGTAAATATTGCGCCTACACGTCGTTCCTCTCGGCTACCCATAGTTGGCCCAGAGCTGGTTGGCTTGGGGTCAGATTGCTTGGGCGGCGGCGATTCCTTCTTTGGCTCTGGCTTCTTCTCTTGTGCAGGAGTGCTTGGCTCGGGTTTCGACTCTGCTTTCTTCGATGGCTCAGGATCTGAGGATGTAGGCTGTTCTTTCGAAGCTGGCTCCTTGGGCTCAGAGCTCGCCTTCTCATCACCACTTGGGGCTCCTCCAAGCTCCATGCGGACCAGATCCTGTCCAACCGTGACTGTATCTTCCTCATTTGCGAGGAATTCCTTAATAGTACCGGCCTCAGGTGCATTGACAGCGACATCGATCTGAGAAGATACTTGTTAGCAATGTTTTCTGGGTCGCACAAAACTTCGCTGAGGACAGACCTTGTCAGTCTCAATTGTTGCAATCTCCTCGTCCTGTTCTACGTAGTCTCCGATCTGTTTCGACCATTGCTTCAGAGTTCCCTCGGAGATAGATTCAGCCATCTCTGGCACCTTGACGATTTTATCCGCATAGGTACGGAACTGCTGGGCAACGAGCGGGAACGGGTGTCGCAGCTGCGGTGTTCGAGAAGTCCGCAGAAATCGCGAAGCGATGAGAACTCTGCGTGAAAGCATCGTGAAGTGTAAGGAGGAAAATGAGGACTATGGGGAGATGCGGATGCAAAAGGAGTGAAGAGGAAACAGCGCGGAAACAACAAGTATTTCTTGGAGCTGTATCCGAGATCTCTCGGGCCAACTCCAGCCTCACACCAAGCGACACGCGCTAGTCGACGCTTGCTTGTTTGCTCCGACATCTCGCGATCGTCAATCCGGCTTCAGAGCGACGACGAGCTCCATTTGCACCCATACGGAAGATACAATTCGCGTCGATACAATAGAGGACGCATTGAAATTGAAGGTCTTGGAATTGAGCGTTAATTGAGCCAAAGCCCAGCCTAGGTGCTGCAATCAGAGCAATCAAAGATGTCTACGAAGCAAGCAGTATCGTGAGTATTCCCCCAATAAGTGCCATTGATGGATGCAAGTTGATTCTAACATCTGCCAGGTCGCTATATCGACGCTCCTTGAAGCTCTCCCTTGACTGGGCTGTCCACCGATACTTATGGAGGGGGCAAGCTATGTACATCAGGTCGCTCTTTGAGGCAAACAAGAATATGAAGGATCCACGACAGCAGAGGGCAAGTGTCGCAGACCAAAACCACAGTGAACAGCGTCTAATTTTGTTGAATAGGCGCTTTTCCAGGAAGCTGAGGACTTGTTGGAGAAGTGGAAGCACCCTGATCCATATCGCGCACCGACTGCACCGGGAGGTAAGTTTGCTCGGAGTCTCGGGTCTTCAAATCTCAGCATGTTACAACCGATTGCTGATAATTTTGGAGTACAGGATCCAAATTTGAACGCAACTTGCCAGCACCTATTCTCGATCGTAAGTTTGGCAGAGACCCTCCCTACCAGACAATGCTAACCCAGATCCCAAGCTCCCCCGCATCGTCAAATGTAAAAATCGGGATTGGAAGATGATGGGATATTGCCTGGTCCAAGGGAAATTTGTACATAGCGAATCAAAAAGGATCTAGAATCCTCAAAGTGAAAGTTATGCGTTTTCAACCACCGAATATGTGTTTTTCTACAGATCGCTTTCAACTGGATTTACAGTATTTCCCAGAATGGTCGACTGCAATTACAATCCGTTATAGCTGCTATTCAAGCCACGGCCTAGAAAATCTGTTATATCAATGCACATAATGCGTTGAAGTCGAAATTTGCATCTTCTTGCGCATCATATACTCCAATTACCATTTCCCGCCAAACGTGACATCACTGACAAGCTCTCATTCAAATAAGAAACAACAAAAGAGAAGTCAAATGTAAATGGTAGTTTATCAATTTCTCATTGTAAGCTTGATGCCGAAAAGCAATCCTTACTCAAACCCATTGCCATGGATTTTAATGTACATAAACCAGAACGCGGAAAAACAGCCGTGAACCCAGACCCAGACGACACCCCATTATCATGAAAAAACCCTCAAGAAACCCAGCCAGAAGCAACAGCAATCTATAGTTCTTGGCTGCCGGCGGTCTTGCCACCCTTCGCAGTCTTCTTTGGTAGAAGGTCTAAATTGCGAGTTAGCAAATGCATTTAAGTGATGTGCGAAGAACAACTTACTTTGGTGAATGTTTGGCAGAACACCACCTTGTGCAATTGTAACATGTCCGAGAAGCTTGTTCAATTCCTCATCATTGCGGATGGCGAGTTGGAGATGACGAGGGATGATACGAGTCTTCTTGTTGTCGCGAGCAGCGTTACCAGCCAATTCGAGGATTTCGGCCGCGAGGTACTCGAGGACGGCAGCGAGGTAAACGGGAGCACCTGAATGACGAATTAATATCTGCCAGAAAACGCGTCGAGAATCGAGTCAACTTACCGGCACCAACACGTTGAGCGTAGTTACCCTTTCGGAGAAGACGGTGAACACGACCAACTGGGAATGCGAGACCAGCCTTGGATGATCGGCTATGAAGAAGTTAGAAACGCGACTTCAATGATATTGAAGAGAGAAATCAAAAAAGATTGAAAGATGCTTGAAGTCGATGGATGAGGTCCAAAGACGCGTCGAGATCCCAGGTAAACAAGAAGGAAGGAATGCGACTTACGATTGCGCGTTCTTGGAGCCGCTGGCCTTTCCTCCGGATTTTCCTCCAGTCATTTTGAGAGATTTGGTTTTTGAGTTGGTGAGAGGTGTTGATGAGATTGAACAGACGGGATGGACGTGTATGTCGTGGTGTGGTGGTGGTTGCTGAAAAATTGGTGGATGAAGAAAGAGGAAGAAGGCGGCGGGATGAGGTTTAAGTACGAAATGGAATGGATTTGGTGATTTCGCGCCTTGTTGTGGTTGCCGGTTTTCTGACCGCTGATTGGCTCGTGCGGTTGCGACGCCTGTTATATCGCCGTGATTGAATTGCATTTTGCGCTAACGACTTTAGTATAAGAAGCCATTCCTCCTTCAACTCATAACAACCTCTTCCTCTTTCCATTCATCCACCAACGCCCGCAGCATCACGTCCACGCATCTCTCACTCACCCACATAACTCAATAAAACACTTTCACGACTTCAAGTCAATTACTTTCAAACCACATCAAAATGCCTCCAAAGGGATCCGGTGCTGAGAAGAAGCCAGCCGCTAAGGCTCCTGCTTCCAAGGCCCCAGCTGAGAAGAAGGAAGCTGGCAAGAAGACCGCTGCGACCGGTGAGAAGAAGAAGCGCACCAAGACGCGCAAGGAGACATACTCCTCATACATCTACAAAGGTAAGGATTCAGAGCCTCAGTGAGAACGCGTCTTTTTCGAAATGCCTGGCGCGTCAACAACATCGCGATTTGGTCGCGAGAGCTACCTAATCGGTCACAATCTCCATTCATCAATGCAAGTCGCGTCTTTATCTCGGGAATTAACTAACATTTTCGATTCTAGTTTTGAAGCAAGTCCACCCAGATACCGGTATCTCAAACCGTGCCATGTCTATCCTGAACTCCTTCGTCAACGGTATGCAATCCCTATCCTACACGAGCATACATTTTCTGACTACCCGCAGATATCTTCGAGCGCGTTGCCACCGAAGCCTCCAAGCTTGCCGCCTACAACAAGAAGTCCACCATTTCATCCCGTGAGATCCAAACCTCGTAAGTTACGCAGCGCGCTCTACCTCAACCAATACTAACATATCACAGTGTCCGACTTATCCTCCCAGGTGAACTTGCCAAGCACGCTGTCTCAGAAGGTACCAAGGCTGTCACCAAGTACTCTTCATCGACGAAATAGATGCTTTTCCTTTGGGTTTTTACAAGATACCGGATCTGCTTTGGCTTGGGATCATCTGCTATAGATGATGGGGCCCGAGTAGTTCGTGATCTTCGGGTCTCTTTAATGCGTTATGGATGGTCTGCTTTTTATGGGGGCAAATGTCTTCACGGTCTGCTTTAGGGGTATCAGTGGCTGTACAATAAGTCTTCAGCATAGGGATTTCATGAAGACAAATAACATTTCAAAAACATGAATAAATCACCTGTGTTCTTGGAACGAAAAGTGACGCGATTTGACCACGCAAAACTTGAATATTAGTGTGTCTTCTCACCACATTCCCATGGGTCAACTTTCATTTGAAATTGTTAGCTCTACGTGGTAGACGTTGAAGGTCACAGCTCGATGATACATTGCAGTTTTGAGATGATCATGGTTGTTGCTCATGAGGATATTTGAATTTTATGAGCTTTGTGAAGTGCACAATACTGCATTTCTAACATCATCATCTGCTAGCAGCAGACATTGTTTATGCACGTCATTAAGCGTCTCTAAGTATCTTGGTTGCAAACCATATGCAGCCAAAATTAAGGTCCTACTCGTACAGAGAATACAATTTTCAGCCAGCATGATGACTTAGCCCAATCCAGCTTTGGTAGTCTTCACAACGTGTGTGACAGGCTGCATGATACCCTTATTGTTTAGCGCACCAAGAGCCGTGCCGGAACTCCAACCCATCTTCTCCAACATCGCACGTCCTCTGTTTTCAGCGCCCAGTTCGGGAGCTGAACCACCCACGATATCGCCATCTCTGTAGCTGACAGCCGCACTACTGAAGCCGCCACCTTTCCCACCGCCAAAGCCTTTGCCACCACGTGGTGTATTCTTACCGGAGACATCCATGCGTGGTAAAAAGCGACGCGTGAGTCGAGCAACGTGTGTGTCGAAAGTAGAATCGGCTATTGGAAAACTTCTTGAAGTTTTGGTAAGGACTGGTGCGCGTTTGCTGCCATTTCCTTTTGATAGAGATTTTAGGTTGCACTTGAGTGATAGTTCATGAACGATCTTGCGATCAGCTTTTTCCATAGGAGGTAAAGCAAGACTAACTGCGTTAGTGGGTCTTGCGCAAAAGCAGTTTTGGTACGTACGTAGTGTGCTTGCTGCTCAAAAATGCCTTGATTTCATCAACAACGGACATGATACCCATGCCCTCCTTGTACTTTTGCTTCAAGTCGGGCTTGCCGTTTTTGCTGCCAAGTAAACCTTGAGCTCGCAGTTCCTCACGCTCTTGCTTCCTCCTGGTCTTCTTGCTTCGATCATTCTCCCACGCCAATTGCATAGAGCTCTCCAGCTCGGAGTCGGAGAGGTCAATTGGAAGTTTTCCCTTGCGACCCTTTGCCTTTGGTTTTAAGCTTGGCCGCTCAAAGTCCATGACATCAAAGCCATCATATGCGTCTGCCATGAGCGTCGCGGATGGAAAGTCGCCCCTGGGTCGTTTAGAACCTCGGGTATTGGTTCGAGCTTTCTGACTAGAGGCCCAGATGGAGTTGAGAGAAGTCTGTAGGTCAGCAAGCTCTTCCTCATCAGCATCATCATTGTCATCGAACAATAGTAATTCATCGGAGCCCATTCCATATTCTTCTTGCTTAGCTAGCAATCGAGCAATCTTCTCATCGCTCATAGCAGCCTGCCTTTTGTCCAGCTCGTCTCGCTCACTTTCATCACCATCGTCAGAACCTTCCTCATCGATTTCTTCGGAGTCACTAGTATCCTCATCTCCATGGTCGAGAAATTCGGCCACCAGCTTTTCTTCGGCTTCGAAACTTTCAACATGAGATAACGCCTGAACACTCGTCAAAGTTGCGGCAGGAACCCATCTAGCCTCATCAGTTGCCTGATCCTCCCAGACGACGAGATACTGAACGCCTCGACGACGATCTCTTTTGGAAAGGATCTCGTGGACGTCTCCCATCACTCCATCTGAAGTGCTCAGGTCGTCGAAGTCTTCAAGATCTGACCGATTCCAGTCACCTGTCATTGTCAGGTTTTTGCGTGCTGCAGGCTCGGCAGACGATGCTTCAGTCTCAACCCAAATGTCTTCGTCAGTGCCTCCTAACTCGCGTGTACCAAAAGTTTTGAGTGCCTCTAGCTCCTCTGGATCTATATTGGCGATGTAATCTGCCATCAAGGCTTCTTCTCTATCTTTTGCAGCCCTTCCTCGACCTTTACGGCCAGATTTGTTTTCCTTCCTCGAGGAGACAGCTCTTTCTTTACCAGTAGATGACTCGGCAGGTGGTTCTAGTGGTGAGGCTGAGACGGGATTTCCGTCATGGCGAAGTGCCTCCTCTAGCAACTCTTCTTGTTGGTGTATCTTATCCTCGACGATCCTGATTCTGGCATCGATTGACCATACATGTTTGCTAGATTCTTCTTTCTTATGCACCTCGTTCTCGATGACTCTGATTTTGGGGCTAGACGAATCTGCAAGTGTTCGAGAGCCTCGAGGATCTCTGGATATTGCTCTGCCTAATTTATCTCGACCTGCAAATAGTATAACTTCTTCGCTGGAGTTTGATGGGGTAGGTGAGGTTGACCGGATTTGAGGAGGAGGGAGCCCTGTTTGTATAACATTGCTTCCTTCAGTGTCTATGAAGAAGCTGCTGACAGGATCGCTATCTTGAACTCTGACCGGATCTTGTAATGCGTCTTCCGTGTCCATGGAATCCTCCTCCTCGATTACTTCTATCACGTTCATATCTTCATGCTCTGCAGAAGTCAAGTCTTCCAGGCTCATCTTTGTCATGTCAGGTTCTGCATCCTCAGGCCTGGTCGAACCAAGGGTTCCAGCGCTGATAAAGCTGACTTTTGTATCCCTCAATCTCTGATCGGTGTTCCAGAATGATTGTTGACGCCCAGTGTTGCGAGCTTCCTCTTGCAGTGAGAAGCCTGATATAAGGTCAAAATAATAACGCTTGAGGATCTGGCTCGTCACTCACCATTATGACCTCGACCCGCAGCAGATGTCTCTCTGAATGGGACAAATGTAGTCTCCAGCTTAGGTCCTCCTCGACCGCCGCGAGGGTTATTCTGCGAGCTACCCCTCGCAGATTTATTAGCTGCCTTGTGGCGCGGCATGATGTCGCAGTTCGCTCGCTCAGGTTGATTTAAACCGATCTAAGATGGAGGCAACATGGTGGTCTCTGTGTTGAATAAAGTTTTGTACGAGAAAGCGTGGCAGAGGGGTGGTGGAGTGAGTCAAACCCCGAGGTGCATTTCAAACGCAGGTAATCCTGTGTCGAATTGAGCCTTCGTCCAAGGTGACTAGTTATGACGGCGACGGCGACAGTGAGCTCAGGTACCGATTTTCGTCATTTGCAGCGTGGGCGCGACCGGCTACTGGAGCGATTGGCGATGCTGCTACGGTGCTCCTGTACCTAAGGTCATGTCCGATAAGGCCTTCACCTCACTCCACTCGAGCGTGCACCCTCGCGATCACTTCAATGTCGAGCCTCGAACATTAAACATCTCCTGCACATCCACATCCACATCCACATCCACATCCCCACCTCGCGCGAATGAATGACAAGCACCCTCGCAGCCTGAACAGCCTCCACCTCCACCTCCACCCACACTCTCCTCTGCAGTAGCGAGTCAAGCAGGGACACCTGAAGCCTTGCCCGACCTGCCCTGTTCGTGTGACTCCATCACTTCCACCACTCACCGGCAGCCTAGAAGCCCCTCCCTCACCTACGATCGAGCTCAGTCTGTAGGCGCGGCGAGACAACCACAGCCCATCAATCATCCCAAGTCGCAGGTGTCGTACCAGCTTATATCCTTTCGTTGCCTATTAAGCAAGTCTTCTTTGTATTCAAGCCGCATTGTCTACCAGTCAACTGTTGCGGCGATATTGCCCCACGTTCCCCGCCCTCCACCACGCCGAATCCCATGCCGTAGAACCTCCCCTTCATCGTCAAAGAAGTCAACATGACCGCGGCCGACTTTGGTCGACACACCAGAAGGCTCGTCCAATATTTCTGGGACCCCGAACCTACAAATGATACCTCGTCTAAATCCCCAATATGGCTGCTGGGGAAGGAGTACAAGGTCGTCGAGAAGGGCTCAGCGCCAGGAAGTACCGCATCATCCTGGCAGGACATCACAGCTGCTCCGACCGAGGCTACACATTTAACAACTCCTGCGACACCTCCAGATAGCAATGCTGGAAGTCTTGGTTCCACACAGGCATCTGCGGAATCTGATGATGGCGGAGGATGGCCACCACAATTTCTGGATGATTTCGAGTCCAAGATATGGATGACATATCGCTCCAACTTTCCGCTCATCGCAAAATCCCAAGATCCAAAAGCATTATCATCCATGACACTATCTGTGAGACTGAGGAGTTCGCTGGTAGACCCGGCAGGATTTACATCTGACACAGGTTGGGGGTGTATGATCAGGTCGGGACAGAGCCTTCTCGCAAACACGCTCGTTATGTTGAGAATGGGGAGAGGTTCTAAATCTATACCATATACTTTGGACTGTGGCTAACTAATTTTCCAGATTGGCGGCGGGGCTTGTCCAGTATAGAAGAGAGGAAGATTATCTCATTGTTTGCGGACGACCCGAAAGCTCCGTACTCGATACATAAATTCGTGGAACATGGGGCGACGGCATGTGGAAAACACCCGGGGAGTTGGTTTGGACCCTCTGCTACCGCTCGTTGTATTCAGTAAGATGTCTCGGTTGAATAAATCTAGGATATATCTAACACGAACAAGGGCACTAACAAACAGTCAAAAGTCAACAGATTTGCAAGTTTATATTACTGGCGATGGACTTGAGGTCTATGAAGAGTCCTTTATGAACATTGCAAAGCCTGATGGTATTAGTTTCAAACCAACATTGATCTTAGTTGGCACAAGGTTGGGCACTGACAAGATCACCCCCGTCTATTGGGAAGCGTTAAAATCGTCGTTACAGATGCGCCAGTCCATAGGGATTGCCGGGTAAGTAATTGGCGACAACCTCTTGCGTGCATGGTTAACAGTTCTAGCGGTCAACCATCTTCTTCGCACTACTTTGTTGGTGTGCAAGGTCCATATTTCTTTTATCTAGATCCACACCAAACACGGGCTGCGTTGCCATTACATGGCGATCTTGAGGACTACTCAACAGAAGAGATCGATTCTTGCCATACCCGGCGACTTCGGAGGATTCATATCAAGGATATGGATCCCAGTATGCTAATAGCCTTTCTTATTCGCGATGAGAAAGAGTGGAAGGAGTGGCGACAGTCGACCCAAGAGGTACAAGGAAAAGCGGTAATCCATGTTTCGGACAGAGACCCGACCCTACACGGACTCGGTACTGAGCGTGAAGGGGCTATTGACGAGGTTGAAACGTTGGATGATTCAGAGGATGAGATATCATGATAAGTGCTCGGAGCAATGGTTTTAAGGGTTAGGCACGGTGTTGGGCATGTGGGATGAGCAGGAGGGTAGGCGTTCGGATAAGAGAGACACATATTAGGCTGAATAATTGCATCAACATCTGAGAACTTAGACAGGTATAAATCGTTGAATTCTATTCTAAGCTACCATAGTTGCATGGCAAGTAAAAAACACCTTGAGAGTCTGGTTCAGTGAAACAGCTCCAGCATCCCGGGACGCCACGCTATGCAGTCGGATTCCACTGTCTACGCCTTCAACGCTTCACCCTCGGGTGACACCGTAAGATAACTCAACGTTTTTTGTTCCTTCCTTTTCCCACCTTCGCTTGCGACTTTGTTACAGGTTGGGCGTGATCTTCTTCCTCGATATGAGTATACAGTTTGTTCTTGGATGGAAACGACTCGTTACACGTTGCGCACTTGAACTGTACAGTGTATTAGCTCGGCGTGTCTTCTTTTGGAATATATCATGGCTCACATCCTGACTGCTTTGAGCAGCTTGGTCTTGCTTTGCGGCCTTCTTGGCACGCTTCAGCTTTGCCTTGCCAACTTTCCCTGAAGCATCGAAATCGCTGACGCCGGTTGTGGAATCGATATCTACTTGCTCGGAGATTGAATAAGAGAGTCTGCTCTCTACGTCCTTTCTGGCGGCGTATTCGTCATCTTGTTCTGATGACTCGGATCCCTCGCTTGTATGTTCCATGATAATTGGGATTGAAGTGCTCTTAGAAGCGGTCTCTTCACCTAGAGGTATTGATGCTGGAGAGTTCAGACTCTCAGCCTCTGGGCCAGTAATAGCAGTGCCATCTGCGTCTTTCGCGTCTTCGGTATCTATCTTGAGCCCCGTGAAATCCGAGATTGGAAAGGATTCTTCTTCAGCGTGATCTCCGTCAAGATTTAGCTGCTCGTTTTCCATCCGCATCTCTCGTTGAAGCTGCTGGACCGCCTTGATATGCTTCTTACTCTTCTCGTGGGTTTCATACTGCTTTTCGCTCTTGAACGTTTTCCCACAAACAACACACTCGATATGCTCCACCTCCGACTCCTCAGAGTCCGAGAATGACCCTGCATCTTCTGGTTCCTGAGTCTTTGCCCAATCCGGAACCACGTGCTTGTCAATCTTGGCCTGATTAGCAGCCCTCGAGCGCGCAGCTTGTGCAGCAGCAGCATCCCGCAAAATCTTCTGCCGATCTCCCTCTGTCTGGGAATTTGGAATATATCTAGGGTCTCTCTTCCTCACAAAGGCAACAAGTACCCTAACGGCGTCATTAAATTCTCGTATCCCTTCTTCCCTTAGCCTCTTATTCTCTTTCTCAATCAACCGCCGGGTAGCTCTGTCAGGCGCATCAGAAGCTCTATAAGCATCTCTCCACGAAAACGTCTTCTTTGTCGTAAAATTAATCCACACCCTGTAGAACGGCCTGACCACATCCTCGTACTCATCCTCCTTGCTTCCGAACTCCGGATATTCCACAGCCTCAAGGCCTTCCCAGTCGCAGGCCGCATTTTCCTCCCTTGCAAGATTTGCAAAGGTTTGGTGCAGGATTCCATAGAAACCATTTGGTGCATCGGTAAAAGGCACACTGGAGTTGAATCTGCTCATCAAGCTCACGAGGTCTCCTGCGCTGGTAAGTCGCACATTATGCTCGAAGTGGTCCTCCTCCGTCGATCCACTGTCACCGCGAAGTATTGAGTCGCGATGTGAGTCGTACCACGCTCTTTCTTGCGCGTCGGAGAGCACTTCGTAAGCCGATGAGACTTCTGCGAATTTAGCTGTGGCGCTTTCGACATCACCATAGTTTCGGTCGGGGTGGAGCTCAAGGGCCTTGCGGCGGTATGCTTTTTTAATCCTAGGGATGTATTGTCAACATATATCTGATCGCTGTCGCAAATCATTCTCACTCGTCTTCTGTGGCTTGACGCTCAACTCCAAGGACTTCATAGTAACATCTTTTTGCGGGCTCTCCCCGAGAACTCGTGTCACGGCCTGAAGACTGCTGTGCACCCATCGTAGCAGATGCACTTGCCCATATTCTAACCCTTGGGAAGTGGGGAGCAGTCCGATCTATAGAATCGTGAAAAGGTCTTCCTCTGGTTGGCGTACAAATTATTTTGTGGCGGGGATGGAGGAAGTGGGGGTGGGGTCCGCCCGCTAGTTCCAACTCTTATTCCTTACAAAGTCCCCAAGATCTCGTTTAGTGAACATCGATTATCTGTACTAATCCTCTTTGGTGGCCTTACGTGTTGCTCGAAGGAGTGGTACAAAGTTACTAGTTTCACCAAAGCGCAGTTGGCTAAAGTATATTTCAAATCGATACACATTCTCGTGTGGCAACTTTGCGTGCTAAAGCCGTCAAAACCCCGTGGTCTCCTGGTCCTTAATTAGTCTCCTTCCCTCCACCTGACCTTTAATTTGTTGTTAAGGTAATGTAAGCTCTTCAAAGGCTCATGAATTTATTAATAGATTACTAGAAGCCCAAGTTTCAGAAGTCTAGTCGCAGACGAAAAACTACTATTCCGAGTTACCACCTTGCAGGCCGTTTTCCAGCAATCTCAAAACATGCCCGTGGGATGTACAGGAAGCTTAGGCTGATTGACTAGGTGTTGCATTTACTACCATATTTTAGAAAATGTGGCCTACAAGGAGACCGCTTGGGCAAGCTTACCCACGGAGTGAAATCGAGTTTCTGGTAAACCAACAGGATAAACCCGAGTTCCTTGCAAAACCCCGTGGTTCAAATTGAGTTCCGTTGTACAAAAAGACACTGATTCAACTTTGCGTTTTAATCAACCGAACCAATATCATACCAAGGGTTCAGAAAACTCCGAACCAATCTCTGAAGGAAGAAACCAGTTTATTGTGTCCTGCGAAGTACGACAAGGGCAATAAGTCTCCATATGCCATGCACATCATATCTTCTAACATCACTCTACGATTTTGGTTTCTCAGACCAGCCTAGACAACCAGCTCATTAATAAGGAATTCAACTGCAACCACACAAATTTAAGTATATATGGAACAGAGCTAAGCATAAATGAGAATGATATGCCACTTAACCTTATCTAGGTAGACGTTTGTAAGGAGTAAGTTTCTACGTGACTTGGCCGTTTCTTCTAGAATGAAAGAGATAACAGATGAAGTGAAGATGGGTGCGATTTGGAGGTATTTTGTCACGTGAAGCTCGCTAAAGTGCCACTAAAGAAGAGCACAACGATTTCGATCATCGCGAACTTTTCTTGACCAAAATCTGTCTCCCACTCCCCATCAGCTCTTCTCTAGGCACCCGAACTACACAGTGCTGAGATATCAAACTCGCGATTATGGGTGTTCCATTTGATTTCGCACCCGAGCGGCCAGAGCACATCGATGCGATCCTTAACGGCCTTGACAGATACAACCCAGAAACAACAGCCATTTTCCAAGAATACGTTACACAACAATGCGAGGACCGAACTGTTGATGTATACGCTAACCTGGCGCTTCTGAAGCTGTGAGTTTTGCCCTAACATTCTCAATTTGGCAGCTGTCAAGTGATGATCGTTTCTTTTAACGTTTCCTATTACCTGAATGGGCATGGAGAATGAATCCCTCCAGTCCTTGAAGTCTATTATTAGCTCTATCTGAAAGACACTTCCCTTTATTATATACTATGGATAAATTTCGTGAAAAGCAGCTGGCTAATAGCTCGTTTCTTGCACAGTTACCAGTTCAACCCCCACCTCACAAAGGACGAAACCATAACCAATATCTTGGTCAAGGCGCTCACAGTCTTCCCCTCCCCCGACTTCTCACTTGCGCTCCACCTCCTCCCACCACACATCCTTACCCCCGTCTCAGCATCATCTGCTCTCCCAGCCGCCGGCGATGCCCCTCTATCTGAAGCTGTACAGAAGCTCAACGTCCTAAACAACCTCCTTGGACAAGCTTCATACGCTGCCTTCTGGAGCACACTCGACAGCGACGACCTTTACGCAGATCTCATTGCAGATGTAGCAGGCTTCGAAGAGCTTATTCGCGTTAGAATTGCACTTACCATCTCTCAATCAGTACGAGAAATTGAGCGCCCAGTCTTGGAATCGTGGCTTGGCATGTCTGGCGACGCATTCGAAAAGTTCATCACCAGCGTTTGTGGATGGGAGATTGAGGGCACAGTCATCAAGGTCCCAATGAACAAGGAGAATGAAGCCAAGGGCACTGTTGTTAGAGAGAATGTGAAGATGGAGCAATTCTCAAGGGTGATTAGAAGAGCTTACGAGCAACCATCATGAAGATCTTGAGGTCCCTGAAGAGAGAAAATCCTTGATTGTATTGCATGGCATGGTTGGGTGGTCGGATGGCGTTCGGGCATGGAGTTATGGTCATGATGACATGTATTACGTGGCAACAGCTATAGATGCTGAGGCGCGTGTCTCGAGAGCCTCGAGAGCCTCGATATGAGGACCTTTCAGCCAGCATTTTAAGGAATGACTGAGACTGGGCAACGTCTTCGACCTTTTTTTCAAAGAGGAATCAGAAATGAAAAGACAATCGAAGCCCAAGCTTAAGCTTATTCTGATTTGCAGTTCCTAATACTGATGGCGACGTGTTCAAAAATCCCGGGTCAAAAGAAGGGTCTGATTTGTTTCCATTCCTTCGTAGCAATTGTTGACATCTTCTACTATTTGCTATGTGCATCACTCCCAAAATTGCTCTCGACTCATGCCATCTTACATGTCAGTTGCTCGCCGTCAACCTGCAAGTGAACGCCAACAGTCCCAGCCGGGACGTTTCCCAAAATACAAATATATTCAACCCCCGAACGGGAAACCACCACCACCTTGTTGCCCAAACTTGAAATTGAATTGCTGCCCACCACTCTGGCCACCAAATGGATGACCCTGGAACGGATTACCCTGTTGGAATGGGTGCTGGCGTTGCTGCTCGTGATCATTTGGATCATCACCACGATCAAATCTCTCCTTAAGCTCTGGATCGGATAGCACCTCGTATGCCTCATTGACTGACGCCATCTTCTTCTCGGCGTCTTCCTTAGAAATACCTTGTTTATGTGCCTTATCAGGGTGATGTATTTTAACCATCTTCCTGTAGGCGGCCTTGATCTGTAGCTCGTCTGCGTCACGGGTTAGGCCAAGCACCTTGTAGTAATCTTTTGTTTTCGATCGCTTCAACTCCATTTGTGCATTTTGCAGGAGCTGGTTAACTTTTTGAGACGAAGGGTGATTCTCTTTGGCGGTATTGAGCGATTGAATGGCAGCTTCGAAGTTCTCGGCCTCCATATGACGTTGTGCTTGAGAAATAAGCCCATAAAGTGAGTGCTCGGTGTAAGTGAGAGCTTCGTCACACCATGGTATGGCTTTTTTGTAGTTTTTCATCTACGTTTGTTAATCTCTGTTGGATCCTGAAAGAATTTGTGAATTACATACCTCATGATAGGCCTCGCAAACATACTCGACAAGCTTCGCCACCAACTCATTTGGTGCATGCTCTGGTATGGTATTGGACTCGCGCAACTCCTTAACGTCATCCTTGACATCTTGTACCACACCCAAGTCTTCGCCGGATGGTAACAGCAGCTTGATAGCGCTGGCGTATTGACTTTTCTCCAAGTGCTTGTTGATTTTTGCAATGCTCTTGTCGAGGGTCTTCTGCCGCCTGTAAAGTTTCTTGCAACTCTTCGAATCCGGATCCGAATGTAGACACTTTCTCAATTGCTCCATTCCATGCTCCATGTCCGCCAATCCATAAAAGGTAATTGCCGCAATCTGCATGTGTGGATCCGTCTGCCCAGGCTGCATCTGTAGGACATGCTTCAGATCGCTCATGCCTTCCTGTACCTCTCCTCTCTCGAATCGGCAATGCGCCCGGGTTTTGCGCAACGACAACATCTTGCTGGCGACCATGATCGCAACTCCGGATTGAGTGACACACTCTTCCCAGTTGCCGCTTTTCTCTGCAGCGAATGCCAGCGTGGTGGCTCCCTTTGCCTCCTCTAATTCGGCTAGGTCCTCTGCTGATTTCCCATGAGATGTGAAGTCCTTCTTCGCAGCTTCCCATTCACCATGCTTTGCTCTTATTTTTGCACGCTGGACCAAAGCCCCTTCGAATCCAGGTTTAATTGAGAGAACTTTGTCGAAGTCCTGAGTCGCTTGTGCCATGCGCCCTAGTTGGAGATATGTAGCACCACGTTTGAAGTATGTCAAGTAGTTCTGCGGATCGCGGGAGATGGCGACATCATAGTAGGTTAGAGCGTCGCTCGTTTCGCCTTTTGCAAGATGCTGGTTGGCTTCTGCAAGCAGTCTCGAGATTGGGGTATCAGAAGGGATTTCGGACGGAGAGAGGGCAAGAACAAGAGATTGAGAAGAAAGAAAGCTGGCAGCAAACACCAGAGCACAAAATTTGACCATCTCGACTCCTCGGCGCAGAACAGAAAAGAAAGTGGGTTGGTAAGAGGATGGTTAAGGAGAACGAAATATACGGAGGATGGAGGGGAACTTTAAATTCAGTCAGTCTGTCAAGATCTCCCTTTTGGTTACGGTGGCCTTTCGTGAGTGGATCAAGACACCCGAACCCCCTGTTTCCCCGTAAGACTTCCAGCGACCTTCTAGCGTACCCGAATCTCAGCCTTGTCCTCTCTTGCCCTTGCTTGGTCCTTGTCAACCTGCAGGAACAAGATTCACAACATTCACCTCACGTTCAGTAATCACCGATAATGGCACATCTCTCCCCGTCCGCCATATTCTCACCCTCTCTCGCTCGCCAGCAGCTCGCCGCCGCAAAGGACTGGAATTACATCGATGCCTGGCTTTCCACCAAATTCGCACCTAAATCACCCCCGCCATTCGAACGAAATTTGGAGACTCTGAAAGCTCTCCTCGCTCTCGCGGCACTGAATGAATCCGCGGACGAAGAGCGAGACCTCTTGGCTCGGGCTGAGGTACGCGCTTTGCAGGACTTAGAAGCTATCCACGATGCAGATCCACACGTTTCTCTGATTGTATCTATCGAGGAGAATTTATCCAGGGAAGGCGAGGCTGCTCTCGAAGCCCTGGCGGACCTAAGTGTGGCACTGAACCAACCTCTACCCGATGCAGAGAGGGCAGGGAGATGTATCGTGGGCTTGCAGGTCACCGCGGCAGAGTTAGAGCAGGCAAGCGAGCGAATGTTGATATTAGAGGCGCATTTGAACGATGAGCTAGAGAATATAAACAACATGATCAAGGAGCTTCAGAGTGATGCCTATCAGCCACCTTCCGATATGACGAAGCAGGCGATCGATTACCAACGAAGAGCAAAAGCTCTGGCCTCAAAACTGCCTGAGTTACGGGACAGAGTATCGTCTCATGTTGCAAAGGAAGGAACGCCCAAGGTCACAATACAAGATGTGAAGGGTGAAGAAGACAAGTACAAAGACTGCATACGTATAGTTAAGGAGTTGGAGGTGCAAGTGAGAAGCTATTATGGTTTACCGCAGGACACAGACTTAGCGAGGCTCGAGTTGGAGGGCTTAAGAGTCGAGTTGCAAGATTTGAGCAGGCAACGTGATACCATGTTCGAAGGTCTAGTAGAGAGGGAAAGCCCTAAGAAAACAAGATCATGAATGAATGTTTACATTAAAGTGTGCCAGAACTAATCAAGGTCAGCGTTTTGGCCGGCCTGACGCTCCACCAAGTCTCCCAAATTTCCCCAAACTTGACTTGTTCTTTTGTGCTGCCGGTACAGGTGCTGCTGGCGTATCCTTGACTGGTATCGGCGGCCCTCTTAATCTTGCTAAATCCCTAAACGCCATCGCATCCGATAAACCATCACCGCCGCGCACATCTGCCATTCCGAAGCCGTCATCAAGATCCCCGCCTTGCCTCTGAGCCCTCCTAGCTCGTTCTTGGACACTTCTAAATTTCTCAAGGAGCTCAGTCCATCGGATGCCAGCCTCATCTCGACCCTTTAGTCTGCTTGACCTGTCAAAGCTCGAGGGTCCTGCACTGGTTGGTGCACTAAACGGGGTATGAGCATCCGAACTTTTCTGACGTGAATGATGGAATTGATATGTAGAGACCACGTCTCCTACGCTGTTATTACGAGATTGAGATACGTACGTTCGGGGTGCGATATGTAGATATCCAATTGCGCTAACACTGTTTAATCTGTTCTTTAAGGCGGCGAATGCTGAGGATTGCGGGAGAAGCATAAGCAGGCCGTACAGACACTTGTATAGGTGGGGATATTTCTCGGGCTCAAGTAATTGCAGTCGAAGATCTAGGGCATGTTAGGTATCATTTCACTGCGATTCAGAAATCCAACCTACAAGTGAAAACAGGCGATTCAAGTAACTGAACCAATTTATCAATCTGGATGAGCATATTCACAGTCATCTCTAGTTCCGCACTTCAAAGGGTCAGCGGATTATAGCCAAGTCGGAAATGGAACTCACAATATTTGAAGCAGATTGTAGGCTTGCTCATAAGCTTGGGCAAGCAGACATAAGGAGAATGTCGCAACTGCATTGTAGCACCATGATCTGAACAGTGCAACGAAGAATGTTTGCCCGTCCTGGAAAATGTGAGTGGATATCTATGGGCGAGGGAAGCATGACCCAACAAACCTTAGTCTCTAGATTTCTGAGTCGCTTTCGAAGCTCCGCTAGCTCGGGTGCGGTGATGAGGTTGTTATTCAAATTTTGTACCATGATACTGGCAAATTCGACATCCTCTTCCTTCTCGATACAATCTGCGAGGGTGCGGAAAATCCTTTCCGCGCTGAGACTCAGACAAAGCTGACGGATGATCAAATTACCCCTAGTCTCGAGGAGCTTCCGGTCGGTCGAGAATAGTTGAAGCAAATTCTCCATGAACGAAGTAAAGTAATCATCTCCACTGTTTCTCGATATTTGAGAGAGCAGCTGAAGATCTCGGGTCACAACAGCTTCTGCAGGATCAGAAAGTGTTTTCAGCAAGGCTGGGAAAGTGCCGTCGTTGAAGGCTAATACTTTTCTGGGGGCTTTCCTGTGAAGCATCAGTAGCCACGTCAGGGCCGCTACTCGTGTGGCTTCATGATCATTCAAGAAGAGTAATGTCAAGGAGTTGACAGCAGCAGCATAATCAAGGTCGACTTGAGGCTGAAGCTGAGGTGGAGATGTAGGTGAAGGGGTCTTAACGGGCGGGGGTGGCGTCTGAACCTCAGATTCTCTTCTATCCAATTCACGAGATCCCGAGATTGATCCTCTAGTATTAGTCGACGAGTCTCTTCTATCGTTGTTGGCCGCGTCTCGTACGATGGAGGTGGGAATTCTGGAAGGACCAAGAGATGCCGATTCAGAGGGAGGTGATTCGTCCGAGAGAGAGACTACATAGTCCATCAAAGAAGTGTTCACACGAGCAGCAGCTTGCCGGATAGTCTCCACACCACTAGCCATTGCAGGCAGAAGGTGAGCCAGAATCCTAGGAGCAAATGGCAGTACTTCCTCGGGACAGATGTCTAAGAATTCGACAATCCATCGCAAGGACTCAAGCAGGCTGTCTTCCTCTGCTCAAAGTTAGCCATGGCCCAGTTTCGAACCTGGTCGGGAATACTACCTGGGGTACCCAGAGCCGAATCTAGATTTGCAGCCAGGATCTCAAGTATCTCTTTGTGATTTACTTGGATGTCTTGTCCAGGAACCCAGTCGTCGTCACTGCTCATGTCTTTATCATCTGCAGCAGTAGTTGAATCATCGTCCCCGCCCATGTCAGGAGCGACAGAATTTTCACTATCCATGGAGCCCGTCCGTTTCCGTTTACCGTCACTTCGAGACTTCCGGCTCTCCTCGATCCCTTTCTTGATTCGTGAAATACGTTTGATTTCACTGAGAAATTTCTCGAGTGCTCCCTGCGTGGCGACATGGACATCTCGATTAGGATCACTGAGAAATTTGAATAGTCCTCCCAGGAAGTCTGGGAGATAGGAAACGAGCTCCAAATCTGGGATGGAGTCAAGTAAAGTAATCCAACCAACAAGGAATGTTCGAGTGAAAGGATTGACAACAAATATTCTTTCCTTCAGGAGCGGGATGAATAGACCAAGAGAGAAAGCGGTGGGTAAATCAATGGACTCCTCAGGCGTGTCCTTGTCGTTCTCGATTGATGCCTCTTCAGAAGTATGAAGGATTGATACATAGGTAGCTGCAGATTCGGAGACGATGTCTTTGATCAGGCGATCTAAGAGCTCAGCTCCGTTCTTGACGGAAAGCTCAGAGTCTGCGCCTAGCTAGATGCTGTGAGTCTCTAGGACCGAACACGAGATGAATGAAAACGAACCTTGCATAGAGCATCAAAGATGTCGTTGAAGTATGGTAAAACCTCGCCCTTTGCCACCTTGGCTATGTTATACATACTCTCACAGGCGTAATAACGGACCCGGGCATCTTGGTCAGTAAAGCATGCTAGCACGGGAGGTACGATCTCATCCAGATAGCGTGCAAGTTCCTGGCACGGGCGTTAATTGAAGTTCTCAGCTTCAATTCTTATACGCTGCGGTACTCACTGGTCCTAACGCAATGGCTGCAGCAGCCAGGCCGATTAGGCCGCCATTCCTGGCATGAGGCTGATGAACGGCATATGCGTACTCATTGCAAAGCTGTTGGATGATCTTCTTGATCCTCTCGAATTCCTTGGCTGCCGCGAGTTCACGAATGACGCGCTCGAGACTAGGAGAACCATAAGCCTATGCAAACTTTTCGTGGATATCTAACCTACTCTAGAGCGCCGACCTTCCGCTTATCGTAAAGTTTGTCATTCAGAGCGCGCTGGATGCTCTGATCCATTTTGAGCTGTACAGGACCCCCAAGCACATATCATACAGCGAGGCGGAGCGAAGATATTAGGACTTTAGCAAGTTGTGAGGCTATTCATGGCGATGGGAAGTTGTAGTTGCTGGACTAAGTGACGAAGTGAGGAGAGGATGTGGGTGTGTGGAAGTGTGGAAGTGCGGCGGAATCAAGGCAGGCACGAAGCACGTGTGAGACTTGAGGCTGTCAGAAGCTATCTTACCGACCTTTTCTCCAGAAATTACCTCTTATTTTGGCAAAGAGACAACAGGGCAGGAGAATGCGTATCTACGACGAAGGCGGATGTTGATGCTTTGTTTGCAATGTTCTGCTATGATTCTGGTCCCTGCCCCTGCACCTGCCCACGCTGCCTTGCCTTTGCCTAGCGGAGCCGGAACCGGATGAGCATTTCTCCTCATCACGTGACCATACAATTTCATCCTCATGCTGTCAATCACACACACATACCGGGCAAGCAAACGGGAAGATGTATTTGAAGGGAGGCAAATTGGACGTGCCCTAGCGCGCCTAGGTCATCGAGACTACCTACATAAGATTCTCCCGGTGTCCTGCTTTTTGTGTCCTTCTGGACGCAGCCTCGTCTCTGCAAATAAAATACTGGAGCTTCCGCTCCATCTCCAGCTCCAACTGCAGCTCTCAACTGGTCACATGTGACGTCAAGACTCCAATATATTGTCCTCCACTACGTCTGCCGCTGCCGCTGCAGCTGAGCGGAAGATACCGAGCGCAGAGCAAAGGCTCCGACGACACATCTACGGACCAGTGAACTAGTGACTCCTATCATAGGAGTCCTATGATCTGCCCACCACTTCAACACCAATGTGTGTGCAAGTTCAGGCCCCAGGTTCAGCAGAAGCAAAACAGGGTGCAGATCTGGTCACATCTGGTCACATCTCATCCGATCAGGTCCACTCTTGCCGTTCCATGACTGCGCTCTGGTGCCCCTCACCACCAATCTTCAACTCGCACTCCCCACCGACTCGTGGATAACGGCAGCCCGCGCCGTACCGCTCAAGCCAGCTGAAAGCTTAACCCTTTCCGGTCGCATCAGATACCGCCTGAAAACGGGACGCAGGAGAGGAGGGAGGCACAAAAACAGGAAAATAAGTGTCGGTCGTGTTGCGACCCGAATCGTCTTCTATTTGGGTTCCCAAAAAGTAAATACACCCAGGATCCTGAATACAAAGCAACTGCATGCAACCTTGGTCATGGCTCGCATCCTGTTCCCGATGCGCCTGAGAAAAAGAGACGACTCACAAACCCTGCTTTTCTATGCACAGCTGCCAAGCCCTGCAGCACGCTCCGAACCATACCAAATTTCGCCAACAACCCCAGGATATCGATCTGCATCACCTCCGTCCCATCTTTGATTTCCAATTCCCATGCCCTCGTGCCGTGCTCTGTGTCCTGTACTGCCACCCACAGCACAATAAACCCCCCTGCCCGTTACCCTAGCCCCATTCGGGGGTCTATGTCCCGGCTGCTTGGGTTGCAGCATGTCCTTCGCAGGGCTCCCAATCCGTGCAACGTCCCCCAGAGCGATTCAGATTCTGACATCCCCAACCCGAGCCATAGCTGCTTCCTTCGCTGCTTGAACTGCTTTGTCCACCACTCGTGTTGCTTCTGTTCCGTTCGGCCACCGCTCGAGCAGCCGCATGCGCCTCGCGTGACTACTTTTGGTCAGCACGCTTGGTTCTGGCTCTCGCTCTGCGACAGACATTGACGCGCACTTACGTTTGGCTTACTCCTTGCAATTCGAGCCGCTGACTTCTCGGTATGTTGGCTTCGAGTCATGTTGATCGTGAGCCTGGAGGCAGAGATGGAGACTTGATAATATGCTTAGAGGGAGCGGAATATATCGAGAGGGGTGGTCGAAGGTTTCTCAATGATTTGGTGTGTTTGATGGACAGGACGTAGTGAGCAATGTTCTACAAGCAAATCGGTTATTCGACGGGAGCCCATCAACTTTTATATATGATGTTTGTGCCGTGGTGGAGATCTCTTGTTTGCTTTTTGCTCATCTTCGGAGCAGACCTCAGCCCCTGGCACCACGATTCCCGGAAACTTTCAGCAAAGGCACCCATCCATCAAATCCCCATGCTGAGAACGAAGTCAATTGGACCCTGATTATCATCCCTGCCAAAGGGTGACAAGCGCAGAACGTCCCTACCCGTAACATGCTAACTGCCTCCTATTCTATTTCCTGCGTCTATGAAGCCTCCGGTCTGATTGAAAGAAGCAAGTAGCTCTTTGCGGCAACCGCGGACGGACTTCCTCTTCTTGTTTTACATTTCTACTATGCTGCGCAGCTTTCTTATCCTAGTTGTGTTTTCTTACTTCATCTCCGTGCCTGTTTGCTTCCGAATTGGACGATTTCAAGAAAAAGGATCTTAGAACTTGCTCCATGAACGGCTTGTTCTTCATGTCCACAGATACGAAGAAGCACATGGATGAAGACGCCAAGAGTTGACGCTGATAGTCAACCGAACAAAAACAACCTATTCCCTCCCTCCATTCAAAGGCACCGATGTGTAGAAGTCTGCTATCTGCTCATATCGAAGCCATGGCCAATATCTCACAGGGCCGGCAGCTAGGAACATTCCTTCGGCTGCGTTCCCCAGGTCTTACACTAGCTGGCCTCGCCTCGCCTCGTCCTTCGACTTGCTGGCTCACTCACGCGGTGGCTTCGGTTCCTCCAGGTGGCCTGGGCACCCTGCCGGCGTTGCTCCACGGGATCACCAGCTAGCTGCTCAACGCCAGAGACATCTCCACCCCCTCTCTTCAAGACACCAGTGGCCACCAGTCCAGCCTCCTCGCCACGCGGCAGCCCAACTGCAAAAGAAACTCGTCGTTCGTAGGCTTTCCAGCCTATAGCCTCGCTCCTCAGTGAGCACACCATCGAGGTAGCTGAGTGCCAAACTGGTGGTCTGATGCTGCGATCATGGCTGTCTTTCCTCATTGCTTTTGGGCTTTGAGCTGAAAAGCAGACATGGCAAACGAGTGGCTGGAGAGCACCGCAATTTGCATTCTCATCTGGAAAGCAAAAACCGCCGCGCAAGAGAAGTTTGGAAATTGATGCTTGGTATTGGTAGTGGGAAAGAGATTGGGAAGTTTCTCTGCAGATAGGGTCTCTACAAGTAACAACCGTAAGGCAAGGCGTACTAGCTTCACAGATAGCGACGGGGCGAAGCTGCATTGCTGTTCTCTTATCACATCGAAGGCCCGAAAGCTATCATGCAGAGGGGGACTGCTTGGATCGCAAGGAAGAAAGGCTCAGCTCAGACCGCTCTTTGAAGGTGCGAGATTCCTTATGTTTCATTCCCAGATTTACATTCTATCGCGAATGGCCACCTTTGGGCATCAGCTTCTACTATAAATTCCCTCAGCCTCGAACGCCAGGCCATATTCATCATTAAGGCAAAACAAACATAAAATATCTTTCAGTGGTGACCATTCAAGATTTCTTCAGCGCAAACCTTCTGGCATTTAGCCAAAATGGCAGCCTGTCTTCCAACCTCCCCAAGTGTCCCGATAACCTTCTTATTTCCATCTACAAATCCATAAAGTGCATACGGAATCTCCACATCGACACAAAACTCCTGCACCAGCTTCTGGGCTCGGCGGAGATTGTGTCTTGGCATTCTCGGGAAAAGATGGTGGACAGCCTGGAATTGCAAACCTCCGTGGAAAAAATCCAGCCACTTAGGACATTCAATGTCCATCGTTGTCCTTAGCATCTTCTGGGGAAAAGACTCATGAGGCCCCAGTTCAGCGGTGCTCATGGCAAAGTGAGACAGAGTTATCTGCGCGTGCAGGGGCATGGTCACCATGTGGCTGATCATGAGGAAAGCAAAACGTCCCCAGTTGCTCGGAATGGTTTTGTACATGATGACATATCCAAACCAGTACCAGAAGAAAATCTGACCCGTAATTTCCAACCAGCGATGCCACCATGCAGGCCCTTTTCGTGGACCCTCTCCGAGAATAAGATATTTCCAGGAGTGAACATATAGATTAAATCGTCCAAATGCGAGGATGATGTAGTAGTAATATGATTGGTATGGTATCAGGGCTTGCGCAAATGCATCGTATGGCATAACTCGCTGGTAGAAAGAGGAGCTGAGTGATTCCAAGAACCTGTGAGAAACGGCAAGAAATGGTAAATGTTCAATATCTGGGTCGTGCTCTGGAGAATTCGTGACAATATGATGAACATTGTGGTTTCGCTTCCACCATCCGACTGAAAGTCCGCCAATGAAGTTGGCAATGACGATACCAATGATAGTGTCAACTTGGAAGTCATGAGTGATTCCCATGTGGCCTGCGTCATGCACTGTGAATACCAGTTGGTGCCACAGGCAGCCCAGAAACATGCCGCTCAGGCCATACCATCCCCAACGAAGACAGAGCAGCGTCATGCAGGCGAGAAATGTGTATCTCATGGCTTCAACGGCGTATGCGCTGTAGTTGCAATCATACAGCCTTTCTGCACGGAGTTTTCCATCTAGAATTCGGTACTTCCGGATAACTTCGTCTTGAGTCGCCTCATCCAATGAGGGGTATTTCGCGTGGTCCAGGTCGATCTGCTCTTTGGTCAGAATGTCTAGGTGAGACATGCCATCGTCAAGGTCCGTAACGGATGACACGGATGATGCTGAGGACAATGGGCTATCAGGTTTTGGATTTTTCCGCTGTCGAAGATCGGGGGCTGCGGCATCAAATATCGGTGAGGGGGTTCGTGAGATATCAGAGCTTGTGGGTTGGTGTTCCATATCCTCTTCGTCCGTTCCCATAGAATTGCATTCTACGTAGGCTCGAAACTTCCCACCCTGAATCGGAGGGACGAAGTTCGACCATCGACCTTCGATCCGGCCGATGCGATATCTCTCCATCATCTTCTGTGCTTCTGCAGAGTGTAGCCTGCGCGAACCTGGTTAGTTAAATACATCGCCGCAATTGAATAATATCCTACACCTACGCTTTGAGTTCGTCAGTGGCATCTCTGCCAACCATGTGGAAGATAGCCTTGTCTCCTCCAGGGTGGTATTTCAACCAAGGGTCGACCTTGAGTACCCTTTGGTTGACAATAATTATAGCCCGGCCATCTGCGATGAGCCCTCGATCTGCCGCCGCGAGAAGACCGTCTCCGTCGTAGGTTTTGACCTTGCTGAAGTCATGGTGATAGATTGCGAGCCAATGGGCATTCAGAAGCTCAAGGCGAATATGATGGCGTAGCAGAAGATGCAATACATCGAAGTCGAAATAGTTGGGGTTGCGGTGAAGCCCAGGGAGCTTGGTGATTAGGTTGATTTTAGTGGTTCGATTCTTGTTGGTGCGTCGTTCGGGGTGTACGGAGATGTAGGGGGTAAGTTTAGGCTCACCGCCTTATGGCAGAACGATCTGCCACCAATCGAGTTCTCTGCTCCCATACAAATCTTTGTACTGCCATAAGGCGGTGAGCCTAAACTTACCCCTTACACCTCCGTACGTTTATCCGCAAGGCAACTACTTTCTGTACCTGGAATGTTTCATCCTCATGGCGCAAAATTGTGCCTTGATCCTCAGTTTTGATAGGCTATGTCGTGCTCCTCACATCGATTTTCTTGTGGCGCTTCGCAAAGCAACGGAATCTGGACAGAGCAGCCTGTATTAAGTGTCTACGAATCACAACGACTAATTAATCATGTCTCTGCATGCTATCAAGGTTTTATGTGTCAACTTGGGCGTACCGGCCCATTTTTAAAGTCTTCTATTGCCCGTGCCTGAGCCCCCAGTCCTTGGAGATTCGATCCTCCACAAACAGCTCTAAAAACAGTACCGAAATCCCACTTAAAACGAACGAAGTGTCGTCTATTTGACCAATTGGTCCACGATATGTCGAGCGAGCTTTATGAGCTGGGACTTTAACTCTGTTCAGAGATTCGTGAACGCTGGCAACCTCATCGCGAGGGCTGGACTTTCTCAAGACAAGCATGGACTTCACTCGCTCCCCAACTATCTCATATCTGCAAACCACGAGCAGTCCCAACAGCACCTCTTACTTCTGGGGTGGGCCGTGATCAAATCATTATAATATTGACTAACTCTTTCAAATTCTATCGATGGTGTGGCATCCAGCTATGACTCAAGCGCCGCCGGTCTTCACCTCTTGGTGCCACCGACGCATCTGAAAATATCTCACATGTGTATGCTTGTCCTATTTGTCTATTTGTTGGGTTTGCCAGTACCCTCTCCAACAGGATATCCTGATCTGAATCAATCTGCACATGGCCTTTCTGAGCGTTACTTCTGGAACGTTTTGATGACCGTGAGAGTTTACTCGACTTCAAATCCGGCGTGTGCGTCCTAGACTTGAATAATGTAGGTTTGACGTATCGAGCAAATAGGACATTGAAAGAAGGAAAGCAGGCGCAGATGAGTGCGATTGCGATCTCTGCGGATCTGTTTTGTAAAGAGGTGAGCTCCTGCTCTTTCTCGGTTTGTCAGACTGACGGAGAGCTTGAGCACTTACGCTAACATCTTGAATCTCATACTCCCTAGGGTAGAATCAGGAAGGTCATTTACAATTTGCAGGACCAACCGCAGTATACTGGAAGAGGTTGCCAGCCCACCAGCCCCCAACAGTGCACAGATGCCAATCCTCTTCCTCAGGGGCATCTGCAGAGACCACATCAACGGAATTGGCAAAACCAGAATAATGACATCCGTAACCACACTGACAATCGTGTCTGCTTGGAACAGTTTTGTGGTATTGATACACGAAACGCGGACGCTGAGATTCCAGAAACCTGCCGGTGGAGTACAAACGCGAACCTTGAATCCAGTGACAATTGAATAGTAGATCGCCATCAACCCGATGAAGATATAGATGCTGATGACGGTTTTGCGGAAGGGTGTAAACACCTTGACAAATATGTAAAGCAATGTTACTTTCGTTAGAAAGAGGGTGGGAGAATGAAGAACGATTTCAAAATAGAGTGCCTTTTTAGCATGGTCAATACACTGTCGTCGGGACAATTCGTTGCTCCTACCTTTTTGTATCTCATGAGGGCATCTTTCGAGATTTCCCAATCGTGGTATCCGCCTCCAAGCTCGCCGACTACACGTTCAGTTAAAGTATTTCAATCGTGGACTAGCGCACATACGTAGGATTCCGGAAGCAAAGAAAACCGTAGCAAAAATCTATCTGAGATCAACGTCCGCATCGAATGTTCGAAACGTACAGGAGATGTACCCACGACGCCAAGCAGAACCCTACAGATTTTCAGCATTGATTCAACCCACTTCGGTAACAGGCGAGCAGGTTGACTTACAATCTTCTACCTCGAACATCTTTACAACCTTAACCCTGATATACATCCTCAAGATGACGCATGGCACGGTAAGTGCCAGGCACAAGATGTGCGTGATTAAATTGTACGTCTTTAAAACATCCGTAGGATGCTCGAGGTTTGGTGTAACACCTGGTGGTGCTTTTGCTGCTCCGGTAACTGGGGTGCCTGTCATTCCGAGAAGCTTGATTTATCCTTCGTCAAGCATGCTGTGTGTGATAGTATTACACTTACTCTGTTGGACAGCTACACAGTTGTAAGTGAGAATGGCTTCCAAGAGATGCAATTAATTAATGAAGAGACCAAAACATCCCAAGTACATCGCCCCGAGGTACATGTTAGTTTTGGATTCGGGATAGATGGCTTTTATGAGATGTCGTTACACGACAATAAGCTTTCGGAGGATCATTCTTCAAACGAGCTTTTGTTTAGGGTTTGTGAGAATTAAGACTTTTGGAGCACGGATGCAGCTTCTCAAGTGCTCATCGAGCATCAAATTCGCCCAATCAAGTTGGACTGCAAATATGTTTGCCTGTGATCAAAATCTTATCAGTGCACCGAATGGAAAGCCTGTTCGCTGGGGCCGTTAGAAAAGAGCGGAGATAATGACCTCTTCACGAGAAGGTAATAGGATATGGAGCAAACTGCCAGGAGAGTAGAAATACTGAAGAGACTGAAAAATCACGCGGATAAGTTAAGTAGTACTAGAGTAATTTTCCTGTGAGTTATAGAGTGTTGACTCCTCAAGCTTTGAGTGCCAATGCCTCGGATCGGTGCCTAGCTCATGACAAGATTCCAGAATCTCTGCCGAAAGATCCAATTTAGTCATCACAACCTCTGCCCGTCGTTCCCGTGTCGTTGGGGCGTATTTCAAATCAGGAATGGTGGAACAAGACGAAACATACTAATGCTATGGCTGCCAAACGACTAGGAGGTTTGCGGTACGTGAAACAAAGTATAACCTTACTTCACCGTGTAAGCAGATCTCCCATCATTCTACAAGCGACTTTGGGAATTGAATAAATCTCATGTCTGCCTGATCGTGTCAATTCGAGAAACATTTTAGCTGATGCGAGGGCTACAGCTCCTGTCACATTAGCCTCAATGATCTCAAATTGTATGTCGAGAATTCGAAGCTTGGAAGTAACCTATTTTTTGAATCCTAGAATCAAGACCTTGGATCTCAGATTATTTACTAAGTATTCTCTAGAACTCGAGCGGTCTGGCGAATGGTATCACTGCTTTTACATCAAAACCCGGATATATATCACGTGAGCTTTCCGTCTCGATATACTATTTCTTTTCCTCGTATATATAAGGAAATAAAGAGGAAGAAGTCACTTTTGATAATACGAGCGATACTGAAGGCCGAGATAAGGCTATATTTTATGAGATTAAGTTCTATATTAAATAAGCTACTATAGATAACCTAATATACATCTGGGTAGATCGTTGCTATATTGACAAATCAAGTAAGAGGAAGCTTTAGGATACTATCTCATCTATATTTTGTTAGTACTAACGCTCCGTGAAGTGCTATATTTACTTATCTAATATCTCGGATCGGGAGACACACCTTATATAGGAACAAGTATTTCGGGGATAGTTCACTCTCCGCTTGACGCTTTATAAGCTCCTCACGCTAGTATCGGTGGACTTATTTTCCAAACATAGTAACCGACTCGGTAATGATATTTCTTTCGGACAACTAATTTTAGAAAATAATAAGTATTCCTCGGAATATGCTTCGAGGGAAGCACTTACCCGACTTTAGTATCAACGATCGAAAATTATAGGTAGTTGACCTTATAACCAATCTTGAAGAGGATCTAGCGTACTCGTTACTAGATATTTTTCGTGTGGATATATCTCCCCGTTATAGTGAAGGGAGGTAGAAGGCATTTAAAAGACTCGAAAAGGAGATTGGGAAGCTAAGGGAATACCTTTGAGATTTATATATGACGACAGAACTGACTCGGATTAGTTACGGCCAGCCTGTCACTAGAACTGTCCTAAGAACGCTGAAGGCATAAAGGAAGCCTACGATACAACGGGCCTGGGGTCGGAGGGGTTCTGTATAATAATCGGACTAGACACCGGGAGGCCTCCTTTTCTTCTCCTTCTTCCTTATATTTTTTTGTATCCTTGGCTTAGGTAGCCTATTTATTAGAGTCATCTCAGTCTTATTCTCACCCCCACACGTGCAAGGCAATGGCCCTAATAATGCTATAGCAAAGCCAAAGATCCGAAAAGGATCCTTCGTGTTCTGCTAGCCTAATATCTCTGAGCTCCATAAGCAACAGAACAGGGACACAATACAACACCTCTACATTAACATTAATTTTGACTCGAGTGATGTGCCTTCACACCCTGTGCAATGGATAGCACGGCTAAAATTAATGAGTACCTATGGTTTGATGTTTGGATAGCACTTTCAAGGATACTTTTCTATTATAGATTCATTAAAAAGTATTTTGGCGATTAGAGAATATAATGTTATTACTTATTTCAAATACAGGTGTTTAAATGAGTGGAAATGATTATTACTATAAGACTATCAGTTCACTCACTAGATCGAAGGGTGATTCTATAATCACTAAGAGGATCCTGACACGACACACTAGAGTTGGGTACGCGGCTATGGTGGACTATAGTTACAGAATATCCAATGACTGTGAGATAGACTGCTTCATAATACTGTCGCAATAGGAAGTTTAGAGAAAATACAGTCTTTATTGGAAAAGTGTGCAGATCCACGCCTGAGAACGAGAAAGGGCAAACACCAGTCGATCTTTCGTGGTCTAAGAAGTCGAAAGGCACTTATAAGATAGAGGAGTAAAAGAGGAAGGGAGTAGATTCCCGATATATACACGAATCAGCTCAGTAATCTCCCTAAAGGTAGTCCAATTAAACCATAATTCCGCAAACCCCTGAATCTCTACTCTCCACTGTGCCCTATAACTATATAAAGCTATCGTCACAGTTACAGACAAGGTGAATTGCTATATGAATTTGAGCACAATGTACTACCTAAGGAAACTATTCTAGTAATGTAGAACTCCGGTTTTTGCATCAAGCCCGGCGTCCTGTGATTCCGTTCCTTGTCTTGGCTTCTCTGTGCAGCAAGGCTGCCGAGCCTCAGGGCCAAGACGCATATAATCCTAGATCGCAACCAATCTGCTAGTCTCGAAATCAATCCACCACATCAATGCGAGTGTAATAGTAGCTTCCGACATCCCAACCTCCCGCAACATCTGGATTACTACCTTTGCATCTGTTAACGATAGCCCAAAATCCATTCCAGACCTCGTTCCATAGAAAATCGTATCTGCGGGATTCTAGCCAAGGTTGAGCATAATAATACACGGTTGCCAGTTCCGAAGAGCCAGACTTGGTAAAGTGCGCCCAGTTTCCATCGGGAAGCTGGTACCACTCCTTGTACTGAGCGTAATAACCCTGACTTCTGATCTGCCCGTCCGCCTCGTTGGTGGCACTCCCGAACCCGCCTTGCAGCTGGTACTGTTGTACCCATGTGCCAGTCTCATAGCACTCACACGTGTCAAAACCACAGGTCCAGCGTTTAGAAAGGACATCATCGGTAACATCGCGAGGCACCTGTTTGCCATGTTTCTTGTCGAAGGAGTCAAGCTTGCTATGCATCTCCTTTGCGTTTTCGATGCCAATAGCGGGTAATGTATACGCCCAGACTATCGAATCATCTACAGGCTTGCCATCAAAGGTTGCGTTAGGGAACACATCGATTGCCTAGTTAGAGTAGCGAAGAAATCAGTTGACCGTGTTGAGAAATGATGATTTGATAGGATTGTACCTTGATTGACTTCCATGTGTGCTGTTCACCATAGTATTCAGTAAGGATGTCCTTCCGAGATTGCGGCTCTTTGCCGTTCCTCGTCGTTGCTGCTTGGCTGATTGCGACTAAACCGAACAGGACGAAAGTGTTGTAGATGAACATCTCGATGGTTTTTACAAGTGAAGGTAGATTGCGGTGATTGAAAGAACTGTGAGATATCGATTGTAGGACTGGAATGTGGCCTTATATAGCCGTGCAAAGGCATGCTAACTCACCCAGGCTAAGCATTATAACATTGCCGTCTCACATGAACGGACTACTTAATCCAGAAAACAGTCCGGTCAGCAAATTTGCTATTCAATTAACCAGTGCGCATGAAAGTTGACATTCGATTATAGAAACAATGACTGAGGGCAAGGGATACTGGTATGGTTAACTTAGTAAGAAAAATGGCCACATAGGAGGCTGACTGCCAAGTGAATGCCAAGTGGGCTTACGTATTATTATCCCCCTTTCTATTTTGCTATTGCCGCAGTAAAAGGAGGGCGTTAGTAATTTACAGCTAGTGCGTATAAGATTCGGGGGATGGATTCGGAGGGGGGACACTGTAAAGAACTAGGATTAGGGCCGGATCTAAACTCTATGTAAATCAGATCCTTTACTAGGAGACCACTCGGTATCTATTCTGTATTAGTAATATTTCGAAGAGCTACGGAATATAGAGGGGGGTATTCTATTACATAACTAGGATAACAGATCATATAGAACGAGTTCGTCTCGAAAGTAAAGATCCCAGCGCTAGAATTGAATGTAAATATTCGACGTATAAGCCTCAATAGCTAATTCTAGATCACTTCCAACCTGAAGCTCGAAGCTAGCCCATTCCTATCGTCAGCTTATTCCATATGTTGATTGATTTGTTCACTGACTGCCTTGCGCCCACCCATTTGTTGCCCCCTGGCATTCGTTCCAAATCAAGTGAACTGATTCCGTCTACTCATTTCGATCACAGTTGTTTTCCCAAGGATTCCCCCAACCCTGTGAGTAAGAACACGGGTAAGCCGCCAAATTCCAGTTTGGCTTCCACATTATCAAGTCAAGTCAATCGCTTAGGCGGCTAATATCGGTATCTGCCTCCGTATTCCTGATGCGGAAAATGGCCCATCCTCTTAACTGCTACTGTCTAGTTTAGTCCTGTGAAAGAAGTCGGCTAGTAAGCGCCGGCTTTTTCGAATCCCTACCTACCCGATTTATAAGCACTTTCGATTTGTAATAATCAAGAAGTGTCTCATTCAGTCCATATAGCGACTGGTAAACGACCCACTTTATAGATTTGAATTTGACCGTTTACCCCTTACGGTGCGTGGGTCAAATCAACCTGAACTAGGCCACAGGCAAGACCATCCTTATAGCTTAAAGATTGACTTTGTCTTCTTTGCTTTCTCCGTCGATTATTTTATTTCACCATTTCTATCTCTGTCAATTTCACGAACTCAGATCAGATGGCATCAAAGTCCATTCTCCTTCGTGGCGGCACCATTCTGATAAATGAACGAGCATGACCACGTAAATTCCAGCACAGCAGGTCTATTGATTGAAAGCAATGTGATTGCCCAGTTCGTGATTTGTGACTTATGGAAGCTTTGAAGTAAACAACCAAAGCCAACTTAACGTCGTCATTACATAGCGCGGAAGATAGATTCTGGGGTCAGCTCGGTAGCCTCCGTGAAATTCTCGATGTCGGGACAAAGATAGTATTACATAGAGTGATAGAAGGGGGTGTTCAATCTAAGGGCAAGGCAATATAGCTTAGCAACCCGAATACTCCTATAAGGGCGAATGCGCCGCAATATGAAATCCAAAAATGTATCTGATTTTGACTTGATAGTGGCGTGATGGCTAGTATGTTACACGCGGAGCGGCTTAATGACATGATCAATCGATTGAGGAATATCCGTTTAGTTAGCAGATTCTGTTCCATCGCAAGTTATGCAAAAACGAGGATGGTGGAATCTACAGATTTAAATATCTGCAGACAGATCGGCGTCACTGGCTCATTCTCAATGTTTTAAGCAAATATTGATTGCAAATTGGCTGAGTCTATATTTCCAGTGAGGGCGGGTAGTGCTGATTCTGGAATATTTCCCCAGAAGTATGATTATTGCCACAAACTAGAGCATTGTATTGAGCCAAAGCCAGTGACAGCTGCATGATGTTGCTGAAACTTGATAGTGAACTCCTGAAGCAGTGCTGTGCGCTAGCAGCCCTTCCAACGGTCGGGTAGAGGATGGACTTATTTTTGGCGATATATACCTCGGGATTCCAAAAAAGATATACATCGGCGAAGAAATTACTTTTAGTAGCAGTGGTGCTATCTGGGTACTACAGGAACCAGGCCGAGGATAGGTTGGGATGGGGTGTCGAGAGTTGTCAGACTGATGTCAGATTCGAATTTGATTGAGTGCTTAAAAGCCTAAAGTCTAGAGCTTTAAGCCTATTCTCTAGTGATTAAAAGCCTGACATTAATTCTGCCAAGGTGGTGTTGATTTCCCATTCCCAAAAGATGTATGGCGCTTACAAATCGATTATGCTCGAGCCAAGACAGGAAATCGCCGTCTAGTGCATGGCTGACCTACGGCGCAGGCTCATCTCCATATGGCATTGACTGCTAGGCAATTTTACCAGCACATATCTCTAAGCAAACAGCTGCGGGAAATCATTTCCGAGTCAAGGAGATTTTCTCAGGCAACCACCCTCTTCTTTACACTGTCAGGTCACTCCACACACATCACAATAGCTCTATCGGGAAAAGAGCTCTGCGTCGTTCACCTGAACAGAGCTACTGGTCCAAGACAAGATATGAGTACAAGACACAAGGTGCGCACACATGTGATGCCGGGTTTCTAACAGAACCAACGGAAGAAATAGATGCCGACAGAGGCGACGAAGGAAAGGGGGAACACTAGTTCCACATGCGAAGCTTGGGAGGCAGCTTGTAGAGAATGTTGGGAGAGATGGGGAGACAGGTGTGGATGGTGTTGAGCAGCAATCGATGGTTGGGGAATATTCGTCAATGGCGATGGTGCCAGCTCCAAGTCCGCAGTTTGTGGGAAGGGAAGAGCCTTTCAGCGTCTTACCTATAATCAGTACTCCGAGCTTGCAGATGCTAACACACCACTGTAAGATTCCCGTCCTTCGAGACGAGCCTCCCACTTCCTTCAAATAACCAACTAACATGTCGACTAGACACTATCATCCTCTTCACACCCTCCTTACTGTCAACCCAAAAGACCAAAAGAACTGACACAGCCCTCTTTCACACAACCATGATTTTCGCTTCCTTGCACAGCTGGCTCGTGACAGGTAATTTGGATTCGTCTGAGCAAGTAAAGTGGAAGGGGGATAAGACTGGACTTATTAATGCACGATTGGAAGATGTAGTCCTAAGGGTGAGTGATTTTACGATTGGGGCGATGGTTTCTCTGGTTTTGTTTGAGGCGAGTGATGGTTCTGCCGAGTCGTCCGTTCGTGATGACAGTGAGCTAATAGTACATTAAAATCAAGAGGGGAACGTAAAGCTTTCAAATATCCACATGAATGGGCTGCAAAAGATGGCGGCTAAGAGGGGGTATTGAAAATATTGGGTTTGCGGGTGTACTGGAACGAAAATTACTGTGGTGTCTTCGCTCTTTTTGATATCACAGAGATGAACTAAGTGGTCAATTATAGGGCCGATCTTTGTAATGCAGCTGTAACGGGTAGTGAACGATGTTTCAATTTACATTCATAACCGCCATCCTCCAACTCGGAGCTCGATTTCTCACCCTTGCACCTGCTCCTCTCAATTCGCCACGATCATCTCATCTCTCTGTGGTATTTCCTCGCAACGCCGCCTTGGATTCAACCTTACAACTTTCCTTTCGGACTCAATAGTGTATTTCTGTTGTGAGTAAAAGCACATAAGTCTAAGTATGGACATGAAATACAAGTATTGAGGGTACTAACCACGTGTTGGCCTGCAATACCCATGTGGATATATGTGCTAAACCGGAAAGGGTAAACGCTCTCTTTCGCTCTAATCCGCCGGGGCCTTCCAACAGCAGCATGCGGCTGAACTCAGCTCCAAGATCTAGAAGACCAATCGCTGGATCTCGGCTCCCAAAATATGAGGGATAGGGTTTTAAATATGAGCATTTCTTTTACATACGACCATAGACTGAGGAGAATTGGGCATCCCGTCCGCTCTGCCATACACAAGCCTCAGATCGGTAGATTAGTAGTTGGGTGGGTGACCACCAGCGAATACCTACTGTTGTATGTTTTGTTGTTTTTGTTCCCCCTTTCTCCGACCTCGCTTAATGGATATCGCCGAGAAAACCTTAACTCCTGTGGATGCGTCCAAGTCGCGACTTATGAGATTGGTCAATCTTCTTCGTAATTTAATGCTGCGAACTCGTGCTCAGGCCTCAGGATCATGGCATGTGTGTATTCGACAATAGCGTTAAAACGGCAGCAATCTTTTCTACAGCTTCTTCTTTTTCAGACCTTCCTGATGTTGCAGAGGATTCCTCCTCATTTCTAGATTGTGCGAGAACCGTTCCAATTCTCTCGGTGGATCCTGCGCTAAAAGCTCCCCAGGTGTTTCCTTTGTCTCCAACTCAATAGGATGGTTACCCTCCTCGTTCAATACCGTCTCTTCCGTCTCTTCGTGATGTCCTCCTCGACGTAATTCTGCTTGCCAGGGATGCGAGCCTTACTTTTAGTCTCACTCGTCTATTTAATGACTGCTTTACTCGTCCAATTTTCCTTGAGTCACTGAGAGTTTCGATAGCTTGCTCTAGCTAACTGCTGTGCTGCTGTGGATAGGACGCTTTAGGCGAGAGTCCGTATTCTATTATACTAGAGCGGCAGTATTTTAGCGGATCCCAGATAGAATGTGCGAGTAGGTGTAGGGCTACAGGCGTATACTGCTATTTCCTTGAGCTTTGGTAACCACCTAGACAATGTCCAAACTACACAATGCCGGAATTTTCACAACAATGGCTCAGATGGCATCCTTCGCACACCAAACAGAGAGCAGTCTGATTTGAACTCAATCTACAAGCTCGTATGATCGGATGTTCCCTACAATGCATTGCCTGGTGCGCTATAGTGGGACCTGTCCAAGGTCTGGAACTGGAAGTGGCAGAGTCACCACAAGACCATCTGGAAAAGAACACACTATTGGTATTCACACACATCCAATTTGCAGCTATGGTGACGCATTTTGGGCAGTTCATCAGGGATTGTGGGAAGATTCTTCTTCAATAGCGCTCTGAATCGTCTCCTGATTGATGGCTGTGTGAGCATGGCGGCTAGTGCATGTGCACTATGCATGACCAACACTTCAGGAGATCACGTCTGTCAAATCTGTAAGGCACGAGTAACGACTACCAGCGTGAGTGTGATCACTGGTTGGTTGCCATACCTATGCAATTGTTGCCAGCATGGTATGAACGCGATTGCAGTCCTATCCGGAGCAAGTGTTGAACACATACGCACCTTCACCGGCTAGCTTGGATTTGGACTTCTTAACTAGGGCGAAGCAGTGAATAGAAGACCTTTTGAAATCCCTTAGACCAGCAGCAACGAATCGAAGCGGTGGTTGGTAAGGTGTCCGACACAGCTCTGCAGATATACTTACAGGCTACAAATCTGATAAGCACAATTGCCAATTATACTATCTAGTCAATAAGCACCCTGCTGTTGAATTTGGACCTAACCCTTCCATGATTTACGCTGTTCATCTGATAGAAAGATGATCTTAACTACCCACGGTATGGTGGGGGTTCCAATATGTATCAAAGCGTCAACTCAGCTGATAGCTCTCTCGGTCGTTCCTTTGCCAGGTCGGTCAGCGACCTCTCCTATCTCTCTTCGCCTTCCACTCCCTTCCAATTAATTGTAGCCTGAGGGGATTTCTGTTCAATGACCGTCACGCCGAGAGGAGATAGTGGGAGGCTGCAATCATGTCTAATTAGCAACACTTAAAGACTTCGACTGGTCTTGCCTGTTGACGGAATACTGGAATTTCACAGCCCTGACAAGTGCACCGTTCTCACATTAGTACCAAGATTATGCTACTCCAATGCTCGCCAATTCAATTTTCATTGTATCGTCTCGTCTCAACTATCGTACAAGTGGGTATGCTCTAAAAGTGGATAGCCTTGCCATATGTTGCCATCGCCGCCTCCTTGACTGCCTCCGAAAGAGTAGGATGTGCGTGAGTTGTGCGCGCAATATCCTCACTCGATGCGCCATACTCAATGGCTAGAGTTGCTTCACTAATGAGCTCGCCGGCACTTGGTCCAATAATATGTACACCCAAAATACGATCCGTCTCAGCATCTGCAATAACCTTGACCATACCCTCAGTGTCAAGGTTGGTCTTCGCTCTCGAATTGGCGGAAAATGGGAATGTGCCGACCTTGTACTTCACTCCGGAAGCCTTGACCTCTTGCTCGTTCTGGCCAACCCATGCAACCTCGGGATGTGTGTACATGACCGATGGGATGGCACCATAGTTCACATGGCCGTGACCTTTCTGGATGTACTCGACGACTGCCACAGCTTCCTCTTCAGCCTTGTGAGCCAACATAGGACCGAATGTGCAGTCACCAACAACTCGGATGTGGGGGATCTTCGTGCGGTATTCCGAGTCGATGACCAGTCTTCCTTTGTCATCAGTCTCAAGACCAATGTTTTCTAATCCAAGACCAGCAGTGTATGGTCGGCGACCAATGGCAACGAGAACGACGTCGGCCTCGAGCTATAGAGAGTTAAATTTGTGGGCAATAAACATACGAAGACAAACTTACAGTCTCTTCCTTGCCACCCTTAGCAGCCTCTACAGAAAGTTTGATCTTCTCTCCGCTGGCATCACCTCCCATGACCTTTGTGTTGAGCTTGAACTCAATGCCTTGCTTCTTCAGGATCTTCTGGGCAGACTTGGCGATCTCGTTGTCCATTCCTGGACCACCAATTTGACCCAAAAACTCGACCACAGTGACCTTAGCACCAAGTCTAGACCAGACAGAGCTCATCTCAAGACCAATGATACCTCCACCGATGACGACCATGCTCTCCGGAACCTTCTCAAGAGCAATGGCTCCTGTACTTGTAATGATTCTCTTCTCATCGATTTCGAGGCCAGGGAATGGAGTTGCCTCACTTCCGGTTGCGATCAGGATGTTCTTGCCAACGATAGTCTTCTCACCACCTTCGGTCAGGTTGACCTTGATTTCATGCTCCCCAGTGAATGCAGCAGTACCCTTGATGTACTCAACGTTGTTCTTCTTGAATAGAAACTCCACGCCCTTTGTCAATCCAGCAACGGCGGTATCCTTCGACTTCATCATTTGTGCCAGGTTGAGTTTCACATCACCAACATCGATACCGCGTCCTTTCGTGTCGTGTAGAATTTGGTGGTAGAGATGAGAGTTGTTGAGGAGTGCTTTCGAAGGGATACAGCCAACATTCAAGCAAGTTCCGCCCAATGTGCCTCGTTTTTCGATACAAGTCACCTAACTTGGATGTTAGAAATGCCCCATTGAGTTATTCCGTACAGTTGGAAGCCTTACCTTCATGCCTTCTTGGCCAGCTTTGATAGCGGCGACATATCCAGCGACACCACCTCCGATGATGATGAGATCCTTCTCCTCTGTAGTACATCAGCTCTTGCCCCATCCTGATCACATCAGATCGTTACTGACCAGCTTCCGTGGCATATCCTCGTTTCGACCATCGCGCAATTGCTGAAGGGGCAACAACAGTTGGAAAGCTTGGGAAAATATTGTCAGCTTTCGCAGCTCACAGGGTACGAGCCATTGGCATCTAACTTACGATGATTGAGACTTGAAAGCTGACCTGACGGCCGCTCTGGGCAACAATAGACTTCGAAGCATGGTTATGTGGGGAAGATTGTGATGATCAAGATTCTTTGAGCTTGCTGTATCTTTTGCTGAGAACACCCAGCCGGCCGACTCTTCCCGGAAGTCACATGACTTACCAAAACCCCTGCTCGGACCGCAGCTAAGCGTTATTTCAAAGCAGGAGGCGATGGAATAGCAAGTTCTAGATAAATCTAAGAAATACGCCTAGATGTCATCTGCGAGGCATATGGTAACCCAAGGCGATAAAATGAGCACCCAACCAGGTGGTTTTACATTGCGCAAGTCACAAGTTCAAATAGGGGCACAAAAGCAGAGATATTCAACATGTCTTGGATTCTTCCCTCTTGGTAAACACCAACCATATTAATCCATATCAACCAACGCCTGCAGGGTATCTCTCGCAACTTTACAAGCCCACTTCACCGTAGCTTTCTCTTCTTTGCCCCCTGCTATATCTGTCTTACTTACCACCTTTTTCAGGAAGTATTGTAGGCCCCTAATAAGCTGCGGAGTATCCTTCACTTTAACAAAGATACCAACAACAGCCTGCTCATCTCTGTTGTCCTTTGATTGCTTTTGTGATTGTAGGAGCATCGTAATGAACAAAACTTCCAAGAACGTCTTGGTTTTGGTTTGAAGATAGCTGAGGTTGAGATTTTTGAGCACAACAAGTCCAAGTCCACCTTCAAGTATTAGGGTACTATACAGCTTTGCGAGGTTCACAATCTGTCTTGTATCGAGTGAATCTTCTTCGTCCTCAGCAATGTCGTCATCATCATCCGATTCGCCCATCTTCTTGAAGAGATCCCACAAGCAGAATTGAAATGCGGTTCGAAGTCTCTTGTCGTCACAAATCTTTTTTGATATCAGGGTGTAGTAAGGGTTGTAGCTCTTTTCACCTCCCGCACAATGTATTAGAACCTTCGGGATTTCATATTCTTGAACTCGCTTCAGCTTGAGTTTCATCAACCTTACGTGAGCATCTTGGAAGTCCGTGGCTGACATGATGGCCACAAAGATTGCTCGACGAACGTCAGTATTCATACGCTGCTCTCGAGCAAGCTGGAGGAGATCTGAGGGACCGGAGTCATCCGTTGACACAATAGTGTTGCGAGTTGTGGTAGCTGTGTCTTGAACCTCCTCAGTTGCGTTCCCAGCCCAGCTAGCCCCAACGAGCCACCATTTCCCTTTCTTGTCAGATTCCCGGATGTCTTTGAGTCCTATCCTCAATGGCTCACTGCCCTTGATAGATCTATTATTCAAAGATCCTATGATCTTCTTCATGCGAATAGTATGCTCAGACGTGACAGCCGAAGCCGCCCCACCAGTCTTCATCTTATTGTTCTTGAGGTCTGTAATAGTCTCAATCATGAATTTTGTTCGGACAGAAATGTTGCCCTCGCCACCGGCTTTCTCAACAGCAGGACGTAGCATCGAGACGATATCTTTCATCGACGATGCATCGTCTTGACGAAGTTGAGGACCGGAGGCACGGATAATCTTGAGCAAAAGTTCTGCGTTCAGCTCCGAAAGCTTCTCGAGGAACATTTTAATGTAATCGAATATCAGATTACTGCCCACAATCTGAAAATTGTACATCTCAGATAACAACATGATAAGATTAGAGGTTTCTTTGCTGATGTCTGTTGTGGCTGCTGCCGGACCATCCTTGACAAGTGCATTTGCTTGAGTATAGTGTTCGTCAAACAGTTCGACTATTCCCTGGATAACCTTTGCTCCAAAGTCTGTGCCAATAATCTTGTACACAGCAGCGATGAAACCGGCAGGTAAAATAATTAGGGTATCAGGCAAGCTTGTTGGTTCGCAGACCGAGGTCAGCAGAATATTGACAAGAATAGACGTGACATGTTGACGTGGATTGCTTCGGTAGAGGCCCTCGATGTCGGCCAGAATTGAGATTAAGTTGGCTTCTGTAAGCCTATTGACCAGACCTTGAGTTCTTCTCCGTAGGCGGACAAGCTCTTCCGAATCCGAAGTAGTGGTTTTTCGTAACGAGGGTGGTATATACTTTGCAGCGGTTGTATCGCCTCCAGTGCTGGGTGCGACATAGGGGTTTTCTCGGACTCGTTTTGGCGCAGGTTCTTGTTCATCTTCTTCGTCTCCGCTGCCGAATCCGTCAAAGTCATCATCTGCATCCAGCTCGTCATCAACAGATCCAAGTTCACTCTCATCTCCTTCAGAAGAATCATCTGGAAACTCCGGTCCATCGAGAGACATATCAGAGGCGCCGTCGTTATCTGAATTATCTCCATCGCCCTCATCCTGATCATCATCTCCTTCGATTTCGTCATCCACAATACTCGGATTCTGCAGAGCCAGTTTTCGAGCATCCCTCCGCTTCTTCTCCAGCCATTCATCGCCTTCAGCCTTTTTACCCCTCTTCTCCTGAACCATCTCGTCCTCTCCATCATCCCCCAAGCCCTCTAACAACTCGTCTAACCCATCGTCCTTGAAGGATTGCGGTAAGCCTTTCTTTCCCTTAAGTCCCAGCTTCTTCTCTAGCGCAGCAATCTCCTCATCATCCTCCTCCAATTTCTTCTTCACTGCCCTGGAAACATTGGCGGGTGGTGACTCGTCGCGGACCTTCTTTGCTTTCTTTGTCACCAGTTCTGCTTTCTTGGCAGTCTTTAGGATAGATTTTGGTTTGACAGGTGCTTCTATTTCTTGTGGTGGGGCGACTTTCTTCCGTGGCAGCTCTTCCTCAAAATCCGATTCTTCCAATTCGTCGTCCACATCCTTTGTATGCTGAAACTTCGTCCTCTTCGCAGGCGGGGGTCCATTTCGAGCAGCCTTCTTCTCTACTCTTGCAGCTTTCCTCAGATCTTTCCTCGAACCCTGTCGGGTACGAGACTTGCGACCTCCAGAGAGAGCATCTGTGTTTCAAATTAGCTGTGAACAAGCCTATAGTGATACCAGGCTTACCGTCTCCTCCTAGTTCGTCAATCAATGCCCTCGGAAGCTTCAATTGATTTTGTTTCGGTGGCGCCATTAAGTGTATGGATAGAACTTGAGAAAAGTTCGGGTGTTCCCCAGATTTTGATTAAGAAATTTGATCGGCGTGATGTCTAAATCGCCGACCCCACAACCTCACCCCACCAAAGACCTCGCAACTTCAAGAACATACCACGTCCGAATTCCCCTTGACGACACACAACGCGTGTTGTGCAAATATGTCGAAATGCCACCTGAGCAACGATGATGTATGTGCTTCGTCAAAGTTCATCTCACACTAGTCTGACTTCGCACCTAGTTCTTTCAGCGCCTGGCAGAGCTCTTTGACGAACGGCGACAGAAAGACCATGGCAGCGTATTCCTGACCCAGAAGCAGAGTACGTTTCTTTTACTCCCACATCTCACCTATATGATTATCAGTGCTAATCACTAGCCCAGTGTCCTACACCGTGGGCACAGAGAATCTCCCCGCCGTGTCTACACCCACACATCCTTTCCCTGACCTCGCGCCATCAAAACCACTCCCCATAATAATCCGGGCCACGAACGGCAAGTCGAAAGAAAAGCGAGACAAAAAGATCAAGTTATCGACGATAGTGGAGGTAGATGCTTTAGAGGGCTTCTATGCGAAATACGCAGATGTGTGTAAGCTTGGCATGTCGAATCTCAAGAAGCGGGACCGGAGTAAGGCGAAGGAGAAGCTGAAAGCAAAGAAGAAGAAACAAGGTGGTGGTGCGGCTGTAGAGGCCAAAAAAGCTTGAGCTTGGCTGGTGTTAGGCAGAGAATGGAGGGAGGGGGCCAGGAAAACAGATTACCAGCATATTCGGCGCACTGGTTGAAGATATTCCAACATTTGCCATCAAAGACGATCCAGATTCTCAATCGCACCTCATGGCTAGGAATGAAAAGTATGAGCAAGTGCAGAAATACTAGATTGTGGTAAGTATTAATGTTGTATGAACCATGCTAGAAGAACGCTCGTGGGTATATCATCGCCCAAATGCAACTCCCCTCTACTCAAGTTCTCATACCAAGGCGTATCGTTTACTATTTACAAACCCATCCTCTCAAAGATTCCATTTTTCGCAAAAGCAGACTTTACTATATCGAAGCAAGGTATAGAAGCAGCCGACCAACGCCAAGATAATACAGAGATATCCATACCACACCATATGTCTCCTCACAACATCTCAGCTCACTACTTATGATTTCCCTATTGTGTAGTTGGATACGCTAGGATGTAATTTTTTCCTCGAGTAGTTTAGTGTTGATGTTCGTTCGTTGCTGAGCCTGCACGGTTTCGGATGGTTGTTCGAACTTCACCTCACCATTGGTGTTGTACTCAGAGCCAGCTGGGTTGATGGTTGTCTTGAAGTCGTGATCTACAAACTTTTTCTTTTGGTTTTGGTTACATATGCAGGGAAAAACAGGGTTCAATTCATACCTGAGAATCAGAATTGTGTTGCTCTAGATCGGAATCCCTATGATTTTCCATCACCAGAGGATCGACGGCTTGTGGGCCAGATAGACTGGTATGTTGATGCTTTTCTTCTTGATCATAGTGTGCTTCTTGTGGCTCATTTTGGTAATTTTGCAACTTGGGGTCGCAACTAGTTGTTGGTAAAAGTTGATTTTGTACTGTGTCTTGTATTTCTTCTGGAGCTTGACTATCCGATAGGGAAGGCAGTAGCCGAGGGTCAATGTACTGATGACCTGCAGACAATCCATTATGGGCGGGTGGCTTTTGAACCTCTTGCCAGCCAATATTATCTGCAACATCGCGTACAAGACTCGCCTGCCAGACTCCGTTCAGATATTGGCTATGAGGCAAGGAGCTGAACGGGATATACTGCTCTCCATTCGTAGTATACTGAGGCTGGATGTGGCTGTATCTGCTGCCAGGAAAGGCGTATTGACGTGAACCACTCTTGCTTCCGCTCGCACTAGACTCGCCATATTGGCGCAGACCATCATGAGTGAAAAAAAGCCCGGGATTTTTTATATCGTCAGCCGTTGGAGCTTGCTGTGGTTGCGAAAACCCTGGCGGTTCAGAATATACTGAAGCTGGGTGTACAGAAGCATACGTAGGCGCTGAAGAATAATATTCTTGCATCGGCGGTCTTGGGGCAACATGCTCTACCTTGATCCTCTTCCCGGCACGCCTGTCACTCTCAGAGGGACCTTGCTTCCGCTTCCCCTTGGTCTGCACGGGCTCGTACTGCTCCATTTCTCGGGGAAATATTTTATCAGCACCGCAAGAATCGCAACCACCTCTCGCGTTGCAAAACCAGCAATGGCCTCCCTCCTCCACCCTGAGTCTCCTACCCGTAACGCCGACGTCTTCCAAGCCATGCACAATGTAAGCTTTATCAATTCCAGGTCGCATCCGCTCGCGTTCCAGTCCCTGCCTCCCGACTTCGTCTGCCTTGCAGCGCCAACATGTGCCTCCACTTCGATAACTCGTACCCATCTGGATACATAGATCTGGCGGACATTTTGCCTTCGGCCATGCGTCTGGGCAGCTGGGGACCTTTGAAATTTTGACGTATGTTCGACCACAGCATGGTGGTATGAAAGGCTCGACTAGACACATTGATATCGGGCCGCTGCAGAATGAGACTGTTATCTGACACCTCGCACTCTTAAGAAGTCCTGTACTGTGATTGGAATGTAAGACTAACGGGGCGAATCTGAGTTGCAATTGGAATGTCTGAGCTCTGATGTTGAGTATTTGGGAATAAGAAATGACTATAATGAATTTATAAGAAACTGTCACTGGCTCGCGGAAAGTGAACAGCCTGTGAATTTTACAATCATGGCCAGCGTCAAGCTGTGAATCACAGAGCTCTACTGCAGTTTGTGGACTTATGAGAAGCAATTTGATTGTGAATTAGTACACAGACTTAATGAGACAGCACTTAAAGAGGAGATCACTGCTTCAAAATTATGAACAGACATTCACAGAAACTATGCCATTGCGTGGAACCTTTGCCAGCCTAACGCCAGTCATAGCCATGTCTCATCAGCAACATATCAATCACCTTGCACCAGATTTTAGAGTCCAAAGCATCGTATTAAATGCCCTAAGGGCATTCAGAGAACAGACTGCAAAGATCTAATCCACTGAAGGAAAGCAGAGCTTTTGATTCGGAAACAAGAAGCACCCATCCCCCACCCCTTTTCATACTACTTGATATGCGTTCTCGGATTTGCGAAGTTTTGCTGACAAAGGAAAGGAACTGCTCCAGAAATTTGCTGTTCGAGGTCGAGGGCCCCACGAAATCGTTTGACGCGTTTTGATTACATATAAGGAAAGTTGTTCGAAAAGCAAGAAGGTTGTGTTGGCACATGGGGAAGAAGCTCCAATGTCGAGAAGCGACCAGGCGAGCCCTCAGATCGTCTAAGTGGTTATAACTTTTACATGATCTGATCTTGGGTCAAGCTCGTAGCTTCGGTTTCCATCGCATCTCCACCAGCTCCAGGAGTTTGATACTTGACAAAGCTCAGTCCAAGGGGGCGACCACCATATTGATATCCAGAAAACTTCTCAATGGCAGTCTCGGCGCCTTCTGGAGCATCAAATCGGACTACACCAGTTCCTCGAGATCGTCCATTGGGCTCATACTGAATCTCAGCTTGCTCAACCTTTCCAATAGTAGTGAATAGCTCGACCAGGTCCTCGTTGCTCGTAGACCAAGGAAGCTATTTGTTATTAGTAAGAGACATCATAGACTTGATAATGGTAAGGCTCACATTGCGGACGTAGATAGTCTCGCTTCTTTCCGTGCCAGCAGTGGCGTAGTCCGTAAATGGATTGGGTGCTGCGGCAACGGCGCCAGCTCCTCTGTCGAAACCGCCAGGAGCCCCACCGCCAAAGCCAGGACCACCGCCTCCATATCCACCACGCCCAGCAAAGCCACCGCCGAAGCCTCCTCGAGCACCAAACCCGCCACCACGAGCTCCGAAGCCGCCTCCGAACCCACCTCGAGCTCCGAAGCCACCACGACCACCAAATCCTGTAGAGCCAGCAAAACGATCCTCACGAACCTCAAGAGGGCGGCCTTGCCAGTCGTAACCATTGAATTGTTGAATGGCGTTCATGACATCGTCTGGAGACTCAAAGGCAACAATACCTGAGCCCTTAGGACGGCCATCAGGTCCAACATGGACATCAGCACGGACAACGGCGCCATTGCGAGCTGTAAAACGAAGCGTTAATTTAGTGCAACTATCTCCATGTTAGTAGCATGAGAAAACTCACCAGCTTGGCGGAAGAGATCCTTTAGATCTTGCCATCCAACGGTGTAAGGAAGCTGTAGACGGGGTCAACACTAGAATCCACACAAGTTAACGGTTCGAGAAGGGAATAACAAACGTTTGACACGTAGATTTGGCGACCACCAGCACCTCCGACGCCACCACCTGCTCCCATACCACCAGCAAACCCACCAGCAAACCCTCCACGTCCACCACCACCACCGCCTTCGTAGCCGCCACGACCTCCTGCTGGAGGTGCCGTAAATCGAGGTTCAGCCTCACGATCCTATCCAATATGTTAAGTAGGCCCTCCTGGAGTAAGGCTAGCCAGTTCACGTACCTCTCGAACATAAACGAGTCGGCCCATGAGGTTCTGGTTGCTGAGCGTGTTGACGGCCTGTTGTGCTTGTTCCCGAGTTGCATATTCTACAATTCTGGCGCAAGTTAGCATATTGCGTAATGACCAAATAGACTGGGAGTTCCACTTACCCGCATCCCTACATAACCAGAGGAACAACGCCCCAATCCGTCAATCCAACATTCCTTCAATGACCAGAAAAAAAAGAAAACTCAAAAAGCCAGCTACGTATAGGCGCCCACCTTCGACATTCCATTCGGAAGCAACAACACATCTGCAAAAAGCACCTCTCCAGCTAAAGAAAGACACGCCAGTCAGCCATGCGCTCCAAAATCCGCCATCTTATCAGACTAACCAGCTCTCATAAAATCCTTGAGGTGGTGCCATTTGACATCGTAACTAAGATTTCCAACATAGACCCTGAGAGAGTGTGAGCTACAGGTGGTTCCAAAGCGAATTGCAAAACAAACCGGCGGTCTTGTTGGGAGGACTCTCGGAGACTCGACAGCATCTGCTCTCTAGCTTGAGCTCTCTCCTCGAAAGTCCTGTGTGGTTGTCCTCCTACGGCCGACATTCCGCCACTGATTGGGCTTCGCGATCTTCTATCAGTTCGATGACGATCTTCGCGACTTCGACTGCGGGAGCGTGGGCTGTATGACCGGCGCCTGGTGGAACGGGGTGATCTTGACCGACGTCTTGGAGATCTCTCGCGCTGCGACACGTAAGTTTCTGTATCAGCCTTCATCAAGCAGGCTGGGGGGATGGATAGTGGAAGTGTTGGGAAGAAAATGAATTTGTTGGCAAGTGGTGTCGTGGACAGTATGTGTTGTTAAGCTGCGTAGCCTTCAAGGTTGTGCTGTGCGCTCGTCCGGGAACTAAGCTGGCCTTGACCTCATTTGCGAAGGACGGAGGGTCCTGTGAAAGGCGCGGATGGAGGCAGACGGGGGTCTGTGGCCTTGCGAATGCTTGGATAGCTCTCTAAATAGAGAAGATGAAGAATAAATCAAGAGTATTGGACTTACAGCTGGGCGGTAGGAATCGTCTGTGTTGTGGTAACAAAGATGTCAGTATGCAAATTCGCAAAGGCGTGGGTTGTATGATAGAGGGAGTGGGGGGAAGGAAGAGCGTGCAAAGCCTCGAGCTGCCGACGAGGCTCAAGGCTCGCAATGGAATGTAAAATGGATATGGGGGTGAATCAGAGCTGAAAGGGACTAGTAATTGGACGAACCTGCTCCCGACATGATGAAGGCAGAGTATGCAACTCGAGTGTTCTGTAGGTGGAGGTAGGTGTATGCTTTAGGTTCGGAGTCTGTTGAGCCTTCTGACCGGCTAGAGATGACCTGACCTGTATGCTGTGTGAGAATTGGACGAATAGATAGCGACGACGGACTGGCACGGCGTGAACCTGCAAAAAGCAGGCGGCCAGTCTGTATCGCGCATTGCGGCAAGATTCTCACCTGTTTCGAACCGCTGCACGGCGCTGGAAGGGTCCTGGGAGGCAAATGCACTGATAACACCCAATGGCAGATTCGGAGAGACCCTAGTCGGCGAGCAGAACACGATGGTCGCACAGGATTGTGGATGGGATGGGGACGGGGACAGCGTTCAGGTGAGAATGCGGAGAGTACGCGAGAAATCGTGAGAGGGTGTGGTTGCTAGACGCTTCCTGGCCCACGCTACTAACTTGCCACAAACGGCTTAGAGCCAAAGGTGGGAATTACGAATCTGGCGCGGCCGCACCTCGGCAGCTGGGCACAGCATAGCTGTGCATTCGTGTCTTCCTCTCCCCTCTTTCACTCTGTTCATGATGACAGCCTCTTGCCCAGCTTGAGTCGACAAATCCCCTTCGCGCTGCTGTCTCTGTCGTACACTACCCTGCGCGCGTATCCTGCTGTTTAATTCATCACGCACAAAGGTGAAGTTTCTCCTTTAGCCCGAGAGTCGTCGTTTCCACCTTCCATTCCAAACGCTGTGCTGCAGACGCAAGACGGAAGAATCTTGGAGACGGAGCGAGACCCTGGCCAATGGTGTCAATAAAGTCCCCCTTCCTCTTTTCCGTCTCTTATCCCCCCGAGATGACCGCTGCAAGGCCTGAATGGCGTTGGACCTGGATTGCCAAGGAGGACGTGGTGGGTTGTTGTCAGACTACCTACTTTTTGTGCAGTAGTGTGGTACCTGTTGTAATATACCATCCAGTAGGAGGTCCTTGGGCGACCCTGGAGGAAGTATCCACTGGATTGTGGTGGTAGCTGAAAAGTGTAGCATGTGTTGCTAAAGCTGCATCCACCAACCCAGTGTCATGAAAAAAGGTCTTTATCAACCCTTCACTGCAGAATGGCTCGACGCTTACCCCACTGAGGGTGATCCTGTTTGTTGAATAATTTGCGATGTGCGCCAATCACTTTGCCTACACACTTCGGAGCGTTGGAACCGGGCGGGTTTGCCTCAAGCATCCCTAACAACACACACTGCATGGGATCACCCGCAAGTACCCCGTCGGCAGATCTGACGTGACACAGTTCATGTGCTGCAACGTGCATAGGAAGCCTTCCGCGGAGGCTCTCCCGTTCTCTGTTTTATTGCTGCTTGGTCGAAGCATTGTCAAGGCATCCTTTCGTGGCAGTGGCAAACTGCTCAGTGTTGAGGGTGCTTGTGTCCCCCCACACCATTACGGAATCCTGATGGAATCCTAGCCTGTCAAATGCGACCCGCATGCATGCAAGGCTGCAGGGGACTGCACGAGAGACGGATCCCGCCCGACTAATGTGAGTTGTTGCACATGATAAAGCTGACTAAAATACGGCTGCATTTTTAATATTGCATGTAGCGTTAGCTCGGGAGTACGAATGTGCACTTTCTCGAACACCTTGCTGTGCAGTGTACAAGCACATGGGTTCCAAACCTGCATAGGCCAATGCAACCGCGGGAACCAACGGCCCGCACGTATGCGAGTCAGATCTCACACCAAATGTGTATAAATTGTCATTTTTGATTGAAATTCTTGAGAATTCCCCAGAGGCTCTGCGGGCCACCTGGTCGAAGCAGCGTTACAAACGAAGCCGGCTTGGCAGTTTTCGCGGCCCGAGCGTGGAGGATACAACATGGAACCGATTTACACAATTATGAATGCTTGTTCGAACACGCAGAAATGAGTTGCTCTAGACTCATTGCAGAAGGTGGCTTTTTATCCATAAGAGTCCGGACAAATTCCCGGGACAATTCCTGCGCAGGGGTTTAAAACTAGACATAGTTGCACCGATTAACCCCACAACGCCTAGTGAGTAGATGCAAGCCGACGAAGAGTACTTCGTTCTAGCTTCCTTCTACCTTGACTTCCTTGTTATATTATCGGAATTGCTTCCGACGTGACTACAAGATTGTTTCCTTTGAAGTCATATTAAACAGCTTCAAGTTGACTAGATGTCTGTTGACGAGATGCCTAGTTTTGCGCATAACTTTAACGTGCCATTCGGTGACTGAGGTCCTAGCCATCTCATGGCACGGTAATTATCCCCCTTACTTCAGACAGTGAGAAATTAAATTAGCTTCAGGCTGGATCTTCTGCTGGAATTGGGGTGTAGAGCAAGGTCGCAAATTGTCCAATCAAAGATAAGCCGGCATAACTGAATCCACCCTCAGTGAAGGCTCGCCCTCCGTGCTATCAAGGCATATCAAGCAAACTATTGGGCCGTCGGAATGGTTCTGATGTGAAGATTGGTGAGACTACAACTCGTGCAGACAAACATATCGCAGGATGTTGGCCTGTCCTCAACCAAGTACGTTCAACCTTTCGATGTACCATCGACATAGTGAATCGATCACCTGTTGTAAAAATCATAGCAGTAGGCTCATTCCGAGACCCGCATTGGTCCTACGTTTGCTCGGTATTTATGCAAGCCAGAGCGCCTTTTTCTGCGAACGTCGGCAAGCCCCTATCCACTGCATGAATCCGAACACGCCAGCCTTCCAAAGCCTTCAGCGTGCTTCTCGATGATACATTTTGAGGAGGAAGACCACGGGAACGACTCCCATAAGTGCCAAATCTATATCGGTGAGCTCGCAGAACCCACCACTCCCTATCTTCATGTTACAAGGCAAATTTCAAGTATAGGTATGACTTAAAAGTTTGCCACTCTTATTGCTCCCTACAACTCGGGTAACAAAACCACAAGTTTCGCAGAAAGCAAACAACCAACCTGTGCAATTATCCTCGAACCCTCCGCACCTTCCCGTATAGCAAATTCTACCTTACATATCCAATGCGTTTACTAAGCCAATCCCATCGGCGTGCTCTTTCTAATCCTACCTTACGGAAGAGAAGAGAGCATTCAACACCCTCAAGGCGAATTATTTGGTACTGTCATTTTGGTCGATGAATTTTTAGGATAGTGGCTTGACTGCTATAGGGAGCTGGTTCGTGAATGATGTCTCCATCGTCCGGGAATTAATGGAAGACGTGAACAATACTGGCAGATACATTACGCGGCGGAATACAGCTGAGATGTTCCCTTCTTTGGCACCACAAATTACCCCTCATTACATCGAACACTAGTCAAAACTCCACTGGTTGTACGAGAGCTGCAGATCCCAAGAGTTCGTAGCTGCGCAAGTGCTTGGACAGAACAAAGAGCGACGCTTCTTTTCATTGAATTTCCTCTTCACTTTAGCCAAAACCATACTTCAGAGCACGGCCTATGGTTTCTCTTCTGGCGGGACTTTGTTAAGATCGTGGTATACATCATTGGCAAGGAGAATAAAGACAAAAGTTTACGACTAGTCTGTCACTGAACCCAAAGGGAAGTTGATCCTGGGGCATATCGGATTTTAGTTGGCCTTGCAAAGAATTTAGAATTATAGTTATATGTTGTATCTTCCTACGACTCCGTTATTATACTTTACTGTGTCGTTGTTGCTCTCGGTAAGGTCGGCCAGGCAAAGTATTGCGCGATGTGAGACTACCTTAAGGTAAGATAAGGTAGGTTAGCTGAGCCTTATTCTTATTCCACTTTAGTTAAACGAAGTGGTGCACGAGTTATTTGTACTTTTATACAGTTCGAGTCTTGTCTCATTCGTTTCTGCGCCGGCACTAGTTGCAGAGCTATTTCTATCTTGTCAGCTTTACTGTGGATTATTACCTACCTACGAAGACCAAGGATTGTTGAACAACCAGCCATTTCTCGCGAGCGTATACACTCGTCTCAGCAAACATATTAAGCAGATAAAGTGATAGCGATCTAAAGATTATCTTGGATTTAGAGATGTTGTCAAAACAGAGATGTACAGATGTCTCAGTAATTAGGGTTTGTATAGATTTCTGAAAACCTCAATGGGTGTTGTGGGTCTCAAAGCACTAGCCTCGTTATCAAAATCCGTGATGCTGGTATTCCGCGGCCTCGCTCTATAAATACTGGGTTCCAGTTGAAGAATACTTTTGCCGTCTGTCTCCGGAGAGTACCTCTTACTTTAACTCTGCAAAGGCGAGACATTCAGGTATGGTTCTCAACAACTTCTATAAACTTCTTGACAACTACCTGCTATGTATTAAAGCCTTTGCACTAGGCTGCCAGTGAATTCCTCCAATCGGCAGGCACCTGCACTTACTACATCAGGTTCACAATTCTTCAGCAGAGCAAAACGATAGAAGCCTTCAGAGAAGGAGGGTGGCTTTGTACAAGTCTTATCTGATTGACAGCATCATATTGATTTAGGCGGCTGGATTCTTGGCTCTCTTACTTGATAATGTGGTTCAGCTTGCGATATGGATCGAATCTATGAAGGAGGTACTGCCTTGAAGCTGGGAATCGTATCGATTTCGCAATAGGTAATCGATAGCGAGTGACTGTGTGAGCGAAATAAAGTAATATTGTGAGGATATTTAATGAACGCTCAATTGTCAAAGATCGGCGAATTACAACAAACCATTGGTTGCAACAAGATTGGGGTGGTACAGTGCAACATATGATTACTGAATCCGGGGACGGCTATGCACTGAGCGCCTCGTGGCCAGTGACTGAGACCACCGATCAATTGCCCCACAAGGCCACTCCATCGACAAAGCGTAACTGCAACCTGCACATTCAACCAAGGTTGGCTGAGAATGACCAAGGCCCAGCAGCAGAACTTCTCAAGCCACTTGCTCCATTAATACCCATATATTTCTATCGACTGTCTCTCTGCTTCCCGTTATGCTTCTCCGATAGCACTGGAATTACCCCACCATTGGCTGAACCATGGAGAGCCTCGAGTACTCTCTGGAGAACGAACAGCAATTCTGGGACGGTAATGCGCCGGCACATCCCCTGCCTTGGGCCATGTACTAATAAGCACAGAACTCGAAGATATTGTTTCTGCGAAATGTCCATCCTACCAATTGATCGATAATGCGCTGCGGTCATTCCTCCAATTCACCACGAACTTCAAGGACGATTACCTGCACTCCGAATACGATTTCGCCCGCTGCTTGGAGAAGCTGTTGCAGAGCCAGATATTCGCAGAAAACAAAGAGTATGTAAGGAAGCAGATCATCTACAGCTTGCTGCAGGAGGACGAACCCGCTACCCTCTATGTCATAGCGAGCTTCCTGCTCTTTGACGGCAGACAAGATGAGGCAACCTTTGAGTCGATGAACACCGAGGGATGTTTCCCGAGGCTGGTGGAGTTGATAAAGCAGGGCAAGGGAGAAGATGCGAGGCTACATCGTTTGCTTCTGGGACTGCTTTACGAGATGTCTAGGATGCAGCGACTGACAGCCTCTGACCTTGCGCACGTGGACGATGAATTCACCATTGGGCTATTCACAATCATTGAAGAGCTCTCAGACGATGTGGATGATCCATATCATTACCCGGTAATTCGGGTTCTGGTAAGTTTCTTGATTGAAGCGGGAAATATACTCTCTAATTCGCATCTCTAGCTTGTCCTCAACGAGCAATATATGGTCCACTCGACAGCCTCCGCAGAAGAGTCTGAGCTTCCTTCTCGGCCGTTAACAAATCGTGTTATAAAGTTACTCTCTCTTCAGGGCGATGCATATATGACTTTCGGCGAGAACATCATTCTGCTTCTCAATCGCGAGACGGAAACATCTTTGCAGCTGCTTATCCTCAAGCTTCTCTATCTCATCTTTACCACTCCCGCTACCTACGAGTATTTCTATACGAACGATCTGAGGGTGCTCCTGGATGTCATCATTCGAAATCTACTTGATCTTCCAAACGAGCTGGTGGCACTACGGCATACGTACCTCCGGGTCATGTATCCATTGCTTGCGCACACACAGCTTAATGAAGCACCCCACTACAAACGTGATGAGATTTTGAAAGTGTTAAGTATACTTGGAGGCTCAGCAAACGCACATTGGGAGCCTGCGGACGAGACGACTGTCCGTCTCGTTGAGCGTGTTGCCAAGGTCCCTTGGATACGAGAAGAAGACATCAGTGATGGCGAAGTGGCGCGCAAGCTATTAGGGATATCACTATCCCCAACCCATACAGATAGTTCGATAAGCGTAATTGACGTTGCAGCTGTGAGCGAGAAGCCGGGTGTGCAGACGCCTAGCAGGAAGACCGAGTTTTCAGATGTGATTCATTCTCATGACGGAACAGAAGAAGAGCAAAAAGAGACAATAGAACTTCAACCACATCCAGAAGTGAAGATAAAGCCCCCACCTCCCACTCGGAGGAGACACGCCCCACCTCCTGCACCACCGCCTTCAATCCACCTGAATGGTGGGAAGAAACTGCCACCAAAAACACCGCCAAGAAGGCGAACGAAGTTGAAGAACATGGCCTCTTCCCAGAATCTGGGGACCCTCCACAGCATTGCTCAGAATGATGGCAAGTTTTGGAGCTTATGTTCGGGCGGCTGGATGTAGGCCTCTGCTTGCTGATTCCGAGCTATTACCGGAACATATTTCAGGAGAGCTCAGTTTTATGGTTGGGGCTCATGAAGATCATCGACATCCTGGGTTGTGCGGTGGATACGCATCAGTAGCATTAGGATAATCGGGTAGCCCTGCTCGGAGATACGATGCACCTCCCTCACAGACGAGGGTTTCTCAGTGTGACTCTAGGCTTCGAGGATCCAAGATCTATTGCCGATGAACTCAGAATATAGCAGCAACGCTCGATATCTAGCTCTACAGACCTGCATCTGGAGGGTAGAAAACATCAGGTCTGCAGATGCACATGCTGCAGGCGATGGCTGGTCAGGCACCGAGTCAGGATACCATTCCACGCATCGCAGAGAGAGATATCGCGTTAGAATGGACGAATGCATAAGGTACACAGGGACTATTTCTTGCATTTTCCGGAAGCGAGCGTGGGCGTTTTCAGGGGCTTTTCTCGGTTCGCGCTTTTTTTGCTGCACACGTTGATCGTACTTGAGCTTGGTCAAGCATGGAAAGAGTTAGAGTTAATTGTATGTATGCACTTCCCTTTGATATCTTGTGTAGTGAGCGAACTAGGGGCTCGCGAGCCAATGCAGTTGCGTCTGAACGTATGATCTACTCCCAATCTCGAAATCAAACATGTTGTGATTGAAATATGAGTTTGAAGATGACATATATCGATCTTCAAGTCAGAGATATTTTTGCTTTTCCAATATAGTTGAAGATTATTAGATATTATGAATTGAAAAAGCTAGAATAATGCAAAAGTTGGGTATCATGTCTCACAAACTCCGGTAAACGTATTTGCCACAGACTCATCCCAACGAGTCCTACAGTCAGGTAGACCAACAACTAGTGCTATCGCCAGAGCCATCCTCTCGAGGGTACCTACATCACTTGGCAGCTGCCCGGCTCCTGCCACTCCTTGTCCGCTTTCGGGTGCTTGTAATGGGGTCCAAACCGCTTGACGCCATCCTCAGTTTGCTGTACTATCCCTGCTTCTCTCCATTCCCTGGGGAAATTCTTCTTGATCATCTTCCCGAGTTCTCTGTCGAGGTTGTCTGTCATTCTTGTCAGCCTGTTAATCCACTTCTGGGCAGTCCTGAAACTCACCAGAGTCTGCCTTGAGGACGACAGGAGCCCGGCACACTGGGCACGTGTTCCTGTGGGTGTGTTGCATTTTGCAGGCGCAATCTAGACAGTATACATGACCGCATTCCAGTCTGACTGGCCGGTAGGTGACTCCAGTGCAGACTGGACACGAATAATCATCGAATTGAGGAACAATCTTCACTAGGTCTTGGCTGACCTGTGCACAGACGTCTTTAGCTACTCTTCCTGACATGATGGCATCCTCCTTGATCAACGCCGGAAAAGTCTTTCGGGCACCAAGCATGGTTCTCTTGTCATACTCTGGTGCATATGTTAGCATGCATTTCATATAAACCGATGGATGAATAAACGGTAGCTCTTACTTTTCAAGATTTTCGAGATCGCTTGTCTATTGATTTCCTGAAATTTGAGGTTCATGAGTATCTCAAGGTTGATACTAACGAATTTTTGCAATGCCTGACGGCTCTCAGGAAGCCTGAAAGCAGGAACTATGCCCTTACGATTGACTTCGTTCTGGAACCATTCAAGTTGCTTAGCTGCGACAGGGGCAGTCCTTCTTCCATGGTCGATTTCACGAGTGGAGAAGAAAATGTTGGCTTGAAGGTAGATGTCAAACAGTTCTCGCCATCTGTACAAATCCGACTTGTGAAATTGGGTCTTGGAAGGTCGGCTTAACTTCCGAATCTCAGTCGATAGGGCAACAATTGCCCCACTGAGCTCGTTTTGCTGTTTTGCCTGGAGCTTCTCCAATTCGGCAACGTCATCATACAAAATCTCAAAAAACTCGGCTGTGAATGCCAGAGGAACTTCCAGTGTTTTAGTTCCGGGTTTGTTCGATAAATTGTGAATGCTACTCTCTGTTAAGTTCCATTCTCTAGCGAAGTCAACGATCCGGAAGACTCACTGCTCGTCTGAAGCGGTACTGCTGGATGTTCCAATCTGTTCAACAGCAAGTGGATCATTTTCAGAATGGTGCTGCTTAGCAGCGAGAGATTGAAGATAACTCCTTGTGCTTGGCGAAAGCGCGACATCTGCCACCACTCCATCTTCGAAGTGAACGCAGAGCGTGAGCTTGGGCACCAACTTCTTCTCGCCTGGAAGCAAAATTAGCAAGGCTATAAAACACAAAGCCCACAGCTCAAGCTACAAGGGATTTCAGAACCTCCACTCTGCAGCTTATTTACGACGAAGGCATGAGGAAATTCTCACCATTGACTTCATACTCTAACGCCAAAGCACTTCCTCGCCGCGCTATTTCTGAACCAGTATCATTTTGTGGCCGAAGTAACTGAGTAATGGTAGACTCGTCGAGACCAATGCTCTCAAGCTCTCTCTGAGCCTAATTGAAACATTAGTTACTTGTTGCAAGATTGATAGAATCACCGCAATCAAGGTAGATCATGTATGTAGTGAGGCTGGCAGGACTTCGGGTATACTGACCCTCTTCAGGCACTTTTTGAGTTGACCGTACGGCACCGCCGCAGCAACCCAAGCAGCAGGGTAGCCGTCCTTCTCCAATGCGTCTTTCAACGCATGCGAAAACTTCATTTCGTCGATCGAAATGCACGAGGTGCTGGGTTGATGAAATACGAGCCCGAACTGGAAGATTTCGTTGGTCGTGTGACCACCTGCCGCTTCCGATCACGACCGCCGGGGGTCGAAGCAGCGTGGAATTGCCTGTTGCCTCCGCTTTTCAGTAGGTGATCAAGCAGCTCCAATGTGAGTTAAGAGTAAGGTATTCGGGCTTCAAGATTCTTGCCAGAAGGGTGCCAGCAAAGGTTTGTTTAGCTCGTGTTTAGCTTTGCGTGAGACTGGGTGTTTACGAAAGAGCCTCGAAGTGTTGCAACACTTGCGGTACCTTAGTGTTTAGTTTTCTGCAGACTCGGAGTTGAGTGCGCCATATGTACAATAGAGGGCGCGGCCAGTTAATGTACGAAGAAGTGGAAGGCAAACCCACCATCACACGACGGCTGGTACTGTAAATGTCTGCACGAGCTTCGCGGTCGTTTTAGGTTTAGACTAAGGCTGCTTGAGGAATTGCTGCCTTCTGGGAGCAACGGCTCGAGATGAGACTCGGGAGCCACTTGCCGTACGCATCCAATAAGACGACACATGGCACGCATGGGGTCAGCCTGGTGGTGATGGCATTTCCCCAACATTCGAGAATCTTGGCTCGGAAGCTTCGAAAATTTGAAAACCATGACACAGCCGAGATGCAATTTGGCATCGGTCGAATTTCGACCATCGACTATCGGATGTTGCCCCCTGGCGAGAATCCATCAGCTCGAGTCATGAACTGCCTCCCGTGCAGAGGAGGATGTTAGAGTCGGATTTACATTGTAGTGTTAGTCTTATTGTACGCATTGCAGTCTGTTACGGTTTGTTACAGAGTTATTATTCTTCAACGGACCGGTTACGACTCACAAAGACCATGAGCCCACGCCATGCGTCTAACCAACTACATATGACCGTGTAAGACACATCAGAAGGCTGCCTCTCTTCCAATGCTTCAATCCCACCGTGCAGCAGAGTCAATCAATCTCAAAGTCATCCGACTTTTGCATGATCCAGCGTCGCACGTGACTATCCAGGATTGCCCTGTCTTGCAGGTGGGTGCGATGTTCCGATTCCGCCTCCGACAGCTCGAATCAACTCCAACTATCAAAGACGTCAATGTCAAGCCACTAGCCGCTGACAGTCTCCAAGCATTCTGCAGCAACCCCAAGATAACAAATTCCATTCGTTTCCCGCATACCAAAATTCGTTGGATATGACCAGCTCCATGAGATGACGGTGAAGAATAATCGAAGTTCAAATAGGGAAGAGGGGTCGATCGCCTTAAACCGCCTCCCGGACGAAGTTCTTCAGCACATCCTCTCCTACTGCTCCCCACGCGACATTCTCCTACACATTCAGCGATGCTCGAAGCGCTTCCACCGGCTGGGCAGCGAACCTTTGTTATGGCGGCATCATTGCCGGGTAGAATACAAGTATTGGGATTCGAAACATCGAATTTCGTACAAGTTGGCGGGGCGAGTAGGAGATGTAGATTGGAAGACGCTTTACACACATAGGCGGAGGATTGATAAGGAGACGTCCGCCTTGCTGGATAGCGTACTGGCGGGCCAGGTCAACCGGATCTCCAAATTCAAGTCGATTTCCGAGTTTGGCTATGATGCCAAAGATACCCTGCTCCGTCATTGTCGCACGCCAGACACCGCAGAAGATGTGCTTGCAAGAAGGTTGGAGACACAAATATCGTGTCACAACATCATCTAACATTTTTGCAGGTACTACGCTACGGCCATGCTTGACCATGTACATCGTTCAAATGCTCTGGCAGAATGGAGAAAAGTTCTGAATGGAGAGACCGTTAGTTTAGAACGAGCTCTGGGGGCTTTCGACCTCTTTGTCCTACATGACCAAAATGGGGACCTGAATGAGGTATGTGCTAGCCGTCAATTCGGGCTGCCAGTCATTTGACAATTACCCTCTAGATATCCGAGTTGCTTGATAATGTAGTCGTGTGCCTTCGTGCGGTGTATCCACACCTTGACCAACTAACTCCCAGGAAGAAGGCGATTGCTGCAGTCACATATTTACGAAAGCAGAACATTCTAGGCCTTACTTCAGAACTGGCCTATCGAGATCTACAGAATAACTATATTGGAATTGCGTTGCAAGATCTAGACCACCCTTCATTGCCATTGATATCTGTGGCTATATTCTGCGCAGTAGCCCGGCGGATCGGCCTCGATGCGAGATGTTGTGGGATTCCAAACCATGTTCATGCAATGGTAGTTGCAAACCCCGGGGAAACAATGGACGGCAGACCTGTGCGAGAAGGTGAAGATCCAGCGGAGCCCATGTACCTGGATCCTTATCGTTCAGAAGCAGAGGTTGAGCTCCAAAGTCTTCGAAGGATGCTATCAGATTGGGGTGTGCGTCCCCAACAGTACTCTGAGTTCCTAGCAGATTCTGCAACAGCGAATATCATTCTTCGGACCTCCAGAAACATACTGGCAACCGTGCATGAGTTTCGTGCTCATGCCGGAGGTACAGAAAACACGGGACATCCCACCATTAGACTTCATGCCAATCCCTTTGCTGACCTCGATAATGCTTTCTATTCAGCGTTATGGGCGAACTATATCTTTGTGCCTCCAGGGAGAAGTACGACGGAAACGAACCAGTCTCAATTCATCCCCCTGATCCTCGAGCGATTTGAAAGGCTATATCCCATGGATGCCTCACTCATTGAACAGTACATTGTCCCATTTTACAATGATCCCAGCAATGCCGAACACTGGGAACTCGGCGAAGCGCTTCGTGTGGTGCGAGCAGCAGATCATACACCGAGGCAAGTCCGCATGCGCAACACACCTGCAGCTCGCGATGGGGTAAGCTACAAGGTCGGCCAAGTCTTCAAGCACAGGCGCTACGGATATACGGCGGTTATCACGGGCTGGGACATGGAATGCGGCATGACGTCTGACTGGATTGTGCACAATCAAGTAGACTCATTGTCAAGAGGCAGACACCAAAGCTTCTATCATGCACTGTAAGTAGACCAACTCCATCTAAGTTGAACCATAGCTTACCAACAGAACATCCAGTGTTGAAGACACAAGTATTCGCTATGTGGCAGAGGAGAATATTGAGATTATTGAGCCCGAGACACCCCACTCGCTGATGAGACTGGCCGGAAAGTACTTTAAGCGGTGGGATAAGGAAGAGAGGGTGTTTGTATCGAACATTAGGGATGAATACCCTGAGGACTGAGTACCCAAGTCATCATCTGGATATGCTCATGATGAGAAATTAAATAATTTGAGCATGCTTACGTGAGCCTAAATCTTCTAGATCCTTTGTGATGCCTGTGTTTGTGCAAACTTGTGTGCATGCCATGACAGGAAACCATGATGCTTGCATATGAAGTACCTTAGAAGCCCTTTTACGCCATTTGCCATGCCCTGATGCAAGATGCTCGCTATGCCAATACTCCTTAACGCCGCCATGATAGTTTCTCAACGCAACATATCTCCTTTTTCATCGTCATTCATGGTTCACACCGCTGCATTGTATTGCAATCATGAACTTCCCTCAATGGAGCAGAGAAGACCCGCCTCCCGCCTCCCCCTCCTTCCTCTTTCAACAGTCACACCTCCAAACTCACAGTTCATCCCATATCTCTCTCAACGCACCGGAATCCAGCATCTCCTTAACCAGCTTATACATATCTGGTCCGTAGTCCACCATGTGCAGCTGTACCTTCTCGGCCTCGTCGCTGTCGTCCATGACTTCTTCACAGTGCTCGCGTTGCAGGCGCTTTTCTTCGATTATTAGCTTGGCTCGCAGCATCATCAGTGCCTCCATGTCTGTGCCGGCGCGCTCGAGCTTCTGCGCGACAGCAGGCGAGGGCGCCGCCGAGAGGATCATGGCAGGAGTTAGGCCGTAGGATTCCGACAGCTCGCGTGGAGGGGACGGCGACTTGTGGCTGTTGCCGTTGGTGTTGCTCTGGGAATTGGGAGAAGAGGGTGAGGGTGGCGAGGAGAGGAAGGCGCGCCAGTCGGGGTTGATTCCGGTGAGTTTGCTCTCGATGTCGTGCAGGGAGCGGGCGTTGGATGCTAGTGCCTTGTGGATGATGGACAGAGGTGAGCGGCAGACGGCCATGAAGTTGTACGATTGGTCGGCCGGGTAGAGAGCCATTTGCGTGTAGATATTTTCGCGTGCGAGAGTCAGCCAGGAGTCGTTTTGGTAGGTGCCTGTATTACCGAAGTTAGTTGTGTTTTAGAAGAGAGATAAGTCACGGATGGGGTGTCAGATATTAGTGTGGGGATTAGGATTGAGGATCAGTAAGTACCTAGATTAATGGGATTTCGCTGAATGCCATCCATGCGCCAGACTTCGCCGTTGACGGGCACGTAGGCGATGAAGTGGAAAGCGGGCTCTTCGTCCTCTAGTTTCTTTTGCTTGGCAGTCTTCTTCTTGGAGGGAGGGTTCTTGCGGTTTTTGGCGCTGGCTTGGGCTTTCATTTGTTTTTGCCACTTTTCAAAGTCGTTCTGGAGGTAGAGGTCTGCATTTAGGACTTCGACTCGGCTGGTGCGCGTTAGGATGTGTAACTGACAGCAAGATTGGGAGAGGGAGAGCAACAACTCACCGGACAAACGAGTTATGTACAACTCTGATGGCTGCGTTATTCTTCAGGTCTCTACCTCGATAGGGTGGCTTCTTCAGTCTCGTTGCTGCTTTGAAAGAGCTGAGAGTTGTTCCGAGGTCAATGCCAGGGACGTTCATGAGAATGTTTAGCATTGCGACAGTGGCACACGAGTTGGATGCTATCTAGACAGCGTTAATGTTATATGTGAGTACTGGCGAGAGTGGTGGACACCCACCTGGTTTGCAAACCAGATGTTTGGCGGGCATCTTGGTAAGTCTGCAGTCTCGTCGTCACCATCTCGATATTTAAACAAGAAGATGAGACCATACACAGGGTGGCTATGAGAATTTTTTAGCTGTGATCGGTTTAATTTGTGGCTGAACTTGCGGCAACGTGGTTAGGAACTCATCGTCAATGCCCATCATTAGCTCCTTTATCTTGACGTCCTTGACACCATGTCCTTTAAGGATGTGGTTGAACAGAGCCTGATGTGCTGTTAGTCCGTGATCATGGCGTATATTACTGCAAGATAGCTGATAACTCACAGGCTCTGATTCAATCTCTGCCCATCCAGCCCAATTTTGACGCTCCTCTTCGGTCAGCGGTCTCATTAACTCCTCCTCTGATGGAGGGTCTCGTTTTCTCTTTCGGAGAGATCGGGTGGCAGGGGTACCGTCCATTTGCTGCGGATTTTCCTGACTCGTCTCCTGGACTGGGGAAGGTCGAGGACTACTGAGATGAGACGGCTCTTTCAGATGTGGGGAAGTTTCTCTTGGTGATAGTGCATCAGCCTTCTCCGAATCTTCAGAGACACCAGCCTCCAGATTGGTGTGTTCATCTGAGGGAAGGAGAGACGTTGCAGATGAAGGATCAGAACGTTTGTTATCTTCCGTTTCAGAGCTAGCAATCAGCTCTTGAGTTTTCTCGGATTCTTTATCCCGGAAGTCTTCTTTGACTGGGGAAATTGATATTTCCTCTGTTGTTGACTCTATAGACCCGATCAACTCTTTGATAGATGAAGTGTCCAGATTCTTGTTTTGTGGCTCAGGAGTTTTCGAAACTCTTGGACTTGGAGAGACTCTTCCATTTTGTGAGACTTCCCCTAAGCTGGCCTGTACAGACAACCTTTCTTCCGAGAGCTCGAGCATAGTGTACGACTGCATGGGTGAGACACTGCGGAATCCCTTTCACAGCTCAACTTGGAGAGTAAAAAGATTGGAGACTTAAAGAGCTTCCAAGGCTCGTATTTTCCAGCTTTTGATGTGCGAAATACAAAGATGAAGAAAAAAGTTCAGTTCTGATGTAATTGCAGCACTCAAGACAGTATGAGTGCAAGCTTGACAGCCATACCAACGACAATGACACTCAATTGCATTGTCAAGTGGATTGGACCACCCGCAGTAAGACAGTGAATTCGCATGAGACGAGAGCTTGCAACAGTGACAACGACGTGGCAAGTGGGAGGTTTGGCGTGGGCGGGATTGTCATAAGCTGAGGCCTCACTTGGAAATGTTGAAGTTCAATGCCTGCTCGCTCGCCTGCCTTGTCGCCTCGACCACCAGCCAGCGTCAGGAAAGTGCACGCGTTTTCCAGCCCCGACGCGAATTTTGACGACCACTGCGACAAAACAACAACCAAACTGCCGCCTCGCTCCGCCTCATAAAGAGAAATACAGAAATACTGCCATTAACAACAAACCATTGGGCCGTGCTTGCAATTTCGTCTTGCATCACAATCTTTTCTAGCTGAGGAGGATCTCGCGACAGTTACAGCAACATAGCGACACCACCCAGCGTGCAGAGGTCCTCGAAAACCTCGAAGACGATGCCATGAACGAAACTCCTCGAATGCGCTCGTCGTTCCCTACGACTCCACAACAAAACACATCTGCAAGTCCGTCTGGGAGGCCGAAATCCTCTCTACCAAACCTGCCAAATGCACCCACAGCAACCGTCTCGAGGAGCTCGCCCGTGATACCAGAGCACCTCATTGATGCGCCATCTCAGCGCATGTACACCCTCGGTGTCTACGGTCTTCTCCTGGTATGGCGATTATACGATTGGTGGCGGTTAGTGGAGAACGAGACTTCGTCCTTAACCCTATTCCTGAAATGGTCTCTCATAGACATCTTCTTCATGTTTGGGGTGCCACTGCTGAGAATACCATGGTTGGAATGGTCCGAGGCAACCTCATTCACAGCATGTTTTGTGCACACCATCTTGAACGGCATACTCATGTTTCGGGTACCTGTGAGTGGTCTAATGTCAGCCTGCAAATCATATACTGACAGAAAGAGTAGATTCCAATTGAAGGTTGGATCTTAATGATCATCAAGACCGTCTTCGATAGGGAGGAGGGCATTTCTGAGGGCAGAGTCAGGCCAAACAGCATATTACACAATTCGTCTCTCATCATGGGAAAGCAGATCATCAATATTCTACCTGAAGGGTTAGTTTCATGCTGCTCACCCAAGCGAATCTGCTAATGAATATATAAGTTCTGTCACCATGAATCCCGAAGGGTTTCCCTTCTGTATCGACAGCGCCCACCCGGTAGTCAGGATTCCTCTATACTTCAACCAAACGAGACCCAAATCTGTCGAGCTTCTGCGAATCGATTTCGATACAAATACCAACGAAACAATTGTCGTACCGCAGAAAGAGGTCAACCATGCCCGGAAACTCGAGGATGGTTCACTCTTAACTATGAACTTCAACGCTAAAAAACCAGGCGTCTACAGGCTCTTCAAGGTCATCGACCAGACTAAGTTGGAGGTTCAGAGGAGGATGTCTGATACTCTCGTTGTGGCCTGTCCCAAAGCTGTAGTGAAGTCTTCTGCTTCGAACAAATGCCTTGGTGATCTCTCTGATCTAACAATGGAGATTGAGGGCACTCCTCCCTTGAAGGTTGTGTATAGCCGAACTTCAAACGGGGACCAGAGCGTACACCACTTTCAAAGCATCCAACCCGAGAACTTCATCTCGCCTCTTATTGGTAATACTGGAGCAGGCACACTAGTTCCAGCTGGTAGTCAAGATGTCTCTTGGGCTCGGAGTCATCGAATTAGTGTACCTTTGAATGAATCTATGATACCGAGTGGTCGTTGGTTGTACTCAATTGAGGAGATTCATGATGCAACTGGTAATGTTGCCAATTTTTCCCTTGGTGGCGACGATGGAGAGCATGTGTATCCCAAAGGAGCTCATCTGGAGCAAGCATTTACAGTCCATGAGCGTCCCGTTGCACGTTTGTCATCATGCGACTCTCGCCATCCAATCATGGTGGGGGCTGGCAAATCATATCAATTGCCTGTGGAGTATTCATCTCCTGGTCGAGCACCTGAGGATACATCACACACTCTCACCTGGAAGTTTTCACCATTGGATTCTTTGACGAAGAATGGAGATCATGGGGTCGATGCAGTTGTTGAAGAGTTCACCGCGAAAACAGCTCAAAATACTCCTACCATTCGCGAGCCGGGTTTGTACACCCTCGTCGGAGTGAAGAGCAAATTCTGCGATGGAGAAATCAAAGAGCCTGCATCATGTCTCCTACTCAACCCTCCTGAGCCTCAACTGACCATGAGCTCCGAAAACATCAACGATAAGTGTGCCGGAAATTCAATTGGTTTACTCGTGGATCTTGACCTTATTGGCACACCACCTTTTGTTGTGAGATACGACATCATATCCAGAGGCGGCGAGAGGGACTCGGCATATGTGAAAATTCCAGGTCTTCGTCATCAGCTCACCCTCAAACCACTAGAGGCAGGTCACTTCAAGTATCAATTCACATCTGTGGATGATGCAGTCTACAAAGGACATCCATTGAAGGGTCTTGCTTTGGAGCAAGATGTCAAGCCTGCCGCTTCAGCTCGTTTGAGAAGGCCATCGAGCCCTATTGATGCATGTATCGAGGAGCCAGTTGAGATGAACGTCGAACTATCAGGGGAAAAGCCTTTCACTTTGGAGTACGAGCTTGTCCATGATGGTAAGAGGAGAAAGACAAAGGTGCCAAACATCGAAACGGATTTGTTCCAGATCTCCACAGATCCATTGGTCAAAGGAGGAGAGTACTCCCTTGCTTTGACCAGTGTTCAGGACAAGACTGGGTGTAAGATTTTCCTCAACAGCGAGGTGAAATTCACTGTCCGACGCCAAAGACCGAAAGTCTCATTTGGACAATTAGACGGGAAATATAAGACGATTGAAGTTGACGGAAGAAAGCCGAAATTGCCTCTACGATTGACTGGCGTAGCACCTTGGTCTATTAAATATCGCAATCTCAATGACCCATCCGGCAAAGTGTACGAAAAAGAAGCACGATCAACCAACGATGTTCTTCAAGTTGACAAGAGTGGCGTCTACGAGATCATGGAGGTCTATGATAATCAATGCCCTGGTACAGTCGATACGTCGGCTTCGACTTTCGAGGTAGATTGGTTCGCAAGACCACAGATCAAACTTGCCGATACGACTGCGGTAATCCCAGACGGCAACAGATTTATTAAAAGAGAGGTTTGCGAAGGCGACATCGATTCAGTGGAGGTCAACCTTATCGGTGGGTGCTAATGGTCAACCATCTAATTCAGTCGCTAACTTTAAACCAGGTTCTTCGCCTTACAATGTCAAATGTCGTGTCACTCATAAGCCAGAGAGTGGCGCGAGTTTCTTGAGCAACAAAAACTTTGAAGCTGCCCTCGGCTCAGCCCCTATCACAATGGACACCAGCAAAGCTGGAGTGTATGAGTACAACTTTTCCGAGCTATCTGATGCCCTCTATGACCATGATCCCAAGAAATACTCGCCCTTGATCGTGGAACAGAAAGTCAACAAGAAGCCTTCAGCGCAATTTATCAAACCAGGCCAGTCGTACAAATACTGCAAGGAGGAGCTAGATGGAGACGAAGTGATTCCAATCAAGCTTGAGGGGGTACCTCCTTTCAGCCTCGAGGTAGATATTAAGCATCAAAGCAATTCCAGGCCTGAGACTGTGAAGATTGCGAATATCGAGACAAACACATACAACTTCCGAATACCTCATCGGGTCTTATCTTTGGGGGTACACCAAGTTAGCGTCCGCAAGGTCCGTGACTTAAAGGGATGTATGCAGAAGACAGAGTATGGCGCACCTCATGTCCAAGTGAAGGTCTACGACGTCCCAACCATCTACCCTCAAGATTCTCGGAAGGATTACTGCGTTGGCGAACGCATTGGTTACACATTGTCTGGCACAGCGCCTTTTGAGATCTTCTACACATTTGAAGGCGTTTCAAGAAAGGCGAAATCAACTAGCACAACTTTCCGCCGTATCGCAGAGAAGCCAGGAAACTTCACTATCACAGGCCTAGCAGACAAGGCCAGTGAATGCAAGGCCGGAACCCACATCTCCAAGATCATCCACCCCATGCCGAGTGTCAAGCTCAGCAAGGGCCGACAAGTCGAAGTCGATATCCACGAAGGCGGCGAAGCGGAGATCTTGTTTGAATTCTGGGGCACCCCGCCGTTTGAATTCACGTACACGAGAAGCACGAATGCGAAGAAGGGTGTAAAATCGCATGTGTTGGAGACAAGGCACGAGACATCGTACGAGTACAGCAAGACGATTCAGAGCTCGCAGGAGGGCACGTACGAGGTGGTTGCCATCAAGGACAAATACTGCTCCTTCTCCACCGTGAAGGACGAGGGGAGCAAGCAGAAGCTGCTGCAGTTTTAGATGAAAACCGTGGGCTTAGGGGTTTTCAGACAGATGTTTGAGTATTGTGTGTGTGTTTGTGGATAGGATATGTGGAAGTAGGTAGATTTCTCACATAGGTATCATAGCGCGGCGTTGTCTCTGGGAAAAATGAATTATCTTGAATTGAATTTGGTCGCGGGGATTTAATTGAGTGGTTCGTTAGCTGGTATGCGGCGGGAAGTCTGAAGTGAGGTTGATAAGTATGTTTTTCCTCTAAGGTAGGTAAGGTATATTCAAATCTATGTATACTACATGTATACTACATACTACATGTTCACATCCATGTCCACGTCAATGTCCATGACAGTCCATTCCCAAAACTCCGCAATATCCAATATCCAATATCCATCCATCCATACCTGACCTACAAATCAACGCCCAACCCTCCACCTCTATATATATATCCGTCCAGCAACCCTGCCAACCAGCAATCCAGCTTAGCCAGCAATCCATCCACCAAAGCGCCCAGCCAGTCCTAAATATAAAAGAAAGAAAAGAAAAGAAGAGAAAAGAAAACATAACATAATGTAGGAAAGTACTCGTACACCCCCAGTCCCCTTTCTTGCCTCACCCCCCTCCCTTGCTCATTTGTTCGTTGTTTTGTTGTTTTGTTGCGTTTCGCCGCGTTTCGTGCATGTGTGGGTGAGTAGGTAGGTAAGTAAGTAAGTAGGTATACATGGCTGAATGAATAAAACGTGCATCGTGATCCCCTCCCCCTCTCGATCGCCCTCTCACCCTGGCCTAACGACCTAGACTCGAGGTGTGATATTTGGTATTCCAGTCATCCATCGCTTCACACTGTCGTGTCTTTGATACCTGACTCCCCCTTTTCACTATCTGTTTGTTCCCTATGATGTGGTGGCCTGGATGGTTACTTTACGAGGTTACTCTTCCTGCTTGTCTGTTGCTAAGCTGTAATGTCGTTTTACTCCGCTGTGACTTTTGTTGGTGGGAGCGAATTGTGATTTCTGTGTGAGATGCCTCATAGGCTTGTCGGTACCTCTGATAAGGTAGGTGGATGTTCCTCTGCTCTGCATTGGGTGCTTCGCGGTCATGTCCATATCTGACAACCAAACACAGCACATCTCCTCTCCCTAGCTTCCACTTTCTCAAATTTGAATCTCGTGCACAACTTAGACACCCTCTTCACTCCCACGCTCCAGCACGCGAGCCCATCCACTCTCAAACTTAAACCTCCTACCCCGATTCCACTTCCCCTTGCCCTCGAGACCCCAGTTGATCTCGCCCTCCCGCACGCTGCGAGCTCTCAACTTCTTCAAGGCCTCCAAGACCTCCCGTTTCTGCTCCCAGCTGTACGTCTGCGGCGGTTCCTGCCAGCTGATGGTGAGAGTCTGAATGTCCGCGCCCGATAGCCACTTGAGCAGTTTCTTGACGCCCTTCTTGATCTCCTGCAGGCGCGCCTGGGCTTCCGTCTCGTGTGAGCCTGGGCCGCCGCCGCCGCTGCTGTTGCTGCCGGGGTGGGACGAGCCGCCGTGGAACGACGAGGAGGAAGGCGACGGCGCGGTCAGCGGGCGCTTCTCCGAGCCCAGTGCCAGCGTGATGTGGATGTGCCGCAGCGAGGAGGGGATGAGGGTGCTCAGGACCAGATCGGAGCGCTTCGTCTTGTGAGCCCAGATGTTGTAGTCGATCACCACGTACGCCGTCTGGGCGGGCGCGCCGTACAGCACCGGCAGGGCCTCGAGGCGGATCTGACGATTGAGCAGCAGCAGGGCCGCAGGGATGGGCTGCGTGAGATGCAGCGGGTTCTGCAGCTGGCGCGGGTGTGGACCTCGCATGGGCGCCGCAACCGACGGTGGCAGCAGCAGGGCATAGATCTGCTGGCGGATCTCGCAGGGCAGGCGGAGGAAGCCAGACGGCGGGTTGGGCGCGGGGAGGGCGTGGAGCTGCGAACTGGAGGTCGGCGTTGCCAATGGCGTGGGCAGCGACATGGCGTGCGGCGAGAGAGTGTACGATTGCAGGGCGAGGAAGCAGGTTCGCAGGTCGCTTTTGCACAGCGACCAGAGGGCGGACTCGGGCAGGTGCAAGATGGATTGGAGCGGGAGCTGGGAAGAGCGCAGCTGAATGAGCGTTTCGTCGCTGCTGGGCGTGGTGCAGATACGTTTCGCAGGTGAGGCCATGCTCTCGTCGGTCGAGGAGGAAGCAGTCCGTTTGGGTGAGCGTTGAGTAAGCTGGTCGACCAGCTGAGGAGGAGGTGGAGGAGGAGGAGGTAGATCCAAGTCCTTTCCCTTTCCCTTTCCCTTTCCCTTTCCCTTTCCCTTTCCCTTTCCCTGATCTTGATCAATCAATCTGGTCGGCGCAGACATCCCCATCTCCATCTCCATCTTCATCTCAATCTCCATTGGGATATCTGCCATCCCTCCGTCGTCGTCGTCGCCGTCGTCGTCAACAAGCCGCAGCACACGATCAGACCCAGGGGGAACGGCCGCCATCAATGGCCGGCTCGCAGCACGCGCGGGACGCAGCAGCGGGTGGTGTTTATATATACGTCTCTGTGTCGAGATGTATAGATATAAATATATGATGGTTGGTGTGGGGTGGTCGTAGTGGGTGGGGGGTTTCTGTGGTCCCTGGACACTGGAGACTGGAGTCGTGATGCTTGTGTTGTCGATCCAGCGCGGCTGATTGGGTCGGATCAGATAAGATCGTGGTCGTGCTGTGCTGCTGCAGGATCGGGACAGGATGCGACAGGCCGTGTCGCCGAATGAGATGCGTGCTTGCTTTTGGGGGAGACGGGAGGGAGGCAGCCAGCCAGCCAGCCAGAGCAGCGGATGGGGGATGCATGAGTGTGTGTGAAGATATATAGATATAGATATACATATACATAAAGTACCTTACATGTAAACACACACACACACACAGATTGTCCATCTCAAATCATCATCCCTCCCTCATCCTCCATCCCTCCCTCCTTGGCACGTGTCGCCCAGCCTTCTAGCGAATCCCGCTTCAGGTTCTCCCCCAGCAAAGCCCCTCGCTTGACGCTGCCTCTCCACCCGCCACCAGCAACGCCGCCTCTCAGCCGCGGCCGAGATGTCACTCGCGCACTCTCTGGGACCGCTGGGACGCTGGAACCTCCGGGAACGCACGTCAAAGGCTGTCACTGCAATTCTTCCGACTTGGCACGTTGGGAGGCGCGGCCGTGGTGACCATCGTATCTTTCCTGGTTGGGTCATGGTGGCGGCCGGCATGGTTTCGGCGCGGCTGCACTTGCTTGCTCGGTCGAGCTACTATTTTGAGAGACACAGATAGCGAGGGAGAGGGAGAGGGAGAGGGAGAGGGAGAGGGAGAGGCAGAGAAGGGGGGACTGGAAGGACACGCGAGATATCAGACACGTTTGAGGAGCAGAAGAAGCATTCGTGCACTCGATGGTTGGTTGGTTGCTGCCTCATGTCCAGGCTGGTCCTAGTACGTACGTATGTAAGGTAAGGTATGGTTTAAATAAACTTCCGACTCCAGACACTGGACCCTTCCGTACCCATTGCTCGCTCGTGTCCGTAGAATTTTTGATGTTTTATTTTTTTTATTTTTAATCCCCGAACACTGCAAGCCAAGTGGTACAGACAGTACTTAATGGGCCCGGTCCACTCGAAGAATTCCGCCCATGTTCATCATTCATCCCATCCCATCCCATCCCATGCATATCCATATCCATATCCATATCCATATCCATATCCATATCCATATCACATCCATGCACACTCACTCTTCCTGATACCCACGTCGGAACCAAACGCCAGAAGAAGAAGAGAGAGAGAAAAAACACAGATGGTCTCGTTACAAAACTGTCCACATCATCCACGGACATCAAGCAGCAGCATGTGCTTGGACCTTCACCCCGTTCCCGGAGCAGTTGGTCAGCGTCAGGTTGTGTCGAATCACTGGGTCGGTTTCCACGTTGACCATCTGGTCAAACCGTTGCAGGAGGCGGACCGTCACGTAGCTGGCTTCGGTGAGCGCGAATTGTTGCCCGATGCAGATGCGTGGTCCGCCGTTGAACTGGTATGTAATTAGCACCTGTCACTCACACCGTGGGCAGAGAATTATCTTCGACTTACGGGCAAGAACTCCCATCCAACTCTTCTCCCCTCCCATCGCTCAGGATTGAAATCGTCGGCATCAGCGCCCCAGACGTCTTTCCGGCGGTGCATGGCATGGACCGAATAATCACATGTGTAGCCTTTTGGAATGAAGATCTTCGACTTGCCGTCCTTACCACCGCCTCGTGGGAGCACGGTATCCTTATTCGCGAAGCGGCTGTTGACGGGGACAACGGGGTAGAGACGCAGAGCTTCGTTCAGACAATCTTTGAGATACTGGCAGCTCTTCAAGCTAGAGAAGGTGATATCCTTGGGATTCTCATACGTGCCAAAGTTTTCGAGCACAACGGTGCGGAGCTTGTGGTATCGAGCAGGGTCTTTGGACAGACTCATGAAGAGCCAGCCAAGGAGAGAAGCCGTGGTATCGCTGTTCAAATCAGTCCTACACTTCTCCCGACGAGGTACGCGAGCTCTTTCTCGGTGACTACATAACATAAACAGATGCACTTACCGGCCAGCAAGCAGGATATGCAGAAGCTGTGAGCGCAACTCGATCGGATCTCTCGTCTGCGCTACCAAAGCCTCGAGGAAGACGTATTTCTCTTTGCCACCTCCGCTCTCCAGCTCCTTCTCCCGCAGGTCCTTGGAGAGAGCCAGTCGCACAAAGTGATCGATGAAGGCATGGCAGCTCTGACACGCCTGTTTGAATCCCTTGGGATCAACCGCCCAGTACATTTCCGAGAAACGAGCTCTGGTCGCCAGAGCCAGCTGGCCTTTGTCGAAAGCAGATGCGAAATCAATGTCAGCCGCGCCCGCCTTCTTCTTCCCGAGTACCCCGGCAGCAGGGTGACTTGCGAATCAACCGACTCTCCAAACAGGAATTCAGAGGCTGAGTCGAGCGTGAGCCGGAAGAAGAGGGTCGAGAGGTCGACCGTCTCGGTCGTGTTGTTACTTCCCATGGCGGCATCGAGTGCTTGCATCAGATTCTGGACGTGCCTCTCTTCGAGATCCAGGTCTGAGACCTGCTCTCGTGCAAACTGCGGACGCATCATGGCTCTCGAGTGTTCCCACCCTTTGCCGTCCTGGGTGAAGATGCCATTCCCGAGCAGCGGCCAGAAGTTGCCTCTCCGGTTCGGACCCAGATCCCAATCCTGGAAGTTGAGAGCGAGCATGGTCTGGATGTTCTTCTCATCGCAAGTGGTGTAGGTCGTGGAGCCCAGGATGCTGTACGAGTACGTGATGTGTCCACCGATATCCTCAATACGTTTGATGTAGTCGGGAGGGAACTGCTGCGCCTTGTCGGCATTGATGGCACGCATGAGATTATCGATCCCCAATGGCCATCGGTTGGGTTGCGAGGGCGGCTCCTCACACTTGAGCTCCCTCGCTCGCGCAGCTATACGCCGCGATTTGATAAAGCTGGCGACAAATTGGTAGACGATGTAGGAGACAGCGACCCCAAAGAGGCCAGCTACTATGATGGAAAGTTGCATGGTTTCGGTCTTGACGGTCTTAACGGTCTTGGGGTGTGCTATATTCCTGAACGCCTAGATCTCTTCGAGTGCGAGCTCAGTACTCAAATACCGCAGAGTTTCATATACCGGAGAACCAAACACTGAAACTACACCAGAGGTCTGCTGAGAAGAGGCACGGAAGAGGAAGTAGACGAAGTAAGCAGCCCGTCAGAATGGCATGCTGGTGTCTCTGCAACAGCGAATGATGTCTCAATATATATATACTCCAAGCCCTCCGGATGATCCTCCTCAGAATGAGCCGGATGGAGTGAGTATGAGCAAGGGTGGTCCCACCAAGGGGGCCCCGGTAGCGTCACCGTTCCACCGTTCGACCGTGATGCAAGCACCTGCAACTAATAGCATCGAATAAGAAGGTCGACATTATCCAGCGCGTGGGACGTGGAATGGAAAACCCAAACACTTGTTCGGTGCGTGCAACCAACACCATCCCCCAGCTCTGCCCGGCGCCACCTGAGCATCAACCCGCCCCGATCGAGGCAGTTGCTCCGCGCCCTCACAGTCACGAACCACTGCGCGGCGTCCCTCCATCTCCATCTCCCTCTCCAGCACCATCTCGAGCACCGGTTGTGCAGACCGCGAACCAGACGAGGGGCGTCTATTCGCCCGTCCCCCGACTCTGACACTTGCCCCCCCCATCGGCGTGATGCGCTACATGTCCGCGATTTCTCCCTCCTTGGACTGGAACGTCAACCAAGAAACGGGATTGCAGATGGGGCGAATGCGCCATTGCGGGGAAGGAAGGCAGGTAGGAAGGAAGGGAAGTACAGTAGGTACTGTACCCGCACTACATCGGCCGGCCGAGCGAGCGAATGGGACGCCTCCCGAGGTCCGCTGTGGTGGGGACATGTGAAGGGGCAGTGAGAGTGAGTGACGAAGAGAGGCAAGGTGTAAGATGCGACGCCTGAGCAGAGAGAGAGAGAGAGGCCGAGTAGCTCTCTCCATCTCCATCTCGACCTGTGGGCATCTCGGCCTCGTAAACGTAAACGTAAACATAAACCTCCTAAACATTCTTCCTATTCTACAACACGACAATGCCAAGGCGACCAGTACCTGCCTGACCTCGACGATACAGCAGCACCATCTGATTTGACAGCTCGTACGTTCAACAACAACAACTACTGCATTCATTCCATCAGCAAATGCCCCTCCCTCCCTCTCTCCCTCGCAAGCTAGCTAGGTAGGTAGGTAAGTCATCCCTTCCTGCCTGCCTGTACAGTTGGTAAGGTAGGTAAGGTGGGTAAGGTAGGTAAGTAATGCAAGCCTCCCATCCGATTCGGTGGTTCGTAATGTTTGCCGGGTCCGGGTCCAACCCAGCCCCTCATCTCGTACAGTAGGTAAGAAAGCTAAGTAAGGTAGGTAAGGTAAGGTAGGGTAGGGTAGGTATGTAAGAAAAGATAAAGATATCTCGATTTCACTTGCACGGAATGTTTCTTGGGCAGCAGGCAGGCAATCCCATTAGTTCAGTTCAGTTCAGTTCAGTTCAGGCCAGCATGCTCGTTTACTGCATCGGTCGGTACGGCTGTAGGGAGTGGGGAGTCCACCGGGAGCGAGGACCTCGTAAGATGCTGGCTGGGTGATTTACTGTACTGTACAGTACAGTATAGGTAGCTTCTCCTCTCAGCGGCCGGCCGGGGAAATATTCATAAGAAAAGTGGCACGAGGGTGATCATTAGGTAGCTGCTGCATGGGAATTGGAATGGATAATAAAAAGATTCTTTTCATCGCTAAATTCATTTCTCTTCTCTTTCTCTCTCTCTCTCTATTGGTCGTCTGTACGGGCTTCTCCCTCGCCGTCTCATTGGGTGACGCCCTCGCGTCCAGCCACCGACCGGCAGCCACTCAGAGCTCCTGACCCAAGTGCGGATGCGCTCATCGAAACGCGAACACGACACGATTCGCCATCCAACGCGTGTGATACGCCCAAACTCCAACCCCGAAATCAGACCCTCTCAACACCATGAACCAAACAACGTCCAAGGTATGGTACGCGCACACAAAAAAAAAGTAAGTAATCCTTAAACCATACAAGAAACCTGTAGTCCAACACGCCCGCCCTCCCAGGCGCGACCGTGATCCCCTTTCCCTATGACCGCGTCGCGGTCGGCAACTCATCCAGACCAAGAGGAAATTGGTGATGAGAGGACATTAAATGCAATCGTAGAACTCATGTACAATGAAACATAAACTTCGTAAAGCAGACGAGAAAGTCGTAAACTTTTGGACTCGTAGACTCATGACAAAAGATCACCGCCCAATTGCATACCGAGTCCAGTATGCTTGGTGCTGCTCCCCTTGGTCATCACTGGACTTGAACTGCCCGTTGCAAAGTTGTCAAAAGTGAGACGTCGCCGAGCCACTGTTGCAGGTGTTTGGATCGTGCGCGGGGTTTTGGGCCAGGCATTCTGTGCTGGGCTGGGAGTGATATTGACAAAATCCGAGAAGTCAAAGGCCTGAGAAGGAGTCTGCGGATTGCCATAGACGGAGAGAAGCCCACCGCCTCCTGGGGTGGTCATCATGGAGGATGGTAGTGCAAGGGTTTTGGATGGAGGTGTAGATGGTGGTTGCATTCGAGCCCGCGACATTGGTTTGGCGGGTGAGGGTGAAGTTGCGAGATAGAGTAGAAGATCTGCCCCCTCTTCTCCAGACTTGCCATTCTTTTCCTTGTTGCGCCGGCCCGCACTGGAACGATTGCGCGCTGGGGGTGGGGTACGAGGCGGTGATGAGCGGACGTTGAACGAGTGAGCAGGGAGCGTATTCTCTTCGTCATCTGAAGTTGCGGCGAAGTTCTCAGAGATATCATCTGGGCTCTCGGAGGTGCCAGGATAGAACGAGAGGCTGGGGCCGTTCGACGTCGTGAAGTGATTGTGTTTGCGTGGCTTGATCGGCGAGGATTGCGTCAATTGATGAGTCTTCCACGCACTGCGAGCCGAGTTGGTCTCCCGATCGCCCATGGGAGAGGAGCGGAACCTCTTGCGCGAGGCGGCACTCGAACTGGGATGCTCAAAACTATTGTGATATGTCCTCTTGCGATGTCCAGTGCTGCCGCTGCCGCTTCGGGGCCCAGTTGATCCGAAAAGATCGCGGGTTCTTTGAGGGGCGAACTCATGAGGTTTCTCGAACTGGGATAGCGAAAATCCGAGGCGCAGCTCGAGGAAGAGTCGGACAGGATATCTCCACTCGACATTGGTCTGCGAAGTCTCAGCTCCTCCTCGATCCGCGGCTCAATCTTGTCCAGCGTCAGGTCCTCCCATCCGCGAGCGGTTTTGAATTGCGCCAGGGCGAGTCGAGCCTTCAACTTGCGGCCGAGCTGGCAGATGTGATTAGCGTTCTGCTGTTGCCAGAGAGGGGTGGTGAGAAGTTTACCTTGCCAATTTCCGCCCTCTTCAAGACGGTCTCCGCAACCAGCTCGGGCTGCTTCTTCCATGGGGAAGACATCGTCGAGTTTGTCCCAGCAAGGAGTGCAGGAAAGTGAGGAGTGGACGAGGGTGAGGAAGAGTGGCCACAGTGGTGGGCTTTATCGGGTCTCCGAAAGGTCGGCGGCAAAGACTGGGCAGGATTGTTTGCAGAGAGAGCGTGGAAATGAGGGCTTCGAGGGGTCTCAACCAGGCAATTCTTCGGGCGTCTCCAGGTGGATTGGGAGAAGTTCGGGTGCTGGCTGTAGTGTTGGAGTTGGGACGGACGAGAAGGTGCAGGCAGGCAGGAAGTGAGGATTGGAGTGTCAAAATGTCCAAGAGTCAAAGGGTTTTGGTCGGTGGGTCGAGGTCGAGATGCAGGTCAAGTTGAGGTAGGGGGAGCATGGGAGCATGTGTAGTAGGTAAGGTATGTTAGGAAATAGGCCAGTCAGCACGGCGACCAGGACGAGCTTGGATGTTGCATCTCACTCCTGGCTTGTCGTGCGCTGCGCTGCCCTGCCAGTCGTCCCTGTTCGCGCTGCCCCGGGGCTGGTTCAGGTCTCGTCTCGTCTCGCGGTGCGCCCACAGCAACACCCTTTCAACCCTCACGCCCTCACGCGTTCAACGGCCGGACGCCCAATTCAATCCAATCCCATCCAACGCCAGCTGAGCGAAGCGAGTTGCACTTGCGCTGGCACTTTAACCCGACCAATGATGCATCACCTCCACCATCTTAAGACGGTCGTGCATTTCGATATTGGCATGGCAATGAGATGGCCATGGACCGTGGGCCGTTCGATCAGTCGTGCAGGTGGAGAATCAGAATCAGAACCAGAACCAGAACCAGAATGTCGGATGTCTACCTATTGTCTGATGCTTGATGGCTGATGTCTATGGCCGATGTCTTTGTGCTTTGGCAATCCGTTCACTAAGTCATGTCCCGCAATCCACCACCACCCGACGAGCTCTGGACCTCTGGACCTCTGCGCAACTCATCTCCTCGACACGGCACACAAAGCAGTGCTCCCTCCGTTCGCTCTCCATCCATCACGGCCAGGGCAAGCATCAATCCACAAGGCTGGTAAGATGATACCGCTGGTTTATCGCAAGGGAGGGAGAAGGGAGCTCTTCCAGACAGGATAGGATGCTGTGCGTGCGTGCAGTGCCGTACGGTGCAGCCACGTTCCAAGGTAATCTCTTTCACGGCGAGGGATGGGCTCTAACTCCCGTCGGGAATCTTACATATCGCATACACTGTCGACATCACACACAAACTCGCACCTCGCCATCACATTCCTCGTCCCCGCCGCCTGGGATGTCGTGTCTTGCCAAGTGAACACTCGTTGCGGAGGAATTAAGTTGAGCCTCCCGTTCCTGATCCGAGGGCACATTACTTATTCCTGACTTTCGCTCCCCAACTGACTTGCACGACTCTCTCTCTCCTTCCATGACATCGTCCGTCTGCCCATCCACCCATCGCCGCCCAGTGCAGCAGTCCCGTTGCCCTTCCGTTCCGCTCTGCGCCGCTCGTGTGCCCCGCCCGGTCGATCTGTTGTCGCGGAGGAGTCGTCGGCGTCGTCATGTCAACAGGGCCAATCTCTCGAGATGACCTGATGGTTTCCACTCCGACCACCGACCGACCACTGGCTCTACCTCGACTGAACCCTCCCAGGTACGGTCGGGACCTGGCCTGGGTCTGGGCAGTGTTCCAGCGTCCCTCCGTCCCTGATTTTTTCTCCGTGGCCCTGGCATCGCGCCGGCTGCACGTGAATCGGCTGGTTCGTTCCTGTGGACCACCACCACGACGTGCTGTACGTCCAACGATGAAGCCACTGCTCGCAATCAGTTGCTACAGGCACTTGTGGTGGTCGTGCACGCCGATAAAGCTGAAACTACGGCATCGTCCCGGGCTGTGGTTGGCTGGAGATTGGCTTAGCGACGGGCTTACTCGCGGAAAGTTTGGTGCTGGATGTGGATGAGGATGTGGATGGACACTTGGATGGGCACTTGGATGTGCACTTGCACTTGCACTTACACTCGCAAAAGAGTAAGATACAAGCACGCACCTGCACCTGCACCGGCTTGGTACGGTAAGGTACCATACAGTCCTCGTACTCGCCTCACCTCACCACTGCTTCGGACTGTGCCCAGCCCAGCCCACTTCCTCTTCCCCCCCACTGGCAGCGTGCGTGCATGCATGCCGCCTGCCAACAAATCCGTATCTCGATCACTGCCGGTCGATTATGTTGGCTCTCTCCACTTGCATGTCATGTATGTACCCTCACACTGACACTTGCACTTACAACTGCACTTACACATGCACTTGCACTTCCGCATGCACCACCTCTCCTCTCCTCTCCTCTCCTCTCCTCTCCTCTCCTCTCCTCTCCCTCTTGCTCGCCATCTCTATTTCCTCTTCTCTTCCTTCCTTCCTCCCTCCTCCTCATCGTGGGAATTAAGTTGGGTCTTGACCCAGTCCAGCGCAGTGCCGTATCCTGCCTGCCCGTCGCTCGTTAACCCCCCTCCCCGATAGCACCCCGGTCGCCCAAATTTCCCATCTGCCCTCTTATCGAAATCCGAACCAGAAATCAAGGAATCCGTCATCGCCTAAAATAACTTCCACCTGCGCTGCACGCTCCCAGGCCAAGCGTGTCTGAGAAGTCGCAACCACCAACCTTCGTTCGACTTTCTTTCCGACACTCGTTTTCAGGTACGTATTCTTCCTCCTTCGATGGTCTTGCTCCCTCTCTGAGCCAATTGGCTGAATTCTTTCTGGCGCAGATGCAATCATGGCACCTTCGTTCTTGAAAGACTTCCGCCGCCGCTCCAAGGCGAGCTTCAAATACGAGAAGAGCACCGCATCGAGCACCGAGAACACCATCGCCAACGGCGCACACCCGACCAACGGAACCACTGCTGTGAGCGATGGGAATGGAGCCGTGGGCATCAGTAACGGCACCAGAGGTGTCAATGGCTCCAACAAATCCTCATCGACTTTAAATTCTCTCTACGGCGGCAATACCCCACCTGCTCTCACAACTTCAAATTCGGCATCAAATCTCCAACATCTCGGCAACATGCCACCACTACCCCTCCCAGCCACCCGACCAACGGTCTTAACATCGTCGAGCAATCGATTTAGTGTCTCAGGAATGTCTGGTTTGGGATCGCCGTCGCAAAAGTCGTCGCTTCCGATATCTCCGTATGCACCTAGATTGTTGAACATCTTTGATGGTAATATGGTACGCCTCAACGCTTCGTATAGATCGCTTCCCACTACTAACAGGAAACAGGTATATCAAAAGGTCCTCCTAATTTCCGGAGTCATAGCAGATCCGGCAATGATGAAGCTGGATGGAAATTTAACAGTGAGCAGACTTGACGATGCCGTTCCGCCAACACACTGGCCAGTATCGGATTCGCACTGGAAATCGGTGGTATATCTTCTACCCGGTCCAAATAAGTTACGCTTCGACTTTACATCTCCCAAGCTCGCAAACAGCAATTCCTCAAACCCCATACACTCGACACATCTTCTCCTCTACTACGTTCCACCACTAGCAAGTCCTCCGCTACAATTGGTCATCTTGCTAGGCAGTGACTCGCCAGGCACGTTTGACGCAGTTCCGGCGCGGATAGAGAAAGAGGGAAACGGCATCGAAACGGCAATTAAAAAGTACAGAATGGCAGCATATCTGTGGCAGGCTTTCACAGTAAGCAAACTCTAACACCGGTGGAAGCGACCCATCGCTGGACTAGATTGAGATATTACGTACGCTAAGCTAACTTTCTTACTCAGGGAGAGCAGATGTATCGCAACAAGCTTGGTAGGCGAACATTTAGATTTGAGGAAGAGTGGGTGACTGGTACATCGAACTTTCGAGATGTTGAGAATTCTACCATGCGAAGCGAAGCCAAGATCCACGTGCTACGCTGTGCAAAAACTGTAGCGGAGCTTCGCGATATAGACCTAGCCCAGCAGCAACCCGGTGCAAAGCGCAGCGGAGAACTTTATTCTATTGCGGCAGACACAGTCCGGGACCACTTCAAGCCATTGCCTGGACAAAAGCACTACGTCGCGTGCTTATACTTGGATGCCCACTGGGACAAAGAAGCTAATCTGATCACTGGACATGCTGCTCTCGGCGGTTCCGCTGGCGACATCCAGCTTGCCATATTTGGCTCGCAGGCTCTCCAGAGTTATCCATCGAGCATCGAGGAGGTAGTACCCGCATTCTCAGACTGCACACCCACCGATACGACATTCGTCGCGAACGATTGCAAGGAGTCAGGCAGCAGTTGGGAAGCCGCAAACATTGGCATTGGCGCGCACTTGCACGAGGTAGGCCACCTGTTCGGCTGTCCTCACCAGGAGAGTGGAATCATGCTGCGGGACTATGTTCGACTCAATCGTTCTTTCACCACTCGAGAACCTTACTCGACGCGAACAAAGGAGAAAGGTGGCGTTGTTTTGATGAAGGATGAGTGCGCATGGCACCGTCTCGATTGTCTTCGCTTCAAGAGCCACCCTTGCTTTCAAATCCCTGGTGACCTGCTACGTTCCAACGATGAGTCGGTTCAGGCGTGGCCAGTTGATAATGGCAACGTGATTGTCACTGCTCCCTCAGGAGTTGCCTACATCGAGATCTTCACGCAGGGTGATAGCGAATGTCGTTACTGGCAGGAGTTTGGTGATGGCAATGGCAACGGACCGATTCAGGCACATGTCGTTTTGACCGAGTCAGAGCTCCGAAATCGCTTACCCGAAGAAAAGAGAAAATCCAAATTGAGATTGAGCATCAAATCCCACGCCGGTGGCAGCCATGACGTGGAAGACTTTAATGTCCTGACTTCGAAAGGATCGAAGGTCAAGCTTTCCAGCGGTCAGATCGCCTACCGAAGCAGCAAATTAGGTCTCTCGCAGCTGGAAGGCTCAACTCCAGAGGAAGTGATTTTCGACAGCGCCGTACAACAAACAAAGTTAATGACGCAGGTTCGGGTGTATCACGGTTTGGCGCTGGATGGTATCGAGTTTTTCTATGAGGATGCAACGAGCCAGCTTTTTGGAAAGAGAGGAGGTCAACCGGGAGGAAGCGAGTTCAACCTAGGTGAGCAACGTAATTTCCGAAATCGTACATCCTCTTTCTAACAACTTCCAGATACACGACGAGGAGAGTATGTTACCGGATTCTATGTTAGGGCTGGCCTTTGGATTGATGGCATTGCTGTTATCACAAGCTTGGGCAGAAAGTCACAGACTTTTGGAAACGCTACTGGCGGTTCTGGGTATGTTTCTCCTTGACTATAGGGTGGATTTGAATAGTGCTGACATTTTCCCTAGTCACACCTTGTTACCCCCAAGAGGATATGCCATTGCTGGAGTTACTGGATCTTGCGGTGATTGGGTCGACGGCTTTGGCATCTTGCTTACTCGCTAAAGCCATGTTTTGTACATATTACATACGATTGCATGACGGGTTTCATCCCAATAATGACGGGTAGTATAATTGGGCATTCTGTATACTTGACATGGACTGGCATAATTGGAGGAGACGTGCTCTTCGAACCCAGTACTGGATTATGCTGGAAAGCACGCATTTAGCATAGGATGAGTTGCGATCTTGCGCAGTACTTTGAAGAGAGATGCATAGCCAGACGTACATAAACCTTCAGGAGTTATTACTCGCTGTCTATAAGGTATTAGATAATGTAGAATTCAAAATCACCAGGCACATCAAAGATTGATATAACTTCTTGAATGCAGATCTGATTCTGGCGAGTGTGGCCTTCCGGTAAAAGGCCTCCCTGGTGGTGTGACGTTGGCGATATTGGAAAAAGAAAGACTGAAATTAATATGTCTATGAAATTTATCGAGAAGCACTCTGTGCAATACCTTCAAGAGCAGATCTCCCGAAAATAAGGTTACAGCAGGACGATGCATCCCGCCAATTGGGTGGCGTATTTGGTCGTGTGGCTGTGCGCGAGGCACGTCACCGGTTCTCAAAAGCAAGGTGCGGAAAACTGCACCTGCGGCAGGCTTTCAACAAAGACAGCGAAAGAGCATTTAAACCACTGTCCAAAGCCCCAACCTTCTCCCCGGATCATCATTCTCCTTCAGCGATCTAAGAGATATAAACATGTCGAAACGAACGAATTCCAACGCTGCCAATGGCGCGACGAAGGATTCAAGTGTCGGTGAACCTGGTACAGCTACACCCTCCCCCACAATGTCGCGGCGTTGAGAATACCAGCTAACAGCGATACTCGTGGTGATGTAGCTGCCGACAAGCAGAAGAAGCTTCTTGAGGATGATACCGGTCACTTCAGCATGATCCGAATGCTGCACTTGGCAGATTTGATTACGGAGTTGAATGGTACGTTCGCCCTCCTCTGGTCACAGCTGGATGTCACACACAGAGTGAAGCTAATTCATTGATTTATCTCGATAGGCTTCTGCGGCGTCATGTCTATCTTCGCCTCGATGCGCTACTGTCTGGGTGCCCCGGAGTCCCTCGGGAACCTCTGGGCTGCGTTGGCCTTTATGCCCTTTGGGTTGTTCTTTGACTTTATGGATGGCAAGGTTGCGAGATGGAGGAAGAAGAGCAGCTTGATGGGACAGGAGCTGGATTCCCTGGCTGATTTGGTATGCTCCTCTGCACGCTTTCTATCCAATTATTCCACGGTCAAGAAGGGAAAACTAACCGCGCCCCCAGGTCTCCTTCGGCGTCTCCCCCGCTGCCGCAGCATTCGCCATCGGTCTCCGCACACCAGCCGACCACCTCTTCCTCACCTTCTTCGTGCTCTGCGGCCTGACGCGCTTGGCACGCTTCAACATCACCGTGGCCAACGTGCCCAAGGACGCGAGCGGAAAGTCGAAATACTTCGAGGGCACGCCGATCCCAACCAGCTTGTCAATCGCCGCGCTGATGTCGTACTGGGTCTCCAAAGGCTGGATCCTGGATAACCTGCCCATGGGCGTCGTGGGCGCTGGCACCTTCTGGGAGTTCCATCCTGTCGTCGGCTTGTTTGTCTTGAGCGGCTGCATGATGACCAGCAAGACCATCCACATCCCTAAGCCGTAGGTGTAGCCGCTGTATGGAAGGGAGCGGGGAGTGATAGAGCGTGCGTGCAGAGGTGGGTATAGAAGTCTGTAGGATTTTGTGTGGTCAAGATGATACCTCTCAGTCGAGTCAAGGTTCGAATGATGGCATAGCATGGAATGAAAAGCAATTTCTCTCTTTCCCGTCTTTTACATGTGCCAAACTTCTGATCATCTGTGCGAGTGAAGTGAAGTGGAGTGAATTAATCTGCAAGGAGAAGAGTACACAAGCACTGGCATACACCTATAGTACAAGTCACATAGGCAAGTAAATCCACACCTCCCCCAAATCTCCAACATAGCTTCAACCATCACACACACATGATCCATTTCGCCCTCCGGGGATTACATCAAAGGTACCTCTACCTCTACCTCCGCACGTAATCTCACAGTCCCTTTTTCCTCTCATCCGATTTGATGAATTGTAACTTACCTTACCCTGCCTCTCCTTGCCTTGACTTGCTTGCCTTGCCTTCCCTAGCTGAGAATGTGCGTTTTTGATAGAGTTGGGTTGGTTTTAGTAGCGGTGGCGGCAGGCGGGCCGTTTGAAAGGTTGGGAAGTTGAGATGGAGGTTGGGTTCTCTTGCTGTCATTTATTTATATATCGGACTTGGCTATTGTTACTGTTATTATCGCTACTGCTGCTGTTATCAAACTACCTTACCTTAGGCTCTTTTGCCTGCCGTTCATTTTTTTTGCCCCCTTGTAACGCACGCACGCACCCATCGGGTTGGTTTCGGGTGTTGAGAGATTCAGTAGGACAGACGTCAGTTTGGAGCCTGGAGCTTGGAGCTTGTGACTTGCGATGTTGTGAGGTTGTGAGGTTGCTAGGAGTGGGATGGATGGATGGATGGATGAGTGAATTGCACTTCTCGCTAGCGTTTGTGTTTGAGGGCGATGGGAGGATGGGTGTTGATTAATGCTTCGTTTATTCTAGATGTATGTCACAGATGCATGTGGAATGCGTTGATCCCCTCGGGTGTTGTAAGCTCTCTGAGCACCTGGTGGCTTGAAAGCATCATCCATTGCTGATGGATGCCAGATATAAAATCGTCATGTCTGAAGCAAATACTGCGTTTTGCATGGCAGGTTGTGGGAATGTGGAGGATTGCGTCTGTCGTTGACGTACAGTACTTCGGGAGTAAGTTCGGCCTGAGATCTGACTTGAGGAATGTGTTGTTTATTGAGAGATTGAGAATGCTTATTCTTCTTCTGTGCAGTTCTTCCATCTTCACTGTGCCATGATCACTCGCTAGAGTTGAGGTGACGTGAAATACCACATGAAAGTATTCATAAACTCAATAATATCTTGGCATCCTGACGAAACTTCGTACATAAGATGCCCAGAACATCACTAGAAATATGGCAATGATTGTTAAGTGAGACAATTTTAATCCAGTTCCCTGACCTTTTGTTTGCAATCCTAACAGCCCATAGCAGCAAGCCTTTAGAAAAACTCATGGCAGCCACGCAAAACCAATAACGCCGTGTATCTACACAAACAAGACGCCGCATCCAAGGTATCCATCTAACCCCGTCCGCGCGAGAAGCCGCCTCGTGCACCTCCCCGTCCTCTGGGTGTGAAGCCACCGCTGCTCCCACCTCTCGAGAAGCCACCGCTGCCTCCACGACCGCGAGGGGTGAAGCCGCCTCTTCCTCTGGGAGCTCCTCTCGCACCACCTCGTCCACCACGCATTGGTCCGCCTCTACCGCCTCGTGCGCCGCCGGCTCGCTTGGGCTTGGGTGCTCCTGGGATTGGAGCTGGTTTGGGAAGGAACTTCTCGAGGGGGAGGAGCTTGTCGCCGCCAATGTAGAATTTGTCGCCTGACTTGAACGAGGTGGCTTGGATGCCTTCAGAAGGCTTAATGGTGAAGAAAACTTGGTTGATAGGGCCCAGGATCTCGTCAACTTTGCCAATTGCAGTCTGGGGTCTTGTTAATTGCGTTCTGTATTCTCTGGGGTGGGTTTTTGTACCTTGTTCTGCAGGTATATCGGCGCATTGAAATATGGGATCTTGACGTTGACCGACTCGCACAGAATCTCGCCTTCGACTGAGTGCATGAATGTACCCATCTCTAAGACGGTATCTGGTGGTCCATTGTCTCTCTGTTGGAATCCTCCACGTCCTGAGAAATTTGTTAGAATTTATCCCACAATCCAGTACTTTTGCATGCTAACCTCCACCACGACCACCGAAAGAACCGCCTCCTCTGCCACCTGGAGCTCCAAAGTTTGCGCCCGTGCCGCGCCCACGACCTCTGAAAGCCATGTTGGTTGATATGTCGTAATTGAACGTTTCTGTGCGTCTGCGGCCAAGATCTCGATTTTTTTGGAATTTCTGCTAGAGCTTCAAAATTTGGGGCCGGGGGCTAGTCTTGTTTCGGCGTAGTGCGGTGACTCCACGTCCGACTCATCTTTTGAATGTATTTGAAACCCGCTCGAGTGTGCGGAGGACTTGAACAGAGCACAACAACGAGAATTTTCGAAGATCCAGTATGGAGAAGGCACAGAATGCAGTCGACGCTGTTGTCGACGGTGTCAAAAAGGTAGCCATTGGCGAGAAGAAGCAAAAACCCAAGAAAGAGAAGGGCGGAGACCCCGCGGAGGGGTAAGTTAGGACAGCTCAGACATACAAAATTATGTGTCAACTAACTGTTCGCAGCGGCGCTTTGGAACTTTCACCACCAGCTTCGTTCCTTGACGAACGTCTCCAATTATACCACAAGCTGAAGGCTAAATTCGACGCTGAAATTGCTGCGAAACCTCGAGAACCCATCACAATTACCCTCGCAGACGGAAGCATCAAGCAGGGCACATCATGGGAGACCACGCCTGCAGAGATTGCCCAGGGCATCTCGAAAAGTCTTCTTAAGCGTACGGTGGTAGCGAAGTTGAATGGCGACTCTGAACAACTGTGGGATCTGGAGAGACCTCTGGAAGCGAGTTGCAAGCTGGAATTGTTACCCTTCGAGGATGAGCTGGGCAAGAAAGTCTTCTGGCACTCGAGTGCTCATATTCTTGGCGAAGCTTCGGAGAGACGGTTTGGCTGCAGTCTTTGCATCGGTCCACCTATTGATAATGGATTTTACTACGAGATGTCGTTGCCAGATGGAGCTCCAGTTCAACAATCGGATTGGAAGCCTTTGGAGACCTTAGTGGGTCAAATTGTGAAGGAAAAGCAGCCTTTTGAGCGTCTTGTTCTTTCAAAAGATGACCTGCTTGAGATGTTCTCGTACAACAAGTACAAGCAGCATATCATCAAGGATAAGATCAAGGACGGCGAGTTCACCACAGTTTACCGGAATGGTCCTCTCATCGATCTGTGCCGTGGCCCTCACGTGCCCAACACAGGAAGAATCGAGACATTTGCTATCATGAAGAACTCCGCATCGTATTTCTTAGGCAACAAGGATAATGACTCGCTGCAACGTATCTATGGTGTTTCTTTCCCAGACAAGAAGCAAATGGCCGAGCACAAGAAGTTCTTGGAAGAGGCCGCAAAGCGTGATCACAGGAAGATTGGAAAGGACCAGGAATTGTTTTTCTTCCATGACCTCTCCCCCGGATCCGCCATGTGGTTACCACACGGTGCTCGAATTTACAACACCCTGATGGGATTTATCCGCGAAGAATATTGGAAGCGTGGCTTCGAAGAGGTCATCACTCCCAATATGTACAACTCCGATTTGTGGAAGATCTCGGGTCACTGGGATTACTACAAGGATGACATGTTTACATTTGCTTCTGAGAAGGATACCTTTGCATTGAAGCCAATGAACTGCCCAGGTCATTGCTTGATGTTTGATCACCGCGAGCGAAGTCACAGAGAGTTGCCATGGCGAGTTGCAGATTTCGGTGTCCTTCATCGTAATGAGGCTTCCGGTGCCTTGTCAGGATTGACTCGAGTCCGAAGATTTCAGCAAGATGATGCACACATCTTCTGCCGAGAGGATCAAATCAAGGACGAGATCACGGGTGCTTTCGACTTCCTGAATGCTGTCTATGGTCAGCTTGGATTCACTTTCAAAATGAAGCTCTCTACGCGGCCTGAGAAATTCATGGGTAAGCGTGAGACATGGGATATGGCAGAGGAAATGCTCAGAATTGCGTTGGATGAGTTCCTCCCAGGAGCATGGGAACTTAACGAGGGCGACGGAGCTTTCTACGGTCCAAAGATTGATATTACTATCTTGGATTGCTTGCGACGAGAATGGCAGTGCGCTACCATTCAACTCGATTTCCAGCTCCCCCAGAACTTCGGCCTTGAATACATGACATCCGAGATGGTCGTCAAGCCAAAGGATGAAGAAGAGAAGCCAAAGAAGCAGGATTTGAAGAAGAAGGATGAGCCCGTAGACCCCAATGCCAAGAAGGAGAGAGTTATCAAGCCTCTCACACCAGGTTGCGCTCGACCGGTCGTGATCCATCGAGCTGTCGCAGGTAGTATCGAGCGATTTACGGCAATCCTCACGGAGCATTTCGCTGGAAAATGGCCCTTCTGGTTGAGCCCTCGCCAAATCCTGATCATCCCCGTCGGTGTCGGTTTCTACGAATATGCAAAGGAGGTCCAGGTGATTTTCAAGAAAGAGCACATGTTTGTCGATATTGACCTGAGCGGCAATACCCTGCAGAAGAAGATCCGCACGGGACAGTTATCTCAGTATAACTTCATTTTCGGTAAGTGACGTGAGGCACGTGTTGATTACCACCCACTAACAATGCAACAGTTGTGGGCGACCAGGAGATGAATGGACGAGAGGTCAACGTGCGAAATCGTGACGATACCTCGAGTCAAGATCGCGGCAAGCCGGTACCACTGCAGGAGGCTATCACGAAGCTAGTTGCGCTTCGGGATGAGCGGAGGTCAGACAACCCGTTCCCTGGGGATGTCAAAGTGGAGAAGGAAGTGAAGGCTTGATCTGGATGAGATAATCTGCAGACATGAACTTAAGGTCTTCCGGAAAAGTGCGGGAGTGTGTACGTGAGGCGCTACTTGCTTCACAAAATTATGACTGGACTGGAGATTTGGTGGGATACCAGATTTGCATGGCGAAGGAAGAACTGGGATGGGGCAATGTAGAGATGACTGATAAAACAAGAGATAACATTATTCTGAGATTCGACATGTGAAATGATTCGAGCTCTTCCTCTCGCCATTATGAAATGCAGTGTCCAAGCGAGTTGGTTCATCGGCAATCACAAGACGGCCTAATCGGCACTGGGTGACTTTCGGGGCTTGGGATTAGCTCGAGAGTTCGGGAGATCAGCAAGTTGATTCCAAGGTTTCCTGACGTAAAGAGTAAGTTCTCACATCCTGATTCGCTGCCGGCGACACCGGCCGGGTCGTGGGGGAGCAGTGGAGATGCGTCGTTCACGCCCCAAGAACGGATTACCGTCGTTGCGGTGGCCTGGGCAAAAAATGAAGATGGGCACACGATGGTGCCAAGAAGAGAATGGATTTGCGCATCGGATGGTGCAGTGATTGCCAGTGATGCCAGCGCGCAGCCATGTTCCCAAGATGTGCGTGCATGTGTGCTTGTGCAGGTGAGGCGCGGGTCTCATCCGCCCGCCGAGATTTTCGTCGTCGAATACCGGTTTCTGGAATGTCTCGCTGCTGCGTGGGCAGTTGTGGTGAGGTGAAGATATGGTCCGGCCGGCTAGAGGATGATGTGCAAGTCGCATGTTGATGCGTTGGGCACTGGGCTGGGCTGGGGGTTGGGGTGAAGGCAGAGACATCGAAAGGTGGACGGCACTGGGCCGAGCCAGAAGAAACTCGAGCGATGCATACCATCAGGTAGGGAAGAATCAGAAGCAGAAGCAGAAGCAGAAGCAGAAGCAGAAGAAGAACCGAAGTGCAACAAGCCGTGGTGGCATGTACAGTCGAAGCAAGCATGCGCATTGGACGCTGGATCCTAAGCAAGCTGAGCGGAGCGCATGTCGATGATTAGCTGCATGTCGAGCATGTCGAACTCTGTTCCCAATCAAGGCTGGGCCCAGCTGGAGGAGTGACATCTGTTGTCGTCGAGACCTGCGCGCGGTGGTTGTGGCTTCGCATGCCCATCCCCCATCCACCCTGCTGCATGCGCAACACCACCACCACCACCAGCAGCCAGGCCAGGTGAGAGAGTCTCCACTGCGTCATCGTCATCGATGCCGGCCAGAAGCGTCAAATCAACAACCTCAAATCTCCGTAGCTCCAGTAATAATCCCAAGTCCGCTTGCCCATCCCACGACCGCCTTCTAGGCAAGCGTCGCTCCTTCACTCGACCCCTTGGCATATGATTGCAATCCTACGTGCTGTGCCTGCGACCCTGCCTCATTGTTGATTTCACACCTCGTTGTACTCGTAACATCTCACAATTGAGAATCGAAGGGCACGCATCCGGGGTCCTGCAACACACAGACAGACGACCGCCGTCACAACGCCAATCGGCAATTCTCCACGTCGGCTCTACAGTATCAGTTCCATCTGGTGGAAACGAAACCTTATTAGTTCGACGCCTCCACGAGACTACCACTGACATTGGCTATCTGCTATGGCCGCCCTCAATACATCTTCCGCGGGCATCCCACCACCCTCGCAGTCACATCTCGAGAAAGGGTACGGCAACGGCCTCAGCAACATTCCCCGCACATACATCGCACCCAACAGTGCCGCAGCAGACTTTGGCTCGACTCCTGGCCAGCCGATCGACTCGTCGATTCTGTCGCAATCCGTGCCGCAGCAGAATTCCGGCCGGTTCAACGAGGAGTGGGACGCAAGTCAGAGAGGGAGCTCGATCATCGACGGCCCCATGCAGCGATCCAATTCAGTCATGTCGCAAGGCGACACGCTGATCCCTTCGCGCGGAGCGACGCTGAAGAAGAAGGCCTCGCTGAAGAGACAAGGCTCCCTGAAGAGGAGCTCGAGCCGCAGAAGTTCGAGGGCAGGCAGCGTTCGCAGTTTGGTGTTGCAACCTGGCGGGGATATCGATGAGATGCACAGTGCATTCTTTTCTCCGATCCCAACCAGCGGTAACCCTACAGAGATCCTGGCAAATAGATTTCAAGGTATGGCTCGACAATCATTGTTCGGGAGATCCACCCGCTGACGTATTTGGACTATAGCTTGGCGGAAAGTCCTCAAGGACCTCATTACATACTTTCGAGAAATACAAGCGAGCTACGACCATAGAGCAAAGACTATCATAAAGGTTGCGAATGTGTTGAACAACACATCCGCGCCTGTAAATTTCCTGCAAACCGGGGGTATCGACGATGCGGTTCAAGTACTTCGTACCTACCACAAGAGTTCCATTGCGGAGGCCAATAAGTCGAAGGATATTGAGAATGATGTTATTCTCGCGCTTGTTGGTCTGCGAAGTGATTTGAATCAGAAGATCAAGGAAATTAAGAACCTGTCTGGAGATTTTAAGAATTCTGTAGACAAGGAGATGGAAAACACCCGTAGAGCAGTGAACGAGTTGCATGAAGGACTGGGGCAATCTGATCTCGACACAGCTTCGACGACGGGTAAGAAAGATCCATACTTGCTCAAGCTTGCAGTAGATCGTCAGGTCGAGAGGCAAATTGACGAAGAAAATTATTTACATCAGGTGAGTTATGAGGAATGCTTTCCTGATGCCAATTGACTAACCTCCATTCAGGCCTACCTCAATCTCGAGGCATCTGGTCGCGAGCTCGAAGCCATCGTGGTTGGTGAAATTCAGAAATCATACAATGCATATGCTGGTATCCTGAAGAGAGAGGCGGATTGTGCCATGGGCGCTGTAGAAGATCTCCGAAGTGGTCCAATTGCAATGCCCAGAGACCACGAGTGGGATACATTCATTCAAAGCGATGAGCACTTTGTTGATCCCTCGATCTCTGTCAGACAGGCACAAAATATCCAATATCCGGGCAGAGATAATGAGCTCGCTCAAGAGATTCGCGCAGGCCTTCTTGAGCGCAAATCGAAATATCTGAAGAGCTACACTGCTGGCTGGTAAGACCCCTATTCCCTATCTATTCAATTGATCAAAGACAACCGGCTCACACAGCAATCTAGGTATGTGCTTTCGCCAACCCACCTCCACGAGTTCAAATCTGCAGACAAGACAGGCGCTCCGATCATGTCTCTTTATCTCCCTGAACAGAAGCTCGGGTCTCATTCGAACGAAGGCGCATCGAGTAATAAATTTATGCTGAAGGGCCGCCAAACTGGATCGATGCACCGGGGACACTCTTGGGTTTTCAGATGCGAGTCGCACGAGACTATGCTTGCCTGGTAAGCTTCCCTTGACCAATCAAAATTTGTTGCAGCGAGCTGTGATATTGCGCATCCTTGCTCTAAGTTTGAAACCCCCTTTTTGGAAGCGAGCAAATCACATGATTGATTGGCACGACTCGTCGGAACGAGCTGCGACGTAATGAACGATTTGATATTTGACAGATACAATTGATTGTTTAGCGGTTTGCGTATCTGCGATTGTTCTTGAACTTAGTCGCGTACCTCACAGTAGGTTATGATGCTAACTCCACTTAGGTATGTTGCATTACGGGCCCTGACCGAGAACTCTCCGCAAGAACGAAGCGCTTTCGTACGTCAACATGCTAGAAGCGTCAGCGGAAATTCACAAAAAGCTGGATCCATCAGCAGCGATGGAATCATGGACGAAGAAGACGATGAGCCATTCTCTGCAGCAGCAATCGCGGCGCCAGTGCAAGACGGACGAAAACGTCCCCAACCAGGTGGGAGATTCCCATCTGATATTGCGGTGGAGAGATTGTCCGAGCGAGGCTTACGTGCTCCTCTTTCGGCGTCTAGTGGAAGTTCCGGTTATGGAGATGTCCAAGATCGCAGTATAGCAGCTGCTAGTGCTTTACCTGGCAGTGGTATGGGTCAACGCTATGTTGAACAGCCAGATTCCCCGACTCACGCTCAAATGGTCACTCAGCATGCTCATGAAGAAGGAATCAACCCGTACACTCAGCGAAGGCTCAGCCACCATGATGATAATCAAGTTTCACCCGCCGCAATTGCTGCCGCTGGCCTAGGTGGCGCTGGATTGGGAGCTGCTGGAATTGAGGTAATAACGAAATATACCTAATAAAGTATCAATGCTGACTCTTTTTAGGCTTATCGCCGCCAGCAAGCCGAGGAGGAGAATGCTGCTAACGTTGCAGAATACAATCGAAAACTAGAGCATCAAGCAGCACTCGAATCAGCTACTATCGCTGCACCAGATACTTACGAAGAGCCTCGGCCCGTCTACAATTCTGGCATCTTTGCCAACCCAGCTGCTGCTGCCGCTCCCGACACATATCATATGTCTGGTGGTCGGAGTGAGGGCGATCTCGCATCCGAACCAGTTCAGTCACAGCATACCATTGAGACTGCTGTTAAGCCATTGACTGAGGATCTCCCGCGTCCGAGTCTAGCTGCTGGACAGAATCACCAGAGTGTGTCTAGCATCAGCCAGCTACACGTGCCGGGCGAGTTCCCGAGAACCACTTCTGATTCCAGGGATGTCTATGGTGCGAACAAGCTTCCTGTCTAGAGAGATAATCTTTCCGTTGGTTCGAAGTTGGGGTTGTACATATTGTGTCAAAATAGTAACATATTCCTCCTGGGCTTGGGCATGGGTTGGCTGGGGTTCTGGGTTGGGCCTGGGTAGGAATAGGGACAATCTGCTTTCTGCTTTCTTCTCATGCCAAAGAAATGATTATGACTTGATTTAGCTTAGGATGTTTAGGGGCCACGGAGGGGTTGTAGAAAAATTACAGTCGTTTTTTTTCTTCTTGTCCTCTTTATTAAAAGGCTGGCAATTCTCATACAAGTCGGCTCATGTAGATAGATCTCGTGTATTGTGCATTTACGCTTGCCATTGAACATATATTTTCACTAGATAGACTCACCTGTGCCCTGCACCTCTGCTATGTCTTGTGCTTATGCATGAATTGTGCTTGTGCATGATGCGGCGTAATCTCTACGTCCTAATGCTCGAATTTTTTGGCCTTTCTCCTTATCCGTGACCCTGCTACGTGGATGTGATGTTTCTGTAACAAGGTCTATTTATTCACTTCTCCATCTCTCTATGCAAACCGCTTTTACATCTTGCAGCAAATACTTTCAAAACTCTACCAACTCACTTTCCCATCCACACACGCCTCACATCTCTCACAGCACAAGATTCCTCTCCTCGCCCCTCGCCCAAGCCTCGATATTCGCACCCACTGTCGTGCGCAGCTTCTCAATGCTGCTGCGTGCCCACCACGCGATATGCGGGCTCAGCACCAGCCGGCCACTCAGCGCTGCCAGCTCGGCCGGGCTCCCGGTGCGCTCGGCGTCTGCCCAGGCGTGCGCGGCGGCGATGAGGGGGCTGTTGCTTAGTGTTGCTGGTTCGGATGCGAACTGTGGTTGGGAAGAAGGAGGGAAGGGGTTAGCGGGTTTGGTTTGGTTTTGGGATGGGATAGTGATAGGGAGAGGGATAGTGATAGGGATATGTATGAAGGGGAAAAGTGAGCATAAATGCTAGTAAATACATACCACATCCGTCGCTGCACCTCCAATTTTCCTCTCCAGCAATGCCTTGACCAGCGCCTCCTCGTCAATGATGCCTCCGCGAGCGACGTTCACGATCAGCGCGTCGTCTTGCATCAGCTCGAACTCGGGCGTGGAGATCATGTTCAGCGTGTCGGGCGACAGCGGGAGCGTCAGGAAGAGCACAGTCGATTGTTGCAGGCATGTCGTGAAGGCTACCTTGCCTGGTCGCACGTCCGAGGGCGACGTGATGGATTTCCGCTCGGCGAAGTGGACCGTCATGTTTAGGGCGCGGCAGATGGCCGCTACTCGGTTTCCTGGGGGGTGTTAGTTGGGTTTGAAAATGAGGGGGTAGAGGGAGCTAGGTAGAGTGAAAGAAGTAGTTAAGATGAGGTGAGTGAGTAGTGCTCGTGTGATATCTCTCCAGAAACTGCCAGGAACACTCTTCTGAGCAACCCTACGAGCACCTTCTCCAAACCCTACCAATGTAAAACTCCAACCCAGAGAAAGCCAAAACACATACCTAACTCCCCACCCCCTAAAATTCCCACAACCTCCTGCCCACACGTCCTCGGACAGTCCCCAAACTCCGCCTTCAGCGTGCCCTTCTCGCCCCACTTCGCACCCTCAACCGTCAATGAATGCAAGCTCACAACCCGTCTCCTCAGCGCAAAGAACAGCGCGATGGCCTGCTCGGCAACACTCTCGTTGCTCGCCGCGGGCACGTTGCATACGACGACGTTGTGCGCTTTGCACGCTGCCAGGTCCAGCATGTCGGTGCCGATGGCTAGGACGGCAATGAGCTTGAGCTGCGGGAGCTGTGACAGCGTGTGTGCCGTGATGGGGATGCGGGTTGTTATTGCGACTGTGAGGTGGTTAGGTCTTCTCTATCTTCAAGATAATGCATGAGAGTGGGGTATGAGTTGATTCATTTTTTTCTCACTGCGAATCTCATCTTCGAAATGAATGTCGCTGTGCATCTCAGGAGCTCGGTTGTTTATCATTATTGAGGTGGCGCTCGCCCGTTTCTTCTGAATAGGGGAATTTGAAACGGAACATAAGAATATTCGAACGCACTGTCTGTATCCTTGAGACGAGAGATGATGATCTCGTCGTCTGGGGGTGTTGAATCGTGTGAGACGTAGGTGTGCTTGAATGATGGGGAGAAGTACGGAGCGGGTGTGTGGATTCCATCGAGCCGGACAATATGAAGGGGTTTTGAAGGATCCATGATATTTTCTGTAAATCTTATTACTCTGCTGAGAACTGACCTGTGGAATAGTGTGTTGTTGTGGTCCTTTGTACAAAAGTACTATTCAGGTTGTATTCAGCAAGGGCGTGGTCATGTGACATGACACTACCTTAGCCCCTTTCCAACGTCTAAACCTCGGATGTGTTCTACACTCTTGCAAGAAGATTCAAATGGTATGTGGAAAATGACTGTGTAATAAACTAGAGTGGTGAATCTATACCATGTATAATTCTAATTCTCCGTCCACAAATCCGACGCCGGTCAATGCAACCTTATCTCCTATAGTGCTACATCTATGTGTACAAACTGAAAGACTTTATGATTACAAATATCTCTTCTCATGCTTCTCCTCATACGACTGGATTTGATCTCCGACTTGGAAATCAAACCAGCCCTCAAAGCCCATCCCGCACTCGGTGCCCTTCTTCGATTCTGCAACATCTTTCTTGACATTTTTCAATGATGCAAGTGTGCCTGTGTTAATGTTAGCAGTGAAGACAGAAAGTATTCAATTTCAACATACCTTCAAACATCTTCTCGCCACCCCGCAGAACCCTAATCTTAGCAGTCTTGCTAATGGTTCCATTTCGAACCTTACAACCAGCAATAGATTTCTGCTGACGACCCTTGACGGTGATCGAGAAGACTTGAGCAATTTCTGCCTCGCCCAGAACCCTCTGCGTGATCAGAGGTGGCAGAAGTTTGCTAAGCTCGGCTTTTACATCATCCACAAGACGATAGATGATGTTGTGGTCCATGATGGTGACCTTGGCATCTGCGGCTGCACGAGCAATATTAGGCTCGATAGGTGTATTGAAGTTAATGACAAAGCCCTTTGCGGCAGCTGCATGCTCAATATCAAATTCAGATACCTGACCAACTCCAGAACGCAGGATGTGCGGTTGGACTTCTTTCGTTCCCAGAGCAGCCATACTATCAACCACGGCTTCAACAGATCCACTGACATCTCCCTTGACAACAAAGAAGACCTCTTTAGGGCCTTTAGGCTTTGAGCTTCTGTCCTTTTCAGGAAGCGCTTCATTGGCAGCATTGGCCTCTGCTTCAGCTAGTGCTTCGGCCTTTTCACGATCACGTTTTTCTTGTTCCGCTTTGCGGTTCTCGTTGATGGCTTCCATGTCTTCGGCCATTTTGTCTCGCTCCTCCTTCTCAAGCCTGAATTCTACAACGCTCTTGGCTTTGCCCTCATCTGGCGCTTGGAGGACCTCATCACCAGCCACAGGTTGTTCTCGCCAACCATCAATTTGGACTGGCGTCCCAGGACCGGCTTCGTGAACCTCGATGCCTGCCTCGTTACGCAAAACACGAATCCTAGCCCACGTCTTGCCTGCAACAATGAAATCGCCAGGACGCATAGTTCCACGGCGAACGAGTACTGTAGCGACCTTGCCCATTGACTTAATACTCGCTTCAAGTACCCACCCCTCAGCTGGTCCATCTGTCTCGGCTCGCATATCCAGAATCTCGGATAAAGTGACGGCAGCTTCTTCTAGTTCATCCATACCTTGTCCAGTCTTACCGCTTACACACACAACCTGAGTATCACCACCAAAGTCTTCGACATCGACGCCATGGCGTGCGAGATCTTGCTTGACGCGGTCAACATTTGCCTGATCTTTGTCAATCTTGTTGATTGCAACGATTATTGGGACCTTGGCATTTTTTGCGTGGTTGATAGCCTCAATGGTTTGTGGCTTGACACTGTCGTCGGCAGCCACAACCAAAATCACAATATCAGTGACGTTGGCTCCTCTTTGTCGCATACTAAGGAATGCAGCATGACCAGGCGTGTCAAGGAAAGTGATAAGCTTGCCGGACGGCATGGGCACTGAAAATGCACCGATATGTTGCGTAATACCGCCATGCTCTGTAGCTGCAACTGACGATTTGCGCAGCCAGTCGAGCAGCGTAGTCTTTCCATGATCTACGTGCCCCATGATAGTTACCACCGGAGGTCGTTGTGGGAGGATGGAAGGATCTGCGGCGGGATCTCTCGCTCTCAGATCTTCCGACTCTCCTCTTTCGATGATGGGCTCGAAATTGTATTCCTGGGCGATCAGTCCAGCAGTTTCAGCATTCAGAATGTGATCGTGATTCGTCTCCTCGAATCCTAGTTCCTCCATCTTTTGCACAAATTCTTCGAGTCTAACCTTCAAAGCAACAGCCAGGTTTGAGACGCTAATGTACTCTGGTAAGAACATAGGTGTAGCCGCAGCAGCATGGGCGGCCTTCTGAGCGGCTTTCTCTAACTTGCGTTGCTTCTTGGTCTCAGCGCGAGCTGCTGCAGCGTTTGCTGCCGCTTCTTCTTCCTCGTCCCGAACGAATTGTTGTCTCCTCTTCGCCTTATCCCTGTCCTTCCCCTTTGGTGCACTGTCATAGGATACTTGCTCTGAACCCCTCGTCTCGTTCGGTTCTTCTTCTTCCGGTTTTCAAGTCCCTCGTCTTCCTCCTCCTCTTCTTCCTTCTGATTCCTACTCTGTACCTGCTTGGTTGGGCTACTTTCAGACCTTGATCGTTCTTCCATGATAGAATTATCATTCGCAGACCGGCCTTGTTGAGGTACTAGAGGTTGGTGGCGTTGGGAGCTGTAGTTTTCTCTCAAATGAGATTGACCAGACAACGACGACCTTTCAGGAATCTTCTTCGCGAGATCTACCATACGTGCGCCGAGCCCTTGCGCCCACGAAGGCTTGTCCTGCTGCCTAGGCCTCTCAGGTCGTTGCCCAGCGTCGCTGTCAATGTTTGGCTTGAAGGATCTCAAGCTAAGCGTTCTGTAACCTCCAGATTTGGCCTGTTCCTCCCTTTCTGAGCGGCCCTCAACCACCTGATTGTATCGAGGTCTGACAGAGAAACTTGGCGTACCTTCATCCTTTCTTCGTAATTGACCCCATTGTTGGTTATTGTAGTCGTCCGAGTGTGGTTTATTAGATTTAGACTCCCAGGCGTCTTCTCCAAGAAGATGCCTGCTTATTCTCGGACCTGATGTGTTTCTATTCCCCATGTTACTGCCATCATTCGAGGATGAATCAAATTGTTTCTTCCTTGCAAGTTGCCTCTTCGCTGAATCCATCATCTCATATCTGGTCCTCGGCTCTGGTCTACCTGCCCGAGTAGATTCTGGTCCAGGTCCAACGTGCTTGGGCAGCGGTCGTGCCTGAGCCTTGGATTGTTGTTCAAGCGCTCTATCTCTTGCCATTCGTTCATGAGGCAATAAATCATCGTAGGCAGATCGACTGGAACTACCAGATCCGGTTGGTGTGCCATTTCCTGCAGGTATTGAACTCCCCAAAGAATGTACCGGCTTATCTGAAACGCCGTTCGACCTAGAAGTATCTGAAGGTAGGTTTTGCCCTGGCGCTATTGATGTTCCCCAAGATGCCGCTGGCCTATTTTGAATTCCTCCACCCCCAGGAGCTGGACGCCCCCAAGTTGCAGCTGGACCTCCAATTCCGCCTCCATGACCTGGGCGTCCCCAGGTCGGCCTCGGAGCTGTGGATTCTTCCTCTGCCGCATTGATAGCGGTACCTTCTGCTGGCGGCTGAGAAACAGGCCGCGAAGAATGTAGGAATTGTCGCTGAACATGGGAAGGTTTTCGAGCTTGTCCAAGCCTGTGAGCGCAAAACGCGCAAAGCGATGAATTGGACCTTTCCTGTAAAAGTTCAGATTTGATACTGAAAAACGATTGATTCTTCATACCTTTAACAAACTACGACCTCTCATTATCACTTTGGCGATTGTAAATCCGTCCAAGCAAATGATGAACATGGCAAGAATTTGAGGACGGAGGGCGAATTTATTCCGGCTGCCACAAACACCAGAAGTGCATCTTTCGAGCTCATCCCACCGCCAAAGCACGACCACGAGGGTTGCGGTCAAGAGGAGAACACCATGCCTCCCAAAGGCAAATCCAAGGCGCGCGCCTTCAAGCCTAACACGGCATCTACAAAGCCTTTCTCCGAATCGGTGACTGTTCCAGATCTCCCAGTGCCTTTCGTACGCGCTTCAGAAACTCTCGGACCGTTCCTAGCCAAACTCGACAAATTACACATATACATCACGCACATTGACTCCAAGCCTCGAGATTTCAAACAGAAGATATTTCTAGTCCCTGTTCTCATGAATGTTGTCATTGTCGGGCTGATAATATGGAGGATCAAATCGATTGGGCCATTTTATATGAATATATGCTTCGCGCTGATGGGGAAGACCAACGACATGACAATTGATACGGCGCGGACCCCTCTTAACGACATTACGAAAGAGATTTTACGGCGGGCGATGGTGTTTATTTTGGATCTTTTAATATACGTCTTCATCTGGCCTTGGCCGAGGGAGTTCTTCGCTGGGAGGACTATTGGAAACCCTATCCAATGGAGATTCGGAGTTGGATTCAGACAAAGGGAGATTATTGTACGCAGGAGCAGGAAATGGGATCGCATGATTGGGAATGTCATGGAGGAGGGGAATGGGCAAGACCAGTTCTTCGAAATTGTCAAGCGTGCTGTTGAACCAATGTGGATGAACGAGAAGACTGGCTACTTGATGCTCAACAATGAGTGGGACTTGGATTGGAGGCTCATGGTCGTAGCAACCAAGCTAGTTGACAAGCAGAAGCTAGCTCTAGAGGACTTCAAGACCACAATATTGGTTCACAATGATGAGTATGGTTGGATGTTCATAGAGATGGCTGGTGCTGGAGGGAGTGTGAAGGAAGAGCAAGGAAGGAAGAAAATAGTGGCCTTCAAGGACGAGTTAACAGCCCTTGGGAAAGAGAACCTCTTCTTTAAGTGGATTGAGTTGGTTCAATATGAGTCCTCGCAACCAGGTGGCTTTGGTCCCGAACAACAACAGAAGACGATGGTCAAAGCTCAAGCAATGTTTGAAAGCCAGGGCATCAACTTCGATGAGTTCTGGACAAAGTTAAATGGCATGGAGGGTATGCCCGGCATGGATCAGATGTAAGTAGAAAATGGAATCGGGGAATGGCTGGTTTTTCAACACAGCATAAAAGTTAGAACTGCACCGAACACCTGGCTGCTACCCAAGTTGGTTAGCAAATTACCAACTAAGGCAGAGGCTCTAATCAGGTATGATTGATAGCTTGAGATAAGTCTCAACACACTAGTATTGTCTATAAATGGCATTCTCACATGATGAAATGAGGCGGTAAGGACACACCACCATTCCAATCAATATCTATCTTTAAACGATGCCCCTAGAGTTGCAAGATACGTAGATAATTGGATCATCGCAGTAGACTGATTTTTTGTCTTCTCGAAGGCCGTTGAAACGCCTGAGCCAATACTTTATTGCTTCCAGCTCTATCACATGAACTAGCGATAGTTACAATCCTTACCTCAACCATCTCATGAACAATCGCATATCATCAGGTCGCTATATGATACCACTGAGTGCATTTCTTGTGATTTGCAAGGGCAAATTTATACATGCCCTGTTGTTATATGCTGCACGTATTCAATTTTTAATCCTTGAGGGTATCAGCTTGCGAGTAATCTGCCCCTTCTTGAGCCTCCTTCACATGTTCCCTTCGTCACTCTTCGGATGAATAGGTCTAGCAGAATCCATCTTCAAACCATTCGAGCCGTTATGGGTCATGGCATTGTCAAAGAGACAATTGCTATATGCAAAGTGGCCATGGGAAAACCTTCTTTGACGCTCAGGATTCGCTCTTTCTCTCCAACTTTTTCTTTCCGAATGGAACATTCATCATTTTGCGTTTAAGGTGTGGCGGTGCTTAGGACTGGAAATTTGATGCTGTTACCAGTACTACAGCCGAAGCTCAGGATAGAGTTATTGATAACAACCTGAAGGTACAATTCTTCACATGGCATATTGAACACGAAAGTTTTTGCATATGCAACTTAAGATCTTAGTACCTCTGTAAAATTTAATCATTGCTTGTCGGAATTGTTTCATGAACAAGCATCATCAAGACATGTCACAAGGTGGACTGTATTTGCAAAGCGAGTGCCAGCTAGGTACGTACGTACTGTGCTTTTGTAAATTCATGGCCAGTCAAGGAACAATACTTGCGAAGTGTCTCCTGCCTTGAATAGTCTCTCGTTTCTTCCATTCATTTGACTGCCTCCTGAGAAAAATGATTTGTCAAGCACAGTCTATCACTCGTCAGGCATCTGTTTCTCCCGCAGCACAGCAGGCGACGCCTGTGACTTCAGTCAATGTCCTGTTCCGCAACCCATGCCATCAGGGCACGCTGGTCCTCCTCATGGTTTGCCTCAGCCCTTCCAGCCTCCAAACGTTCATTCTCAATCCGCTTAGCACGAGCAGCAAGCTCAGCTCGCTTCACCTCCTGATTGTGCTTATTGACCTTGACCGTCAGGTTCCGGACCATGCTGTCTTCAACTCGCATAGCAGCATAGTTACGGGAAGCACGAATTCGTTTGCAAACTCGGCAATCATGAGAGCAGCCGATTCTGTTTTCGCAGTCGTCGATGTGCTTGCTATGCATATCCTTAAAGTAGTGTTTGAGTTGGTGGCCTTTGCATGGTTTCTCGTCTCTGCCTGAGAGAACTTTACGAATCATTTCTTTGAGTTTTGAAGTAAACATTTTCGACGAGAATTCTTTGGCCTGTTTGATTATTGGCTTTATTGGAGTTCAAGGTGAGTTTCTGATCGTTTTGTTAGAAGCGAGACGTCGCTGGAGTTATTTTGAAGATTTCCCACCTCGTCTAAGAGAAGCAGTTGCAGCGCGACTCTCTAGAGTGTTCTCTTGTATGCGACTTTCGAAAAGCTGACGAATAATATCTAGCTATTGAGAGTGTTGTGCATGAGGAGGAGGCTTGGCACGGTGTTCAGATATTTCGACCGCCTCTGTTTACTGCTAGGAGGGGGCTCGCTTGATTGCAACAGAACTTCCCATTCTGTTTGACTACTCTGAATGCCTAAGGCGAATATTTTCTGTCTTGTATTCAATTCATTCACCTTTGGTTATTCTGCTTTCAAGTCATCTCCGCAGGTGATATCCAAGCTGATCATTTTCCTTCCTATCCTAACCCATATCTACTAGGACTTTCCGAAAAAGGACTCTGTCACCTTGCTGGAATTCTCAACAACTCGGGCTTAGACTAACGTGTTTTTTTCTGCAGTTATTCATAGTTCCATCTCTGCTGATTTTTCAACGCTGTTTCCCAGATAGTCTGGATCATTTGCTCGGGCTATAGCAAGCACGATCTTTTGGGTCGTTATCAGTCTCAAGTGCTACCACTCTTCATGGTCATATGGCAGCCAAGTTTATTTGTGCTCTTATCCATGTGTTCCTGTTGACACGTTAAAATCTCTAGGATTGCTTCCCGAGTGTTGTAGGATGTAAAAGCCTTTGCAATTTAGCATTTCTCGTCGCTACTAGATATCACGCTACTAGATATCACGGCTTTCTTCCATGGACTTGAAGTTTGAACAACTCATAGTTGAGGTGACAGGAAAGTCTGGTGTACATTTTGGTTTTCCGTTTTCTGGGTTTCAAGCTAGGCACTGGAGATTTGGTTCTGTTTAGGCCAAGCAAGTGATGTTGGCAGTAAATGGATAGAAACTCAAACAAGATGTCGAGTTACAGTTAACAGACATCCAGAGCACGGCAAACAAAGACTTGTGCCACACGTTTGATGGAGAAGACAAAGAATCTCGAAATGATTCAAGTTTCGAGTAGAAGTTCACTTAACCCATGTAACGGAAATTCAACAGCTGAGAATATCTCGATCATACCCATTATACAAAGACATAGATGGTGTATCAGAAATAAATGTGGCTCGCTTGGTTTGCGTATGGAAGCGACCCATAAGGTTGACATCGTAGGTCATCGATAAAGTCATCTCGGCGATTATTTTCTCGAATATTGAGATCATCATCTTGTATTGGAGGAAGTCGTTCAAACAGTTGTTAGTATGCCAAGACCTGAAATACTTGGGTTTCTTGCATCCATATGAATGCCAAGCATGTGAAATTCGAGAGCAGCCCTCCAACAGAACAATCTTCATCTGAGTCGTCTTCGATACTTACTTGGTGTTTTCAGCTATCACGTGGACGCCCGTTTCTCCTTTCGGTAGAGTTTAGCCTGAGCCAATATCTTTGTGCCGACACCCCACTTTTGACATCCTGCCGCCACAACCATATATATTGAAGCACCGGGTTGTTTCTTCACCAATAAGAACTTGGGACCGCTGGCGCAACGGTAGCGCGTCCGCCTCCAGTATTGGAGTTCAAGCGGAAGGCGTACGTTAACTCATGATCCTTTACTCTGTGACTCTCACTAACACTCATCACAGTATCCGTTCAAATCGGGTGTGGTTCAATACCTCCTTGTTCACAATGTCTTCGGACATCAAACTTTTTGCACTTTTATTTTTTTTTATTTTTTTTCATCAGCTGTGTTGGAAATGTATGGTGGATGGATGCCTCGTGGACATGCATGTATGCAAACCCTCCTAAGACTATTAGTCAAAGAGTGAGGTCTTAGTGGATGTTGAAAGTCAAATGGTTCTTTTTTACGGATATGTTTATTGCAACCATCAGGCATATCTCGTCTCCTGCACCGGAGGTTAGTATCAAATTTGGGCTGGTTTTAGTGTATGAGCAGCTTCCATTGGACCTTCAATACAGTACTTCAAGGTCTAAATATACCATCTTTAGCAATGAAATTTTCAAAGTGGTAGGTAGATTCATTGAATACCTTATCTTTTCCCAAAACAGTTGCAAAATGTATATATCACGTGGATCACTATCACGAGATTAAAGCGTGACTTATTCTGGAAGCTTCAAATTTCTAGTAGGAGCACTATCACTTTCGGAATATAGACCTCTTGGTACATTCAGGGGGATTAATTTGTTTCTCAATTACACTCAGTTCTACAACCACTATACCAGATATTAGCATCTTCCCGATATGTCTCCTATCCAAATTGCGGTGTACATCTCAGGCCATGGATATGGTCACTTCACACGCACACTGAACCTCCTCTCTCTCCTTTCAAATACTGGAAAATACGATTTTCATATTCGTACATCCTCGCCGCTATTGGCAACGCACCTAACGTACGCCTTGCATCCCACCGTCGTACAAACAAATCCATACCAGCTCGATGGCGAACAATCATTGCGCTCTCTTGTGGATTTCGATTCCTCCCTAGTACAGACGAAGGAAACCCAATTCCTCAAAGAGTACAAAATCCAAGCAATCATCTCAGATGCCCTGTCGCTACCATGTCTCCTTGGTCACTCCCAGAAAATCCCGTCGATCCTCGTCACAAACTTCACATTCGATAGCATATTTCAGGCACTTTTGGATGACGCACCGAGTTACAAAAACAAGGCGGCGGCAAAAGTAAAAATCGAAGAAATGTCAGAGCAGTACGCATTGGCACATACTGTTCTTCGGTTACCAGGTTACATCCCGTTCCTCTTCAAGGGGCCACAAATCATCGACGTCCCGATGCACTTTAGGATAGCAAAGCGAAATAGGAACGAGACACTATCAGAACTCGGTTTCCAAAGTCTGGAAGGGAAGAAAGTCTTGCTTCATTGTTTTGGGGGGCACAGTTCAGATGCTCCTTCCGAAATTCCGAAGTTGCCCGAAGGATGGGTTTGCTTGAGTCAGACTATTGATTGTGAGCCATTCTTTTACAAGATTCCGAATGACGTTTATATGCCGGACTTCATCGGGGCTTGTGATGCCGTCCTCGGAAAACTCGGTTGGGGGACATGTAGTGAGGTCATTGGGAACGGATACAAGCCGTTCATCTATGTCCCTCGAAGTGCTTTCGTGGAGGAGAATGGCTTGCTGGCCTGGATGCAAACCGCCCACCGGAAGATCGTAAGACTAGAAATAGACAGATATGAGAATATGGATTGGCAAGGAGCAATAGAAGAGGCGCACAAGATGCATGCACAGGAATCTGATAAAGTGGATTGGCTGAAGAATGATGCAGCCTTAGTTCGGATTTTCGGAGAGACGATCGACGGTGCATTGAACTAAGTCTGCGACGCTGACAATCTTTTTTGAATGGTAGTTTTAGAAGAGGATTACTTATAGACTTGAGGGAAAATAGAATCAAAGACTGTGGTACATAGAAGACCTGCGACTTCACAACTGTGTTTAGAGGTCACTAGGAATTGAACAAGCCAAACTCGTCGAATTGTGAATCTTCTGAGCTTCATGTAACTTCTAAGACCCTGCTTTATCTCAAGTAAATGCAAAAGGATGATTTGTTAAGTGGGAGACAATTTAGTCCGTTATCCAAAGTCTCATCGTATGTGATAGGTGAATTGAAGGTAAAAGTATTGTATTGAAGAACAATGAGAATTGGACAAAGCCATTCGATCATCATTACCAAACGCCGGCCCCAGTTTGATCATTGCAAATCCGGCCGTGACACCGTCCAGGCTCTATAAACGCCATCCGTACCCATTCCCATTCCCATGCACATAACTCCTTTCCCACTTTTGAATCCCTAAGAAAAGGCAAGCTGATGCGCCTTCAACGACCTCTTTGCGCGCTCGATAATAGAAAGCAACGACACAATAGCAAGAACCTCAAACTCCTCACCCAATCCCTGACTCGCATCGCCTTTCAAGAACCTAAACATGCCAACCACCCTGCTCGGATTCTTCGACCGCGACGTCTGACCCAACCCTGCGTACACAGCAATCACATCGCCGGTCCTTGCGCGTGTTAATTTTAGTCCACCAGTGTCCTGATTTTCATCAAAACTCCGGATGAATGATCTGGACGAGTTCTTCCACTCAAATCGCTCCCGGATGTTGGTTCGTGGATGCGTATGGTTGAACCCGTACTTCTCGGTCGTGAAGATACCACCTGAGGACTGCAGCTTTTCGACGAGAAATCTTGGTCTCTCTGCTTCCCTTTCAGCCCACGATGACGTTGAGGATGAGGATGATTTGGTAGAGTGAAATTCCATTGCTGAGAAGTTGGCTGATATAGGTTTGGGTGCTGGTGGACATAAAGTCATGTCTGTAGATGTTGAGATGGGGTGGAATTTGGCAAAGCTGATAATAGTTGCCGCTTTGCTGGGTCCGGAATGAACTATTATATCGGGCCTCGGAGTGGCTGCATTAGGTAAAGTATCTTTCTGAACTGTGATGTATAATAGAGGCGGCGGTGCTGGGAGTGGTTTTATATCATTGGGTGAAGGCGCAGGCGAGCTAGGACTGAGAAGTATATCTCCTTTGGACCGGAAGAATGTTATGTCTCTTGGAAGTCGAGGGTATGTAGGTTTGGCTACCTCATATCGATGTTGGATTGGTTGAGAGGTGTATATGCTTCTGGAAATGCTTGTCGAAATGCTTGTGGAAGGGCTGTGGCTCCGGACGGATGAGAATGCTGAGCTGCCATCGTCAAAACCCAAGACATCCTTCCATTTGCTTCCTGAATTTGTACGACGAGACATCTTTCAAGGTTCGATGTATGGTCTAGCTTTGGAATGCGGGTGGTAGCAAGTGTGAAAGGAAGGTTGAATAGGCTGGGGGTTAGGGCTGATGATATGTGTGGAGAAACCCATTCTTCGTCCTTGCAGAAGGAGCTCGGACTGAAACGTTCAGAATATGGAGCGGCCGTTGGTAATGTATCTTATTGGCTCGGGCTCAGGAATCTCCCTTCAGAGACCAGGGTGGTCGTTGTGCAGGAAACCGAGTCGTCTGGCAGCTGTCATGGTCTTGCTGGCCTCGGAAGTCAGGTCCGCGACCAGGTTTGTGAAGATCTCCTGCTAGGACAACTTGCCCAAAAAAGGAATGGACTCCGTAGGTATTACAAACGGGAAATGTAAACAATGAGAAGTGCAAGCAGCAACACTGCAGATGAGCATACGAGGAACATGTAAAACACGTCTGATGTTGCGCCTTCTGGATGCAGCACGAAAGTGGGAAAATGTTGATTGTTGCCAATGTATGAGGTACACAGTCTGGAACTATTTAGACGGTTTCGGCAAGCTGATCAGACAACCCAACATTGCATGGGTAGACAACAATCTTGACCCATGTGATAAACTAGATTCCGCGCCGGACATCACCCAAAAGATTCCGGGAAAACTTCCCTAAGGAGCTTTGATACGGCCAACCCACGCCACATCCTTCAGAGACTTCCGATTCGGCTTGCACAAGGCTGGTGTGGTGGCACTTGCCAACAGAATGAAAGACAAAAGATAGATCTACGTCCATATCCCTTGCGATATCCATCCGGCCTCCTCGCGAGCTAACCCACACCTTGGATATTAAGGCTCCTCCCTGTAGCTTATTGACAGAACTATGGAATAAGACTTGTCTACGCCCGTCGGCCTATTGTGCCTCGGGGTCGTCGACCACCCGACACAAGCATCTCATCGCGACTCGGAAACGCAAATTCTGCTGAGAGGTAAGGAATTTGCGCCTTTGGAAAACTCAAATCAAATCTGCCGGCTCCCGATGACCAAGTTCTTCCCCTTGCGTTGTTGGAGAAAGCCTGGCTCCTGTAGGAACGTGATGTGACGGAGGAGGAGTTGCAGTTGCGATGTTCTGATCTAGTGTTTCAGAATCCTTGGCACTAGCAAGACTAGGCTCGCGGGACTCCATCTCCTCCCGGCTTCACTCCGACAACACAAACAACACCACACCATTGTTCTCCTCAGCGAAAATTAACCATTTGGAATGAGTAATTTGGTGTATGAGCACGCCGTTTGTGGTTTCCTCCCTTCGCAGAATGAATCTAGCCGCACATTTGAGCCCTCCTAGTTGTCCGCGATCGTATCTATCCAGAGATGATGAAGAAAGCCCCATGTCAGCTGTCCACTGGTCCGTTATCGAAACTCCAATGGAGATGTTCTACAGCTTAGCCATTGGTAGCTTGCCGAGTGGGCATGCTTTATGGCGTTTTCAAAGCAAGCTTTTGCTAGAGCCTGCTTTGAGCCCTGGACGTATCACAAGTGTAGCCTACACGGTGCTCAGTTGACTTGTTCATATTTCAATTCTATAGGGGGGGGCAGGTCTGAAGTTGCTGAGACGAATGGTCCTTCATTCTCGGGGGTCGCACTACTGAGAATGGACATGTATACAGTCGCAAATTCATCATCAGATGAGTATATAGTATTGTTACCAATATCAAAACGCATCCTATTACAGTCTTCTCATTTGCAAAGCTCATCGAATGTGTGCCCGTTTCACGACAACGGCGGCATAGTTGCAGCCCACAACCAAAATGTCTTCGCATTCTCCGGTCCTACCTCGTTGACTTCATGCATCGGCAACATCATCTCAGAGTCTATCAAAACCAGCAGATCTCCACCCGCATTGTTTCACGTCTTGTATACCGCACTCTAATCCATTCATCGAGCCACAAAACCCAACAGAAGAATGCCGCGCCAGTTCAACAGTATCAGCGAATCAATTCCCCAATCAGCTTGGAAGTTGCTATAACGCCTTTGGCAAGTATTACGGCTTTCGACTGACAGCCATTGAAATCATACGAGCTGCAAGGCTGGATTTTTCTGTCAAATTCACCCTGTCGAACGTTACTCTAAACCTCAATTCGTTCCCGGACCCAGCAATCTTCACAGTGCTAGCTCCTGTAGTCAGAATTGACATGCTTCCGGGGCTGAGTGTTCTCAGCGTGGCGATGATTTTAAGGCTGCCGAGAGAGTCTTCAGTCCATTCAGCGTCGATGTCTCGATGTTCGAGCCACTGTACCACAAAAGATGCAGTCGTCTCACCAGCAGTCTTTAGGCTTGTTTCCACAGAATCGAGCTCAACCAGACTATTAGTCAAAGATTCGATATCATCTGTGAAAACACTTTTGGGAATTTTGTACTCTCTCGAGCCTTCCGTGCATATGAGCACTACTACGGCACTGCTTTTTAGCCCAGAGACTGAAGGCTCACTTGCAATACGTCTGAATCCAGCTAAAGACGCAGCACCACATGGACCACTATTCACTCCAACCAACTTGAGGTATTGAATGGCCTCATGAGTTTCCCAATCAGACACCGTCGTACTTATATCTACTCCAGATTGGAGAATTGGCCATGCCGCTGTCGAAATGGTGCCGCACTCCAAACCTGTCATAATAGAGCTACTAGTGGGTATGGAGAGAGGCTTCCCGGCTTTCAGGCTCTTAAAGAGACTTCCAGCAGTATCAGGCTCAACTGTCGCGACATTTGTTACTCCGACGCCGTTTTTGTAGTGAGTCACAATAGATTGTGCAAGTGAGCCTACCCCTACAGGAGCAATGACCAGCGTTGGTACCTGGCCTTCTAGCTGCTCGTCAATTTCATGGAGCATCGTAGTGTATCCTTCGACGGTCCACTACCTCAGATCAGATTTGTGACCAAAGGTGGAGTTGATAACATGCCTTTGGCACATCTTCATATCCCTCAAAAGCCGTTCCCTCAATGAGCATCCCACCCTCGGTTAGTTCTCCCCATCGGTGAGCTTCATGGACACTTTTGTCGTAATCACCATCAACTGCGATCACTTCTGCGCCTTCGCTGGCGATTGATTCTATCGTCTCCTTGTCTAATCCTCTCGGGACAAAAATCTTTGTCTCTTGAACCCCAAGAAAGCGCGCCATGCGAGCCACAGCTCGTCCATGGTTTCCATCTGTGGCAGCACAAAGTTTGATTTTGTGCTTGTGTACAGCCGCAGTCAGGTCTTCCAACGATGCTGTCGGTAAAAGGGACGCCCGCTGTATTATCGCCTGGCGAATTGCCCATGATGCTCCCAGAAGCTTGAAAGAGGGGAGACCTAATCGGGAAGTCTCCGCTTTGACGTAGACAGCCTTGACTCCCAACTCAGTGGCAAGATCGGGAACCGGCACGAGTTTCGTTGGAGCAAAATCCGGAAGACTGGAATAGAAGTTTTGGATTGAAACTCGATTATCATCTTGGATTGGGGCCTGCCACGTTCTAGCTGAAGGATTTGTGTAGATCGGTCTTCGGGTTTGACTGGATACGAGCGCCATATTGATGTGTCGAGAACGATGCCTGAACTGTGATTGAGATCGGAGTTTAGGAATCACACACGCAATCAAGTCGCCCAGCTAGATTGCTGCACCTCCGCAAGTACATCATTCTCTCGACGAATCAGATATCTCGAACTTGCAGCCTGGTATGTTGCCACCTAAACAAGAACCAATCACTAACTTTTACAAGTTGCTCGGAGAGCACGGGAAAAATTCATTGCACAGGCAGGGACTCTAGGCTCTGAGTATGTTCTACTTTGCTAGTATCTATTGTAGCCACAGCAGAGCTTACGAAAACTATGGCAGGGATACTGTGGGCGCGTGTACTTGCCTGCCGCTCGCAGCGCCAATGTCAACCCCGCACAGGTGCAGCCGTCCCGCTTTAAGGCCTAAACGATACCGCGCTAGTCAAAAGAGGAAACCGAGCAAGATGCGCCGATACATTTCTCAGCAGTAACTAAGGTTTGGCTTCTACGTTCTATCAAGTAACGCCTGAGAAGCCCTCTGAAATGAGGCGTATAAATACCCACGACTTTTCCAACTTTTTTTCTGAACTCCATCTTCTTCCTATCTCATCATAAACAAGTCTCACCAGCCAGCAAAAATGTCACAAGAAAAAGAAGTCGTCTTTATCACTGGAGCCAACACGGGTCTTGGCATTGAGATCGTCAAAGCTCTGTATAAAACATCCGAATCCTATAACATCATCATTGGTAGTCGGGTTGTTAGCAATGGTGAAGCCGCCATTACATCTGTGCAACAAGAAATCCCATCTTCGTCCAGCAGCCTGAGTGTAGTCCAGGTGGACATCTCTTCAGATGAGTCTATCAAGAAAGCTCTCGAGAAGATCGAATCAACATTCGGCCGGCTAGACATCTTGGTCAACAATGCAGGGGCAGGGTTCGACGGAAATCTCAGGGATGGCCAACTGAGCATCCGTGAGGCATGGAACAAATCGTGGGATACCAACGTCTCCGGCACTCAAGTGCTTACGACTGAGGCAATTCCACTTTTGCTCAAGTCAAAACACCCACGATTGATGTTCATTACAAGCGGAACTTCCACCTTGACTATGACAGAAAATGTTACTATTCCGGCTCTTAAACGCATCAACGGCTCTCCAGCCGCGGGCTGGCCAAAGCCGAAGGAAATCAACCCCATCGAGTCATATCGGAGCTCCAAAACGGGACTCAATATGATGATGAGACAATGGCATCGGATCCTGCTCAACGATGGTGTGAAGGTCTGGGCCGTATCCCCAGGATTCCTTGCAACTGGGCTAGCTGGCATTGGTGTTGAACAGATGAAGAAGGTGAGCAAAGCTAGATTATTGGAAAGCCGATTTACTGATGAATGGAAATTAGATGGGAGCACGCGATCCTTCCGAGGGTGGCAACTTTGTCAAAGACGTCATTCAGGGGAAAAGAGACCAGGATGTTGGAAAGGTCGTCTACGCTGCTGGTATCCAACCTTGGTAGAGCGACTCGACAGCCGCGTTGCAGCTTCTAGATTATGAGAGTACACATGACAATGCATTCTACATCGTATTATATAATTCCCACATTACTGTGATCTCAATTTGCATCTTAGCTTTGTGGAGTTCAGTTAAGATTTCGCTGCTTGAGAACAATGAAGATTAGTAGAGAGTGAGAGAAAAGACGCGAACTAGACGATGATACCCTTCAATGTTAGCATACTATCAGCTATCAGTAACACGTGCCAAAGATTAGGAAATGAAACTGGCAAAGTAAGATATGGCCAAACGTATGTACTGTTTATCATCCACCAAGCGACAAATCTACATATCGCGTGAAATCCGGCGCCTCTTCCAACTCCTGCATCATTTCCTTCCAACAAAGTCCATCATCGCCGACACGATCGCCGAGGCGAAGAGCATGAAGCCACATGCGCACCGCTCGATAATCTCTTCTGATACGCTGTTCACACCACCAGATTCCCTCGTACCTACACATAAGACCCAGCCAGTACCCTAGTAGCCACACTGCTCTTTCATCTCTGTTGTAGAGAAGCTTTCTGAAATCCCCATGTATCTTCATGAGGAACATCATGTTGAGGAACGTATTTGACGGTGAGTTATCAATGCCCCGCAGATACGCAAGCGCGATGACTGCCGGTCGAAGAGCATCATTCGGGTCGGCATCGGTATTAGAATCGCAACTGTGGCTGTCATTCTTCAATTTGAATACTCTAATCCAATTACTAGGAACAATATCCAAACCGTGTGGTTTTCGGGCCGCTTTGAAGTTTGCTCTTCGATGGCCAAACAAGACGGGATCAAGGAAGGCAAGCGTGTTCTCCGAATACGCCGACACTGAGAGTACGAGAGGCCGAAGACCCGCCTGCATTGCTAGCCATCCTAGTCGATCTTCTCTCGAACTGAAGACCCAAGACGATCTCAGATCGTTTTCGGTGTCATCTTCGTGCTGTGAGAGTGTGAACGCAATCATGTTTAGCAACATCGCAGCTAGCAGCATTGCATCCACTCCTTGCTGACCTAGTAATTTCCCAGGTGTTTGAATAGCTCTTTGGAAGTCCCTGATCGCCAGAGATTGGTAGAAATGCTCGGCGATGCGATGTTTTACCAGCGCCGGAGACATATGCCGCAAGTGGCACGCAGCTATAGCAAGTATTGTATTGCGGATGAGTGAGCTTGCCTGCGAGAGAGAGGCTATCTCATCTCGACCAGGTATATGGAATATGTCATCCCAATTCGTAAGAAAATGATGCAGAAGTTGAACACCAGAGGTACCATTCTTCGGACTGGTGCAAGAATAAGGAACCGCATTTAGTGGGTAGAGGTTTGAACCAGAAACGTATTCAAGATTACTGTGATCATGTGTATAGTCATCGGACCTGCCATAATCACATGGTCTTCTGTTTCTTCGGCACCGCTCACAAATTGGTTTAGATTCATCGCACTGACATCATATAAGTTGCAATGGACAGGAAACCACAATCGACCAGAAAACACACCTTGACCTTTTTTATTTTGCAGGGAATGCAGCCTGATCTGGTTTTCTTGTGGGCTCTTTGCCTTTTGTAGTCACGAATCCTCAGATCAGGATCAGCAGATGAAAGGACTTGAAATCCGGTCCGTGGGTCTGTCGCCATCGTCAATTGAAAGGAGGAAAGTGAGATGGCCGAAGTATGCCTTGCACATCAACCAACTTGCGGGTCAGGTAGCTATCGCGGCACCTTCGGCCATCTCTAGGCTAGTCGCGCTTAAACAAGCATTGATCATGGAGGAGCTTGAGATTCAGCTAGCCATAGTAGTCTTAGCGGGTTACAAAACATTAGCCAGGTCAACCAATCACAGAGTTAATGGTTTCGACTGACACCCTTTTCGATCTTCATTGTACTGAGGCGTGGTTCGAATGTTTTCTTGTTGCCGACACACAGTACCTTCTGTGATTATGTTGCTTATCTTCGAGCTATTGCATGATGACAGCTTGGTCGCATGCATGCATGCGGCTGATGATGCCAGGAAATATGATAACAAAGAAACATTCAACCGGAAGCAGTTTACTATAATTTGACAGTTTGGCTAAATAAAACTTTGAAATAAGTACAAAGAGGCAGTAGAAATCGGAGCCCAGAGTCTCAGTACTTTTTCTTATACAGAAAAGAGTAGACCTCGACGTAGAATCCCCAAATCTCCTGCTAACCTGTCTCAACTGTCACATGGATAGGAATCGTTTAGAGTGATGGTACGAACAAAGAAAGCGAAGGCTGGTACACAGCCAGTTGCGCCTCCAGCTCCGCCTCCAGCTCCGGCTCCACTTCCAGCTCCAGTTCCGGCTCTCTCAAAACGGCTCGCAGTTTATGGCGTTGACAACTCTCTAATTCACGACGATGATCCCTTCACCGATATTGAGCAAAGAGAATGGCTTGACAGGTCTATGAAATGGCCAGATCTTGCGGAAGGTACAAAAGGATTTGCGTATCTACCTGTAAAGGTGCTTGGGGGTGGCAACCACGGGACGGTGGGTCTTTGGACATTGAAGTCTAGACGAAAGTTCGGCGTGACAAGACCAAAGCGCGTAACAAGATCAGTAGCAGCTGCTACTGCGGCTAACGATGTTGACGATCTATTCGTCCCTCCACCTCAGCATCTTGTCATAAAACAAGCCGTTGGAGGCAGGGAAATGAATGACGCACGGCTTAACATGCAATGGGAATCAAAGCTTCTCCGACAAATTATGACAACAGAAACAGAGCACGTAGTGAAGATCTACAAAGGGTTTCACCTTGATGATGGAAGTGGCACAAATGCAATACGAGATCCAGCACCATTCGTGGACGATGAAACTTACAGGGAGCATCTGCGAGTATGTCGTAAGTATTGCATATTCCTGCCCCTCTCTTGATAGCAGCGGCTCATTCAAATTCGAGAGCCCGCCTCGCTGAATGCACCGACGAAATTTGCAACGGACGGAAAAGTAATCCGCTAATAGGGGACAAAGATGTTGACTAGAAACAGGAATATATTTAGAATACTGCGGCGGGGGTGCTATGAATTCTTTTGTTGGGCAATGGAAGGGCGGGAAAGTGCCAGAGGAAAATATCTGGAGAATAATGTTGTGCATATTTAAAGGCCTTCTTGTTCTGGAACGAGGGCAAGAGGATGCAGCAGACCCACCACCAGCTCTCAACAAGCCATGGGGAAATCCAATCGCACATTTTGATATCAAGCCTGATAATAGTAAGTCTCATAGTCAGAGCAAGATATAGCGATTGTACCCGGGGTTTCAGAACTCACACGAAGTAGTTTTGATTGGGACGCGAGACGACAGCGTACACGAGAGACTTGAGATATTCAAGCTAGGAGATTTTGGATTGGCAATGAAAGTACCAACCACTCACGATGAGCTGGCAGGTGAAAAGTGGATAAATGAAGCATTCTGGAGAAAAACTCCGAGTTATGGTGAGCAACACTACCCTTGCATTCTCAGACTTACGAAATTGGGGGTGTTGTCTCATTGAAACTTGCAAGTATTGTAAAAATAGTCTTCCAGGACATGCTAACGCTGGATATATAGCACCTCCAGTAAGTAAGCCATCTTAAGGTCAACGATATTGAACTTAAGATAAGCAAGGAGCAATTCTTTAAAAACCACAATGAGCGAGACAAGATCACTGCGATGACTGGAGTTTGGAGTACAGCAGCTACTATATACGAACTTTGCTGCGACACATTAGTAGATCAGAATGACACCTTCATGGATTTGGGAAATGAATTAACGTCAGGCGATCCGGGGGAACTCTTGAATAAGATGAAATTCCCATACAGTGACAGATTGATGCGAATTCTCCGCAAGTGCCTCGCTTGGAATCCTAGCGGACGCCCGAGCATACCTGGACTTGTACGGAGTGTCCAGGCAGTTGTGGACGCTTATGATACCGTACAGCGTGAGATTCCAGATGATCTGCTGTACAATTTCGACGAGCCAAATGTTGTCCCTCCTGGGAGTAGTGGAAAACAGGTAGGAGGGACACGAATACTGATGAAAGTTCAAGAACAGGACAACACAGTAATCTATGTACGAGGGAACGAGCCTCAGCCAAATGCAAGTCCCAATCATGAACCGCGATTTTTCTTTCCAATACTCAAGAGAACTGAAGGCGCTTCACCAAAATCAAATAAACTACGCCATAAACCACTATACAAGCTACCAGCCCATGGGGTTAAAATAAAGGTAGCCGCCCCAAAGAGGAAACGCTAAGCTGTTGCGACAAAATCTCTTGCAAAATCCACTTCCAAGTCGTAGGCAACGTCGATGTCGCCTTCGAAAATTAAAAGCACAGCAAATTGTGTTTCAAATCATTTTCAAAGGAAAACTGAGCCGATCTGATGGCAATGTGACGACACTGAAAGTGGAGCGGAGGCAAGTCTCTGTAATTCGAGACTTTAGTTTCTTTGAGGATGCCCTACTTAGCAAGCAAGATATGATACCACAACAGTATGAACTAAGTTACTGTTTTGATTTTGGTAAAGGGCCTAGGTGCGGAGGCAATAAATGCCATTTCTTCTTCGTGAAGCTGGACGACATGTAGATATGCATTGACATTGCCGTCACATGAATTTCCGTTTCGATGGTCCATTAAGATCAGAGACTCCATGATAAAACACAACTGTAATTCGTACCTTTTATTTATGAGTAATACACATGTACTGAATGTGCCAAAGTTCCCATTAAAAAATAGTTCGACCACTAAAAGTGGTGGTCATGCTTTCACATGGCCATTTCTCAGGCTTTGTGCCTGAGGCCATAAATTGAAACACAGAGAACTTCATTTGTTGATCAACCCGCCAAATGCCAGATTGAAGGGATTAAGATTACATATCGAGCCTTGCTTAAATTTATCAAAGGGAATTTATCTTGGTGCATCATTGAAGGTAAGCTGCTTAGTAGATTTTATCAAGTTAGGGCTCGAACCTAAATTCGTCGATGCACTTTGTGTGAAGTCTCGCTTATTCTGCACTAGCGCAAAAGTCCGAGTCGACTTGCAGTTTGAACATTTCGATTGAGCGAAGGTCACGACAACCAGAGCATCTACATACAACGTCAAGATGCCTACTCATTTGAGCAAGACCCGCAAGCAGTACGTTATCCCTCACACATCGAAGCCCCGATACATGGAAATCTGCGAAAAGGATTGCATTGCGGGGGAAGACTCTCAAAAACTTGGATCAATCCTCGTCGGCGAGAATTCTCCAGGAGCGGGGAACAGGCAAATTGAAGTATACAAATGCTGACGCGATTCTCTCTCACAGCCGCGGACACGTTTCCGCCGGTCACGGTCGTGTAGGAAAGCACCGCAAGCATCCAGGTGGTCGTGGTCTTGCCGGTGGTCAACACCACCACAGAACCAACATGGATAAGTACCATCCAGGTTACTTCGGAAAGGTCGGTATGCGATACTTCCACAAGCAAGGCAACCACTTCTGGAAGCCAGTCATCAACTTGGACAAGGTACGTTTTCAATACATTTTTTTTTTGGAAGCGAATTCAATGGGAGAGCGCATGGTTGCTGGCTGGGAAAAGGAGAAGAATAGGCATTGGCGGAGAATTGGAAGACTCTGGATAGTGGATAGAAGGACTTCTACATGCTCGAATTGCGGCTCTGTTGTGGCATTTCTTCATTTTACTGACTTAACTTCACAGCTCTGGTCCCTCGTCCCAGCCGAGAAGCGCGATGAATACCTCTCTGGCGCCAAGAAAGATACCGTTCCCGTCCTCGATCTCCTCCCACTCGGATACTCCAAGGTTCTCGGAAAGGGTCGCATCCCAGAGGTCCCATTGGTTGTACGTGCAAGATGGTTCAGCAAGGAGGCAGAGCGAAAGATCGTCGAGGCTGGTGGTGTTGTCGAATTGGTTGCATAAGCGTCCGGGAATTTCATTGGGACTGGGAACTTATGGGAAGACTTGTGACTTCAGAGCCGGTGTTGTGATATGGCATGGAATCGCACCGCAGCATGCATGGCTTCTATTATGGCTATGGGAGTTCATATGAATGAAAAGCACAAATCAAATCCAGCCAGGCCCAATAAGGAGCATGTGAAGCAGATTTCGGGTCAAACTACACCTTATGTGAGACTGACTGATGCAGGAATCTAGCATACTTGATAGTGGACGTTCTTAGGGGCGACCAGCTTGAAGAGCATCACAGGCCAAAGGTTTAATTACAGCCAAGGATTATTCAAGGATGGATTTCATGTCTTGTTATCTGGTGATCATTATTCCGTGATGTTGATGTACCCCGCAACCTAGGTGTGCCCTTACCCAGACAGCAATAATGCTAATTAAGTACAATGAACACCATCTATGCCCTCCCCAACAGAACGCCACTGTGATAAATATACAATACATTATCGTAGTCTCTCCTCTATATCTTACAACATATGCATCTCATCATCGTCCGTGTACACATCATCCTTCAAAAACTCATGCTCCAGTGCCTCCTCGGCGCTGATCCTTCTGTTTGGATCAAGCTCAAAACAACGTTCGAGAAACTTGACGGCAAGCTTTTCATCATTTCCCAACGGAATCTCGGTCCCCCCCTTTCCACCATCATTCCGGCATGTTGACCAGAGAATGATTTTCTCAAGAGAGAAGCCTGCGTTGCCAATAGTGGGTATAGTCGTCTCGAATACAGCTCCGTGCATGTGTGCACAAGCTTTCATCCTCTTGACTCCAAAGATCGTTGCAATCTCAATCATAGCTTCGACGTCATCGGCTGAATTAAAGAACGGGAATCGCTTTGATAGAATCGTGAGAAGGATGACTCCAGCTGACCAGATATCAATTTTTGCGCTCTGTTCTGTGCACTTGAATAGCACCTCTGGGGCTCGGAATCCACGAGTTCCAGCACGGTTCGCGCGTCGTGAGGGACGATTATCGTTTTTGGGGTATCCATTTGAGGGACCCATGGTTGCTGCGACGCTATTGGTGATTCTGCGTCTCCTCTCCATTTGTGTCTCATTACATAGACATGGCTTCATATCCGTTCCCTCTCGTTCTGCTAGACCAAAATCAACCAAGACCCCACGCTTCTTGTCTGGCTCATATAGAAAGTTTGTCGGCTTGATATCTCGATGAAGAATTCCTTTGGAGTGAACTGCTGCGAGTGCTGAGAAAAGTGACCGAAAATATATCTGCATGTCCGGAACGGTCATCTTCCTAAAATACTCTCTAAAATCGGTATGTCTGAAGTAAGGAAGAACTGCGGCAACTTGATCTGTATGTCTGAAGGCGGTGATGAGTGGACATATTGATTCAAACCCTCGAAGATCGTTCAGTAATTCTAATTCGTTGAGTATCCGGGCAGGACTGCTCGTGACATAGATCTTCTTTATCGCAACATATCTTGGTTTTCGTCTCTGCTCCGAGTACTCATCCATGGGATCCGATCCTTGCAAAGTCCGCCGCTTCTTCAAGGGTGGAGATGTCCATTTAGAGCTTTCCTTTTCCTCGATGTCCCAGTCATTTTCGTAGTGCTCGTAATGAAGATCCTCAGCCTTATAAACAGTGGAAAAGGTGCCTAGAACGCGTAAATAAAGGAGATTCGTGGCTGTAGGCGAGACTCACCCTCCCCGATTCGATTGATGAGTCGAAAACGGCCTTTCATGCCCTTGAACGTTTCTTCAAATTTTGCCATATCTTCTGCCACGGTTGGATCGACAATTTCGTCCGTAGCATCTGTGCCATCAGAATAGGCATCTTCTTCCTGGTCTTCTTCCTCCTCTACCTCAACTCGCGACTCGTCCATATCCAGATCCTGTTCATCAGTGGCCTCACTCCCCTCAATCTTGTCGTGGTGGATGTCAAAAGGTGCCTTCACGCTTCGCGACCTGACAGTCGCCATTGAATCCGACAAGCTTCCAGAGAAATATCAACCAGGGGAATACTCTTAAGAATCTAAGCGTAAATTCGAAGGTACACAAACATTCAATTGGTTGTTTAGTTTCAGGTACCGCCCGCAGAATAATACACTTCGAGGTGGGGTCAGCTTGTAATCCACTAGCGGAAGAGAAGCGCGACGTGCGGAGTAAACAAATCGCGTTGCCCGATGTAAACACCAGATCGTTGAGTTTGCGACAGAGAATCCACAACCACCTTTATTGATGTATACATCTGCGCAGAGATATATTGCGCCCAAATCGACACCATGGACACAATCAATTTCGACATTAACGATGCTCTCAAACATTACATGAGCGATCCAGCGACAGTCTCAACACCAGAAGCCGACTCAAATCTTGTCGACTGCGAGAACGACCCCGAATCCCTCACTAACTCCTTGATTAATACCGTCCTGAATCCTATAGTTGACTCAGTTGCGGAGAATCCAGATGCAATAACAAGGAGTTCTTCATTCGACTCATTGCAATTTTTACTAAAGTGTGCCCCAGTTTCTCTTTCTTCCTGTCAGAATTACCTTACAGAGCCAGCTTCTGAACTATTCAAACTTTCTAGGTCCTCCTCAGTCCTACCTACACATGCCTTGAGCAAAATCTTTGACCTGGTTGTATCGGGTCTGTCGGCAGAAGCCGACATCATTCATAATGACCTCGAGACGGACGAGCAAGATTTAATCTCGCACCACAAGCAGCTGCTAGAAGTCTACGGATTCATTCTGCAATGGACAATTGCAGCAGTCGAAACGAAAGCGGCAGAGAAGTCGACAACAGCGCCAGCTGCAAGAGGGCGGGGAAAAGGTGCTAAATCCAAGACAGCAGCGAAGGATAAAGATGGCAACTGGGACTCATCTGCTCAGCTGCAAACTGCTTTAGACACTATGTGCAAAGTACTGAAGTTGAAACTCTCCAAAATATTCCTCACAACTTCGGAGCGGGACACGTTCATCGGACTCCTCACCAGACCAGTTTATATGATCTTGGAGAGTGAGCAAAGAGTGAAGAATACTGCTATACGTATGCACGCTTTCAAAGTTCTTTGCATTGCAGTAAAACATCATGGACATGGCTATGGTAAGGATTAGTAAAATTATATATTCAGATAAATGCTAACTCTGGTCATAGCTGCACAAATATCTATTGTTCAGAATCTGACGTATTTTGAGCATCTTGCAGAGCCCATGGCTGAATTTCTGCACATTCTCTCGGAGCAGTACGACTACCCTCAACTAGCTGACGAAATACTCCGAGAGTTGAGTAATAAAGAGTTCAATAGCAATGACACAAAGGGGCCGAAGTCGGTCTCTTCATTTGTTGTGAAGATATCCGAGCTTGCTCCTCGTTTAGTCATCAAGCAGATGACAATGTTGGCAAAACAACTCGATAGCGAGTCTTACGCTTTACGCTGCGCTCTCATTGAAGTTTGTGGCAATTTGGTGGCCGACCTAAGCAGGCAGGAAGAGCGAGGTGACAACCACAAGTCCCAGCTCAACGCCTTTTTCGATGTTCTAGAGGAGCGATTCTTAGACATCAATCCCTACTGCCGTTGCCGAACCATCCAAGTCTACATCAAGATTTGTGATTTGGAGCAAAAGTTCCCAAAACGCAGACAAAAGGCCGCTGAACTGGCTGCGAGAAGCTTGGAGGACAAAAGTAGTAACGTTCGTCGGAATGCTATCAAGCTACTCGGGAGCTTAATCAAGACTCACCCTTTTAGCATCATGCATGGGTCACAGCTCTCCTTGAAGGAATGGAATGCGAGACTAGATGCTGTCGATGCGGAGCTGAACGCTCTGAAGCCTCCAGCAGAAACACCAGGACTTGTCGAGAACAGAGCCGACGCTGCAGTTGACACGGCCCTTCTAGACGATGCCACAATGATCGAATCGAGCTCGCCGCAAAAGCCAATGTCAGACGAACAGAAGATCGCACTAGTCCGTAAGGCACAAGAAGACGCTGCCACGTCTGAAGCTATCAACAAGCTCACTCTCACGAGGCGGTACTATGTTGAAGCTCTCAAATTCATCGAGGTTCTCCACGGAGCAACTCCCACTATCTGTCAACTTCTTGGGTCGAAGAACAAGAGCGAAGTCATCGAGGCAATGGAATACTTTGAAATCGGCGATGCATACAACATCGAGCAGAACAAGCTGGGTATTCGGCGCATGCTGCGGTTAATTTGGACCAAGGGCAACAGTGATGAAGGCAAGGGTGTCCAGAATCACTTAATTGAATGCTACAAACGCCTCTTTTTCGAAGCTCCTGATTCATACAGCACAAACGATGCAGCCAACTATATTGCCCGAAACATGATCAGTCTGACTTTTGGCGCTACTCCTGCAGAGTTGACTTCGTTGGAACAATTATTGAGTACCATGATGAAGGCCAACCATATCTCGGATCTTGTCGTCAGCAAGTTATGGCAGGTCTATGGTGTTCAGAAAAGAGAGATTTCGAAGAGCCAACGGAGAGGATCAATCATAGTCCTCGGAATGCTGGCAACAGCGAAGCCTGAAATTGTTGTTGGTGAAATGGAGACCATGTTGAGAATTGGCCTTGGAAGCCTTGGCCGGTCGGATTTGCAACTGGCCAAATACACTTGCATTGCACTTCGAAGAATCAATCCCACTGGTCGACAAGCAAAAGATGCAGTCGTGCAGACTGCTAAGCTGTCGAATGATCATGCCATCCTCTTGAAACTCTCTGCTGTCATCGAGATCGAGTCAGACAACAAGGAGTGGTATGGTGTCGCGGAACAGGCTATCAGTGCTATCTACGCTCTTTCCAAGCACCCAGACACACTCTGCTCGGAGATTCTTCGAAGGAAGACTCGGCATGTATTCCAGAAACGAACGGCAAAGACACCCGAGCCTGAACAAGAAGAAGAAACTTCACAGATGGCATCACCACCGGCAGACGAGGATGTGGATCCTGTAGAGCCTGAGAATAAGCTGAAGGGATCAGTTGCTCTATCCCAACTCCTTTTCATCGTTGGTCACGTTGCCATAAAGCAAATCGTCCACCTAGAGCTTTGCGAGCTTGACTTCAAAAGAAGAAAGGCCGAGTCTGAGAAAAACAAAACTGCAACTGAAGCACCAGCTGATAAGGCAGCCAAAGAGGCAGCTGACGATCTTGACATGATCGGCGGTACAACCGAAGACGACTTTACTGAAGCCATGACACACATTCGTGAGCGTGAGCTTCTGTATGGAGAGAATTCGTTGTTAGCAAACTTCGGTCCTCTCGTTCATGAAATCTGTTCGAATAACACGACGTATCGAGATCGTAATCTGCAAGCTGCTGCAACACTTTGCCTGGCTAAGCTCATGTGTGTCAGTTCCGAGTATTGCGAAGCAAATCTTCCACTGCTCATCACTATTCTTGAGCGGTCAAAGGACCCCATCACCCGGTCAAATGTCGTAATTGCTCTCGGAGATATGGCTGTCTGCTTCAACCACCTCATCGACGAAAACACCGACTTCCTGTACCGTCGACTTAATGACAAAGATGCAAGCGTGAAACGTACGTGCTTGATGACTCTCACGTTCCTCATCTTAGCTGGTCAAGTCAAGGTGAAGGGTCAGTTGGGTGAGATGGCCAAGTGCTTGGAAGATGAAGACAAGAGAATTGCGGATCTGAGTCGTATGTTCTTCACTGAACTCAGCACGAAAGATAACGCGGTATACAATCACTTTGTGGACATGTTCAGTCTTCTGAGTGCGGAGAAAGACTTAGAAGAGGATTCGCTGAAGAGAATCATTAAGTTCTTAGCTGGTTTCATCGAAAAGGTACGTTAAAGTATTTCAATGTCATACTAAGTGCCATGATACTAACGTGAGGCAGGATAAACACGCCAAACAACTTGCAGACAAGTTGGCTGCAAGGCTCGCAAGATGTGAGACAGAGAGGCAGTGGAATGACGTTGCATATGCTTTGAGCTTGCTGCAACACAAGAACGAAGAGATTGCCAAGCTGGTTGCTGGTGGCTTCAGGGTGGTTCAGGCTAACGCGTAGAGGGAAGGTCATCCCAGCTACTTATATGATGTATGGGTCTTGGTGAGGAGTTCTGGAGGGAGGCACTGCTGGGATGAGGGGGAGGCTTACGGAGAGCCTGGCGTTTTGTTGGTTGGTCTGCAAGTTGGAAGTAATGCAATAATGAATGAAACGCACATCTCACTTCAAGATTGTGTTCCCAAATATGCCATTCTCGCATCAAGATTGGTCGAATCATAGTGCACATATTGTGAATAATGTTTATAATTTGAGCGTTAAAGGCAATGACACATCTTGGGTCCGATTTTCGTTTTTTGGTATCTGATTTGGAGAACAGCATTTTCCTATCAATGCAATCTGAGGGAGACCAAACGGAATATCATTTCTTTAAACAAGATCGATGCTAAGCGAGGAAAATAAAAGGGGGCCATAGTTATTTTCCATTAGCACTAAAGAGCCAATATCTGATTGGAAACATGATCACGTTATCTTCTTGAATCGGCATGTTCTTGGTTCATGAAGTAGAATTAGAGCCAACGCTAATTGTTGTCAGCAGTCGGCAGTACCGGAAGCCTTTCTACAACACCTCTTCAACAATCCAACCAACCTCCCTTACTGTAGCCGAGGACTCGGGTCTGTGTCTTCCCCACGTTGGAGGTGCGGTGCTATAGCAGGCTCAGCATTTCGATCTCTACCATAACCTCTGGTCCTGGAGAGTTTGCCACGTAATCTCGCAGCTCATCCCAGCCTCGAATCGCCCATTCATTTAGCGCTCTCATTGTATCAGTCCTAACCTAGATCCTAAAAAGAAGGAGGCATTCGCATCTGCAGCTGCTGCTGTATAACTAATAGAGTCCCTCAAATTGATACCTTCCCCTTACCGGATTCACAGGCCTCACTACGTCGTCAAAATAGAACGGGGGAGCGCCGGGTGCAGGCCCTCCCGGCTGTATTGGTACAGGCATAGGCGGCACTGCCACTTGGTTCCGTGGGATCAGAGTAAAATTGGTGGTATTCGGGATAGGGGCTCCCCACATTCCAGTCAACCGAAAATTTGCCAAGCCTTGATCAGTTAGCGAGTTTGCGTTTGTGACGACACCGTGAGTAGTATTGTGCGTGTCATATCTCCCGACGATTAGTTCAGCCCTGCGCACGACTGTGTGGGACGAAGGGCGATCATTAGGGCAGCACGAGAGGCAGTGAGAGAGGATTTTTAGAAGCCGTCTACTATAGGGGAACTGGGCATTATCGAAGAGTACGCTTGGTGAGCACATTGATGCATTACCGTGGGAGGGGCTAAGCGTAGTTACAGTCTTATCGATTACTTGACCCGTACACAGGTAGAAAATGGTCGCTGCTGCGGACCACACTCCGGTTCTCCAGCTTATTATGTAATCTTGTGGGTGGGGACTTATAAACCATTGCTCCTTGAGTCTCCTGTAAGTATAAATGCAACAGGGTGACTCGTGACAAGAAGGGGTTTTACCGGTGGCTCTAAGGATTGATTGAGTCAACGACAATGCACAATGGCCTTATACCTTACATTTCTTGAGAGAAGCTCAAGATTAAAGCATACTCTGGATATAATCGGAGGCTGGGATGACTTACGGTATTCTCTTGTTCCTCTCCATGCAGTGTTGTTAATCCAGTTATGTCCTGTCCAGGTATTGGGATTAACTGGCATAGGTAGAGCCTGACGGATAGATCAGACAAAGGTTATCAATAGTAAAGATAAGAACAGTGGTAAGACTGAAGGAATGGGTCTACTTGCTGCTCCAAAGTCCGATAATTTGAACATCTCCAGCCGCTGGTGCAATCCAGCATCTCGCTCTCCAATCAAAACTAATAACTTACATCAGCTTTCAAAATTCGTATCAAAATTAAGCACGAAATATATACTGTTTTCTGGCTTGATATCAAAGCTAAGTATCGGTCAGTCTCGGTGTTCCCGCTGTGTTATTGTGCAGGAAAGCTTGATTGGAACAACAACGTACTGCGCAATAGCATCTGTCCACAGTGGTGGAACAGGTGGGGTTGCCGTGCTCTCAGTTCCGCGTTCGAGAACCAGGAGTCCTTGGAAAAGACACAGCAAAATCCTCCATATATGCTCCTCGGGCATTTTGAAATTGCCTAAGCTCCGACGCAGTCCATGCATATCTCCTGCAGCGCAGTACTCGAGGTAAATGCCTGCCAAGTGTCAGATCAAACTCCGAAATGGGATAAATGAGCATTGGTTGAGATTTAACAAGACCTCCCAGCATTTCCACGTTTATGTGCTAAATGTACTTCGGTACTGACAGCATTGGGGGGATTTGCGGAACCGGGCATCCAGAAGCATGAAAATAAACCTACGGCAGACTTCTTTGCTCGCATCATATTTATCGTGGCCATCGTAAGGCATAGGGTCTCTATTCCGATCTGTTCCCGTCCCAGTATCAAGATGGTACCCTTTGTAGATCTTGACCACATGATTCGTCCCCGTTCCCATAAGCTGCTGCAAAAGCTTTGATTCCCACTGCATCTGCAACCTCTGCAGAATGCCAGGCCCAGATTGTTTGACTGCCAGTCTTCTAGGCATATTGGGGGGAGAGCGATCATTCTGAAAATGATCTTTGGCGTCAAGAAATTCCCAGAGCCCAACTATACCCAATGCTCCAGCTCCCAGTATCTTCCTCGGACTCCAGCGTCCAATTTTATCTATCTTGAATGTGAAATGCCGCCATTTTTTGGACCGCTCAAGCCAAGCTAATTGTGCCTTTTTGCTCATTGAAAATGGGCCTAAGTTGAGTAAACTTGGATTATGTTGAAGAGGAGGAAACTCATGTGCACGTGCCTGCGCCCTTGTCCGCATCTTGAGTGGTGCTTTTCCCTGCCAGATGCGCAAAGTAGTATATAGAGATAGAAGAAGTTGTGTTTTTGGTGCAATTAGTTGTGACCTCCAGGCATCTCGCGACACAGAGGATTGGGCTAGCATCATCGATGCTTAAGTTTGCGTGTATGAGCCAGAAGCTACAGAACAAAGTAATTACCAGAGGGCCGTTTTCAATCGATCGAATCCAATGTCTTTGTTTGTCAGGACTGCTCACGAGAAGTCTATTGTGCAGAGCTTTTGGACAAAGAAGTATGAAGCATCAAAGTCACGCATCCTAAGCGAGGACATAAAGGGGGTCCAAAACAAGGCCCACGTGCTATGCACAACAACAAGGGAAACATGAATAACAAGGCAAGTTTCCATCCGAAGGTTTATATTTCAATTAAATGGAAATCCTAATCTGCAGCAGTACCTTAAAATGCCAGTTGTATTCGGAATGTTTCCGAATCAACAACCAGCATCCAGCTTGAGCGCAACGCAATTGGGCATGAGCTATTGTCGCGATCCGGATCTCTTTGCAAGCCATTTTTGATTTTATGATAGGCTCAGAAATCAGTAGTATAACGTCGAATCGCAGAGAGAAAGTCTGAAAGATCATGTGCGTATTATCGTGATGATTTGAAACGCAAGTGGAGTAGGCCACAAAGGGACTTTCCACGATCTCCACGTGAATGAACGTTTTCAGACAATGAACAAAGGCTAAGGTTAATACCTACTGGATAGAATATTGGCTTCTTCATTGTCAACAAGAGAATTCAACGTAAAGTCACAGCAGGAGCAAAGTTGCAAGGCTCCAATCTCGACGGAGAGAGCTGGGAGTCGAGGCATGAATGAAGTCAAACATAGCATGGAGGATAGGAATCTGCACTGATATTGATAACGCCATAGCTTTTGAATGGATTAAACAGTCTGCAACTGGTAGTTTCGATTATGACAATAAATAGCTCGTACCACGGTAGTTGACTTGGGTTACAATCAGACCGCAAACTGACGCCCGGCAGATTCTATAGAAGAAATCCCGCAAATCCAGCACAATATCCCCATGGCATGACCCTACCACGAATTGTGTATATTCCAAGTCAAGAAGACTAATTTCAGCCCTCAGTATCAGAGTCTACCGCCGTTCAGCCTGCGTCGGATTAAACCAGTCCCTAATTCAGGAAGTACTTGTGTTGTATCGTTGCCTTAACAAGTCCACGAAGCTGCAATTCGGAGACCGAACGAACGCATGATTTGATTTAGTCGAGTGGGAAACAGCAGTACTATTGTGCTGATAATATAGAGTTTGAGGTAAAGGTAATCAAGTCTAGTTGAGACGAGACGGCCAGCTTTACTACTTCCCATGCTGCGACTAGATGTAGCATTTACATTAATATTTCCTGCCCATACAACTCCAGAACCCCAAATGCCTATCATCCATCCATATGCCAACACCATCCATAAACCTATACACTCAGGCCCCTCGATATGTCCCAGGCAACTCATGCACCCACCCCGACGTGGGAGCTTCCAACTCCCTCGGCGGCGCCTCCGTAGCATCCAGCTCTCCCCTGACTTCGGCCTTCCCATATGGTGGCCCCTTCTCTCGCTTCCGGAATGGCAGGAACTTAGATTGGCTCTGGGTCTCGGCAGGAGTTTGAGGTTGGGATTGTCTCCGCCGACGGCGGAAGAAGAAAGCGATCACGATGGCGACGAGAATAACGACCACAGGAACACCAACCCCCACGCCAATCTTCACGCCTGAAACGCTGCTGCCGCCATTAGATACCGGCGCCGTTGTCTGTGAAGCTCCCGCAGCGGAAGTTGAACTCGAAGTAGTAGTGGACGAAGTGCTCGATAGCGACGAAGTTATTGTCGACGACGAGCTTGTCTTGCTCGCGCTCGCACTTGAACTCGAACTCGATGAACTGCTCACGACGAGCGCGCCATCGACAACGAAAGACTGGACAGTCGGGGTGCCCACCGCGTTCTTTAGATAGCAATTCGAAAAGCCATGGACGATACCGGCGTCAAACGCAACGCCTACACAGCCCTTTGGTGTATACGTCGCACAGATATCCATGCAGGCGTCCAGCGAATTGGCGTGGAACTGCAGCATGTCGTTGCCGGGATAGTCTTTACCGCAAATCAGCTTAAATGACACTTTGCTGCCGCTGCTAGTCGTCGAGACGTAGCTTGCATCCTCAGAGGAGCATGTCTCCGGCGTGCCCGTGGGAACGCTGTATGCGCCGTCCATACTGAATGTTTGCGTCACGGCTGTCCCAAGCGCTGACTTGAGGTAGCAGTTATTGGGACCATGGGCGGCGGATGCTTCGAAGGCGACCGCGACACAGAGGGGGTGGTTGACCGAGCATTGTTCTACGCAGTTTGCTACGCTGGTCGATGCTAGGCGTGAGAGGTCATTTCCTGGATAGTCGACTCCACAGATGACGGTGAAAACGTCACCGTTGGTGGTTGTTTGCGTTCCACTCGCGCATAAGTTTTGCCGCTTCACTTGCGCTGGAGGGTCAGGATCGGTCGTCTCTTTTGCATATAATGAAGTACGGGAAATTAGTAGAAAGGTCTGGCTTACTCAAGTGATGAGCACCTTGGCCCCATTCTCTTACTGGCGCCTGCCACCAGAAAGACAAAGACATGTCGTATGTATGCTTTCAAGGAAACGCGTTTCCTCAGGAAGCATCCCGGACGGATCTGTACGAGCGAACCACTTTGTTAATAACCTTATTTTAGGGGAGGTGAGGTGCCATCCGTAAGCAGAGCCTCGCCGCAGTGCACGCATGGCACGGACGGAATACCCCCAAGTTCCCTCCGGGATTGCTGCCAATTCGGTGATTTCCTGTTGGGAGATTGGCCGGGTAAAGCCTGCAGGATTTCAAATGCAGGCAGAACGCCAGCAATTTTGAAGGATCTTGGAACGGTGTTGCAGAGCCAAGAGCCGCTTCAACACGGAGATAAACCTACCGACTCCCATTCGTCCCACAGGTCGTTTTGTTATAGCAAATCACAAACCCACGTCGTAAAATATCTGAAGGAGCACAATCTGACTTGGCGATGCGGATAAACTTTGAGATCTTGAAATAGTTGCAACATGATAGCAAATAGCGAGCCCAAAGAAGAAAAAGCTAGGCTTTGGTAACAAATAATGATCCAGAGCTGCTCAAAGTCAACTTATCAACTCTCTCATCGAAAGTTGAATTAGCGCTGGGCTTGTGCGACAGAAAGACGGACAGACTGCATAGCAGAGAAACTATCTCTGGCCTTGCCATGGTGTTTCTTTGCAGGAGAAACTTCACCTCTACAGCTATCAAAATAAGACAAAAGCAGCACTCACTCTTGAGTACAGCTGCTAAGTGTCCAAACTCAAGGACAATAGTGAACATCATCTATTTTTCCAAAATGCCTTGATCGCCTCTTCCACCCCTTCAGGACTTGGCTTCTCCGCACAAACATGCGGCTCGAAGCCAAACTCTTTGCGCAGGTAATCCCGAGTTGTAGGTCCAATGGTAGCGATGTATGTCTCTTTACTTTCTCCCAGTCCCTCTATCACTGCGCTTCCACTCTCGCCGACAGTACCAAAACCAGACCTGACCTTCCCCGTCTCTGGATCCAGAACTCCCAGCGTCCTCAACATGGCCTCGCAGCCCGTGGGAGAGAAAACCACAACCCACCTCACACCTCTCCCCTCCGTCTCACCTAGCAGCTTCCCAAAATCATTCTCAAAACTGGCCATGACGCCCGTGCCATAGACGACTAATTCATCGACACGGATCATACAGTCACCAAGCTTCTCATCCATCAGCGTCTTGGGGATAATATCCCGCCGCGTCTCACCGACCAGGAACAGGAGGGGAGGAAGTGGGACCCGGTGCCGATGCACAAGAGGGTAGTGGTCAAGCATGTAATAGGCCAATGCCTCGCCATTGCCTGTCTGCGCGCCGTGGATGGAAAGCGGTGGGTCTGACGGAATGGAGTGCAGGGCGCGCGAGGTGGCTGGTCCCACGGTGTAGATTGGGACCGAGCTGAGGTGAGGCCAACCTGGATCTCCTATTTTTTTGTATTAGAAAGTTGTACCATCGTAGGGCCATAGTAGGGATGGGAGGGATGGGAGGGAGGAATAATATATCAACACACCTTTCCCTTCTTCCACCAAGTGTGCGAAAGCCTCCACCGCACGCTGAGACGTGAATATCAGCCCTCCATACGCCATCCCCTTGGCGAAGCTAATAGTTTGCTCCCGCAGCGCAGTGCGCACGACATCGAGTCCGGCATCGAGGAATTTGTGCTCGAGGACCGGCACAAAGGTTGGGTCGAAGTTCAGCTCTCCATCTTCGTTCTTGGAGGCTAAGAAAAGCTCCTCGTAGCCATCATTGGGAACAGACCTGGTCTTAAGAAGTAAGATGGGCGTTTTGGAGTTCGTGTTCGGGGGAGAAGGAGGGTCCATTGTTAGGACATAGTGCGAGTAGGAGGGGTTGATGAATTGTGATAGATACAGGGATGCATGACGTGCAGCGGTCTTCTCGCCCGCCTCGGCCGCGTGGATTTCCTGGAGGTCCGGGTACCTACATATCGACTTTCTGAATTACCAATCCGCCACTCTTCCAGTTTCTCAACAACCAAAACTCAAAAATGGCCGATGATACTAGGGATGAGTCTACAGGTCCAGCTGGTTCTGGTGGAAACAGCACGAGCGGCGGACCAAAAAAGTTACCGAAGGGCATGGTGATGGGGAAAGATGGCAAACCGTACGTTCCCTCCGCGACCTGCATTGCAAGCACCAGCTAACGCCCCAGATAGCTGCCGATCCTGCACTTCATACGCAGACTTCTCATCCTTCACCAAGACCAAGAGCAGCAAAGCCGCGACGCTCCCACCCAGCGACTGCCCACCGGACGTCGAGACACTAGGGCGCTCAACTTGGACGCTGCTGCACTCCATCACGGCGACATACCCGTCTGTGCCGTCGGTGCAGGAGCAGAGCGACGTGAAGCAGTTCATGTCGCTGTTCGGCAAGCTGTACCCGTGCTGGGTGTGCGCGGAGGACTTCCAGGCGTTCATGGTTACGAACAAGGTCCGGGCGGCGAGTCGCGACGAGTTCGGCACCTGGATGTGCGAGGCGCATAATGAGGTCAATCGGAAGCTGGGCAAGAAGGAGTTCGATTGTACCAAGTGGGAGGAGAGGTGGAGGACTGGCTGGGCGGATGGGAGGTGTGGGTGAGGAGCGAAGTGGAGAGACTGAGGGGAGCATTGTAAGCATAAGGTAGGTATGTACCAGGAGGTCATGTACCAAAGTGTGTACAAACAGGATCGTTTGGATTTGCATAGCGTCACGGCCATCCGATGGGCTCATCGGTGGATGTAAAACATGTAAGATGTTATAAATAAATCTCCGCATCATCTCTATTGCATAGCTTGAGGGACTTAAATAGACACCGGTGTGAAGGTCAGGCGGCGCCTTCGCCTCAGTACAAATCTCAACTTATCAACACTACCAAACCTCAAGCATTTACTCATGTAGTCGCCTCTATTTCTTTCCCTTCCCATCACCACAGCACCACAATGAAGAGAAGAGAGATGAGATAAGGGTACAGAAACCTGCAAACCTCTTCTACCTAACAAATTACTGAACATAGCAGTCTAGTTACCTACCACCAACTAAGCATTCAAGTCCCCTCTACCTCCGCAGACATAAACCACCCTCCCAGCCCCCCTACACCCATACGTACGCCCCCTCCATATTGCCTCCCTTCCCACCTACGTAACTCAACCAACGCACAAAACACACCAACCCACTACCTCCTACCAGCTTGCGAACCTCGAAATAGCCAATTCGCTACTATACTCTAACACTATGTATGACCTGCCATAGATGCTCTAGATGGTGTGCTGTGTACTTGAATCACAGAGAGAAACCACGTCGAGAACTGAGAGGGGAATGTCAAGTGAGAGGGGAAGATAAGAAGGGAAGTTCGGGACCGGGAGGAGGAGATGTATATATGTATGTATATGTTTATATTATATACACACATACACACAGGTCTGCCTCACTTCCAACGCCCTCCACCACACTCCCCCTCTCACACCCTCCCCTCCTCCCATAACCTCATCCTCGCCTCAACAACCACAACTCTCAGGACACCTTTTCCCCCACAACCCCACGCAGGAAGGACTCCTCCCATACCTTCCATACCTTCCATACCTTAATTTCCGTCCCAAAAATAACAACGAGCGCCGCACCGAGTCAAGTCAAGTCAAGTCAAGACGTGACTTGCTCTCTTCCCACTTCTTGACACTTCGTGTTGTGACAGGATGTGATCGAGTGAGTATCTACCGGGGACGCACGCCTCCCTGGTGCAGTGAGAGAACGCATAGATAGTAGACCTGTGAATGGACGTGAAATCAATTGAAATGAAATGAGAGATTTGTATGGAGTTTGGCAGGGAAAGGGTAGAAGAGACGATAGATCAATCATGATGTCCAAAGGGTAAAGTGTTAGTGATCAATAGGGTATATGCGGATGGGTGTTGCGTAAGCGAGGGAAGAAAGGGGAAGACCATCTTGTAAATGCCTGGGTACGGTATCCTCTGGATTGCGGGGTGAGGATGGAGAATTACCTTGTAGGCAGAGTTTCATATATACGATAGAAAAACAGTACAGATACAGACAAAAGAGCACAGGTACACGAGCACAACCTGAGCACAAAACACGCTCAGAACAAATGGATTTCAGTATCTTCATTACATCGGATCGGTAGCACTCTAAATCCCACCACCCTCCTCTCATCTCTTAATCTTTCCTCACGTCTGTATCAAACAGACCAAATGGAGCCTGAGCAAGTACGAATACACACACCTCTCAGTTCTCACATCGGGAACTGAGAGTGAGATACGTTTGGTTCTAGCCCCCGAGGCATAATTTTCCCATGTGAAGATGGGTTTCGTGGAATCAAAGCGCAGAACAATTTCTCGGAAAGGACCGGACTGGTGTTAAAAAAAAAACGTCTTCTCGTAGATCGAGCTTGTAAAGAAAAAACCCTTGAGGTGAAGGGTGAGGTTCGTATCCACGTTTGACGCCACACCTATTCACAAACACCGTTGGCCTTTAAAATCAAGGGATAAGCCAGAGAGGACCAAGGGACCGGTAACGCCAGGATGACAGAGGAGATGCTAAATCACAGAAACTCATTTGTCGTCAATGGGCACTTATGCGTTGGTAACCTGGTCATGTTAGCTACTGGATTCTGTGGATGACTTGGTGGAACCAACCTTGAGGATCCTCCTGGAGTAGTCTTGGTTGTCGGCAATGCTCCCATCACTCATTCGTCGGTGTGCCATGATTGCTGGCTCGAGGCGAGTATCCGCGAACGAGAGGCCACCACTGCTGGAGGGTGGCTTTCCACCGGCAATGAAGCTGCTGACGGCAGCATTTCGACGATACTCCTCCTCTACTTCGCGTCTTCTGCGGTTGCGGATGAACAAGAAGACACCACCAGCAATGGAGGCAATGGCAACCAATCCAACCACTACCCCGATCGCAATCCCGGTTTTGCTTGGACTACTTGAGCCGGATGAGGAGGATGAGCCGTTGGTGGATGTGGATGAGGAGCTGCTAGCTGTGACCACGATGGTCTGGCCGCCGACGGTCACGACCGATGGCTTTGCACTGGTGGTCACCGAAGCACTTGTAGAAGCTTTGGCGCTGGCAGATGAGTCGGCCGCCGAGGCATCAGCGTTCGTCACGGTTGTGGTCAATCCGGTCAGATAGACGGACCACAGGTTGGTTCCACCACCTACGTCTTGATTAGTTGGTTCCCACATGTTCTCGATGGGATATCTTACAGAGGTCTGATGGGTAACCTGGACATGTCGTTGTGCAGTCCGAGTCGGAACCCTTGGTCGAGGCGGGCGGTAATTGATTTCCACACCAACACGTCGAGTTTGTGGTTCCAAAGACGGAATCCCCAAGTGCCAGACATTTTCCCCCACACGATCCCTTGGAATTGAAGATGTCGGTGGAGTTGTAGGTCAAGCCGGTGTGTGATGCGAAACAGCCTTCTGCTGTCTGGTCTCCGGCGGTAACGGTGGCAGCACTGAACAGGGCGGCGGCAGCCACCCAGGAGAGGGAGAGAACGGTCTTCATGTTGTCTGGTTGTATAGTAGTCTAATGGCCTGAGCCTCGACAATGGCGATGGACCACTCGATCTGAGTTGACGGGGTCGACTCGATGATGGTGTGGTCGGTGGGAAGTCGAGATTGCAAAAAGCACGAGGTTCTGGGATTCTTGGAGGTCTTCTTCAGCGGCCGGCGTGAGATTGTTTCGAGAGCGACTGTGAATCAAAGGGATCGATGATGCCTTTGATGGATGTTATTCGTTGCAGTGAATGGTCGAAAGTCTCCTTCGGATGATCGATGGGGCTTTGTTGTTTCGAGTATTCGTTTGTTCGAAACGGGACCCTGGAACGGACGAGGACGAGCACGCGCGTGAAATGCCGAGCAGTTGGACGAGAGGAGAGGCCGTAACGAGTGTGCCTGTTCTTAACAAAGTGAAGATATTGCGAGTCGAAGGTGCGAGTCGGTGGGTTTGGTCGAGGACGAAGGATACGAAGCGGACGAAGACCAAAGGACTGTACGGTGACTTGCGTCGGACGGTGGAGTCGCGGAGGTGCAAAGGAGTGACTTTGCAAAGGGTGCAGGTGAGTGAGGAGATGTTGAGGTGGAGGTGGAGGGAGTGAGGGAGGAGGGTGCCATGTAGAATGTGGAATGTGCAAGGTGGAATGTGGCCGACGGCTGCGGTGCGTGAGTGGAATGTCCGGAGAGCAGAGCGTCTCGTTGTTTTTTGGTGTGGCCCACGCTGCACGCTGACTGGCTGAGACCCCCGGCCCTGGTGGGGCGAGGGGAAATTGCACCGGAAAAAGCCAGAGCAGGAGCCAAGAAGAGCTGGGGCCGAGGCCGAAGGGGGACTAGCGTCAGGCACCCGCGCGGTCTGATTGGCTGCCGTGACCAACGCGAGTCTTTAATCAGGAACAGAGCAGACGAGCACGAGGGCAGCGAGGAGCAGGGAGGGGCAACAGAGGGCAGGATAGATGGACATATGAGGGTATCCAGGGCGCACACGAGGGCATGGGCATGGATGGGCAGAGGCAGACCAGACCAGAGCAGAGCACAGCACAGCATTCAGGCAAATCCTCTCGGCGCTCCGTGATCTCGACTCAATCAACACAACTCTACTTCTCACCTCTCACCCATCACCCATCACCCAAGACAGATGCACTCGGATACGAGAATCTGTCGCTCACCACCACCACCACATGCCTCCATCTATCTGACACTCCACCACTCGGCGACCTCGAATCTCCCATAACCGTCCAATTTATCTATCTCTTTCGCGTCTGCTCTGCCTCTGCTTACTTCTTCGTCTCTCGTCCCCCCTCCGGTCGACTCGGATGCCCGACCGTGATTGAATTGGGCATGGTCATGGCTATGGACATGGTCTGGGCAAGCACAGTGCAGTCCATCGTTCAGAAAAGACACTCACTAAGGTAGGTCAGAAAAAACCCCCATGAGGCCAGAAATATACCCCGTAGGTCAGAAATACACCCGCTAGGTCAGGGGTCCCGCGCGTCCAGAGATCAATCAACAAACAATTGGAACGGAAAAAGTGCGATCAACATGCACAACTCCGTCACAACTCACAATGGCGCATAAATCTGCTGAACTTTTGTGCCCTCACTTCGCTCTCCCCTGCCACGCTCTCACCTCCCTCCCTCCTCCCCCCCGGCCGTGTCGGCGTCAGGATCATCCACATGGTGCGACGGGCAGTGTTCGATCATCCACCTCCATCATCCCCAGTGGCCGCGACTCCCATGTGTCTGTGAACCACCCACGACATCCACTTTCCCGATGCGACACGCAGATGGAGATCGTCCAATTTCACTACGGCCCAGATCCATGCGTTGGGAGTCCACGACAGCTGAAAGGAAGGAACGCAAAGCAAAGCAGAGGAAAGCAAAAGCCGGGGATGCACGACGACGATGATGACATTTCAGGAGTCGACGCTGGCTGACTCGATCGAGCTACGGATTGACACTTGATAATCGACAATAGACAACAGACAATAGCGCCCTGTGCCAAAAGAAACCTTATGCTGTAAGACAGACAAGTCACTTTTCTTCACTTCTCTTACTTTACTTTACTTTACTCTACAGTAAGGTACTCAGCCTGCCTTGCTGCCTGACTGCCTGCCTGCCTGATTTCCCGTACTCGCCTACCTGCTCTGTCAACACTGCAGACCATCTTGCATCGTGCATCGTGCATCTCGTACCGGTGCATCTCCATCTCTCCACATCATCACACGACCCCCATCGCAAGTGCAGCTCAGCACCGCACAGTGCATCGCAGTGCAGCATCCCATCTTTGTAGTACAGTACACCCGCAATCCTCAACCCTCAGCCCAACCCTCGCACAGCTGACGACGACACCGCTCGGTCGTCTGTTCGTATCTAGCAGCACCTTCATGCCGAGCTCCAAAGTCCAAACAACCTTTTCGTCCCTTTGTCCTGCAAGCAAGCAAGCACCCACCCTCCTCCCTCCAGCGCATTGTTTCGCACAGTCATCCCAAGTCACAGCCGCGCCCCCCAAGAAAAAGCTTCAGTGAGTGACAGCGTGCGAGCGTGTCTTGTCTCGTCTCATCCAGCACTGCCTCAAACCCCTTCTGCCTCTGTCTTCTCCGGGGACTGTGCACCACCAGGCCACCAGGACGGAGCGGAGGGGATGGTCCAGTCTGGTAGGATAGTGGAGTCGGAGGAGGAGATGCAGTGGAGTACGGAAGCAGTGTGGAATGGAATGTGCGGCTTCCCGAAGTCTCGGTAAACACCCCTTCCCCCTCCCCTCCCCTATAATAGGAACGGATGCTTGGGTCGGGTTGGGTTGGATGGGTGGTCACGGTCATCATCATACACCATACTTGGTAAGAAACTTTCTCGATACGAGCTCTCTGTCGATTTCTATCTCGGTTTCTATTTTTGACCTTTCCGAAATACCCTCCTCGGAACATGAGTGGGTGGAGTGGAGTGACATGTTTTTTGTTTTTCTTTTTCATTCTCTTTCTCTCCTCTCCACTGCACCCGTGAGAATCCATACACATGGCATAGCAATTCACAAACACGGCCATCTCACATTTGACCCGTTCGTGTTTCTCATTGCCGTACAGTATGTGTGGTGTGATGTAAGGTTAGGTGAGGTGTGTGAGTATGTGTGTAACGGGTTTCAAAGCCACCGAGAAGAGATTTTTCTCTCGACCGAGTGGGCAGGCAAGCGACAGAGAGTCACCATGTAACGCAATCATCGCAAACCTGCATACCTGCATACCGCATAGCATCCATCACCAGTTGCAAACACGGGATAGCCGCCCCGGCTCAGTGTGCAGTAAGTACTGCAGGTGTATGTATAGTATCCATCATGAGCGGAAGGACGGGGACACGAGGCTGTGGCTGGCCATCTGGACCATGTCATCAACAAACCGTGTCAAACAGTGTCATGACAACAAAGTACCTTATGTATCGTCATAACAATACATCGTCATCATCACAAACGAAACTATACCCTCCCTTCCCTAACCCTACCCTCACATCACCTCGCACTTCGTTCGCACCACCCATCGTTTCAATTACGCAACCTTCCCTCTCTCTCACGGCACCAACAAGCTTGGCATCTATATGCTCTCCCTTGCTGTACCGTACCGTACTGTACTATACTCCCCCTTACCTCCCCACAGTACCGTACAGTACAGCAACTCGCGGCTTATCCGCAGCGCAGCGCAACAGCCAAGCACAGCAGAAAGACTAAACAAAAACACCGCCACCTCCGCCTCTGTCTCCGTGTCCGTGTCGTCCGGTTCCACTCTCTGGGAGTGACATCCGGCGGTATCCTGACGGGCTAGGATTGGTGTGTTGATGTATTGAGGAGAGAGGGAGAGAGAGGGAGAGAGAGGGAGAGGGAGAGATAGATATGGAGAGAGAAGGATAGATGACTGTTAGAATAGGAGAGGAAGGGAGATGTATCAGTGTCTGTTGTCTTTTCTTCTGTATTGCGTTATTCCACAAACGGGTCTTGTAGTGCCGTGGGAAGAAGGTGAGTTCTTCTTCTGGTGGTGTAAGTTCTACAATATTCACCCTCTGTTCAATATTTCTTCATCCTCAAGCTTTCTTTCTCCATCATCATCCTCCCCTTCTCCTTCTCCCCTCCTCCTCCACTCCTCCCTCAAAAACCCATAACGCATACCCTTCCTCTTCCTCTTAACCAGCCGACCAGCCGCTCACCAACCAAGCACCAACACGGCTCCTCAAACATCTCCCAGATCCTGACCTTCCTCTCCCTCGGTACGAATGACGAGACGAGACAGACGACGAGCTGTGCCCGTTGTTGCTGCCTGCCAGACAGACAGACAGACAGACAGACAGACAGCGGCATTGGCAGCCGAGTCCGTGTCGTGCCGGGGGTTCCTGCAGGTGCTGTAGAGGGAGGAACATGTTGGGTTTGGGCTTGCTTGTTTGTTTGTCGATAGGAGGTCGGTCGATGGGAGGGAGGGAGAGTAGAGGGTAGAGGATAGAGGGTAGATGGTATTTAGTTCAGTAGGTGAAGTGGGTGAGGTGAGGTGAGGTCAAGTGGTTTTGCTTTCTTTCTTGCGTTGTGGCTACCTACGAATGAAGATTTCAAGAGCATACAAATTTATTTATCTACCTGCCTTGCTGGCGTGGAGTCAAGTGTGCTCCTCGCTCGATCAAGAGTCAAGTGGGTCGGTCTGAAGTCAAGCTTCTCCTATTCCTGGTATTCATGAGATGTGCCACCTTACTGCTCTAATTTTTCCAATTCTTATAGTACATTCATTCTTTGCTGTGAGTATGCAGACGTATCCTGCTATGCAACATCTCATCTCATCTCTTCTCTCTTCGCCCGTTTTCTCTACATCCCCGTTCTATTGAGATAGGGAAAAGGGAAAAGGTGAGCTGGTATGGAGTTGCTGCCGCGATATGTTGTTGTGTTAGCTGTGTGTAATGCAGTATTTTGACGTGGTGTTTATGATGTTGCATGTGTCATATTTACTAAAGTGTGTTATCAAGTTATATAGATCTGAGTAAACGTAGAGTATAAGGCGGCCTTCTTTGTGGTTTAGTACATATCTATATCTTGGAGCATGGCCTAGAATCTATTTGAAGTGTCCTCTGAGAATCTTCTAGAGCCGTGAGATCATAAATCCATACGAATCACCCTCTACCATACAACTCTGTCTCTCTCTCTCCTGCCTCCTTGTTACATCCCTCACGATAGTCATCATCTAGTAGAACCAGAAATTTTATCAAAATTCAAGGTGTAGTGCAGATTTAAGTTATTCGACATCTTGCATAGAACGTACACGTACATCTATACACAATACTTTACATACAAACACAGTAACACCCACGTAGGGCACACACTTATATATACCATATACAAATAGCATACTGCGTACATCACACAGAGTCATTGATTTTCACATGGTCCTCAATTCGAATCACCCGTCAGATCCAGAAAATCCAGCTTCCGCACCACGCCGCCAAGCTCGTCGTCCAGAGTATCACAACCCGGCGTACTCTCCTTACTACCACTAACCTCCACCTCCTCAACAGCAACACTTGATACGCCCTTCGAGTCTCCCACAACACCAGCCACCCCTCTCGCAGCCTTCATCTCACGATACTGCTTCCCGACCAACCCCATGATATCTTTCTGGGGACTGCTCGGATTCTCCGATTTCACGCGCTTCATGTTCTCCTTTACAAAGAGCTGGTATTCAGTCAACGTCCTGCCTGTTTCCTGCTTGCCTGCTACCCCTGCTCCAGCTTCAGTCCCAGCTGCCTTTGCACTCCCACCCCTAGGGACAGGCTTCACCTGGACAAGCTTCCCCTTGCAGGTCCCGCACTGATGTCTGGTGGGATCCACGCTCTTGCTGTGCCGTTTGTACAGCACGCCGCAGCTGGCGCACTCCCAGATGAACTTGTACTCGATCTCATAGCTATGCTTGGTCGTGACCTCGAAGCCTTCGTCACCGTCGCACGCTCCGTCCCCTGCACACAACCCCTTCGCCTGTCCCCAGAGCGTTACCTTCCGCGCCCAGATCTTAAACTCTTTACCGTGCGGGTTCGTCTTGATGTTCGAGATCATGAAGTTGGCCAAGTGGCAGTACTCGTGTGCGATGACGTTCAGCAACCGCGACCGGTTGTCGATCACCTTGGACGCGAGCTCGATCGAGGCGTGGTGGCGGTGGGTAATTGTAACTTTGGGTTCCTCGCCGACGGTGGACGAGGGGACAGTCTTCCGGATCGTCTCACGTTTCCAGTTTGCTCGCCCGGCTGTGGTGTTGAGTTTGTTGCTCCATACGATCTTCACGCCACCAGTACTAGCTGCCAATTCGGCAATCATAGAACCGGTGATAGCTTCGTCTAGTTCGGCAAGGAAGGTCGTCGCCAGCTCGACCTTCTGCGATTCGAAGGTTTTCTTGGCTTGCTTTGCAGCTTTGTCTTTGATAGGGCTGATCAGGGGGTTAACCTTAGGTCTGCTGGGTGACGGCGGTTTGGCGGGCGAGTAGGCGTCGTTCCAGTCGTTGATCACGTCTTGTGCCCAAAAGGCGTCCATAGATGGACGGTGCGGGGTCGCTGGGATTCGGGGGGTTTTCTTGCTGGGCGATATGAGGCCCCGTGGTTTGCTGGGTGAGAGTGGAGGGCTATTAGGGGGCGTGGCGAAGCGAGTTTCTTTCGATGTGGCTCGTGGGCGCGCAGGAGGTGAGCTTTGTCGTGTTAGTATGTTCAGAGTGATTAAAAGGAATAGGATAGAAGACTCACAATTTGAGTGTGAATGGGTTATCGATTTCCGAGCTTGATGTCGTGGGTCTGCTCGTGGTCTGCCGGTTATTCTCTGGTTTGCTTAGCTCCCGTTGAGATTTCTCTATACTCTTCGTCAGGAGTTTGAGAATAGGAACACTGTCATCTTCCTGATAACTATCCGCAAATTCCTTTAGATCCTGTTCCCATGACTTTTCTCTCGCTCCAGAAATAGAATCATCTTCAACTTTGAGTTTTTCCATCTTGAAATCCAAATCATCATCTTCAGATTCTTCCGCCCTAGGCCTCCTACCTCTGACGAGGCGGCGAACTGATTTTGGTACTGGGATCTCAATCACAGATTCCCCATCGTCAAGGAATGTGCTATCGTTGACGATAAAATCCGAAAGTCCGTCTGACTCGTCCTCTTCCTCCGTATCAGATTCATATTTCCGAAGCTTTTGCTTCGTCCTTGTTGCTAAAGGTCGCTTGGTATCTTTGCCTTTCACCACGGCCAAATCCTGCTTAAGTGTCTCTTCGGAACCTGCTGGATTTAACTTTGGCTCTAGATTCCTAGAAACCTTTTTTGTATCGTCTTCTGTAAAACAATCTGAATCGTGATCTTTCTCCTCAAATTCGAGGTTTGGAAGCTCCGCTTTCAGAGGTTTGAGTAGAAGAGTACCCTTCTGTTGTTGCCGTGGATTCTTCGTTTTCTTAGGCTGATCTTCTGGCTCCACTGAGTTCTTTCCCGATCCCAACTCTGAGGTTTTGGGGATTCTCCTCTTCGTCTCCTTAGCCTTGGCTTTCATACTACCATCTAGAGCATCCAGATCCGGCGATATTCTTCTTGTCGTGGAACTGGAAAGTGAAAGTGGCCGTAGCAACGGATTGTCGTTTTTGTTATTTAGAACCCTTTTCTTTGGTCTAGGTGCTTTCTCTTTTTCAGTCTGCACCACCGCCTCAAGCTCAACATCTCTATCCTCGCGCGCCCCGCCACTCGTGAGCTTCCCTTTGGCGCTTTTCGTAACAGCAGTCCGCCTAGGCTTCGCCTCCGATGCGTCCTTGTTCTTCCCATTTCCTTTCCCAACATCGTCCCGTGACACAGCTGTCGCCGAATCCGAAACCCTCGCATTCCTCATGAGCTGCGCAAGATCCGGAAACTCATCATCACTATCCTCCACTATCCTTGCCATTGCTGAAATATACCTTGGTTCCAAATTCGCGTCGCCCGTCTGAAATACGTGATCTGAGGTGTCGTTGCCATTCGTACCCCGATTTCGCGAAGTACCGTTTCTTTACGTTCGTTGGCGAGGTGACGGCCCCACTATTTTGTCTTGAGGTTCAAACAACACTCACGATCGAAGCACCTCCTCACCAGACACCTCGCGAATTATTAAATGGTTCTTATGTCTCATCCTCAGATAATGGGCAAGAACTTGAGATTTGTGGACATGAGAACGTGGACCTAGGTGGTTTTGCCACATCCATGACAACCTGGTCTACGTTTTGTGATGATATTTGTAGTCGAGAGAAATATAACTTGAGATGACAGTCTAGTAATGGCGTCCCGTTGCTATATTATTTGCACTGCTACGAAGATAGCTTCTCCTGTTTTGCGTTCAGCTACGCTGGGTTTAATGTTGGTGGTTTGAAAAATTTAAAAATGAGGGAAAGTAGGAAGTGGCTTGGAGCTGGCGAACCTAGGGTTGAAGGGAAAGAGAAAGACAAATTAGATGTATCTTCTATCAGACAAGAGAGATTGAAGGACAGTATACAACACAGGTACTTGAGTAAAGTCGGAAGGGGAGGAAAGAGCGATACATGCCATGATAGGAGATTACTGAATATGCTACAAAGTTGGTAAATTGATATGAATGTTTTGAAATCTTTGTTGGTAAAAAATATTGGAAACAATTTCTAAATCCACTGTCTCGTGCGAGCATTAATTTACCCAGCGCGCGAGACGAAATTTGGAGCAATGAATAAGTGTGCTAGCATGTGCGAAACTACGTCAACTTATTGGTTGTTACTTGAAGTTGAGTATCCCATAGAATTGAACTTGATTTTCACTATTTACTTCAGTAATAAATTCAGCGATGCTTAGTGGATTACTTCGCAGTACCTTAGTGTCTAAGTAAGCTAACGAGCTAGTTCTTAGAATATACTTAAGATAGACATCACGAAGCAGATTAGTCGTCGACGAAAACAGTCACGGCTTAGGTGGGGTGAGACGTCAAATTGTTTCGCCTTGCAAAAAATTGAGGTTATGAATTCTATTATACCTAACATCCTGTTATCTCCCGGTGAACCTCAGTCATTAGCAAGGGCCATAAGTTGGATTCGACAAAGGTGAGTAGTTGTCACGGGATTTTAAAGAAAGGGGCATCTCGAGTCGCTAAGCAAAGCGGGAGCTGACGACTACCTACTTATCCACTTCTTCTCTTCTCCCTTCTCATCTCTAGCAACAGCTGCGAATGAAGATGTTTCAGTGGTCCGGGGAATTTATTTTTGGTTCCTGTCTAGGCATCATTATCCTCATATGTGCCATCTGGTTGCAGCAACCTGTCCCCCAAATTCACGTTCCATCACGCCGGCCCTCGCCCGAGCCCTCACCACAGCGCCCATACTTCCCTCCCACTGTGACTATAAAATCGCGTTACAGCGAGGACGCTATCATCACCTTGCTCAACGAGCTCTACTCGCTCTACATCTCACTCGGCTACCTCCACTCCTCCCACATCATCCGCCCTGAAGCTTCCAGCGGCCGGCACAACATCAACCAGGCCCTCTGCAAATCGCTCGGGATCGACCCCGCAGTCATCTCACTCATGGAGAGAATGCCGTACATGGACGGACCGTACACTAATTTCGAGAAGCGCGAGGGTCTGGACGAGGACGCGAGTGCGTATGGATGTTTCTTGTTCCCCGGATCGATGGCGTACTCTTTCCTGCGCGACCAAGATATTACTGAGAGTCGGGATCCGGAGTGCGATGGAGTCGAGCTCCCGAGACTAAACTATCTACTGAGCCACGACATTGCATTGTCTCACAATCTGAAGGATGGGATGTCATTGGTGTTAGATACGAAAGCCAGTCTGTTTCGTCCTAGGCTACCATTCATATGGACGGGAGATAAGTCGCTAACGATGATGAGCAGATACGGTCAGGATGCTAGACAGTGCCGATGGGCCCGACTATGTCAACCCTGAAGGCACTGTGCTGGAGAGGCCAGACGACCCTCTGTATTACCGGAACTACTACACGAAGGACGCACCGTCTTACCTGCGGGATCTGATCCAGAAGATCCGCTCGCTGCAGGTGATTCCTATCGCTGGGCGCTCAACCTGGTGGAGAGGGTTTGTCGATGAAAATGATCCGGAGGTGAGAAGTGATGTCCCCGTTCTGAGTGTTATAATCGGCTTATTGGCTCTACAGCGTCGCCATGTCAAGAAGATTCTGGAGGAGCAGTTTGGCTGGCCGGATAACTTCAGACACGAGGATTGGGCGCGGGAAGGAGAGGAGATTTGGGATGGTGTCTTTCAGCTAGATCTTAAAGATGATGAATGAATGTGACTTCGTTGTTGAGATGGCTGAAGGATATTGACGATTAAGTCTATCTGTGTACAAAAATGCCAAGTAGGATTGGATGCCGATTTCCTCGCTCTTCTCTCAAACTTGATTCACTTCCAGATGAAACTTTGGGACAGCAATTCCCTGTACAACTGACCACAGTGATAATAACCCGTTCACAAAACTCACTTGGAGAGAGGGAACAGAAAGTGATTTTCTTCTGTTTTTGTCTTCTTTATGTATTAAAACCAAGAGACGGACCACTGAAATCGGCCTTACATTTGGGTCACCAAGACATTTATGGAATAGTAAAACACGATACAATACAATTCTACGACTGAATCCAAATCACTCATTTACTCATTCTCAGTCAACTAGGAAGGCAAGCGGGCAATCATCAAACTTCTATTCTCTCTTCCCCCTTCTTCTAGGTAAAAACATACATACACCTTGCAATGCGAATACAATGCGAGTACAAGATGCAATGCAGATGCAATTAAAAAGGCACCGAAAAATTCCTCCCAAAGGCCGTTCAAGTTTCACAAGCACAGCTCTTTTTGCCAGATCGCTCGCAGCAACGAGGATCTAGAACTAGAATCAACAATACACAACACAAGGGAAAACACCGACGGACGCAGATGTGATACATGCAGCAAACGACCATCCAATTTAGACCAATCCAGTTCAGTTACAAAAAGAACTTGTACAACCTATCTACCTATTTTACGTTATCTACAACAAGACCATACCTGCGCCGGCAGCACCGGCGACCAGGAGGTAGGCACCGAGGTGCAAGAGCCCGATATCGAAACGTGGGATGAACACGGCACCCGAAGCGCTCTTGGATGTGGATGCCGAGCTCGAGGAAGAACTGCCCGAGGACCCGGTTCCGGTGGGTGCTGTGGTGACGGTTCCAGTTCCAGCCGTGCCGGCTTGCGAAAGCAGACTCGAGCAGGAGCTCGATGTGGATGAAGTGTGTGTCTTCGCGTTTCCGGAGAAGTCACAGGCGGTAGAAGCTTTGCTTTGGGACTTGTAGTACTGGTCGAAAGCGAAGGAGAGTTGTTGGTATGCTGAGCACATGCTGTAGGCGCCGTAGACACCCGATGTAGCATTCTTGGAAATACCGTTGCAGGCGGCTGAGTCGAGACCACAGACATAGTCGAAGAGGGTTGCGGTCTCGTTGCCGGTAAGGCCAGTGGTGGCTTGGCAGGAGAGGGAGCTCATCATGCAGGAGCAGAGGTCGGCATTGGCGATGGGTGGGAGAGCGCTGGCAGCTGCCCAGGCGGTGCCGGTTGCGGGACACGCTTGTGCAACTGTGTTTGTAACGGTATAGGCTGATGACGCGGTGTTCTTAGGGGTAGCCTTGGCCAGTTGGGCGGAGAGAGAAGTGAAATCAGAGAGCTTGCTGACCGAGTTTCCAGAGATGGAGACGAGACCGTAGTCGTTGGCTTCCTGGAAGTACATGTAGACGATTCCTCCTGACCAGACCTTTGTCATGTTCGAGCCGTAGAGAGCTTGCACTTCAGTGAAAGGACGGGGCTGGACGGTGTTGCAGCCATACTCAGCGAAGAAAGCTGGAACAGAATAGTTTGCGAATTCGGCGGTTCTCTGATCGTAGCCGGACAGAGTGTATGAAGAATCACCACACCAAGAATAGATGTTGTATCCCCAGAAATCAATGGACTCATCCGCATCTCCGCAGTTGAAGTAGTGTGCAAGGTTGATTCTGATGCTAGCATCATCGTTGGTCGCGTATCCGACTCCGATGGTTCTGTAGCCCTTGGTCTTGATGTATGCCTTCATATCACGTACAGCAGCCTTAACGAAAGCACTAGCGTTGGTGTTGTTGACTTCATTTGAAACCTCGTTTCCAGCAAAGAATCCCAAGACGTTGGTGTAGTTGGCTAATGCATCAATGACACCAGCGTAGCTGGCAAACAGCTCCGTGTTCCATGCTGGGTCACTTCGATCAATGGACTCCGAAGGGTTGGATAAATCTTGAATCAAATAGATGCCTGCCTCTTGCAATAGGTTCATGCAGAAAGAGTGATCTAGGGAAGCATTGATGGCGTAAACACGAATGACGTTCGTTCCCAGTTCCTTCAAGATCGGGACATCTCGTGTGCACCCAGCTTCATCTGCTAGGGGATCTGTGAAAGTGGAGGTACCAGAGGTTGTTCCGTTGCTGCTAACGTCCTGCTGATATGCAACTCCGCGAATAAAAAACTCAGTTCCGTTTGGGTAGAAGAAATGAGAGCCCTATCATACATTAGCTCTCCTACTCCGATTTGGAGAGGAATGAAGATATACCTTGATCACAATCGACGGGAGAGTAGTGGCTGCAGTGACTGATGATGCAAAGAGAGCCCCGCTGAGCGCAGCTGCAGCGATTGAGGCAATTCCAAAGCTCTTCATTTTCCCAAGGTAACGATTGTGTTGATGAGAAGAATAGAAAATTGAGCACCAGTCGGACTCCAACGCAATCTCTGTCTCAAGTGGTTGGATCCTCAAACACAGCAATCAGACGGGAATGGACAAGGGTGTCAATGAGTGTTCGAAAAGAGTGTAGAGAACTTTGCAAGGGAATGGGAGATTAAAAAGAAAGATTCACAAAGATTGTCTTGTCTAGTACAGAAACCAAGAAGACGAAGCAGGATCCAAGAACTCCATTTCAAATCTAGAAACGAGCGGTACATTAGGCCATGGCGAGGGACCCATTCTCAGGAGGGGCTAGGATGCCAAGTGAACGCGCAACAGGATGAGCAAGGGAGCCCGGGATAAAGTCCGGCAGTGGGGACTTCTGGAAGACGACAGTGTGGATGCGCAATTCTAATTTTCTTGCTGCAGATAAATGAAAGATCATCACGAAAGCCTTTTGAATCCGATCTGATGAAGAGTAGCTTGCAGCCTGATATTTTCTGGACTGAGTGATGTGCTCACCAGCGGTTGTCAACATGATCGCGAGGCGCCAGTTCTCGATCTGCCTCCCGGACGCGAGCCAGCCGTATGCAAGCCACCCGTTGGGACAGATAATCCAGCCAATATCATGCGTGCCTGTACGACGCAGGGGCTTGAGCAGCTTGTTTTGCCTTCTGCACGTGACAAATACGATGAAGGATGGGATCCACGACACGCAAGGAGGCGCAGCAGAGAGGCAAATTAGCAACAAGACCTGAGACCAAACCAGCTGGAGTGTTTCGCTGTGAGGAGCCCTGGATGTCACCCAGTTAGGGCAGAGAGCTGGCGGTCGCCTGTCGTCCCATCACTTGTTCCGTGTCCCTGCGCTCTGTGGTAGACGGCTTGAATCTTCGACATCCGATCTGATCATATGGAGCTGTCAACACCATTGCAAAGCTTAATTTCGGTCTGGAAATCATCGCATCGACGAGCCCACATAGCCCGCGGGACCGCGATGAGCTCGAGCCCGAAGACGTCACGTCTATTTTAAATGATCGTGACGGACGTGAGGTCGAAAATAAACATGGCAAAGACGCATTTGGCTGCGTATCAGACGCGTATCAGAAATTGGGTGGACTGTTGCGGCTCAGCAGCGTCGGCATCAAACGACAACGAGGCATGCCCGGCTTGGAAACGGTCAGTCGCTGATCCGAATGCTGGAATTGCTTCTGCGGATCTGAGTGTCTGGACTGCAGGCAGAGTTCATGACAGTTCCAATCTGGATGGAGTGTTGTCGAGTCTGTAGCTCGGAGTGTTGCTTGGGTACAAACCGATGGAGAAGAGAAAAGGGGTCCAACACCAGTTCCGGGCATCCGTCAGCCATTCGACGACCGTTCTTAGCTCATCTCGAGTTCTCTCGTGTTGTTGTTCGTCCGCCGTGCTGCGCCAGACGATTAAGGAGATTCGAGATTGATTGGATGAAGAATGAGTGGAGCGGCGATAGACAATGCCCCGACTCCTGGATAACGGATTTAGGTTGCCCCCCATGACGATAACACCAGCACCAGCGGATGCTATTTTGGGAGCTTCGAGACAGGTACGAACGAAGTCAACTGCAGACGCTAATCCCACAGTCGCTCTGGCGCAAATCAGGCTCTGCTGCTGGCTCCAAACTGCCGGCACAGGACAAGTACAGCCAGCTCCAGGCACAGATCGAGAGAGTGTCAAGTTTGCTGACTGCAATGATGGAGATGGCGAAGAATCAGAAGAAAAGAACGGTGCCATTCTAGATATTGCAGTGCAATCATCGACCTGTCCAAGCTGATGTCTTGCCTGCTGTCATTGGCGCTGCGGTCTGGCGCCGTCCGAGAGAGCACCTCGTGGTGGCGGGACACGAAGCACAGTGGTCAAAAGGCTGGGATTTGCATGCACGCTGACATTGAATACGTCTAACTCGTCAACGCAAGCCATGATGCTCATGCAGATGCAATTGTTGTATTAAATTGTCCGACTAGCATCGTATTTGCAGTCGTTATCAAGAATTTCACAATACGGATTGCCAACGAGTGAGCGCCCACCTAGTGAACTGCCAGCGAATGCAGTTGGCCCATGGGTGTGCACTTCGGTGTACAACGATGCAGCGCGCATCGAGAGGTCAGTGAGCAGCTATCCAGCCTCCAAGCGCTTTCCAGACGTTTTTACTTCAGATGAATTGGCCAGGTTTCTCCCGTGTGAATCGGCACCACCTTTGGCAGCTGCCGGATAGTGTAGTACAGCAGACTCGAGTCGACGGAAGACGCTTCGCTCCACGGACCAAGAACCATGGCCCATGGACTGCTGAAGTTGTGGGCTGTGGGCTTGAGGGCTCTGGGTTCTGGCGCATCCACCATCCATGCTCAACTGAAAGCTGGTCCCACCACAAACGCGCACTGCCGGCGTCCCGCGCCATCTGCTCAACTGCTCCCTTGAACCCACCAGATAGATCAGCCATCAGCCAGGAGCTAGAGTTTCTGCAGAGAAAAAGTAGGCACGATACGGAGGTACTCACCTCACCGCACGCAGAGGGAGAACATGGCTGACGGTCTCGGCCTGGTGACCATTCGGATGGCGTCGAGATGGATAACACCGCAGAGGGAGGGAGAGCGAGCACCAGCGACGGCAGCTGCTCAGTCACTCCACCGATCTGAAGCATGGCAACGGTCAATCTCAGGAGATTGCCCAGGATGCCATCCAGGGAATGGCGATGCAGCAATCGCCATCGTCGACGGTCTGGTGCTGGTTTGTCAGGAAGAAGTGGGAATTGAGTGGCTACGGAGGGAGCACGACGCGGAGGGGGTAGGGGGGATGCAGCCGAAGCTGCCCTGCGGTTCCTTGATCTTCCCCCCTGACTCTGCGTCAATGATCCGGATTTTGTCGAGCTGCTGCTGCTTTTTGGCTGATTGGGGCGGCGAGAGCGGGCCTGGAATGCCCCAAGCATGATCCAGCGTACCCTGTCTCCCCTAGCCTCGCGCCAAAACCCTGGCCGCGCTAAGCCTAAGCGGGCACAGTCGCCTCCTTCATTCCCAGGCCGGATGCCCCCCAAACCCCCGAAACCAGATTTGAAGTGACCATCAGATTCCCCCTCAAAACTTTCCTTCTCCCTCCTCCCAATCGACCTGACCATTCTCCCTCTTGAAGAATTGCCGTGTGTAGGACGTCGACGCTCCTCTCTTTGCTCTTCGCCGTCACCCTTTCTTGTTTGTTCTCTGCGTTCAGACAGGGTTCGTAATTCGACTCGACACGACACTCGTTACCTTGCCTTTTGAGTTTGACCCGAGATCAACTACTCGTTTCTGACTGGAAGAAGGGGCATCGCCCAAGCAACAAGCAAATCGAAGGAAAACAAGTTCTTGTCCCGCCTCCTTCCTTTCACCATCGAATTCCACTCTCTACCACTCCTCCACGTTTCTGCGTGAAGGAAATCACAGCTCGTTACATTTTCGAGTTTCTCAAAGTCAATTGATTGTTCGTCGCAGCTCCCGCTCGACCCAACAAACTCGACTTTCACTACCACCATCGCTCAGGGACCATCTGCTCCGAACCGATATCTGCGAAACTCGAACCCGTACTTCACGAAACAATCATTTTCCCAATGTGCATATAATAGTGAGTTCCGATCCATTTCAATTTCGGACAACGCGATCGTTTTCGACGGCTGTACTCCGTGGCGTCGTCCCATCAACACAGCCCCAGTGAAGGATCAAAGCAGGAGCTGATATCAGAACTCTACAGTTGATCATTTCAGAACGCAATCATGTCGGGCCACCCTCAGCAGCAGCAGGGTCATTACGACGACGGCTACGGCCATCACGAACAAGGAAATACAGATTCATATTATCAGGACGATCAGGGACAAGGCTACTATGACCAACATGGGGCTTATCCCGATCAACACGCGCAAGGTCATCAGCAGGCTGGCGGTGATGGATACTATGACGAATCGTACGTTCTGCATTACATGAAAACATAGGAGGTCGAGACTGACAAAAACAGGGGCTACTACAATGCCGATGCCAACAACCCATACCAGCACGAAGGTGGTTACTACGAGGGTCAGGAACACGGTGGACAATACCAGGACGAGTATTACAATGATCAGTACTACGACCAAGGAGCACCTGCTGCGGGTCAGCATCCACAACAAGGTGCCCCAAGACGTAGGGGAGAGTCCGAAGAAGATTCGGAGACTTTCAGCGATTTCACCATGAGATCCGACATGGCGAGAGCCGCCGATATGGACTACTACGGTCGTGGCGATGAGCGATACAACAGCTACAACGACAGTCAGGCGGGAGACCGCGGATACCGTCCTCCTTCGTCTCAAATCTCCTATGGTGGAAACAGATCTTCTGGTGCATCGACTCCAAACTACGGAATGGACTACAACAACGTCCTTCCTGCGGGCCAGAGATCTCGAGAACCTTATCCAGCCTGGACCTCGGATGCTCAAATTCCCCTCTCAAAAGAGGAGGTTGAGGATATCTTCTTGGACCTGACTGCCAAATTTGGCTTCCAGCGTGACAGCATGCGCAACATGTATGACCACTTGATGACGCTCCTTGATTCTCGAGCTTCTCGCATGACCCCAAACCAAGCTCTGTTGTCTCTGCACGCCGACTACATTGGTGGTGACAACGCCAACTACCGAAAATGGTACTTCGCTGCTCATCTTGATTTGGACGATGCTGTGGGATTTGCCAACATGAAGCTGGGGAAGGGCAATCGCCGAACTCGAAAGGCTCGCCGTGCTGCAAAGAAGAAGCAAGGATTGGACCCTCAGAACGAGCAGCAAACTCTTGATCAGCTGGAAGGCGACAACAGTTTGGAAGCCGCCGAATATAGGTGGAAGACCCGCATGAACCGCATGTCGCAACATGATCGCGTTCGACAACTGGCGCTTTACCTTCTCTGCTGGGGCGAGGCCAACCAGGTCAGATTCATGCCTGAGTGTCTGTGCTTCATTTTCAAGTGCGCAGACGATTATCTTAATTCGCCAGCCTGCCAGAATCTAGTTGAGCCTGTGGATGAGTTCACCTTCTTGAACAATATCATTACCCCGCTGTACCAATACTGCCGCGACCAAGGTTATGAGATTCAAGATGGCAAGTACGTCCGCCGTGAAAGAGATCACAACAAGATTATCGGATATGATGATTGCAACCAACTTTTCTGGTACCCCGAGGGTATTGAATTGATTGTGATGGAAGACAAGTCTCGTCTTGTTGACTTCCCACCTGCCGAGCGATTTTTGAAGCTGAAGGAGGTCAACTGGAACAAGGTGTTTTTCAAGACCTACAAAGAAACAAGATCTTGGTTCCACATGTTGGTTAACTTCAACCGTATTTGGGTCATTCACATCACCGCTTTCTGGTTCTATACTGCGAAGAATTCTCCTACTTTGTTGGTCAAAGACTACCAACAAGAGCTCAACAATCAGCCTCCTGCATCAGCACAATGGTCAGCGGTTGCTCTCGGTGGTGGCATTGCATGTCTCATCATGATTGCTGCTACTATTGCTGAGTGGACCTACGTTCCGAGAAGATGGGCCGGAGCACAACATTTGACCAAGCGACTGTTCTTCCTCATCGGCATGTTTATCATCAATGTCGGCCCCAGTGTCTATATCTTTGGTGTTGCCGATGAGAAGACTCAGAAAGCCAAGGTCACCCTGATCATTGGTATTGTCCAGTTCTTCATCGCTCTCGCTACATTCTTCTTCTTCGCCGTGATGCCGCTTGGCGGACTGTTCGGAAGCTACTTGACTGGGAAAACTAGACAGTACGTTGCCAGTCAAACTTTCACGGCCAGTTACCCTCGCCTCACTGGAAATGATATGTGGATGTCTTACGGTCTATGGGTGTGCGTTTTCGTAGCGAAGTTGGCAGAATCGTATGTGTTCTTGACGCTGTCGTTCCGTGATCCTATCCGGTATCTGTCCTCGATGACCATTACCAACTGTCTTGGAGACGGAATCATCGGAAAGACACTCTGCTACCAGCAGCCTAAGATCCTCCTGGTCTTGATGTTCGTCACCGACTTGTGTCTATTCTTCCTCGACACTTTCCTGTGGTACATTATTATGAATACGATCTATTCCGTTGCTCGTTCGTTTTATCTGGGTGTGTCGATCTGGACTCCATGGAGAAACATTTTCTCTCGCCTTCCCAAGCGCATCTACTCGAAGGTGCTCGCAACCACTGACATGGAAATCAAGTACAAGCCCAAGGTCTTGATCTCCCAAATCTGGAATGCCATCGTCATCTCCATGTACCGGGAGCATTTGCTAGCAATTGATCACGTTCAAAAGCTACTCTACCACCAAGTTCCTTCCGAGCAGGAAGGCAAGCGCACGCTTAGAGCACCGACATTCTTCGTCTCCCAAGAAGATCACTCGTTCAAGACGGAGTTTTTCCCCAGCCAAAGTGAGGCTGAGCGACGTATCTCCTTCTTCGCTCAATCGCTCTCGACGCCCATCCCTGAACCACTTCCTGTCGACAACATGCCAACTTTCACCGTATTGATCCCCCATTACAGCGAGAAAATTCTCCTGTCTCTTCGTGAGATTATTCGTGAAGATGAGCCGTACTCCCGCGTCACACTCCTCGAGTATCTCAAGCAGCTCCATCCCCATGAATGGGACTGCTTCGTCAAGGATACCAAGATTCTTGCCGACGAGACATCTCAATTCAATGGCGATTACGAGAAGAATGAGAAGGACACCGCCAAGAGCAAGATTGACGATCTTCCATTCTACTGCATTGGTTTCAAGTCCGCCGCTCCCGAGTATACCCTCCGAACACGTATCTGGGCTTCTCTCCGCTCTCAGACTCTGTACCGCACAATCTCTGGATTCATGAACTACTCCCGTGCTATCAAGCTTCTCTACCGTGTCGAAAACCCTGAAGTTGTTCAGATGTTTGGTGGAAACTCCGATAAGCTGGAACGCGAACTCGAGCGCATGGCGCGCCGCAAGTTCAAGCTGATTGTTTCAATGCAACGTTATGCCAAGTTCAAGAAGGAAGAGATGGAGAACACAGAATTCCTCCTTCGTGCTTACCCCGATCTTCAAATCGCCTATCTCGATGAGGAGGCCCCTCTTGTTGAAGGCGAAGAGCCGCGTTTGTATTCTGCTCTCATCGACGGTCACTCCGAGATCATGGACAATGGTATGCGCCGACCGAAGTTCCGCGTTCAACTCTCTGGCAACCCAATTCTCGGAGATGGAAAGTCAGACAATCAAAACCACGCCATCATCTTCTATCGCGGTGAATACATTCAGCTTATCGATGCCAACCAAGACAACTACCTCGAGGAATGTTTGAAGATCCGCAGTGTTCTGGCCGAATTTGAGGAAATGACCACTGACAATGTCTCCCCATACACCCCAGGTGTCGAGAATCCAAAGACCAACCCCGTGGCAATCTTGGGAGCTCGTGAATATATTTTCTCCGAAAACATTGGTATTCTCGGTGACGTCGCAGCTGGAAAGGAACAGACGTTCGGAACCCTTTTTGCTCGTACTTTGGCTTCTATTGGTGGCAAACTGCATTATGGACATCCCGATTTCCTCAACGGCATCTTTATGACAACTCGAGGTGGTGTTTCCAAAGCTCAAAAGGGTCTTCACTTGAACGAGGATATTTACGCTGGTATGACCGCGCTCCTCCGTGGAGGTCGCATCAAGCATTGCGAATATTATCAGTGTGGAAAGGGTCGTGATCTTGGTTTTGGCTCGATTCTTAACTTCACTACTAAGATTGGAACTGGTATGGGTGAGCAAATGCTCTCGCGTGAATACTACTACTTGGGTACGCAACTACCTTTGGATCGATTCTTGTCCTTCTACTACGCCCATCCTGGTTTCCATTTGAACAATATGTTCATCATGTTGTCCGTGCAGATGTTCATGATCTGCTTGATCAACCTCGGAGCTCTTAAGAACCAAACCATTCTGTGCAACTACAACGTCAACGTTCCCATCACCGATCCTATCTATCCTACAGGTTGTGCCAATCTCACGCCGATTCTCAACTGGGTATACCGCTGCATCATTTCCATTTTCATCGTGTTCTTCATCTCCTTCGTACCACTTGTGGTTCAGGAATTGACTGAACGTGGTTTCTGGCGTGCCGCAACTCGTCTCGGAAAGCAATTTTGCTCGCTCTCACCTTTCTTCGAAGTCTTCGTCTGCCAAATTTACGCAAATGCTGTGCAGCAAGATTTGTCCTTTGGAGGTGCTAGATATATCGGCACTGGTCGTGGTTTTGCGACTGCTCGAATTCCATTTGGAGTACTCTATTCTCGATTTGCTGGTCCATCCATCTATCTGGGTGCTAGGTCTTTGATGATGCTTCTCTTTGCCACCGTCACTATTTGGCAACCAGCTTTGATCTACTTTTGGGTCACTCTCCTGGCCATGTGTGCTTCGCCGTTTATCTACAACCCGCATCAATTTGCCTGGAACGATTTCTTCATTGATTACCGTGACTTCCTGCGTTGGTTGTCCCGAGGAAACTCCCGATCACACTCCTCGTCATGGATTGCTTTCTGCCGTTTGACTCGTACCAGAATTACTGGTTACAAGCGCAAAGCCCTCGGCGATCCATCATCAAAGATGTCAGGAGATGTTCCACGTGCAGGCTTCTCCAATCTTTTCTTTGGAGAAATCGTCGGGCCCCTGTTGATCGTCGCAGTTACCTTGATTCCATACATCTTCATCAACTCTCAAGTTGGTGTGATTGAGGACAACAACCCAGGTGTCACCCTTTATGCCACCAACTCCTTGATCCGTGTGGGCATTGTTGCTCTCGCCCCTATAGCCGTCAATGCAGGTGTTCTTGCAGCCATGTTTGGAATGGCATGTTGTATGGGACCACTCCTCAGCATGTGCTGCAAGAAGTTCGGTACTGTACTTGCTGCTATTGCTCACGGCATTGCTGTTGTGATGCTTTTGGTTCTCTTCGAAGTCATGTTCTTCTTGGAGGGATTTTCGTTCGCTAAGACCTTGCTTGGAATGATTGCTGCTACCGCTATTCAACGATTCGTTTACAAGTTGATCATCTCGTTGGCACTAACCAGAGAATTCAAGAGCGACACCTCCAACATTGCTTTCTGGACCGGAAAGTGGTACTCTATGGGATGGCACACTGTTTCCCAACCAGCCAGAGAATTCCTTTGCAAGATTACCGAGATGGGCATGTTCGCTGGAGATTTCGTCCTGGGTCACGTTCTTCTATTTATCATGCTTCCTGTCATCGCTATCCCACACGTCGACAAAGCACACTCTGTGATGCTCTTCTGGCTCCGACCTAGGTATGTTTTAATTTCAATCCTTCAAAGAGCTCTTACTAATCCCACTTAGTCGTCAAATTCGTCCACCAATTTACTCGATGAAGCAGTCGAAACTTAGAAAGAGACGTGTTTGGCGATATGCAGTCTTGTACTTCGTCATGCTCATTGTCGCACTTGCTCTAATCGTTGGTCCTATCGTTGCTGGGTCCATGATCTTGGATAACACCAAGACCTTGACTAGCGACGCCAACGGGACCTATTTCCTGGTCCAACCAGTTGGCTTGAACAACAACGATACCAGAAATACCTCAGCGACGGGTATCAGTGCTTCTGCTTCTTCGACCGGTGCGGGAGCGACCGCCGGTGCTGCCAGAATCAAATTGTTTTAGGGTGGGAAGATGTATAAATGACTGCCGGGCTGTATATTAGAAGGATACGGGGTAGTACATTTGCAATGACTTATTTGGTTCGATGCGATGGGTGGCTACGGTGTTTCAAGTAATTGTTTTCGGTGTTGCATGGTACACGGCTTAGATTATCTATTTCCTTTCTCACTCACGCTCCGTGTAACGACCACATATCTGTCTAGTTTGCGAGGCTATGAGGCAGTCGCTGCTGGATACTAGCTGCAAGGGATGCAGCATGATAATACAGAACTTTGCACAAAACTAGGCGTTAAAATGTAGCTATACAAAGAGTGATTCCAGAATGTTTCTTGATCATATTTTGATGAAGGTGAATGTGTTACGCTGTCAGTCATCATAAGGGACCTATGCAGCATTTGGGTCATTTTCATCCAACACATCTTATTGCACTGGTACTGCGGGAGTACAACGTGAGGGTCTCTCGTATTCCGTCAGGTATCTTCCGGATGGGTCACGTGATAGAATCACCGGTAGGGTCGGACATTTCGTTAGCGGCGCCGACCAAAAGTTGCATGAGAGCATCAACGCGCCTCCTATCCGAATCATTGCCCGACGTACTTCACTTTACATTTCACCAATGTCTTTCCTCCACCCCTCCAGCGACAACATGGAATTCCAAGACGCCAAGAACTTTGCTCTGCGATCCATCAATGAGATCACTAGCACCTTTCAGAAACTCCCTGGCTCGGCCATGCTTATCCGCTACATCCAGTCCAGCTACCAGAATGACCCCTTCCGCTCCGCCATTGAGTTGGTCCTGGTAATTTTCTTCGTACGATATCTGCTTTCGCCTTCATATGCAACGCACAATGGGAACTTTGTGAAGCTGAGCGAAGAAGTGAGTTGCGGAGAGTCTAGGGCGTGGGTGCTTTGTTACTGATTCAGGAATAGGAGATTGACGACTTGGTTGATGAGTGGACTCCCGAGCCTCTCGTCGCGCCGCAGACTGCCTTCGAAGAGGAAGTGGCTGAAAGGCTGCCGGTGATTGTGGGGTATGTATTTTGCTTTGAATCCAAGTAGCTGGCTAATACTCGTTCAGCCCCACCGGTCCCAAGGTTAAACTCTCGAACGGCCGTTCTGTTGCCAATCTCGCATCATATAACTTCTACAACTTCGTCGGTAACGAGCAGGTCAAGGAGAAGGCTATTCAAACCCTCCGTACATATGGTGTTGGACCCTGTGGCCCTCCTCAGTTCTACGGCACGCAAGATGTGCATATGAAGACCGAAGCGGATATTGCCTCTTGTCTTGGGACGGAGGCTTGCATTGTATACGCCCAAGCCTTTTCTACGATTTCTAGCGTCATTCCTGCATTCTGCAAGAGAGGTGATATTATTGTTGCCGATCGAGCGTCCAACTTTGCCATCCGCAAAGGTCTACAGATTTGCAGAAGCACGATCCGGTACTACGAACACAACAATATGGAGGACTTGGAGAGAGTGCTACAGAAGGTTGTGAAAGAACAGGCCAAGAAGCCATTGACTAGAAGGTTTATTGTCACCGAGGGCTTGTTTGAGACCGTGGGAGACTGTTCTGATTTGCCCAAGTTGGTGAGTGAGGATCTCCTTTGCTTAGTGAACGGTGCTGACAGACTATCTAGGTCGAGCTGAAGCTTCGCTACAAGTTTCGCCTTATGCTTGACGAGACATGGTCTTTCGGTGTCTTGGGACGAACTGGTCGTGGCCTGACAGAGGCCCAGAATGTTGATGCCTCCCAGGTTGATATGCTGGTTGGCTCACTTGCTGGACCTCTCTGTGCTGGTGGTGGATTCTGTGCCGGTTCTACCGACATTGTCGCTCATCAACGTATTACTTCTGCTTCTTACACCTACTCAGCCGCCCTCCCCGCCATGCTTGCTACCACAGCAAGCGAGACTCTAAACATGCTCCAGGCAAACCCAGACATCTTGGTTCAGTGCCGGGAGAACATCAAGGCCATGCGTGCTCAGCTTGATCCACGAAGTGATTGGGTTCACTGCACAAGTTCTCCTGAAAACCCAGTTATGTTACTTGTTCTTAAGCCCGATATTGTCAACTCCCGACGCTTGAGCATTGAGGAGCAAGAGCGCGTTTTGCAGGAATGTGTTGAAGAGGCAAGCATCCCAATCACCTAGACCTAATTCAGCTAACCAGATTTCAGACCATCAACAATGGTGTCCTCATCACAAGACTCAAGAGCATGCCCGCTGGACCAAGCACCAACGGCAAGCAAGAGGACTGGAAGCTTCAGCCCGCGCTTAAAGTGTGCATCACCACCGGTTTGACAAAGAAGGAGATCGAGAAGGCCGGTGTGACAATCAGACATGCAATCACGAAGGTCTTAACTAAGAAGACGAGCAGCAAGCTTGCTCTACCTCCTGCTGCTTGACTTGGATGGTGGCTGAGGATGGGAAAGGAGACATGTAAATGATAGATGGAGGGGCAGGCTTGTATCTTAGGCATTGCAGGCGTTTGTCATATATTGGATGGAAACTGATGATGGGGTTCAGCGATCAGTGCTGTGTTTAATGTTTAATGCGAGTTCAGGAGAATGCATCGACCACAATAGATTTGTGTACTTCTGTTCTTTGTTTTTGCCTTTTGTTTGTGTTCTTGTCTGCATGAAGTCTCTTTCTGGCAACGACGAATCACTCACTATAAGCTAAGCTAGTCAGGGCGAGTGAGGAAGGGTTTCTATTGAGGTCTGAATGGCGAGTGATTTGAGATCTAGTGCTCTCTCTCGGGCCTTGGGAATAAGTATACCAGGTAGGCAGTAGATTTCGCTGTTAAGTAGGATCTCTAACAACCAACTCAATTGTGGCAAACCAAGCTGTGGTCTGCATGTGCACTCGGCTGGCAATAGTTGGTGCGTGCTCGACTTGACTTGCATTGCCTGTCGGCTTTGGGACTTATCAGAAGACGCAGAGTAGATGGGCTGCGCCATCTTCTCATGCTATGCTGTATGCTATATACTACACGCTACATACAAGCATCACTCACCAACACCTCCCTCGTGGTCTATTTACTCTACCTCTCGCGTTGAGTGGTGTAGTTCATATTCAGAGGGTGAGGGGTAGAGAGAGGAGACGATGAGTGAGGTTTCTTATAGGAGAATATGGATGCAACTGGCAGATGAAGCTTGTTGGAGGGAAAGGGGCGGTAGACGAGGTGTAGAAGGGTAGGGGAAGGAGAAAGGGAAGGAGGGTGAGGAGAAAACCACCAAGAGCCGCAAAACACAGAACAGCTAGATGGGAGAATGTCGTCCTTTCCATGATATTGCTTCATCGTCAATTCATCCACGCTACTTTAATTGCTTCTCATGAGCGCGATACGCGCCACATGTAGAATCTGGAGACAATCTGTCTGTCTATGGTAGTAGTACCTGGAACGCGGGATAGCGAGGAAGAGGAGCTCAGGTCTTTGGAGCTGTTGAGACATGACAGCATTCCTGCTGTTCCTGCCGCAATTCCTTCTTTTGTTGGGATGAGGTTGTGCTCTGCGGATGAGTGGATGGAGGGATGGATGAATGGAGTGCATGCATGCGGAGGCGGGGTTGTTATGTTTTGGAGGGGTTGGTGCTTGCTTGCTGGCTGGATGAGTTGGAGAAATGGTTGTGTTCCGAACATGTGAAGTTCACTCTGAATCCATGGATATCTGTGATTTACTCGATAGCTTATTGTTTTTTGCCTACTGCTTGCAGGTCTACTTGCTGCTTTGCTGCTCTACCTGAGGGCTACCGTGTGCTTGTAGGTCGAAGGACATGAGGAAGCAAGATGCGCAAGTCGCAAATCGAAAATCGAAAATCGAAAATCGCATGTCGCACGCATGTGAAGGAAGCGTTTTTGTGTCACCGCCGAGTCTCGAGGTAGCCAACCACGCGCCTCGCAATGCAGCATCGCGACGGATTGCACTCCAAACCAGCTGAACGATGTTGTGCTTGTTTGCATATCTGGATACTTGTGGAAGTGATTGATGACTTGCTCGTTGCATGAGGATGCTGAGAACTGCGATGCGCTGGCATCAGGGTGTCTCTAGAATCCAAATCTGGGAGCATGGTGCAGGAAGCATGCAGGATGAAGAGAGGGATGGGAAAGCGAACCGGGAGCAGAGAGAAGAGATCTGTTGAAGTGTCTTAGAAGGTGCTAGAATGTGCGGCTTTGGAGACATGGCTTAGGTGCGTGGCTTTGGATGTGTAGTGATGGAGACTTTCATGAGAGTACAATTTAGATTCATTTGCGAGAGAGTTTGGCTGATCTTCTTTTGACAGGCACCTACTCAGAGAATGTAAGTGTGACTGGGATTTGCTATTAACCTGTATGCCATAATTTACGCTATAGTAGTGAAGGCTGCCTCCAAGAGGGCGTTGGCAGAGAGAATTCATAGACATCTCGGTCGCAAAACAAGCTCTCCACATCCGTTGAATGAGCATGAAAAACCCGTACGCATGTCAACGTCCTGCAGTCAGGGAAGATCGAAATCAGATGTGACTGTAATACAGTACGTGCATGAAACGAGATCAGCACTTTGCAGCCGGGCCACGAGGTTCCTTCCCGAGTCTCAAATATTACTCCATGTTGAAGAAAGAACTTCGATCGATGAACCCCATATCGGGATCTCGATGCGGTGAAGCGATTCAGAAGAAAATACAGACGAGAAAAGGAAGCAAAAAGGGTTCTAATCTCCATACAAACCGCCACATCTCAACGCGATCAATGCATAAACGCACTTGCTTCTTGAGGCAATGAAAACAAGCCACAGTGAGAATGATGTGTGATGCAGCGCACTCGTGTAACTCGAGTCTCCTCGAATTTCCACCCAATTTTCGGAATGAGGATTGAGATTGGGGTAGAGATTGTCAGAAGAAACCCCGACCCGACACACCCCTTGACATGCGAATGTCTCGTCTTTGGTGCCGGGGAGATGTGCTGTCAGCAATCCCTGTGGTAATTTTAACCGATTCCGGTGCTCCCGCGAAGCCTCGTGTAGCTCGTGAGGGCATTCCGAGCGGACAACAGTAGAGGAGCCATGCCGTGCACTTCTGAAAGGCCACCGTCGTGACTCGAGTCCGCATCTTTTGTCGTGCTCCAAACTGCTGTACAAGGGGCAGGCCTTGCAGCCGAGAACAAGTGGGCTGGTGGAAAAGGGTGGGCTAATCACGATAACGGATCGAAGCTAGCGGATTGGCTGAAAAAATCGAATCGAAGCCCGGCTCTGGTGAAACTCCACCTTGTCTATCCCTGCGCTGAGAAACCCTTCTCGAAAACTCATCCTATTGCCCGGCGACATTCGAGGATGAAGGTCTCAACCAGTGATGCCACGATTGCAGGAGTGACTGAGGCAGCAAAAGGGGTGGAAAAACTGTGATGAGACACTCTGGGGCATTTTTGGCTTTTGGCTGTTGATTCGTGACTCTCTTGACTTGTGCCTTGTTGGTGGTCTGCGGCTTTTCTTCACGCTGGGGCTGTCGATCCGTGGGCGGGACATCTCACCGACGTCAACGCCATATTGATGCGCTGGTCTGGATGGCAGGATGACTGGACGTCGGATGTCGTGGGACGTCGAGCAGCTTGGCTCGCTTGGGGCCGTGACGCCAGGCACGACATGGGTCGGGCACCCAACGTATTCAGGCACCCCCAGGCGGATGCAGGAACCCCTTGGTACCTGAGCGCGTCGGACGAATCAGCACACGGCCGATGCTTGGTCGCTCAGGGGTCGGACGGCGCACGAGAAGGAGTGTTCTGTTCGTCGCTGTTCGTCGTGCGCGCGGGTCGTCGTCTGCGCAAAGTGAAGGGGAGTTGGCCCGAGGATGGGTGTGAGGCCAGGCAAGCAAAGCAAAGGCACGCCGCATCCTTGGGGTTGCTGCTGTGATATTGGTGGATAAAGCAACGAGCGGCCCCAGGTTTGAGCATGCATTGCATTACGTTCATCTGAAAGTCATCTCGCTCTCCCCTCACCTTCATCAATTTGACTTGTCGTTGCTGGCCAGGCTCCCATGCGCTGTCGGCTGTCACCCAAAGCTGGGAACTGCCTCGCCCTGCCCGTGCTGTCATGGCGCCATGCCCTGCCAACCCCGAGCTGCCAAGCAGAATTGCGACTTGGTGCATCGGACCCGGTTGTGAACCAGAATGCTAGTCCCGCGCGGCCCATGGAACCGATCGGCTTCTGCCTATCAGCATGTCTCACTGTTGATAACAAGAAACGAGCGCTTGGGACTGGAACTGGGGGCCAAGAAGAAGAAGGAATTCTAGACATTCAGGGCTGCATCCGCGACCAACCTCAAGCGTGAGCAAGCGCTGCCACACGCGTCTGGGCTGCACGAAGGCTAACAGCGATTTGCTTTGCTGGCAGACAAAAAGCCGAGAGGGCTTTCATTGGCACCAAGTCATCCACTTGTCTCAACGAATCTTCGTCCTTTGGCAGCCCCTCGATTCAGTGTCTCGCGCATCTGCTGGTGCCAGCGGGTCTTCTCCCAAGGCGAGACATTTGTGCCAGTATTCACATGATGGTGCATGGAACTATGAATTCTTTGAAAGTATCTCGTTCATCTGGGAGATGCAGAAGGTTTGTAGCTCTCACCGACTTGGCGGGGTCGCGATGGACGTCTCGTCGACATGACGACATGCGAATAACCACAGGACAGGATAAGTACTTAAGAGACGGGGCTGGAGCGCACAAACCGAGTGAATTAACAGGAGTATATCCTTCCTTGAAGCATCCATCCCTTGCGATCCCCTCCCTTTCCACCACAAAGTGCAAACCCAGCCGCTAGCTTCCTGCCCAGTCTTCCTCCAAACCCAAAAGCTGCCGAGCGTCAAGCGCAGATATTGACAACCCGCTGCTGGCAGAGTAACACGAAGGACCAAGAAAACCAACGCGCAGACATCGTAGCACCTCCTCCACCTTTCTAAAATAGTTTTGCTGTTGGCGGGCTTGTGCTTGTGCTGGCAGTGGATGTGTTTCCTGTGTGGAGGTCAGCAAAGCGTGACCCCAATTCCAGACTACTAGAAGCGAGAATCGCTCGCCGTCGTGTCCCTCCTCCTCCTCCTCCCTCCCCGTCGCTGCCAACTTCCTTCCTCCGCACAATCCCTGGACAACCACTCTACGACCCACAGTCTCGACGACTTCCAATCTCCCCGGTGGACGACCCTCATTCCTTCTTTTGAATACCAACGACCGTTCGACCAACTGTTCGTTCCTTCCTTCAACGACGAACTGCGCGCGCGATTGAATCACTCTCTCTTCAATCGGTTACATCTGCTACATCTGCCTTCCTCCGCGTCTGCGATCGCGATCCGAATTTCGACCACTACCAAACGATCCACGGAACTCACGGCAACTACCATTCATTATCCTGTCTGATTTTGGGCTCTGGAAATACAAAAGGTACGTCTTTTCTATGTGTTGATCCGGGCATGGAGGAAGCGAGTCGAGTTGGCTCTTCCAGGTCAAGAATATCAACATCTATGGTTGAGCGTCAGGATCCAAAAGTCTTTGGTTTAGCCTGTCTCATTCTCAGCATAGTGTGTTCAATCAATTCCATGCCATCAAATGCTAACAACAAACCCCACTACAGTCATTCGATCGCATCTTCTTTGCAAGTCTACCCAAGCTTAGTCACATTTTCTGTCAAGATGAAGACTGCTTGTGTGGCAATCGCGGCGGTCTCGCTGCTCCAAATTGTATCTGCTCAACCACACCGTAAGTAGCGGGAACTTTTGTCAAGTATTTTATTCCTAACAGGCCCTAGGACGTCGCCATGCTCATGGAATTGAGCATCAAAATGTGAAGAAGGATGATGTCGTCGTCACCGTTGTTGATACCGTCTATGCTGAAGCAACAGAGGTTCCGCAAGTGGTTGTTTATGTCGACGAAAACGGTGTTCCAGTTTCCACCACCACTGAGTACATCCACGTATCTCAGTCCGTCTGGAGCACCGCTTTTGGATCTGTCTCTACTCCAACCTCTGTTCCAACGTCTTCATCTTCCTCTTCTACCTCGACCCCAGTCGCCGCCGCTGCTGCCGTTCAGAGTGCCGCGGTTGAAAATATTCAAGTCGCCGCCGTCGTTAGCACTTCTACTCCAGCAGCCGTTTCCACCCCAGCACCCGCAGTCGTTGTCCCAGAAGTCGCCACTGCTGCGGCTGCTGCAGCTGTTGCAGCCACCACTGTTGAAGCTGCCGCTCCAGTCGTCGCCACTACTGCTCAAGCCGCTGCGGCTGCTACCACCACAAGCTCCAAGACCACCACCGAGAGCAGTGGCTTTGGTCTGTCTTATTCACCATACAATGGTGATGGTACTTGCAAGACTCTAAGTCAAGTCAACAAGGACTTCGAGTCAATTAGCGGATACTCTCTCATCAGAATTTACGGAGTCGATTGCAACCAAGTTGCTAATGTCCTCTCCGTATGCAAAGCAAGGGGCTTGAAGCTGTTCGCTGGTGTTTATAACATTGGTTCTTTGGCTAGTGAAATTGCAACTATCGTGGCAGCTGCCTCTGGTGACTGGAGCTCATTTGACACCATTTCCATTGGTAATGAGCTTGTCAATTCGGGCTCTGCATCGGCCTCTGCTGTAGTCGCCGCCATTGGCACCGCACGAGTCCTTCTCAAGGCCGCTGGTTATTCTGGAAAGATTGTCACTGTCGACACCTTGGTCGCTGCACGAGCCAACCCATCGCTTTGCGACGCATCTGACTACTGTGCCGTCAACTGCCACCCCTTCTTCGATGGCACCTATGCTGCTGCTGATTCCGGAAAGTTCTTGTCGGATATGATCCCAACTCTCGCCGCTGTCCTGTCCAACAAGAACCAGGAGATTGTCATCACCGAGACTGGATGGCCATGGCTGGGACAAACCAACGGCAAGGCCGTTCCGTCGCTCGAGAATCAATCTGCTGCTCTCAGCTCCATCAAGGCAAAGTTTGCTTCCACCCCTGGTGCTGTCATTCTCTTTACGGCCTTCAACGATATGTGGAAGAAGAATACTGCAGCTCAATTTGGTGCTGAACAGTACTGGGGTATGGGAGGTAACAATCCTCCATCTGGTTAAGCTTCCACGAACGAGATACGACCATTACGCATAGAAGATTTGAATGCCTTGTTTTGGTTCCTTGAAACACTTTGCTTCTTTGCTACTTGCACTCGACGGTAAATATTGGAAGGTGCAAGGGCAGCCGGATTGCGGATGCACCTGGATTGTCACGGATGGTTGTCACAATGACGATTGATTTGGCGTTGGGCTTTTATGAACACACGGCGAAAAATACAATGCCCCCACGCGGAAGGTTTGTTCTGTTTGGAATTGGGTACATATTATGGAAATGGCTTTTTTGCCACCTTATTGTTTGATGTCTATTGTTGTTGATGGGAGATGAGAAAGATGCGATGGATTCATGATGATTTCTCTCGTTTCTTTCTGATCATAGACAAATTATCAATTTTTGGTGGAACTTCTTGTACATAATTCTTCTAAAAGCCTGTGGTCTGGAGGACTGCGATAGAATTCGAGTTCACATATCACGACAGAATTATGATTTATGACGTGAGTCACCAACAGATATTATCAGTAGAGCAATGAGTAAATGATCGGTAAACAGAACCAATGTGTTCTAGGTATTGGGGTATCTCATAGCTATGCCCAGCAGAAGAAAGATGTCCATCCCAACATTACGTCCATGAATGTGCCAGCATAGTGCTATATATCAGGTTCATAGCTTCACATCTTAGAACTAAGCAGCAGTTGTAGGCATCTCCTGCATGTCGAAGTGTCCTATCATCGTTATGTGAGTACAGTGCTTATGAGTATGTGTTTGGGATGTGAGAGGAAGTGTCAAGTTATAAGATTGTCGAAGAGTCGAGTTTGAGACAGTCCTGAAGACGTCTTTTCGTATTTGGCCTTCGAGATGAAGGGGATTAGAAGGACAAGGTAAAAAACATTACGAACCTGTTGCCATGGCGTGGCCTGAAGCCTGGCCTTCGCCGTATGATATCACTCCACAGCTGTTACATTTTATGGGCATGCCGCCGGTATCTGTGAAATAGCCTTGGCCTTGTAGCTTTCTACATAGCTCGACGGCATGCGCGAGGATCCCTTCGTCATCGGAGGGCCAGACGCGGATGTCGAAGTCGGGGGAGGAATTGGATTTGGTGTGTGGTGGGGAGGAGGGCGATTGCACGATTGTGTCGTAGTGGATGCCCGAGTAGACGAGGATGCACCTCGTGACAGCACCTTCATTGAATTTGTCGATGCGGAGGGACTGTTGTGTAAGTGTTAGTAATAGTTTGTAGTTGAATTGGAAGGAGGAAATGGGGAAATGGGGAAGAGTGGTAGTACCTTGACATCTATGCTGCATATCTCAACCTCAAAGTGCTTGGCTAAGAGTAACATCTCCACTGCACCACCCCAGGCGTCTTGCGTTTGGATCCAGCGGCAGTAGTCATCAGGTGATTGCTCAAGGACTACTCGTGTGTATGTGTCTGGATCAGACTGGATTGCGCTTGCAACGAGGGATCGTAGCTCAGGCATAGATTGGTCGTCTCCTGGTACAACTGCTGTGCCAAAGGCACGAAAGAGGCACGAGTTGTCGTCTGGCATTACTCGAAGGACTGGGTGGGATATTAGTCGTGTACTGCGATTTGGATAAGGGAGGATATACCTAGAGTCGACCCTCTTTCGGGCATCGGTATTTCTGGAACTTCTTCACTGGACATTCCTTTCTTCTTCAATGTAATGGGCTTTGACATCTTCATTGGGAACGAAACCGAAGATCCATCTGCGACGGACGACGGAGAGGCGTTGTCCGCAAAGGAGAAGACCGATGTATCCTGTGCTGCTTTCTGTGCTACAGTTTCCACTCCCTTGGTTGCCGGCTCTACATCTTCCCTTGGACTGATGGTAAGTTGTTCCCCATTTAGTTTCACGTCCAGTTCGGACAAAGGTAAGGACTTCGGACTTTGCGACAGTAGGAGTGGCTTAGGTGGATAGCCATATTTAACATCGAAGTTGGAGAGGGATGTCTTTTCGGTGATCTGAGCTATGAGATCGTTGATTGTTGCATCTTCTGGAAGATTGATTGTGGATGCGCCGCCAGGTGCTCGCAGGCGCATACGCATCTTGAGGTTGAATGCGGGGTGATTGGGATGCTTATTGGATGTTAAAGAAGTAGTTTTACGGCAGTTTCGTGAGCTATCCAGGTGATTCTATGATGCTCGAGCCGTCCAAAAGAATTTGGGGCGTACTATCGCAGGTTGACTTCTTTCTTATCGATGTTGCCATCTTGAGTTACGCATCGAGTAGGTTGTTGGTGGCGATGAGACGAGGCTGTGGAGACAAGGCTCAGCGATCACATGACCTTAAAGCTTTCAGGGTTGACGCGGAAAGCTCCCCGTCGCGACTTTGAATTACAGCAACAACCTTCGAATGCCCAATTCAGCGCCACAACCTTTGTGGTTTCTTTCCGCATAACCAAAATGGCGTCGCAGTCCCCAGATCCGCTCGCATCAACAGAAGATATCAAGGTCGAAGAAATTACGGTCGCTGGAGTTGATGCGACACCTTCCAGCAGTTCTGTTCCCGCCTCGAATTATGTTTCCGGCACGGCTCTCAAGAAGAAGGACTTCGAGTTGATGAGTAGTATAATACAACGAATTATTAACTATCGAGATCAGGAGTATGTTAATTTACACTTCTGAGAGCCGTCTGAGCGTTGGAGACAAGGCTAATTGGTTTCGCAGTGGTTACGATATTTCAAAGGATTTCCATCGCGTTGTTAGTAAGAGAGTGCTCCCTGACTACCATGAGATTATTAAAGAGCCAACTGCCATCAGCACATTGAAGGTAGGCAATTGCGATTCTTGCAGAAATACTTGAATTGCGTCTCACACAACAACAGGGCAAGATTTCCAAGAAACAATACCTCACATTCGAAGAATATGTTCGCGACTGGGCTCTAATCTTCCACAATGCACAAGTTTACAACCGTCCTTCTGCTGGTGTCTACCGCGACGCGATAGCCCTTCGAGAATTAGTCAAGTCAGAACTGCAGAAGCTAGTCACCGAAGGCTACCTAAGTGCTGAAGTGGCTGAATTTCCAGACCTTGGACCGATTCCTGAGGTTGAAGACTCTCCCCCACCGGGCCCAGAAGATGAGGAAGAAGCAGAGGCTGAGCCAGAGGATGAGGATGATGAAGACGAGGAGGACGAAGAAGATGAGGACACAGACGACGACCGTCCGCGACGAGGCAAAGGAAAGAAGGGTCGACGTACTTCGGCACTTGCTAAGCGTGAAGGAAAGGCAACCGAGGGAGGTAAAGAGGATCCCGAATCTCAGAAGAAGCGCGGTCGTCCACCCAAGGTTCACACGCCTATGGAAGCTCGAATCAACAATCTGCTCAAGGGCATGAGAAAGTTCAAGAACGGCAGTGAACTGAAGATATTACCATTTGAGAAGCTCCCAGATAAGACCGCCATGCCGGAATACTATCAAGAAATCAAGAATCCGATTGCCATGGATTTGATTAAGAGAAAGGCTAAACGCAAGAAGTATCAATCTGTGGATGCAGCGCTGAAAGACCTTGAACTCATGTTTGAGAATGCCAAATCCTACAATCTTGAGGATAGTCAGGTCTATATAGATGCTGTGGAGTTGCAGTCGCAGGCAAGGCTTCTTGCAGAGCAAGAAAAGAAGAAGCCTGACAGTGACTTTGTTGATGAGGATGGCCGTCTCCCACTTCTCGAGATCATCTACAACGGCGAGGTCTGGAAGGTTGGCGACTGGATCCACTTAAGAAATGGAAATGATTCGACCAAGCCCATCGTCGCTCAGATATATCGAACCTGGCAGGATCCAAATGGCCAGAAATGGATCAATGCTTGCTGGTATTATCGCCCGGAATGGACGGTCCATCGCTACGAGAAACATTTTTGGGAAAACGAAGTGGTAAAGACTGGACAATACCGAGATCACAAAGTCGAAGAGATCGACGACCGCTGTTTTGTTATGTTCTTTACGCGGTACAACAAAGGTCGTCCTCGAGGCTTGGATCCTAGCAAGGAAGTTTATGTTTGCGAGGCTCGGTACAACGAGGAGAAGCATAAGCTGAACAAAATTAAGACCTGGGCCAGTTGTGTTCCTGATGAGGTCAGAGAAAAGGATTACGAAATGGACTTGTTCGATGTTCCCCGGAAGATGAAGAAGCTCCCTAGTCCTATCAAGCACATGCTTAAGGAGGATGCAAAGGAGGAGGATGCTTTACCTAAGCCTTCTTGGGGAGAAGCTAACGCGCCGCCAATTGTGGGAGCTGTTCACAAGCGTCCTCGAGAAGCAAATGTGAGTTGTTCTTTTGTCTCCATAAACTTTCGCCAATTATTAATGGACAACTTGCTAACATCGAAATAGGAATCTCCACCACCAGAACCAACCCCGTCCCCTCCACCACCTGAGCCTGTGCCAGTACGTCGTCCAACAATTAGCGATCTTCCTCGGTATGACTCTCAAGGAGACGTTTCAATGTCGGGGACACCAGTGGCGCCCATGCCTTCACCACACGCAAACTCAAACCCAGGACAAACACCTTACGGCCAGCAATTCGCTCAATCTCGCCCCTCCGCGTCTCCAGCTCCTTTGGTTCAGCAGCTTTCTTACAGCTCCCATGGCTCTGCTCCCCCCGTAGCGCCGGCCCAGACACCACACTACCAACCTCAGAACAATTATGGCCAATATGCACCTTCTCCAACGCCTGTTGTTCAGCACGTGAACCCTCTAGCTAATTACAGTAACTACCAGAGCCATACGGTTCCGCGACCTGCAGCTCCTGTATCGCATCATTCACACAGCAACGCTAGCAATGCCTATAATCCACCTCGTCCTGTCGAGGTCTATACCTTGGCTGAAGCTGGCAATTCAGCTATTCCAGCAGATATTCGTGCTCAATTCCATCATGACGAATTCGGAAAAATCATCTTCTATACATCGCCCCGCTTGATATCAAGCCGATTTCTGAGAGTGTCTCCAATCTTGGTCATAGCCTGCGTTATTTGGCTGACAAGGCGCGTTCCCGGGAGGCGGATGAGAAGAAGCGAAAGGCTCGCGAGATCGAAATGGAGAAGGCAGCCACTGAGAAGCTCAAACGCATGAAGGTCGATGAAGAGGGCGAGAAAGGCTGGGTCGTTGATGAGAAGGTTAATGCTCTAAGGAGTTGGAGCTCTGACATGGAAAAGGGCACCGATGATCTTTATAAGCAGCTGCATGGCGAAAACTGGATGGAAGCCCGCGAGCGAGATCTTAACAAACTGGCTGTCCAGCAAGAGCGAACTTTCAATAAGCTGAGAGATAATAAGGAGTTCCAGAAGAGGAAAGCAGAGGAGAAAGAGGTGAAGATCACTGGCTTCAAGTGGATGTGATCTAGCTACCTGGCCATCATGCGGAACTTGGGGATCACGACATTCATGTTTGGTAATTTGTACTTTTAGAGGCGAAGTTATCGAGTCAATGAAATAGGGGAGTTTGGGCGAGAAAGGCGAAAATGTCAAAGTAGATACCACGCGAATCAAAGAATGAAATAAGCTCTCTGAACAAATGCAGCGCTGACTCGTACATTATTCTCTGGTCACATCTCCGTAGCCAATTGGATGAAAGGCGCAATAGTGCACAATAATTATGCAAGGCTACCATGCCAAGAGCTTCTTATCATGCGGGACCAGGCAGTCCTCGTTACCTCGTCGACGCCCATAACTACAGCTCCACCATCTTCAGCTTATCCTCGACATCATTCATAGAACAGCTCGAGGAGGCAAGTCTTCACCATGCATCAAATTATTCCTCTCATTGCTCTGGCAGCAGTCGCTAGAGCTTCGCCAGCTCAAGGTATCTTGCGCGAGTCCTCCAGTCAAGTCCATCTCAACTCCAAGGACCTGGTTACCTCGGAAGCTCTGCAGAAACATATAACTGCTGCCGGGCTCAAGAAGCGTGCTGAAGACCTGTTCAAGATTGCCGAGAAGAGCTTCGATGAGTATAACCACCCGACCAGAGTTATTGGTAGTGAAGGTTAGTCCAAATGATTCACCACCCACTCTTATTGTATGCATGCTAATTCCGTCACCTCAAAGGGCACATTGCGACTGTCGACTACATTTACGCCACTCTCGCAGATCTTGGAGACTTCTATATGCTCTCAAACCAGACCTTCCCTGCTGTGGTTGGCTCTGTCTTTGAGCAGAAACTCCTGATTGGTGATAAACAACCTGCGTCGGCGCAGGCTATGAGCCTGACTCCTCCAACGAAGAACGGGAAGCAAGCAGTCTTTGCACCTCTTGTTCTGGTCGCAAATGAGGGATGTGAAGCTTCGGACTACCCATCAGCTGTCGAGGGTTCTATTGCATTTATCAAGCGTGGTGTGTGTGCCTTCGGAGACAAATCATCTGCGGCTGGCAAGGCCGGCGCGGTTGCTGCTGTCATATACAACAATTACAAGGGCGATTTTGGGGGAACACTTGGTGCTCCTTCGAAGAGTCATATTGCCACTTTTGGCATTGCATTGGAAGATGCTGAGCCCTACATCGAACAACTGAAGAAGGGCGAGACCGTCGAGTCAAGTGCATACATTGATTCAAATGTCAGAGAGACGGGCACTACAAACATCATTGCACAGACAAGAGGTGGAGACCAAGAAAACTGTGTTATGCTGGGAGGTCACAGTGACAGTGTCGATGCTGGTCCTGGTATCAACGATGATGGCACGGGAACTCTTACCCTGCTCGAAGTTGCTTCTTATCTGTCGAACTATAACGTCAACAACTGCGTCCGTTTCGCTTGGTGGGCTGGGGAGGAAGAGGGCCTGCTTGGCTCAGACTACTATGTGTCTCAACTCTCCACGAAGGAGAACATGAAGATCCGCCTCTTCATGGATTACGACATGCTGGCCTCTCCCAACTATGCGTACCAAGTCTACAATGCCAACAACAAGGCCAACCCTGTAGGAAGTGAGGAGCTTCGTGAACTGTACACTGATTTCTACAAGTCAAAGGGAGAACTATACGTACATTGCCTTTGATGGTCGAAGTGATTATGCAGCTTTCATTTCTAATGGTATTCCAGGTGGTGGAATTGCCACTGGTGCTGAGGGTGTTAAGACCAAGGAGGAGGCTGAGATGTTCGGTGGAGATGCCGGTGAATGGTACGATCACTGCTATCATCAGCTCTGTGATGATCTTACCAACTTGAACTACGAGGCTTGGGAGTTGAACGCAAAGGTATGCCACCATCATCTCATATATTAGTAACTTTACTAACGAAGTCAGCTTGTCGCCCACTCCGCAGCTGTCTATGCCGTTTCGTTCGACGGATTCCCAAAGAGAAACTCCATTGACGTTGCCACCAAATGGGTGCCTCCAAAGCGCGAGACGCGCAATAGTAAGCTCTTGGTAGAAGAGTCCATGTAACTTGATCTAAAGCACGGGGATGTATGTATAATATGGTCAAGAATGTGTAGTAATAACCTTTATATTCATTGAGATGGCGATCAGAGCACTATATATTCCATTGTATCTGCTCGAAATGTATTCACGTGGAAGGAGTGTTCTTCACCTGGTCTATGGCTTAGTATTAAAAGCCATCCGTGCCTCGCGCTCGCTTCTCGCTCTGAGCATCACAAACTCGTCGAGAGCTTTCTTTTTAAAACTAGCTATTACTTAACCTACAACACAATCTAATATAGCACGAGGTATAAGCATGGCTTGATGCCCATCACTTGACGATGTCTCTCACCACTGCACCGATATCGGAGCTACATGTCGTTCGACTTCAACATATTGGGAAGCACAGCTAATCCATAATTTCACGACTGCTGTTCCTTTGACTAGAGACAACTAGATATAAACACCGAGACCTAATACTTATGCTCCTCACTTGAGGTGTTCTTTCTGGCAAAGACTGACACGGAGCGACGATCTCCTCCATCCACCTCTTCTAGACCTGACTATATTCCAAGACTAACTGCAGAAAAACACGCACAGCTGGGGAATTTGAGGTAGATCATTTTAGCGTCACTGCTGTGACATTTCAGTCACTCATAGCTTGAAAGACAGACATGCTACAAACGAGAATGAACATTATAAAGCACATATCGAACGCATTAGAGCGAGGGCTATCTGAAGAGCTGAGGCAAATGATTGCTTTGACACCGGAGTGATATTGAAAGACCCTGAATACAATTAAATGCAGGATTATTCCTCTGGTAGTTGGCTTAAAAATTCTATCTGGAATTGAAGCCGCCAATTGGTTTGATGGTCTTAATGTCTAGACCAGCGGCCAACAGCTCCTCCTTCTGAATAGTACCACCCAGAGCGGCGAAAAAGTCTGTCTTCATATGGGCATCTAATGAAGCTTGGTCCTTATCTGAAAGATCATTAGTGAACATAAATATCACAAGAGTATAAGACTTGCATATCTCCTCTACTACAAACACATTGACGCCTTCGCCATTGACTTGTTGAAACAGCTCATACTTCAACTAAATGAACACGTCAGATGATAACGAATGAGGAGTGTATTGAGGCACTCACAACGCCTGGCTCATTTTCCTGGACATATTTTGTGAGACCAATGAGGAGCTCTCCAACCTATGAAGTTCTCAGTCAGTCCCTGGAGATACTCTTCTACTGAAAAGTGCCATTGGACCGAGACTTACACGAGCTTCCTTTCCGGGAGCAGGCGTGACGATGGCAACGACGTGGATTTCCGACATTTCGTTTTCTTATAAGATGAAAGCTTGACTGAAAAAAAGTAAAACTTGCTGGCAGTGGAATTTTCGAGAGGAGGGACCTTGTTGCACGGAGTAGTGAACGGGACACAACTTTATCTCGAGTCCACATTATAATCCAGTTGGCAAACACTAGCCGTTGCCCCTCTTCAACCCCGCATCCACTCGGCAACATCGAACATTCTGGACGACGCCTCGGCCAGGACTTAAATTCAGCTTGTTTAAACCCCGAGATATATCCACGACGGCGCCATTACCAAGAATTCTCTTTCAGGGAAGTCAAAAGCAGGTTGGCGGACTAAGTGCAGGCGGCTTCAATATTATGTCACGTGGAAGCCAAAGTGGCCTATAGTAGGAGCGTATCTCCTTCTCAGGAGGTTCCCCCGCATTGCGGGGTTCGCAGTTAGCACATGGCCGTAATGTAGAAATGGCGGGAAGAGGAGTCTCGATCTCTCGATCTAGATGATAAAGAAAAGCTTGGAGTAAAGGGAGGAGTATGGGGGACATATAAGTCCTACTTCTCGGCTCAATGTGCGAAACAAAAGTGCACATTCAAAATTTGTGAACAAGATCAAGTCACGTTTTTATCTGCACAAGGACCGTACCATATCTGACAAGATGTCTCAAACTCAAACGATGAAGGCGGTGGTCTACCAAGGTATGCCATGCTCGTAGCGCTGCGGGTGCTATGCAGATCCCAGGAAAGCTAAGACTAACAGAGCGTGGTAGGACCCTTCAAGGTCACGGTTGAGCAGCGTCCTCTCCCAACCATCTTACATTCAGATGATGCTTTGATCAGGGTTACTACAGCCGCCATCTGCGGCTCAGATTTGTGTTAGGACCTCAGGCAGGCACATTGGGAGACGGCATTAGCGTGGGTATGCCCTATAAAGGGGTATTGTGGTACTTTATATATAGCTTTCCTTCTTCTCTTCCTTAGATTCAGTTTATATAAGAACCTAAACCCTCACTCCTTCTGGCCCGATATTCACCTACCTAGCTCCCTAATATTCTAAATCTCTTTTAATAGAACACGGTGAGGGTTCTCTAAGGAAAACCCCGACTATAGACGAAGAGACTTCCCCCCGAAAAAGTAGGAGTGGACTAGAGCGAGTCTACGTGGCCCCGAGACCACGCAAAGTAGGATCTAAGAAAGTCAAGATAGAGGAAGCAATATCCCTAAACTATAAGATAACCACCGTTAGGGTTAATCTAGTATCAATCCCGATTCTAGTTACCCTAGAAGCCTTACCACGGAGGAGTTTCCCCCTATCACCCCCGCTCCTCTCAAGGCCTTAAGTACGAACGAAGGTATCGGATTTCCGAGTATTCACACCGGTAGGCCCTAGAATAGTTTCGAGGATAGGTCCAATCGACCGGCTAGTCTAATAAACGCAACTTATATCGATCTAGGACATTCCCGAGACACCACCCAGTATAAGCATTTTGCCGAAGCGGGTATCCGCAATACTAGAAAAGCTAACTCAAGCCTTCCCCATAGTCCGAAACCAAACGCAAAATCAGAACTTATCAACTCTAGTGTAGGAGCAAACGAACTTAACGCTACCTAGCCCACAATAACAAATCCCTAGACGAAGGGTAAGCGACTCTAGGTCCCAATACTATATAGAGCTTCCCCGAATTTTCATACCTCTAACTACCTTTTCCAATATTTTGAACCCGCTAAATCAATAACGACCACACCTAAACTTAGTCGATAGATTTCTCAAGACCCTCTATAGACTAAATAATACAAACCAGGAATAAGTTATAATAGACTAAGTAGGATAAGACAACTCGGAAATAGTACTAACAACCACCTTCGAGATACCCGCCACCGTCCCGGCGAACGTTAGAACACAAGGACTTCAGGCCGTAATTAACTATTTGGCAAATCTATAGAATAGAGGCGGAGACGGGGAAGAAGAGCGAGAAAAGGAAGATAAAGGAGAAGACTACGAAAATAGATAGAACGGGGGCTTAAAGTATCTAGCAACCGTAAGGCTAATAATAGCACTAAGATAAATTTTATAGAGAAGGACGTAAGGAACTAAAAATTATAGAACTAGCTCACTTCGACGGCACTACTAACAAACTCGACGCTTTCCTAGTCAATATCGATACCCGCTTCCGATTAATAAGAAACACCTATTATAGCGATAAAATTAAAGTGGCAACCGTCTCAATATAGCTCTAGGACCCTTCTACCGCAAAATCTTAGTCTCTACCAATTATAAAAGGATCACGACTAGAACTACTAGAAAACTAGCTAAAGTTCCGTGTAGAATTAGTCAAATAGTTCGCCGACCTAAATATTATAAACAAGAAGAAAACCAAGCTCCGCACCCTAAAACAATAGGGATCTATTCTCACATTCGCCTCCCAATTCGAGGCCCTAGCTTACGAGGTGGAATACCCAAAGTAGGTATAGGCCGATATATTCCACGATAGACTTAAGTCCGAAGTAAAGGATACACTAGCATTCGCACTATAGTACGACTAAACCGATTACGATAAGGTCAAGCGGTTAGCTATCGGAATCGACTAATAACTTTTAGCTAGGAACTCGGAGCGCGCCAAAAACGCACGGGCTAGCAACCCTAATCCCAACCCCAACCCCAATTAGACCGTAAACGCACCGGCAGCGACGAACGTAAACGCCACAAGAACGAATAACTAAGGAGGTCAGAACTAAGCGAATAGAATCCCGTTCACTCCACGAGGCCCACTCACCGATACGGAAAGAGCCGAGAGGCTCCGCCTAGGTTAATATATATACTATAGCAACGCCAGACACTTAGCCGTAGCCTGCCCAAATAAATCGGCACGGGCTAGAAACTAAGCCCCTCCTAAGCGCGAAGTAAGTATCTAAGCCCTAGCTTAACCTACACCTAGTCTTCTAACCTTTAATACTAGTGATAGGGTCGTTATAGAACCTCACCTAACAATATTAGTGGATATAGGAAGTAGGATAGGGCTTAAGGCCTTTTTAGACTATAGAGTAACGGGAAATTTTATGGATAATAGTGTTATTTAGGAAGACCTAGAGAGTTTTAGTTCTAGAAAACCACTTAATCGTTTAATTTAAACTATTAATAGAAAAATATTAGTTAAACGCGACGAAATATACGTATATAAAGTGATAGTAAAAGTACTAGGATTTAATAAGAGGCTTATTAATATAGTGGGATATAATATAGAAAACTATAACGTGGCCCTAGGAATACTATAGTTATAGGAAGAAAGCCTAGAAATTAATTAGAGGGAAAGAACTATTACTAAAGTAATAAGACTGGATGAAATTAAAGACTACTAACTAAAGTTAGTAGATTATAACTAGGAAGTAACGGAAAAGATTAACCCGGAAGGGAATAGCTACCCAATCTTCTTAAACGTAGTAATCGACACCTTAGACCTAAAACTAAATACGACTAAGATATTACTAGAGGTATATAGAGAATTCGCGGATATCTTTAATCTAGAAAATTTAGATAAACTTCCACTAAGACGAGAGGGGGTAGATCACGGGATAGAAATAGAGATTAGTGGAAAACTACCCGATTATAGAATCCGGCTAACTTCACTAAAAGAATAAGTGGCACTTAGAATATATATCGATAAATACGGACGCCGAGGATAGATTAGGAAAAGTAAAAGCCTAGTAGTATCCCTAATCGTATTCGTGAACAAGAAAGACTTAGAGGATCTTCGCCTATATATCGACTACCGCAAGCTAAACAAAATTATAAAGAAAAACAAGTATCTGGTGCCAAGAATCGATTCGTTATTTAACAAACTTAAGAATACTAAGAGGTTTACTAAACTAGACGCTAAAGAGGCTTATTATTAAATTAGAGTTAAAGAAGGAGATAAATAGAAAATAGCCTTTAAATCACTATTCGGATTATATAAATAGCTAGTAATGCCAATAGGGCTCTATAACTCTAGGGCAATATAGTAAGAATTCATAGACTAAACATTTAATAATATAACGGATAAGGAAATCTTTATATATCTAGACGACTTATTAATATAGGGAAGCACGACCGAGGAGCTTCGAAATAGGACTAAAGTAGTCCTATAACACCTAAGAGGAGCCGGGATTATAATTAGCCTAGATAAGTGCGAGTTCGAGGTGGATATAATATTAATCTTAGGATATATAGTGTCTCACGGAGAGATTAAAATGGAAACTAATAGAGTGGCAACGATCCTAGAATAGCCTACACTAGATAATATTAGAGATATATAAGTATTCCTAGGATTTATAAACTTCTATCGCCGATTTATTAAAGGATACTCTAGTGTATGTAAGCTAATATCCGACTTAACGAAGAAATTACCGAAGTTTAGATAGATAAAAGAGGCTGATAATAGCTTTAAGACGCTAAAGAATATATTTATATCCGAGCTAATTCTCACTCTATATAACCTAGGAAAGCCTAGCTTTATTAGAACGGACGCATTAGGGTATAGAATATACGGAATTTATATATAGAAGGACGATAATAGAAGAGAGTACCTAGTAGAATATTAGAGTAGGAAAATAACTAACGAAGAAATAAGATACACAACCCTAGACTAAGAACTAATAGCAATCGTCGACTTAATAGAGCACTAGAGACACTATTTCGAAGGGGCGGATTATAAAGTGGTGGTTTTCTTAGACCACGCAAATCTTAGATTCTTCCTAACTATAGAGAAACTCAGCCGGCGCTAGGCCCACTAGGCGGAAAAATTATCTAAATACGACTTCGAAATTAGACACACACCCGGGAGAAATAACCCAGTAGACGTAGCGTCATATAGAGTAGACTATCGACCAGACCCAAAGGCAGATGAAAAACCAGAAAGAATCAACCTAGACTTAATATAATCTAATATAGTGTCACGGGGGAACGACGTATATATAGTAGTTTAGCGGTGGAATTCAATAAGTTCGATAAGGAAGAAGAAAGGTCTTAGTCGGAGGCTATAATAAAATCAACGGGCTCCGCTAAGATAGGGGTTAGCGTCGGCTCTAGCCGGCGCTACTATCTACTAGGGCTCGCCCCTTATATTACCCCTCTCCTCCCGCTCGTTTTCCGTCGGAACCTAGGTGGAACTACCCGCTTCTCTCTCTTTAGAACTAAATTCGTAGAGTATAATAGTATAACTATTATTATCGTTAGTATTATTATTAATAATACTATAATTTTTCTTTTGATATAACTTATCGGCTACTAGTATTTCGTAAGCTTATAACGTTACTTTTTCCCCGCTCTTCTTCTTACTAGGATTAACTATAATTAAAGTAGGTTTTAAGAGCTTTATTTTGGCCCGTCGAAATCGTTCGGTCTCCGCTTAGTACTAATCGGACTTAGATAGCCGTACTTATCTACTACGCCGCTTGCGCCCTCGCCGGGGTCGACTATATCGACTAAGCTATAAGTTCTAGGTTCCGTGTGTTTTTAGTCAGACTCCGCTAATCCTCGTAGTCTAATAGGTCTCGCTCCTACTAATTATACGCCGATAAGCGTAAAAACTATTAAAATCTATACGTAGAAATTAGACTCCGCCCGAAAATTATCGCTAACCGCTTAGTCCTTAAATCGCCTACGTGGCTTATACTATCTAGACTCGGTCTACTACTAATTCTATATAAGTGCCGGTCTCCACGGGTTTTCTATCGGCTAATACTCTTTTTAGCGCGGAGGCCTATACCGACCTCGCTAAAGTCCTTAAGGCTTAGAAGGCCTTAAAGCCGCTCTAGGCTTTAGGTCTACTCTCTACGTAATTTAATCGTTCTCCGCTAGTTTTCGGTCGCTAACCGCTAATTTAGTATCGTAGCCTCTAAGGTTACTACTACGGTTATAGACGTCGTCGCCTAGTAGGGTTAGACGTGAGTAATTATCGTTCTCCGCCCGATTTCCGTCGCTAACTAGTGGATATAGTGCTAGCGGCGTCCCTCCTACCCTAGTGCTCGGAGCCCGTCGTAGAAACCTATAAGTCCATACTATTTCCGTCAGTGTCCTACCTACGGGTAGATAAATAAAATCTCTTCTCTTACCTCCCCTATCCTAATATACTATACTCTATGAATTAACGCCCGTGAAATCCCTATCGCCTACCCTTTATTAACCCCTACTAGTTCCGCTATTCTTTTATTAGAGATCGCTAATTTTAACTCTCTTCCCGCTTTTTTTCTTCTCCTATACTTATCTAGGTCTATCGTATGTTTTAGTACTCCTATATATTACTTTAAATTCGTCTATAGTAGCGGTATCCGATAGATTTCCTAAGGGTTCCTATATTAGATCGTAGTAGGCCGTCTATTTGACTAATACTTCCCTACTACTCCCTCTCCCTTTTCTCTTAGTCCTAGCGTATAGTATCTTCTCTACTTACTATTCTTCGTGCGACTCTAAAAGCTCTAGTTCCGGCTATATATCGTCGGACTCCTATCTAGGTAAGGGGTCGCTACTCGCTAGTCGAAGTAGGTCGGTATAGAAGACTAGGTGAATATTGCCGGAAACCCTAGATAAGCGAATAGAAACCGGCGATAATACTTCGTCTACTATATACTTAGTATACTTTAAGTCTAAACTCCTCTTCGGGCGCTTTATTTAGTAGTTACGCAAATCTAGCTATACCTTATCGCCTTTCCGATAGATTAGCGCTAGTGTCCTAGTTTTATTAGCGTTTTCCTCTTACTTCTAAGCGGAGTCCGTTATATTTAACTAGTATAGGTCGTTAATTTCCTTTATTTTATAAACGAACTATTTAGCCCTCTCGTTCGCGGGAAGCGGGATATTATTTTCGGGCTCCGTTTTTAACGGCACGGGGAAAGGGGCTTCGTAGCCGTGAGTCGTAAAGAAGGGACTTATACCTAGGCCCGCGTAATAACGGCTATTTAACGTAAGTTAGGCGGTAGGAAGCCACTTTTTCTAGTCGGACTACTCTTAATTAATAAAGTTTCTTAAGTATACTTAGACGTCCTAGTTTAGTCTTTCTAGTCCTCCGTTAGTTTATAGGTGGTATCCTAAACTAAGTCTCTATTATACGCCTATAAGGCGATAGAACGTTCTCTAGAACGAGCTCGTCTAGTTAGTGCCTCTATCGCTTATAATCGCCCGTGGTATACTATAGTGTCGAGCCTAGTATTCTATAAATCTTTCGGCGCACTCCTCTACTTTTATACTAGATATCGCTTCTAATACTACGTACTTACTTAGTCGGTCTTTAATTACCTATAGATACTAGTTACCCTAAGAGCTTGGTAGGTCTATTATAAAGTCTATTAAGATCTCCTAGAAGAACTAGTCGGGAACCGGTAAAGGTCTTAGGAGTCCGTACTTATATTCTCTCTATACCTTATTTCTTCTATAATAGTCGTAGTTTCGTAGGAACTGCCTAATATATCTTAACTATAGGGGCTAATAGAAGTTGCGCCCTAATATAAAAGCGGTAGAGTCCCTACTAGGATAGCTATATACTAGGGAGTCGTGAACGGACTAAATAAGCTTAGTTCTTAATATATCGTTTTGTCTAGTATCGGCGTCTATTACTTTATATTCGGTTTCCGACGAAATAGGGGCTCCTAGCACCTAGAGTTTACTACGGTGACGTAGGCGTCCCCTAGAATCGATACTATAGTCGCCTACTTAGACTTTCGCCTTAATTTCGCTAGGTATAGATCGGGCTCTAGCTTATATAGTGCGGAGGACGGCTTAGTATAGCGTGTCTTTTTGCACTATAGTGTCCTATAGGTTATTTAGTTCTTGTTCCTAGAACGGGCCTCGGGAATCCGGCTATTATCTGGCGGGGGCCGCGTCTATCTATATAGGGGCCTACTCCTCTAGTATAGTGGTTACTAATATAGTGGCTACTACTATACTCTCTTTACCTCCTAGGTCTAGCTAGTCCTTTACGGTATCTAGGTCGAGAAAGCGGCGGAACCTAGACTTTTTATCGTCCTCTCCTAGTGTGTCTTATTCTCTTTATAATAGGGCGTCCGGTATAATAGCTTCGGTACCCGGTCGATATACTAAGGAGAACTAGAAGGAAGATAGTATTTTATACTAACGAATTTATCGCTTAGATAGCTATCTCTTAGTTATAAAATACTCTAGGTTCTTATAGTCCGTCTAGATTATAAAGGAACTATACGTTTTTAGCTTAGGGGCCTAAAACTTTAAGTAGGATACTACTACTAGTATCTCCTTATTATAGATATTATAGTTAATCTCGGCTTAATTAAGTTTCTTCGAGAAGAAGCCTACTAGTTAGCGGACTCCGTTCCTTTCTTATAGGAGGGCGCCTCCTAGGGCGAACCCGCTATAATCCGTTTCTAAAAATATAGGAATAGTTAGGTCCTAGTAAGAGAGGACTAGGGCTATATAGAATTTACCCTTTAAGCTTCGAAATACTATCTCCTATACTTTTCCCTAGGAGAACGGGGTGCCTTTGCCGGTAAGCGTAGTTAATAGTGTAGCGAGCTTCGAGTAGTTCGGTATAAATCCTCGATAGAAGTTTAAAAACCCTAGGAAGCGGCGAACCTCTTTTTACGTCTTAGGGGCCTACTAGTTCTTTACTATATTAACCTTCTTTAGGTCGGGACCTACGCCTTTTCTATCGGTATATATAATAAAGCCTAAGTACTTAATTGTTTTCTATACGAATTCGCTCTTCCCTATATCTAAGAAAAGCCCTCCGTCCTAAAGTTTATAGAGAATAATACGAACCTTCCGGAAATAGTCCTCCCTTAACCCGCTAGAGTATACTATAACGTCGTCTATATAGGCGGACGAGTATTCGTCTAACTATTCCTAAAGTAAACTATTAATATACCGTTAGAAAGTAGCTAGAGCCCCTAATAATCTAAACGGGTAGACTAGCCACTCGAATAGCCCGAACCGAGTTCGAAAAGCTATTTTATATTCGTGCCCCTTAGCTATTCGTATTTAGTAGAACGCGGAGATAACGTCTACCTTCGTAAGCTACTTAGCTCCTATAAGGTTTCGTAAGGTCTCCGGTATTAATAGTAAGGGGTACTAATCTAGCTTAGTAAGTGTATTTAGTGCCCGATAGTCGTAGTAGAACCTTAGCCCTCCCCCGGGTTTCCGGATAAAAAGGACGGGGGCCGCCGCTTCTAAAGTGCTCTACCGGATATACCCCTTTTCTATTAGGTCGTTAAGGGATTTCCTTAGTACGAGTAGTTCGTCCTTTAATATACTATATAACGGTCCCTATAGGAGAGGGGACGGGGACCCGTCTAGTTATTAGTGGAGCTCGATATAGTGGTTAATACTAGGACGATAGGGGGCTAGCTTCTTAGATTCCCGCTTAGAAAAGAGCGGTACTATATCTTTTAGCTCTAGAGGTAGCTTATCCTCTAATTACTCGAGAGTTAGTTCTACCTTCTCTTTTAATACCGCCTCGATATCCTCTATAGTTACTATAGCTACTATTATAAAGTCGTCGGCGTTCTTATACTCGAGGTGGTTTCGTCCCTCTACTACCTATTGTTTTACTATACTATAGTAGTACCGATAGTTTTCCGGCGCGGTCCTAATTTTATTCGCGGCCTTCTAGGGGTTCCCTAGGATTACTAGAAAGGCTAGATTATTAACTATATAAGCGTAGACGTTCTAATTAAAGCCTACGATTTCTATCTAGAACGCGACGACTCCTTTAATCTTTCCGTTTTTTATATTTTTAGATACGCCCTTTACTTTACGGCTCTCGCTACTTATATAGCGGAGACCTAGACCCTTAACTAGTTCTTTATTTATTATAGTATAGCACTAGTAACCTTTATTAATAAGGGTAAATATTCCGAAAGTTTTTTAAAGGACTACGTCTATATATACGAGGTTTCTATTTATAACTATCTTAAATCCCCCCTATCCCCTTACTAGTGTACCGTCTACCCTCGTCTCCTAATTTCGAGCGAGAGTTAGTCTTTTCCCGACTCTAATATAGCGGAATCCGTTAATTAACCGTCGTCTTCTAGTAAGGGTCCTACCTATACTAAGTTAATAGCTATAGGGCGTGTCGCTAGGGCGTAGATATAGTCACGGATACGGTGTCCGGCTACTCTATAGCGGAAATAGAGTCTTTTAGTCCGGCGTCTCTCCCTTTCTACTATATTAACCTATTTCGCTCTCTACTTACCGCTAGGGTTCTTGCGTTCTCTATTACTTTATCCGCGCCCTCCTCTTATTTATATCGGGACTATTATTATATCGCCCTCGGTATCTATTCTCGGTGCTACGGCTATACTATAGGAACGGACGGTTACTAGTATATTTCCTCTAGGCTCCTTGTTCTTCTCGTTCTATTTCTTATTAGCGGTCTTAAACTGATCCGTCTCTTCGAGGTTCGTTATAATTCGTTCTACCTCCTCTACGAACTAGTAGTAGTCCGTTAATTTTGGTATAGCCGCCGTATATATTCGAGTGGGGTTCGAGAAGGTGTTTCGTAGATATCCTATCTTCGCGTCGTTATCTTAGCTCTCTCCGCCGGCACTTAGTAGGAGTCCGTCAAATTCTAGCTAGTATTCGTACTAGGGCTAACCGAGCGAGTGCTTTAAGTTAGTTAGGCGTTCTAAGGCCTTAGCCTTCTCGTTACTATCCGTAAAGATCTTCTCGAGCTACGTTAGGAAAGCTTTAGGGTCCTTACCTTATTGAGGGCTCCCCTTTTCCTAGAAGTACCTTATCCGGGCTCGTTTACGCGCGGGGAGCGTATCGTATATAGTGTCCTAGTAATAGTCGGCGGAGAGCGCTAGTTTTAATACGGAACGAATATAGTATAAGCTCTTAAGTCGTAGGAGATAGTCCCGGAAGGTATCTACTTTACTATCCTAGGCTGCCGGTTTCTAACTCCTAGGAGCCGCCTCTTCTCGGTCGGGGCCCTAGTGAGACGTTAATAAAAGCGACTAGATAAGGGTTCTTAGTAACGCGTTTATAGACTCGTCCTACTCTTGTCTAGTCCCTTGGTTTCCCGCTTACTCTACGGCGGAACGCGTGTTTATAAGCTCGGTTTCTAGTGTTTACTATCGTGCGTATATATCTTAGATAACGCGTATTAGTTCTACCTTCGATATCTCCCGCTATAGGTTCTCGTTCCCCGACGAGTTCGCGCTAGTTCCCGGGGTAAACTCTATAGGGAACGGTAGGTTTTCTTCTAATTAATCGAACTTAATATCACGGGGGAACGACGTATATATAGTGGTTTAGCGGTGGAATTTAATAAGTTCGATAAGGAAGAAGAAAGGTCTTAGTCGGAGGCTATAATAAAATTAACGGGCTCCGCTAAGACGGGGGTTAGCGTCGGCTCTAGCCGGCGCTACTATCTACTAGGGCTCGCCCCTTACATATAGTAATAAGCTTCGGAGGTATCGCTCTAGCACTAGAACAAGAAGTGCGAGAGACATAAGACAAAGACAAGTTTATACACTAGATAAAAAAGGAGGACTTAGAAGACAATAATAAGAATATATACTAGAGCTTTAAAGACGATATTCTATACTTTAAAAACCGAACCTATATTCCCAAACTAATAAGAAGGAAAATTATAGAGCTCTACCACGACGAGCTAATAGCGGGTCACTTCGGAAGAGAACGAATAAGAGACCTACTTACTAGAGAATATCACTAGCTAGGTATAACCACGGACGCGGAAGAGCACGTTAAAAGCTACGATATATATAAGAGGGGCAAACCAGATAGATACGTGGAGTATAGCCTTATATAACTAACGCTAGTCCCGAATAGAGCGTGGGGACGAGTGGGAATCGACTTTATCACGGAACTTCCAAAGACAAAGCAAAACAAAGATATAATTATAGTGATAGTAGATTACGTAACTAAAATAGTCCACCTAGCCGTATACTTAATAATAGGAATAATAAAGATAGAAACGGGGAAAATAATTCGGACAAACCTAATTAGACTATACGGAGTGCTAGATAAGGTAATATCTAATAGGGGAGGATAGTTTATTAACGATTTCCTTTATACGCTAATAGAATAAATACACTCAAAAATACGCTATACTACGTTATACCACCTAAGAGGTAATAGGCAAATAGAAAGAGTAAATTCGCCGGTAGCAGCGTACCTACGTATATTTGCAGAGAATAAAAAGGACTAGGATAAGTGGCTAGATATAGTAGAATTTGCCTATAATAACACGAAATATACGGTCATAAAAGTATCCCTATTCTTCGCTAACTTCGGAGTAAATCTAAGAATAATCCTAGGCAAACCGGAAGGAAAACTCGAGTATAACGACTAGGTAGCTATAAAGTATACCTAGAAGATAAGATTAACGTTCTAAAAACTTAGTAAAAACTTAGATATTACAAAAACGAAGATAAAGGAAAATTTCGATAAAAAATATATCGATAAAGAGTTTAAAGTAGACTAAATAGTTTATATACAAACTACTAACTAAGATCTAGAGATAGGGGTAGTAACGGGGAAAACGTCACGTAATCGGTCGAAAATAGATATAAGAAAAATAGGGCTATATAAGATTATAGAAAGGATTAGTAAAGTCGACTATAAGCTATAACTATTACCACCGAAAAAGAATAAAAAACAACTATATAACGTATTCTATATTTCACTCCTTAAAGAATTCGTCGAGAGAGAGCTAGATAATACTATAACTAACGGTAACGACGATAAAGCGGAATAAGTAGAAATAGCGGTAGTAGCGTAGGAGTTAAGCGAAGACGAGGCGGAACTCGAGTAACTAGAAGGAAGCGACGCTAGCTAGAAGGGAAACTTAGGGGAAGAAAATAAGGAAGACGACCACTAAAGTAAGCGATTAGAGGAAATAATAGACAATAGCACGAAGGAGCTAGTAATCCCTTTAAAAACGGCGCCGGTCAAGAGAAAGAAGTATACGGTAGATAGCGATAGAGTAATAGTTAAAGTCCTTAGACTAAGACGTAAGGAAGGCAATAACCGAAACCTATAGGAATAGTATATAAAATTCGAAGGATAAAAGGAATTAGTCTAGCGAATATCTTTATCTATACGCCGGGCGGAGGAGAAAGTCAAGCTCTAGGACTAGTTTAGGGCGCACCCCGAGGTTGAGGGCCTAGGGCAAATAATAATAGACGGGAAAAGAATAATAAGATTAGGCCCGGTGGGACGAGGTAGGAGAGGCCCTAATATTAAAACGACGGAACGAGATAGAAAAGATAGGGTTAATATCGTAGACCGCGTAAAAAGAAAGAAGAAGTTATAGTAGATAGAGGATAACTCGGATAGGGAAGACAAAATAGCGCTTAGTAAAGGACTAAGAAGCAAGAGAAAGAATAACCTAGCCGGGTACGAAGAAAAAGGGCGAGTAGTAGGAGAGCCTAAAGCGGACCCGGTGAAACGAAAGTAACGACGATAGGCAAATCGTCTCAAAGCGGAGAGAACTCGATACGCGAACTATATAATGGAAGAGCGAGCCGCAATCAATAAGAAGCGGAGAAAGGGTTGGCGAGCCGAGAAAGATATCGACGCGGGAGAGGCGACGGGGATAGAGGCCTAGCCGGGACGACCAGGCCCGGAGGGGGATATAAGGAAGGGCGAAGGAGACTAGGAGCCCGGGGATAAGGGGGAAGAAGGCGAGGGAGCTAGTGGCAGAAGTGATAGGGACTCTAAGACTAATAGCGAAGAGGAGGACGACTAGATAGTGTATAGTGACGAGTTAGAGGACGAAGGGGAGCTAGTGACGGAGGAGGAGAGCGCGAAGGAAACCGAGCCTAGAGGAGGAGAGGATGCCGAAACTAAATTAGAGCACTTCGCGAGCTCGGAGCTAAGTGATAGCTCGGCCGGGTCAACGGAGGGGGATGCCGAGTCGGGGGACGATAAGGTCTAGGGAGAAGAGGAGGAGGTAAGTCGGGAGGAATCTTGAATGTGCGCGTGGGGGCACGCGTATTAGAGGGGGATTATATTAGGACCTCAGGCAGGCATATTGGGAGACGGCATTAGCGTGGGTATGCCCTATAAAGGGGCATTGTGGTACTTTGTACATAGCTTTCCTTCTTCTCTTCCTTAGATTCAGTTTACATAAGAACCTAAACCCTCACTCCTTCTGGCCCGATGTTCACCTACCCAGCTCCCTAACAATTTGCATATGTTCGGTGGGCGCACAAGCTGTCCCACCGGCCTATGCTTTGGTAAAGAACTCATTCCAAAATGTAGTGACAAATGTTGTGAAAATGAACACTAAGTGAAATATGATGCAGGTCATGAGAATATGGGCATTGTTGTGGAGACAGGACCTGGCGTGACACTGCTGAAGAAGGGGGACAGAGTGGTGATGCCCTTTAACGTTGCTGACGGACGATGCAAAAATTGCGAGACAGGAAAAACGGCATTTTGCACTGGTGTGAACCCGTAAGTGGTTTTGTCTGGGCTGGGTCTTACTACGAGAGACCTCGCTACTGAGTTCGCTAACACCAATGCAGAGGATTTGCTGGTGGAGCGTATGGATATGTGGCAATGGGTCCATATCCCGGCGGACAAGCACAGGTAAGTGCATTCTCATTGACGAACATCAAGAGATTGAGAGCGATGGTTTAGAGAACATGCCTTGGAGCGCGCGGACGCCTTTGCCGATCAACTAATGAAATAATTGAAAGATATGTGCTAACATTAATGAAAGTACATCCGCGTTCCTTACGCCGACTTCAACTGCCTTACTCTCCCCAAAGGGACCGAATTCGAGAAAGACTTCATCCTCTTGGCCGACATCTTTCCAACCGGCTGGCACGGTGTTTCCCTTTCCAACTTTAAGTCTGGGGAGACCATTGCAATTTTTGGTGGCGGCCCTGTCGGCCTGATGGCTGCGTACTCCGCCGTCCTTCGAGGTGCTTCTAGAGTTTTTGTTGTTGACTCAGTCAAGGAGCGTCTGGATACTGCCAAGAAGATTAATTGTATCCCCATCGACTTCAGCAAGGTTGACGCAGTCGAGGAGATTATCAAACTGAACGGAGGAATGGTAGACCGCAGTGTTGATGCCGTTGGATATCAAGCCAGCGCCAATGACCTCAAGAAAGAGGTTCCATCCATTGTTCTGGAGAACTGCATCAAGGTCACAAGACCAGTTGGCGGTATCGGTGTCCCTGGATTATATGTTCCATCGGACCCAGGCGCGCCAGACGCCAACAGTGGTAAGGGCATGTTGCTCATCAGCTTTGGAAAGCTCTTCGAGAAGGTAAACTCCACCCTCAACCATAGTCATACAAGGTGGAAAGCTTCTTGTGCAAACACCGGCTTACACTATTCCGCAGGGACTTACCATCGGAACTGGACAGTGTAATGTGAAGATGTACAACCGCGAGCTGCGCGACATGATTATCTCCGGTGTTGCAAAGCCCAGCTTCGTCGTCTCGCACGAGATTAGCATTGACGAGGCACCAGCTGCGTATGTGAAGTTTGACCGCAGAGAAGATGGATATACTAAGGTGCTTATCCACCCGAACGGTCCCCTTGACTAAGTTAGCTGTACATAGGAGAGTTGAAGTTTAAGCTTTCATACATGCATCATCTATCCCACGTTGTCGGAGTCCAACGCGCTGTTCACCAATGATGATATTAAATGATATAAACACTATGTGCAAATGAAAGTGCACGCAAACATGACACCCAAAAATACCATGATTTATGTACCTAGGTACTGTAGCTACACAGCCCCTCACTTAGACTTGAGAAATTGCACGAACCACAACGCGCGCTGCCATTTTGACAGCTAACAATGCGTTCACCAACTTAGATAGACTTCTAAGGCCGACACGTTTCATTCCCCTTGACACACAGGGCGTCGTATCGTGGACCAGTCCTCTCCCACTTGGGGCTCTTTCACGAGTAACAGCGAACGTCGTGGTGGGTGTGGTGTGGGTTGTTGATGGCGGCAGTTGACAAGGCTGAGTCGATGGGCTGATTGAGTCACTTGCCACTTGCACGCACGCACGAGCACTGCCAGGTTTCATTGGCGACAATGACGGTGCCACCGACAACCCCACCCGATTTAACATACATCTTATGGCGTCACATCCATAATTCATGAACCTGTGGTTTTATCACTTGAGCTCATATTGAAGCGAAAGTTATCTTTTTTTGTCAGCTTTGTACGCAGCTTAGGAAGAAATGTCTTTATTATTTTGGGAGGCTCCTCAAATCGCTATTGCTAATGGGCTTCTGGACAATGTCGACAAGGCTCTCCACGACCACCCAGACACGCCCCCAATTTCACCTGAGCGAAGGTTCGTGAGAAGTTTGAGCAAAACGCTCGAAGGACTGCGATATTTGTTGGAAAGGGAAGCGGCAGTGGAGTGGGAAGATGATTTAATTGAGCATGCGAGGAATCTTAGGACTGGTTATGAAAGGTTCATGGAATCAGTTGGGAATTCCGACATCCAACTGCTGGAGGTATCGAAAGGTTTGAAGACAATCTCTAGGTCTGATCGATTAGGGTTAGAGGACTATGTAAGGATGTTGCAGGATACCGTTTCTCGGTCTCAGCTTGTGTTGAATATGTTTATCAACCTCCGAGCTTTGTAAGTGTTTCTCCTGGTTAAGAATCTCAACACTAACAGCAATCAGATCGGCACTCCTTGAGCAGTCCAGGGATACTACTCGGACAGTTGAGCAACTCAAGAACGAGACTCAGAAAGTGTGCCGCATACTACCAACTATCGCATCGTGCATCAATGGGTTGGACGATGGTCGGCCGTCTCAATTCAAAGGACTGAAGGATGTCCAGCAATATGCCGAGTTTCTCGTCCGAGGCGATCTCGATGACACCAAGACGAGCCTACTTGAGCTACAGGAGGTGCAAATACCGCTTTCAGAGGAGAGTAGGGCGCAGTGGCAGCACGATTTAGGATTGACAATGGAAGAACTATGCACCTGTTGCCGGACGCATTTGGATGTGTTACTCAGTCAGCAAAGACAATCAGTCGCCGAGTTGCTTGAGATCGAGCGGACTTCTTGGCAGAAGGCCATCAACTCGCTCGTTCAGATTGTGGATGAGGAATTAGCTGGTGGACTAAGCATCGCCTTCGCCCTCGAATCGCAACGAGACTCGGAGGTAGAGATTTCCAAGGTCATACCAAGTATGCCCCAACATGAGAATCGCGGGAATGCGATTAAACGCGAATTCTTGTTGGCGAACGAGAGGGAACTAACGCATACACTGAGCCTCAAAAAACAACTTCAGCAGAAACCATATCTACCTATTCCCGCCAGAGGTATTCAGCCATACAGTAGACCCAAGGAAACAAGCTCCACACACTCTTCGGAGAAGGAGAATAGTTACCGAAAACCCAACCAAGGGAGGGAGCAGACCTCAGATTGGGCAGGAAGTGCTTTCTCAAAACCTACGTGGGGAAGCAAAAGCAACCAGAGCAACACACGCATGGCAACACCAGTAACCAAGTTTCAGCAACGAATATTTCAACGGCAAAACAAGTCTGCTCTGAGCCAGGAAATCGTCCATCAGGTCCCACGAGAACGACCTACAAAGTCCATGCTAGGAATAGACCAGTACTCGTTTGCACTCGAGAGGTGGGTGAACGATTCTGATCATCTGGAGATGTTGCTCAATACTGGGGAGCAAAACGGAAAGGACGACGCTGAGGTTTTAATTGCCGTTCCTGAAGATTATGCTTCTGCTATGGGAAGGTTTCCAAAGATTTTGATGAAGTCTATGGCGGATTGGGATGATGCCTACAACTCGACAACGAAGATGATGAGTGCTTTGGGAAAGGTTCAAATTGCCACATGAGAGGCTCAGATCTTACCTCGCAACAGTGGAGATGCAAATTTAGGGGTCCCAGCGAAGTTGAAAAGTGGTCAAAATACCTAACGGGTAACACAGATAGAATTTAGGATTGATCATTCCGTCGTTTTCTTGCCTTTATCTCTGTATCGTCGTCCTTTGTTTCAATCATGACAGATTGATCGTGATACTGTGAAGGCTCTTCATCTTGCCCTGCTCCGACAGTCCAGGTGTTAATGACCTCCTTCACCTCTTTTACCGCTTTCTCCTTGCCCTTTGCCTCCCCTACTCTCCTGATGTACCCAGAATATACTACAACCTCGGCAACGCCAACCAGGATGCTGCCACTCATGCTCAATGCTAGCCTCGCTGGTGTGCTCCACCATCTGGCCGCGATCCAAATCGCTGCAGCGCAAGCGACAATGCTGAGTAGAACATTCAGAATCAAGGCCATCTGCTTGTCTACATCTGCGAACGTCAGTCCGTCGTCGTCTGGATCGGAAGATTTAATGTTCTGTTGATCAGAGAACACGCGAGCCGCAGATGAAGCTGGAAAGCGCTGGTTAAAAGTCTCCATTGGCGGAGGTGGATTGGTCATTCGGTCGTACGAACGGGCTTCTTCGTCTCGGCGTAGACGTGCCATCAGGGCTTTGTATTCAGAGGTCTTGCAAAATGAATTAGCAACTGAAAGCACTTACTCGGTGAGTGGCATCAAACTTACAGGCTCAGGTTTGAGGGGAGGTGGAGCAATATAGACTTTTGCGCCCTTGAGTAGAGTCTCGAGGCTGTGAGGTTGTTGGCCTATTGTCTTCATACGTTTCGCGATATCCAGAATTTGTCCATGAGATATTGGATTGCCAATCTTTGCATTGGTCAGAATTGGTTCTGAGGGCTCCTTCTCCCCTTGGAGGCTCTGCGATGTAGCCAAAGTCTTTTGCTTTTCTGTACTGTTGACTGTTGATTCTGAAGCCTCATAAGTATTTTCAGCCTCGTTGTCGTTCTCCTTACCGCCAATAGATGCAGCCGGTGCGTCTCTCGCATCCTCGAGTTCTCTCAATGCCTCCACTACGGCAGAGGTCATGGTGAGGAGCACCATCTTATTGTAGTTTGTTCTCTTGTACCAGAAGTTGTTTGATGACGCTTTCCAGGTAACAACTTTTGGAGCTGGTCGGCTGCACTTGCTGTTTTGGTCGGATCCGGTGGCCGACAATCGACTACTGGAGCCGACAAAATATTACTCGGAAGTCTACGGCATCAATAGTTTGCGCAACCACAGTCTCTCTTTCAGCACCAAAACTCCAGGAATCTTTCGGTATCAAGTGGCAGTGGGCTCTTCATGTTCTAGGGATTGCACCAGGGACAAGTTTCCAGTTTGAGTGGGAGGACTTTGGGAGATGAAAATTCGATCGAGTAGAGCTTCACTGCTCTCAGCCAGCTTCCCAATTGCGAGAAATCGATTGGCAACATGTTCTAGCTGTCAATTGACCGGCCGACTATCTGCGGGCCGATTTCCAACTTCGATATACCACCATCCAACGCGGAGGAGGCAGTCGACTTGGGCACAAGCTGTATCGGTAGCCTCGAACGCCTTCTCGAATGCGACCTCGCGCGCTGCAGGACCTGGAAATGTCAGCATAGATCCTCTGCGGATGGTGGCTAAGGAGATGAAGTTTTTGACGGGGAATATCAGGCAGCTTCTTGGTTCGGGACATCCATCTCTCGACACAGTTGCGAAGTATTATACACAGGCGGAAGGAAAGCATGTCAGGCCGCTTATTGTGCTCCTCATGTCGAGAGCTACCGCCTTAACACCGAAGTCTCCTCGATACACTGGACGGCAAGGAAACCCCGATATCGACAATCCTATATCTCCAATGTCAATTCTTTCGGACGTCAATCCTTCTTCTCCTTCGACCAACCCCATTACGCATTCGCAGACCACATATGCAGCTGGAGATAGCGATATTCTGCCTTCTCAGCGAAGACTTGCTGAGATTACAGAATTGATCCATACTGCTTCTCTTCTGCATGACGATGTGATTGATCATTCCGTTTCGCGGCGCGGCAATCCTTCAGCAAATCTCGAGTTTGGCAACAAAATGGCCGTCCTAGCAGGTGATTTCTTGTTGGGACGAGCATCAGTTGCTCTCGCCAGGTTGCGAGATCCAGAGGTGACAGAGCTTCTTGCCACAGTCATTGCTAACCTGGTCGAGGGAGAATTCATGCAATTGAAAAACACTGCCAGGGATGAAAAGAATCCTGTTTGGACCGAAGATACCATCACTTATTATCTGCAAAAGACATATCTGAAGTCTGCAAGTTTGATCTCAAAGTCTTGCCGAGCGGCGGCTTTACTTGGAAGTGCAGATCTAGCCACAGTGGATGCAGCATATTCATACGGGAAGAATTTGGGCTTGGCCTTTCAGTTAGTGGACGATATGTTGGATTACACGATCAGTGAAAAAGAACTAGGGAAGCCAGCTGGAGCCGATTTGGAATTGGGACTGGCCACTGCTCCTTTACTTTTTGCATGGAAGAACAACAAGGAGTTAGGAGCCTTAGTAGGCAGGAAATTTGGACAGGAAGGCGATGTCGCAAGAGTTAGTCAGATGCCCCCATTTGATAGTGCAAACACTGACAAAATTTAGGCCCGCGAGTTGGTTTTGCAAAGTGACGGTCTGGATCAAACCAGAGCGCTCGCGGAAGAGTACGCAAATCGCGCTATCGCAGCAATCGGTGCGTTTCCAAACAGTGAAGCCAGGGATGGCTTGGAGGAGATGGCTATCAAGACGTTGAAGCGAAGGAATTGATTGAGAAGCTCCGCTCATAATTGTACAACCTCCACTTATGTCGGCACATCAGTGTCACTTGTATAACGAATTGCATATTCTCTGGGCGGACGGTACACTATAGAGGCTTGGGCAAAGGCTAGGTGCCCTAAAATAGAAGTTTTATCTCTTGTAAACAATCAATGTACTTGTGCGATTTGGCCACTTCAATCTTGTATGCATTTCTTCAAGTATGCTCTACTTATTGCGATGTATTCAATTGAGAATATCGTGAGGCGGAATAGATGTATATTTGCACAGCAAGCGGCTCTCCTGAATCGTATAGACCAATAACCAAATTTGCAAGCAGTCATCACTCCAAGTCTTAGTGTTTCGGCCTCGGCAGGGCACGACGATTGTGGGATCACGTGCTCTCGGATGCTCCCGCGATTTTCGTAGACTTGCCCAGCCACTTTCGGACGCGTCCCTCGACGCGTCGGTGTAGATAATTTGCTCTTGTTACCATGATATACCATTAATGACTATGGTTGCTACCGAAGGCAAGTTGAAGTACCTTACCCTGTTAGCTATTCTATTTTTGAGCGTTGTTAATGACTGGCTAGATCAACGAATATGAAAACATACTCAAGACGCGTAAACAGTAACTCAGACGGCCCTTCAAACAAGCGGAAGCGTGATGAAGAGCCTGATGATGTTGAGCTACCTTCTGAGAAACCAAAGGCTGTTCGTCGGTCAATCCAAGATTATTTCAAACCCAAAGAAACAAGTCCGCAAAGCCCTTCGAGCTCAATAAGTTTGAAGCGAAATTCTTCGGATCCAATGGAACCAGCATCAACGCCTCCCTCGTCACCACCATCGAAACCTTTAGATGCTGTCCACAGACTTAAAAGACGACCGAAGCGGCGACTCTCGGCGCGTCCTAATGTTCCGAAACTTCTTCAAATGTCGACATCTTCTTCTAACGGCGAAAGTGAAGAGCAAATCTCGAGAGGCACTCTGGAGAAGCCCCCAAGTCACCGCCAGCCTTTGAAGCTCTCAACTGCCAATTTCCAGCAAGTGCAGCTTGATTTGGGCGTGTCAGCTATGAAGAAATGCAAGGCTTGCGGTATGGAGTACAACTCGACCATCTCAGAGGACCGAAAGCTTCATGCCGATTTCCATAGGAAAAAATTGAACGTCGCACAGCCAATCCGAATGCCATCAGGTGAAATGTCCAAAAGCACCCAAATCAATGGGGAAGCACACGAAATACGCATACTGGACCGCCGCGGCCCCCTCCAGTCTCGAGTGCATTTTGAGCAAGCACTGGAAGCGATGTATGCAGATCTTTCAGGCGACGAAATCAGCAGTGAAGACTTGTGGTCAGAAATCACTAATCCAATTAAGTCTTCCGCTGTCTCCGTTGCCAGTAAAGTTTCTCGCTTCACGATTTTCATGCTCCTCATCGATCGTATACCTGCTGCCATTTTGATCGTAGAGCGGATCAGCAATGGTGGCGGTTACCTGGACGATTTTGGCTCGTCTCAGACCAACCCTGGTACATCAATGGGTGCTAATTTTAAGGCTTATGGCAAGCCTGATGTTGTTAAAACAGCTCTGATGTCAGTTGAACGCATTTGGGTAGATGAAGAGCGACGGAGGAAGGGCTTGGCGACTACTCTGATCGACCATGCACGGAAAGTTCTTATTCCTGGGCTGGAAATACGACGGAATCAAGTGGCATTTTCGTGGCCAACCACTTTTGGGAGGGCTTTGGCAACACAATATTCAAATGGGCAGCATGGCGAGGCGATTCCATTCCTCGTCAATCTTGCGGACTGTCCTGATGTTTGAGAGTGTGACGACCAATGCGTATGGTTAAGATATATTTGCTACTACTAGGCGTTGGATGGGAATACCCGGGTAACAATAGGATTGCACAAACGGCGTAATAAATCTGGGAAATTGCATAGCTTTAGAAGGAGTCTTGATGTTGACAAGTAGACAGGACACATGGACCAATAACAATTAAAATCCAATACCGCAATGAGAATCCAATTAGATCTTAAGGCAGTTATAGCCAGATGTGCCTTTCGAAGGAATTGTGAGGCTGAGCCAAGGTGAGTGGAATATGAGATGAACCATTTTATGTGCCAAGGACAACTTCGAGCGGGCAGAACTTATTTGTTAGCTCGCGAAAACATGAGAACACTTTGTCATTTCGACTCTTATATATACTCCCGCGCTGCTGAAGAACACTGGCGCAAGTAAACTTTCCGCCCCTGGGGCGTTCAGTAAATGCCCGTTAGTGACGCGTTTCCCCACAGGCTCTAAAATAAGCTTCAAGGCCTCACCCGCACACGGACCAAGATAAGGCAGAAGCAACGAACTGCCAACACCGATGCATCCGGAATTACGACGACGACGAACACGAGCGCGAGAGCACCATCAATGATACCTGTATAACAATCACGTCTGGGTCGTGTCACTGGATGTCTCAACAACCTCACAATGTCCGCCGACTTCTCCTCGTCGAACCCCTTCCGCAGGAGAGGAGATCCGTTGAGCGCGAGCGCCAACACCCCTCCTCTGAACCCCTCTCTGGTCAATCACATCGCCTATCAAGAGGCAGATCACCAGCGAGGGTCCACGGGCCCCGATGACCTCGACGTAGACGCGCCGCCAAAGAAGATCACGAAGAAAGTGCGAGTACAGTCGCCGCCGCCGCCCTCACCATCCGTACCGGACTCGGCATCTACTGTTGGGGATGAGAACTATTCGGTCTTTGCACGACATCTCACGCCACCTCTATCCCGCGATGACGACCCTTTCGAGGGCGTCACTTCAGACATATCTGAAGATGAAGCTACTGGTAGACCTGGCAGAGCTCCACCGAACCCGTTTTCAAAGACGTTGGAGACAATGGAACATCCTGAGCGAGAGCGACCTGTGGTTCCTCCGCACAATCCCGTCAGTCCAGGCCGAGCATCGATGGATGTGGATGCATTCAAGAGGTTATTAATGACTGGCAATTCTGGGTTGGTTACACCTACACCTATTGTACAGTCGGGGCCACAGACGCAAGGGATACAATATTTGGCAGATGGGAGCACAGATACATCCTCTGTTTCTCGGCAATCTATATTTGAGACCATACAGGAACCACATCCCGAATCGCCGCGTACATCACACGAGATATCAGAACCTGATGAGGATCGAAGGAGATTCAGTGCAGAGATTACATCCACTTCAACAGGGAGGAAACCTCCTCCCCCACCTAGCTCGAGGCATGGCAAAATGATAAGGGTGGAACTGAGGGACGAACCTTCGTCTGGTGTGGCATCAACGCCTATAATGCAACCACTACCCAGTCTCGATTTACCCTTGTCTACCAATAGTCGTTCTGCCTCTTATACCGAACTCAATATCTCCCTAACAGATCTCAATAAGCCTCTGCCGCCGCCTCCAAATCGGACAAGCCATGATTCTGAACGTGAGTCTGTCTTCGACAAAGAGTCACTTGGTAAGACCCCCGAACCTCCATCCCCCTCATCGTCCATAAGGCGAAAGACACCACCAGCACCTCCGCTATCTAGACGGCATAGCCAAATGGTATCAGAATCGAAACTCAACCGGAGTGGTTCGGGAAGGCTGTCTCCTAAGGCGGAAGAAGATATATCCAATATGACGACGGTGGAGAGCACAAGACCAAGAAGTGATAGCAATCGATTGCCCCCACCGCCTCCATCCCGACGGCCTGGATCGATAAGGACATCGTCACAAACAAACACGCCCTTGAGCTCTCCTTCTGCGGTCTCCTTGCCAGCGCCAGCACCACCACCAACCCGAGGATCCTCCACTAGAAGGCCACCGTCAGTACATAGCGTGGATATGTCATCGTCTAGTATCAACAAAAGATCGTCCTTCATGCCACCCCCTCCACCTCCACCGCATCGTCATGGAAGGCCGAGTATAGATGCCCAATCGCCCAACACATCCAGAAGAACTAGCGGTGAACAGTCCCGTCGGAGTGTAGATAGTGCACGGCGTGGTTCTGCGGCCTCCTCAGTCCTGCAGGAAGAAGAAGCTTGCAGAAACGTTGAAAATGAGGCTGCAGGAAACGGGGCTGCACAGCGCCATGATATCTTGGCAGACTTGACCAAGTTGCAACGCGATATCGACGCGCTGCGTGTGCAGAGTGAAAAAGAGAGGATCACATGATAATTAAGTCATGCAATGAACATAATCACCAATGTATTTAGGACACGATAGTGATCCGAAAAGATGCACACTTGAACACCCCTCGCATTCCTGCCCGTACCATGCCTACCCTGGGTCAAAAGTGGCCGTCACTTACCTTTTCTACCCCGCTCTCACCGCTTCTCTACGGCTCAGTGTCATCCATCTCATACTGTTTGCACGCTGCTCGGGAGAGCACGCACCGGTTTCAATCGAGATCAAGTGATCATGATCTGCCAGTAGTGCGTAAGAAACACTTGGGCTGACAAGGTGCAGCTGGGCATTTCCCAGCTCGTTGCGAACTGACGGCAATCGATACGGCAGCGGGAGCCCGAGCACGGCACCGTGTTGGTGGGAAGAACTGAAGATGCAAGATTGATGCTTGCGGTCTGGGATGCTGAGTTCAATTTCGAAACTAGAGAAAGTGGACTACAAGATCTTGCGAAGCACATGGGCCCCAGTTTTTGAGACAAGGCATGGAGCAAGCAAGAATAGAGTTTCGATCTGTATTATTGGTGTAGTCGAGACACACAAGACAAGGCAAGAGCCAGCTTTCATTGCCACCGCACAGCACATCTGGTGCGGTACGGGTGTTTCTCGGCTCTAAGCAATAGGAGCTGAATGATTCTGTCTCGTGTCTGATCAAAAGAGGGCTTGGTATTCGGCTGGTCTGGATGCACATACTTGAAAATATAGCACGACTACTCGGCGCATGAGAAGCCATGAGGACAATTCAGTCCATAATGGGTGTAGGTTCTCGAGATTCCTAGAAATCATCACACCGACCCAGCGACGGTGACCCTACAGCTTCTGCAAGCTCAACGGTCTCATCGACTAGCACTCGACTAACACTCGACTAGCAGATACCGAGTAGGTAGCAAGCACGAAATGTTGATGTTGTGAGGACGAACTACTGGTCATAAACTGCAGATCTTAGATCAACGAGTTAGAGAACTGACTCGTGGCTATCATCGCAACCGATGGGACGATGGAGGCTAGGGAATCTAGTCATATTCTGCCAGATGCTGCAGCCTCTGCACAGCGTGTCTCACTCTGCAAACTGCGGAGAATACTGTGACGCCACTTTCAATAGATCAGCACCCTGAGGTCAGAGTTCTGGCGCGTTGAATCGGGTAAAGATCAAGCAAAGGAGTTGCTTCTTCCGCTTGCTGCCGAGAGGGGTGTCCAACCATAACTTGCTCTAGTACTTGCAACAGACAAGCACCTTTTGCTGGCTCAGGAACGCTGTTGAGAGCTGTGCGTACGTAAAACGTAAACGAGGTTGGCTTTGGGCTTTCCCTCGCGGAGAATTCCTAGCTTCTTCAGTTTATCCACATGCAAGCAACACTTCCTGCTCGACATCGATTTTCCCGCGATTGGAACCCTGATGCTGGGTCTTCTGCACTCCGCTGTCTGCAGTCCTCCGTGGCTCGACCGATCTCGCACTCTCTCCACAATCCGCGTTTGGAGGTAGCTGCAGCGCACGCCATGTCGTCGTTTCTCCTTTTTCCTTCCAAGACCTTCCTTTCTGGAGGGGGAGAGGTGTAATTGGGTTGGGCGGATATGGGGAGATCCTCCCGGGATCTGCACGCGGGCTGATCTTGACTGCCCCTCTCCTTGCAGGGACTTCTTCGGCTTTGGGGAGAGCTTGTGGCTTGAAACCAGGCGGGAGGAATAGATTTGGCTTTGCAGATTTTGGAAGAGGCTGCAGAATTAGTGACCAGTAGTGCAAGCCAGACTCGGAAGTGGGGTCGTGATTCATGGGCGCAAGAGAGAAGTGGATGACCATGAGGTCTCAAGCGAGACGAGAGAGGAGGTTTGCTTTTTTCAAACCTATCTCCGCATATTGGAGCAAGCATTGACCAGCTGGGTGCAAGACATTGCAACTTGAGATTCTGCACGAAAGTGGAGGCTCCAAAGTGATGGTGTGAACTGAGCCGTTCGACGAGGCTGAGTGGACAGAGGAGGCTTCGGTGACGAAGCCCTTGTACTACCAGTCACCATTGATTCTCATAGGATGAGAGTTTCTGAAACATATCGTTGCATTCTCAGCCTGCTTCTCATTTCCTAGCATGTGCATCCTTCGGTTCGGGCCTTGCGAGCTCTAGACAGCGCGCGGACTTTGTATAGCGCCGTCTGAAGCTGAAAGTTAGAGCACAGCGCTCCCAAGCATCGACAAAGGATTTCGTTAGTCGTTAGTCCTCTTTGGCACTTGACTATGAGAGGACGAGGCCGGGGTACAGGTGTCCCAATCTGTTCCCGTTCATCCGACGCTCACGTTGTCTTCCGAAGCAAGCTCCCATGCTGACACGCTGCCAACGACACGATATGTTACTTACTGTAGATTCACGAGCGAATCTCGAGTGGAATGCTGCTCGTCTCCCAGCCGCTGCCTGTCGCTTTCGAGTGCCGACCCCCACGGCCATTCTTCAGGAGTGGAACGAGCTCGGGATACCAAATGGGGCATCATCTCGGTGAACGACTCCCGAGTCGGACTGAGCTCCGAGTCTGGAGCCAGATGCTGGTGTGGTTATTGGAGGAAATTGATGCATGCATGAGCAAAGGATGCCACGGCTGGGAGGTTTGTCTTCGGGACAACTCAACCACCGGAAATTCTCTGGTTATTCGGGTTGAATACGCACGGCCCTGACGCCACAGAAGGTGTAAAAGGAAACTACTGTGCAGTGCAGCAGCTTGTGGGCAGCGGAAAGAGCTAGACGAGATGACGAGAGGGCGATCTTCAGGCAAAAGGACGGATGGAGGCAGGTCGACACGGGTTGGGACGACTGCGACTGCGACTATGGACTCTCTATGTGTAGTAGCACTGGATGCTCTCGACGTTGGCATGTCGTGTCGCCGTGGCAGAGGAGCGGCCGTGGGGGAAGACATGGGGAAAGCAGCACAGGGCATCGAGAAGCAAACGGCCAGCCAGAATGTCGCTGCTCTGGTCGTGCGCGTTCTGACTACCCCAAGCCTCGATCCGAGCCCCAGGTTGGATTCTTTGCTGTCCAGTGCTGTCCGCTCTGGCGCTCCTCTTCGTCATCACAACCTCCTACCCCACTAATCTAATTCTGGATATCGATGGACTGCGACCTGTCTCTCGATGTCGTTTCTGGCTTTCTTGGTCCGACTTCAGAAACGCGAGCAGCTCTCGTCTCGGGAGCCCCCGGGACATCGTTCTGCAAAAGCCCTGGGACAAGCGTGTGTTCAATTGGACAACACGAATCATGTCGCGGGCATGTGCCAGAGTGGACTCCTGCAAGACATGGACCGTCTCCTCATGCTAAGAACAAGGGACCAATTGTGCTATGCGAATGCTTCCAGACATTCGGATCGTTGGCGACGGCCTGGGTTTGAGGACAACTCACCCCCTGACTGGATGGCTCTGGACTTCGCTTGGGGCTGACGCGATTCAGGATGATGCCCTGGCGTCACGTTAACGCTGGATGATAAGACCATACCATTCCATACCATACCTTGAGAAGTGCCTCCAATGCAAGAGACGATTTGCGACTTCACAATCTTCACACACCCATCGGCCTGAAAACTGTTGGGAACTCCCCCTCCAGCCTTCCAGGACCCTCAGGAGAACCTTTATGTCCCGAATTCCAATGGGGAAGGCTTGCGAAGAAAGCCCGCTAATGGACGGAGTTGAAGATCACTCGAATTAGAGATCGCTCGAAATTATGGATCTCATGGACTGTGCGGTGGCGGCGTCTGTCGGCTTTCGAGGCATGGCCGTTGACGGGCAAGCATGTCACAGGTCGCCGCTTCCTGCTTTTCGCCATTCTCCATAGGACCACGACGGCTGGAGTCACTCTGCGGTGCATGCGTTCGGATAGAAACATACTGAAACCTTTGCGGATGCATATTGGCTTGCAGAGGAACGGCAGGTCAACCTCGACTCGAGATCCCGAACCCAAACTCCACGGAGCCACAGAGCGGACTGGTCAGACCTCGTCTTTAATTTTTTCTATGCAGCTTTCTTGGGCGCTGCAGATTTCAGAGACAGGACCAACAGCAACTTCCCCACAATGCTGTCATAATTGTGGGAAGATGCCATGGCACGTACCGAATGGCGGTGGCGTCGTGTGATTGGAGAAAAGGCAGAGACACGGTGCGAAGGGGGCATTCAAGAACATCCGATTGCATGCAGTTCCGAGAGGGGTACTGTACAAATACGAACGCCATGTCTTGTTCCCCATGGAATCCAATGTCCACAAAAATACCGGACGCGATCTGTTGAAGATTCCCCTGACATGAAGACAATCTCTGGAAAGTTTCCAGCTTCACGGGCTCGTACAGTCGACAGGCTCTCTACAAAATGTGCATTGCCGTTTGAGCGAAGGCCCCCTCGGCCCCGTTCTACTTGTACAAGAGGTAATGTACTTGGTACAAAGTGGAGAGTTCTTTGCAACGAATTGCATTGCGTTGATGCTGGTTGTGCGTGCCCACTTCACCAGCTCCAAGCTTCTCGGGTGATCGCCGACATGGCCAGCTTCGTCTTTCGTACCCTCTTGAGGGTCTTTGCCGTCCATATACTGATTCAGGACCCACAATCTACCCGGAGCCACTGGCTGTCTAATTTCCAGGCGTGCGAACACTGCTAACGGCTGCTTGCCTGCATTCTGGTCAAGGGGAGCATGTCTGCGATCGCAGCAAGTAAGACTGCACCGCTCACATCAGAGCTGGCAATGGCAAGGTACCAGGCGTCAAGTTACTTTCTCCTCTCACATCACGGCGTCCTGATTGCGCCGACTGGATTATCATTGCCATGGTGCAACAGTTTTACCCCGTGCCCAAGATGCTCCAAGAGATGCATGTGCGGCCTCTTTGGGGATCGTTAGCGGACGCCCGCCAGCAATCGTTCGAATAAAGTGATTCGTGGAACGGCAAGTTGCATGGTTGAGGCCTTGGAGTGGTCCTTGCGATGGGAGGCAATTGCTGGTGTCATTGAGAAGCACCAACTTGAGACCATTCTAAATTTCTCGGGCTGTTTCTCTCTTTGCGGGGCTGAAAAGCAACTGTGCGTGTCGCACCGCGTACGGTTCTGATCGGCACGCGTTCTGAGTTGTGAGGCTGGAGATCGCACGGTTAGAAGCATCTCGCGCTCTTCGATCGCTCTTCGACTGTGGAGTGGTGGACAGACTGGTGGATTCGTGCCGTCAGCTCCGTCGAGATGGTGCCCGCAACCAGACCAGATCGAAACTCGTCGATGAGGGAGCATCCTAGTCACAGCAACGCTACGCTTCGCTCCGCTGCCTCGCTGCAAGAAAGACTTAGGGTCGGGCGACGTGCTTTGGGGGGCAACCCTGTTTTCGTCAGACCCAAACTCTGTTTGTGCGTCAGAAGCACTAGGCTCTCTTCACTCTGGAGCTCAAGCCACGACTCAGGGACAACACAAACTATCAAGACGTACAGGAGTAGTGTAGTATAGTGTAGTGTGGTTGCGGAGGCACCTCACACCTCTTCCCTTGCACCTCACACCTCACACCTCACACCTCACCAGTCGCTGCCGCGAGGGAGGACGCTGCATGACAGGCTGCCCCTGAACAGGACAGCTGCATCTCGGTGTGAATATGAAATGCGAGACCTGTTGCCCATGCCCAGTTCCCACTCTCCTCCTCTCGTCTCTTACGCCCTGTCCATGTCCATGTCCTCCCCCTCATCATCCTCCTCCTCCTCCTCCTTCTCCCTCCTCCCTGCCCCCTTCCCACCCCCCCAGCTCAAGCTCACGCCGGCCACTGCACCGCACCGCACCCGCACAGCACAAGCCAGCGCTGCTCCATATTCGATTAACCTAGAAGAGGGACTCTCCCGTGTGTTACAAGGTCTCGGTGCACGTCCTCACTCAACCCACCCCTCCCCTGTTGCACAATCCTGGGCTGGCCAGTGCAAGGTTGCAAGCGAGGTGAACCCCCGAAATCGAGTCGAATGCTCCGCCATTTCAGAAGCGGGCCGTATTACTATCGTCAACGTCGCCTTCGACACCTCTTCTCCTCTCCTGCCACGAGTCTTGCTCGCTCCCCTCTTCACTTCTCTTCAAGACGCTGTTGACAGATGTGGTTGTTAGTTACTGGGTGCACTCGACTCATCTACTAGGAGCTGGGCCCAAGGATGGAAATCAGCACGTTGCCGCTGGTAATAGACACCTCACAAATTCGATTCGTCGGCGCTGCGGACGACGGCGTCGAGGAGATTATTCGCAGTCCAGAGCACTTTCGACGAACTTTATCGTCCTTCGCTGCTCAATCTCGCTCTATGCGCGCCCCTATCAGACGTCGACTCCACATTGACGACTGCAGTGGCACTACTTATGAGATGTATGAGCTATCGACCACCATGGGATCTAGGACAAGTATGGATGGATCGGAAGCATCAAACTCGTCGGCATTAACCATGGCAACTTCGGCGGGCTCCTCAGGCACAGATCCGTGGAGCTCAACGGGCTTTGTAGAGGAGGAGGAAGAAAACCCGGCAGATTTCAATTGGGAGGAAGAGGAGGATGGCATGTTGGTAGCTCCCAAGCTCGAACCTGTAGATGATGTGGATATGGCGGACTTCTCGCCCGTTGCAGAAATTGCGGATCCAAGTGAGAGTGCACCACCAGATACACCATCAGCCTCAGCGACCCCTCAGAAACGACCTCGCGGCCGACCTAGGAAACATCCAAAGCCAACACCGGAGTCCTTGACCAAAGTTGCCAAGGGCAGATCGAAAACAGGCTGCATAACTTGCCGCAAGAGGAAAAAGAAGTGTGATGAGACCAAGCCAGGCTGTACGTTGAATGTAGTAGACCCCTCCTCTCCACCATGCTGACGAATCTATTTCCAGGCATGAATTGCGAAAAGAACTCCGTTGTGTGCGAAGGCTACCCCGAGAAAACGACATGGAAGAGTGGAAAGGAGAAAGCTGAAGAAGGTAGGGCCATATTAAAGACAAGCCAGCATGGAGCCGAAGAGCTGATCGCATCAACAGCCCGTATACGCAGGGCAGGGAGCATTACCTTGTCGAACATTCAATTACCCATCCTCGTGCATGGTTTAGAAACAGAGGGCGATCGAATTTTCTTGCATCATTACATTTCCCGGTTGAGCATCATTTTCACGCTCGAAGGAGAGCAAGACAGCGCATTCAGGAACATTTTGCTTCCTATGGCCCAACAGCATTCGGGCTTGATGCATTCGATCCTCGCTCTGTCGAGTAAGCATCTGGACTTCAAGTCGCAATACGGCCTCCAGATTCTTCGGGATCATCCAAACATTGACGTTGAGACTCTTCAAGAACGTTCACAGTTTCACGAAGATGCAGCGTTCAAGGAGCTAGTCACACAGCAAACTGGAGCCAAGGTTGCGCCTGCGACTTATGCTCAGATGATATGTCTGGTTCTCCAAACTCTTTCAGACCCTTCACCCAATGGCCAGCATCGCTTTCATCTTCAGCACTACAAGAAGTTGATTCAAAACCACCCCCCTGAAGATGTGGAGTCCATGAAGTTTATTCATGAGTTCTTCCAATACCACATCCATGCCGATGAATTGATCTACTTCCCACAGGGTGCCGACGTCCAGTATCCAACGTTGCAAGATTGGAATCTTCCCAACAGTGTTCTCCAGCCATCGGCCGTCCGCTTGCTCGGTGTCTTCGACGGTCTCTTCTTATACATGTCAAGAATCACCAACATCAGGAACAAGATCCGACAGAACATGGAATTAGGCATTGATCCTGTCGTAGACTACAGGGCGTTCTACGCAGCCGCTGAGATTGATGCTGGAATCAGAGAATGGACTCCTGCGTGGCCCGCGGGCGATCCACGCGACTCGGCAGGCATGCTCTACCGACAGATGATGTGGATCTACCTCTGGCGCACCATGTACCCACCTCAGACGACGAACTGGAAACTGGATCCGCACATCACCACGGCGGTCGAGGACGGCATCAAGCTGCTCAAAGGGTTCGGATCCCGTGATCCAAGCCAGACGTTGATATTAGCTCCGGCATTCGTCATCGGTTGCGCGGCCTTCGAGGAGCACCAACGAGAGCCTATTCGCACCGCCATCAAGACGGTCAAGTCGTACATGGAGTACAAGAATACCGATACGGCTCTCGAGGTCCTCGAAGAGGTCTGGCGGCTGATGGACGCCAAGGATGAGCGCAGTTGGGATTGGCAAGCCATTGCACACCGGATGGGAATGGACTTCCTCGCCACATGATCTCGACGCTCTTATTAATGCCCCTTCTACTTTAATAATCAACGGCCACACACTGTACACTTGACGACCTCTCACGATACACGACGACGCAGCGGCTCCTCTCACCTCGATTGTTTTTGTTATTTATACGTTACTGGATCTCCTTGCTTGCCCTTCTTGGTCTTATATTATTGCTGCTACCTACTCTTTTGTCTTCCCTTCTTCATCTTGGGTGGGGTGTGTGTATTGTAGCCCGCAGCTCTGGGAGGCGGTCTTCTGTTTTTTATGATACCAGGTTGCGTCTGTTTGGCGTGCACACCTTGTCTTACAATGTGGCGCGCAGATAACTGAGTGGCTCGTTATCATTCTCTCTATCTATCTATCTATCTGTCCTGGGCGGTTGGCCGTATCGGTCTGAACTCCTTCCCGTGTGCGCGGGTTCGCGCACGCGTTGGTTGGGTGGTTTTATCTCTCTTTCGACGGTCTCTCCCCTCTGCGACATCTTCCTGTCACTATCACATGTGGGAGAGAGCAACCTAGTGTTTTTTATTGCCTTTTTTTTCTTATTTGCTTGTTCGATTGTTTTTTCGGGGCCAGTCACAAAACGGGTACGGGGACGGCATGGCTGGGTGGGCGCGGGCAAGGGAATTGGGATGGGTTTTTTGGGACCGGCCGGGTTGATTGGCCGGGTTTTCTTGGGCAGGGTCGGCTTCTTGCGGTTTTAGAAAGGAAAGACACCAAAGACAAAGACGGGCGGAGGGGGAAAAAGCGGAGGGTTCAAACCATTTCGCTATACATGTATGTGTGCAAACACGAATCGGACGATGGGGAGGGGGATGGGGGAGACCATATTTGCGATGCGAGACTGCGATGCGATGCTGCGATGCGATGCTATTGCTTGCCTGCGTGCGTGCGTGCTGGAATGGGGGAGTCGTACCTTTTGTGGATTATCTAGTCTTGCTTTGTTGCTGCTCTTGTCTATCCGCAATAGGGGCACATGGATGTGCTACCTTCTGCTACGCATGCTCTCTAGTTACAAATCAAAGAAGATATCTATCAACTTGCTTGTGCCCCCATCCATCGACATCCAATCCATCAGGTCTCTATCCATCCAGCCATCTGCACTGCATTCCTGGTAGGATCCTTCGTGCCCAACCCTCAACCCCCCTCCCCCTCAGCAGTCATCACCCCTCCCGGTCGTGGCTCACCGTGGCTTAAACAGCCCAACAAGCCCAGATCCCCATCCAGCAAGTCGTGACGGCACTGATCGGTAAGTAGCACATGAGCGTTACATTCCCCAATCCTAATCCTAAGCCGGGTCGGCAAGGAGGTAGGGCAGGTTGGTAGGTGGACGGTGGGCGGTGGGCAGAGCAAGAATCCGGACATCGGGTCCGCCGTTCAGCTGCTTGCTGCTTGGTCCTTGGTGGAGGAGATGGCCTCCCCTCCTCGTGGAAGCCTCATTGTTGGGCTGGCTGCCGTCCTGGCTGCGGCGTGGATGGAAAGCGTTGGAACGACGGGACGATGGATGGGATGGGACGATGCAGTGTGATTGTGCGGCGTGACCAGCCCCACTCTCGATGGCCTCGTTCAGCACCGGCCAGGATCCGTCTATCCTGTGTCTGTGTCTGCGTCTGTGTGTTTCTGCGTGTGTGGGTGAGTGTGTGTGCTTCTGTCGGAGTTTGGGGCGCTCAGGATGTGCTTGGGGGGGCCCGCCTGGGTTTTTTGCGTCGCTGCTGCTGCTGGTGCTGTTGCTGTTGCGTCGATGCATGCTCGCCACTCGTTGGCTCGCACTGCTCCGTGCGAGTTTGTGAGTTGTGATGCTCCGACGCCACTGTCACGCTCGGGGTTGCTCGAAAGCCACACCACCGCCGACCGTCAGGGTTCCCCTCGCGCAGCCAAGCTCGAGAGGGGAATTTAATAAGCTGCTTTACGAGACGGTGAGATACGATAAGGTAATTTCGTCGTCCTATTTTGGGCGGGCGAGCGTGCGGAGGGTGGGTGCATGTCTGGGTTGTGGATTGATGAACGGACAGGGAGGACAGTGTGAATCAATCAATCTATTTGACAATGATATCGCTTTGGGGCGTGCAAATGTTGGAACACGGCTTGCCGAGAGACTTGGCGATTCGGACAATGCCCAACCCCCTCATCGATTGAATGACCTGGGCTCTGGCGTGGAGGCTGAGTGAATGAGACCAGAGTCACACTGTACTGCTACTTCACCTCCAAAATAAAGTATATCCTCAAATTACCGTCCATCCTCTGTGCACGCCCCTATGGCACCGTGAGCAGCACCAAAACCGTCCTCAGGTGATGGCGACAACATCAAGTAAGGTTCCCTGGAAAGGTAGGTACGTACGTCTTGGCCGCGCAGCCAAGCAATGCCAATGGATAACGTGAGAGATAGTGGCCTGTTTGTGAGACGCCCTTAAGCTTAAATATTGCTCTTGCTGTCGCTCGTGCTGAGATATCACTAAATGCTGCCGGCACAGTATGAGCTTATCGTAAACGCATCTTGAATGGACATTCCTGAATAGGAATTTACCGGATTTATATCCCACGACACCAGACAACGCCCCGAAGTGCCATTATTGGCATTTTCGAGGACGACTGTCAAGATGGCTTCCACCCCGGCGATAACCATGAACCTCAACTCAGGAAACTGCACACTGTCCACCTGTCCCCTCACGTACGCCTACCTCACTTACGACCCTAACCTAGCAGCGAATGCACTCTTCCTCGCCATCTTCTCGCTGCTTGTGCCTCTCCAAATATACCTCTTCATTCGCCTCCGCACTACTGGCGTTAGCATCTCCATCCTCATTGCACTCGTCTTCGAGATTATCGGGTATACAGGACGCGTCTTGATGCACTTAAATCCTTTCAAGAAGACAAATTTCCTCATGTACATGATTCCCTTGACAATTGGACCTGTCTTCCTCGCTGCGGCCGTGTATCTATGTTTAGCCAGGATTGTGGTGGTATATGCTTCTCATAGAACTAAGGGATTTAGTCTGGTAGAGCCGCGGACGTATACAGTGCTGTTCATGTGTTGCGATTTTGTGAGCTTGGTGCTGCAGGCCACAGGAGGCGGAATTGCTGCCGTAGCGGAAGAGGATACGAAAGTGAGTACCCTTCTGATTGGGAGCAAATAGCGGTGTATCACAGGTTGGGATCCGCGGTGCTGATGCGTATAGATCAAAACCGGATCAGATATCATGGTCGGTGGGTTGGCAGTACAAGTTGCAAGCTTGCTGCTCTTCATGGCACTGTCACTTGAGTTTGGATATCGATGCTGGACGCACCAGGATCAGTTGAATCCCAAGCATGCCCGATTATACAGCTCGACTAGGTTCAAATTGTTCCTTGCTTGTGTGTGCCCCATTGAAGGATTCTTGAAGCGAAGTTACTAACATGAATAGCGCTGGCATTGGCGACCATATGTATTTTTGTCAGATCCGTCTTCCGAGTCGCTGAGCTGTCATCGGGCTTCAGTGGCAAACTAGCCAACGACGAGGTTACGTATATGATTCTGGAGGTAAATTCTGACGTGTTTCCTACTGCTTCCAAAAGGGATCGAGTTACCCTAGAAGGCTTTCTGAGTTGCATACCTTGATGATTATCTTACTAACACCAACAGGGAGCGATGACCATCATCGCATCTATCGCTTTGACCATAATGCACCCTGGTATTGGATTCGGTACCAAACAGGCATGGGAGGAAGGAGATTGGCATTTCCGCGCACGCCAAGAGAAGCATTTCGAGAAAGGGGGATTCCCCTTGACAAGAGAGCAGATTTAGGTAGCAGTAGGAATGAAGCTAAGACAAACGTAACAAGAGGCTTTGTACCATCCCTGTCATATTATGAGGGATACGGTAGCGTAAATAAAGCATACCTTTGCAATCATTGGTAAGATCATGAAAGACTGTGGTCGGCAACCCCAAGAAGAGTGCAGTAGAAGTTTAGGGGTATGCCAAAGAATCACACAATATATCGAGTTGACTTCCTCGTGCATATCGGATTTCCATACTGATGGAACATTAGCCCAGAAAGTTGGAAAACATGGCGTCAGGCTTCCCCACACCTCCAATTACCTTGACATCCACCCCTGAGCCTCGTGGTACTTCCTGGGGTCGCGCCCCGACACGGGGTATTTTTCTGGTACCGTATTCTTGCCTTATCAAAGGAGGTCGCCGAGCGCATCGTCCAGCTGCCGGTATGCAGTGTAACCCGAGGTTGTGATCAGTCGCCCGATCCACCACTCTTCCGAGTTGCCTTCGGATTACCAGCACCCAAGTATGGGGCTCGGATCGGTCACATTGTTGTGGGCGGAGACTCTCGAGGTTCCGCTATAGATCACCGATTCCTCTCGGCTCTGCAGGCAGTGTGGAAGCAACGTCAGGGAGGGTTGGACGGTCTGTCGGGTGGTACAGAAACTAGCGAGTTTGACCTGGATTTTCATGCGTCGCAGGCTGGATCCCAAGAGAAGAGTTGCATGTGATGGCTTACACAGAAGATTATGAGAGGATATCTGACTTTGATATGGAACATGGTTGCTTAGGCACAAAAAACCAGCTTTGGTAGGAGCCAGACCTTCTGCATCTCAAGTTGAAGCTGCAAGCGCAGTGGGGGGCAGAAGAACAACATAGACAGGAGGTGAGCTCACTTGGTCCAGCGAGAAATGCCGCGTGTAACCTGCACCCTTACGGCTTGGAGGCTATTCCCTTGCAACTTTGCCTCTTCAGCCAACCAGGTGCCCTAGCAAACGGGAATATTGGAGACTGATGCACGGGATGAGTTTGGGACTGACGACAAGCGGTGGAAGCGGTCTCCATGATGGAGGCGGGGAAGCTGGCTTAAAACGACTGGCAACCAGCTATTGCAGTTCTTCAACGCAAATGCGACCCAATGAGAAGTTCAACTGCTACTCTGAACTAGACCATCCAGATGGAACGTTGTTTTGAGTCAACGGACTTCAGTCACCGCTCCAATTTGGGACACTCAGGCAAGGTGCAACTCCCATGTCAATTTCACGATACCAGTCGGAGGAAACTCTGTATTTGACAGCACCCAACTGTGGACCCTTGGTCAACACGACAGGGTGACACTCAACCCAGCCAGAAACTTTGGGCACCCCGCAAAATATCCCGAGTGGCTTGCTCAACGGTTGCCAATTGAAACCCTCAAGGTCGGCTTCAACTGCATGCTGAGTGGTGCTCTACTGCACAAAAAGAAAAACAATTTCAGGCCTTGTTTCATCCTATCCCAAGTATTGGGTCATGATTCGACCCTTGCTCTCCTTATCCCAGTCCTCGTAGCCCGTCCTCTCAACAAGCCCTTAGGCACGAGGATTCGCCGACTCTTTGCGCAAGAGTCGGAGTGGTGTTGTGCAGGACTTAGTGGATGCTCTAAACATCACGCACCTGTCCGAAGTTGTCCCGTACATAATAAGCTGGTTCTTAACATGGCCAATATGCACATGTCAATATGCATTGCACTTGTCTCTTGCGCACCATGCACGTAGGGGGAGGTCGAGAAAAGTACGTCAAAAGTGAGACCCTTATGCACCACCAGATTCCGCGAAGGAGGCGATCGCATATGCACAAACCTGCGTCATGCGACGAGTTGTAAAGAAAGATAGAATTCTAGCCCTCCATAGAACAAACTCCAACATCAGGCTATACCTGCGTGACGGCAAGAACAGATTTGTCCTAAATTGGCGTGGGGGTCAACCCTTGGCTGCTGTCTCCGTCGTGGTCGAAACCACGGTGAATAGTTGCCTGCATTCAACGCATATTCTTCTTGAAGAGCAGATGCAACCATCGTGCCACTTTGAAAATCTTCATGTCCATCATGTTAGAGCTCGGCCGCCGTACTGATCGTGGCATTGGAGAATGCGGATTACAAGGCTGCTGATTTTGCTCACATCTGGCGCCTCCCAAATGGCGGAGAAGGGAGCTTTGACCAGAACGAGGCCTCCCTGGTCACGGCCAACATTGATGATTGCGACTTGATAAGAAAGTTGAAAGCTGATCCTTGCGGAAGTTCGTTGATCCGTCCTACAGAGGTGACGAGGACTTCGCTCTTGACGCGTAGTCATGAAGTGTTAACAGATACCGAAGCAAACTTTGGTGCCATGTCATTTGGATGTGTTTAGCTTAGGAGGATGGATCCGGTCTTGCTAGACAGACGTCGGCTTGAACCAGAAACCAACCAAGTCAGCTCGTGATGATACACAATTCATTGGCCCTCCGAGTAGTAGTCAGCCGGTTAGAACACTTAAGAGGAAACAAATTGTACAGGTGTAGAATGGTAAGGGAAAGCAATTTTTCATTGCTCTGGCCACAAAAAAGGTCTTTGGCAGATCAGCGCTCTCTAGCCGCAGGCCGCTGCAGGGGCATCGTGTTGATCTCTTTCGTATACGGTGAGGTAGTTGCCTCGCTTATGAACACGCTGTACGAGCACATGTAGAGAGACAATGTCCTGGAATTTGCTAGCTCCAGGAATCGAAAGAATTCAAAAACCGCACACAATGTATCGGAAGGTAACGGAAGCTTGTGAGAGACAAATTGAAGGCAGTGGTATGCTATCATGCAAGACATGTACCCCCACAGAGTCCAATAATTATTTCCAAGCCGGAAGGCTCGACAAAAGAGGAAATCCGAGAGCTTAACCGTTCGAAGGCTCGCTGGAATGTAATACTGACGGAGATGATATCTTCAAGCTCCACCTTTCGTGCCGCAAGACAGCATGAGCTCGTCCCAAAGCCAATTGACCAGTCGCTGGGTGCATACACGCAATGCTGGCACATTATGCATCAGTTCGCATCAACCTTGTACCAACGTACCCCCGTACCAAGGTACCAACACAAAGATAAGTAAAGCCTCCATGTGCAGGTTTTTTGTCCGCTATCCGGCATCCGAGGAGCCCTATGTCGCGTATCGTGTGGCTGTTGGCAGCAGCAGACTCGTGAAGCTTGAAAGCGGACGAGTGGCCCGAAAAGACTGTCACCTGCTTGGATGGTGTTGGCGATACTTGTGGTACGTCCGTATCCCTCACACACTGATCTTCCTTAGTGGCCCCTTGCTTCTTACTCCGCACCCATCTGTGTCTTTAGCCTCGAGCGTGAAATACACCGATCCACGGTTCGCGAGCGGGCCGCTGAAGCTCCTTCTGATTCTTGGATTGCGTAGGGTTGATAGAGTATCTCTGTCTCGGGGAATCTGTAGCCCGTCCCTCCCAGTCGCTACTCTCCGTTCTCTGTGGGCTGCGCGTTTCGTTTCTCGTTCCTCGTCTCGCAAGCGACGTCAGTGGTAAATGATGGCAAGCCACACGAGCTCTTCGGGCCATTGCGAATTTGCCCGCCTGTCATTGGACAACAACAACAAGAGGTAAACGAAGGGATGACTTTGAGTGGTTGATGTTGAGGCTGTTGCTGTTGCTGGTGGCGACGCGACTACTGGACACTCGACCTCGGGCAACCCACCTTGGCAAAACATCGCAGAATACGTCCGGAGCTTCACCCACCCGGTCAAGAAGCAAGAGACTTTCGCCCAATCTCACCGCGTGTGTATTTTCCTTTGCTTGTCGCATTTGCTTTTAATCTGCAGTTTCCATTGCTGTTGCGGTTTTGTTGCGCAACCCGAACTCTGCACGTTGTTGTGAATGATTTCCGTCCGCCAATGTCATCGTCATCCATATCTCGCCCAGCCAGAACTTTACCTCCCGCGAATCCAGCATTGCATTGACCCGCTCAGCGCGCCAGGAACTTGCCGATATGGAGAGCTTATGCTGAGATCAACAGATGATGGCCGACGAAATTGAGCTCGAGAAGGGCCAAGGCGCATCTTTTTCTCCCCAAATAGATGCGCCCGAGGACAATAACAATGACAACCTGCAGCGCCACTTGACTACCCACAGTAATCAGATCTCTCTTTCAGATGTCCAGCCAGTGGAAGTTCAAGTGCGTAATCTTTCTGTCACTGTCGACATTTCGCCCTCTGCGCTCTCTATTGAGAAATACTTTCCGCCCAAAGGAACAAAAGATGGCAGCGGCCAACCTCAAACGAAGGAGATCTTGCACTCAGTGTCAGGCTCAATGCCCCCCGGTACCCTTACTGCAATCATAGGAGGGTCTGGATCTGGAAAGACATCGATGCTGAATACAATGGCTGAGCGTATGACTAGCAACCGGCTGTCTTTTGGAGGAAGAACGACCTTCAATGGCATGCAAGGGGTGAAAAGCGTCAGGACAGCCTACGTGATGCAGCAGGACGTCCTTCTTCCGACACTTACAGTGCGAGAAACTCTACGATTTGCCGCGGATCTTCGTCTACCTCCGCCAACAACACAGCAAGAACGACGGAAGGTGGTTGAGGAAGTCATACTCGAGCTGGGTTTAAAGGAGTGTGCGGATACAAGGATTGGCAATCACCAACACAAAGGGTGCTCGGGAGGAGAAAAGAGGAGGACAAGCATTGGTGTGCAACTCTTAAGCAATCCAAGTGTACTGTTCTTGGACGAACCAACAACCGGTTTAGACTCGACAAGTGCATTTCAGCTTGTCAGGACTTTAAAGTCACTTGCGAGCAAAGGCAGGACGATCATTACAACCATACATCAACCTCGTTCGGAGATTTGGGGCATGTTTGATGGGCTGGTTATTCTTACCAGAGGTAGTCCTGTATATTCTGGCAAGGCAGACCATTGTATTCCTTGGTTTGGTAGTGTTGGAATGGAACTGCCAGCGTTTGTCAATCCAGCTGAATTCCTGATTGACGTTGCTGCGATCGACAATCGGTCTCCTGAGCTCGAAGCTGCCTCTTCTGAGAGGGTTGAGCGGCTCAAGCTGGCATGGGTTGATGAAAGCGCCAAGCTATATGGCTCCTCGGCCAAAGAAAAGGGAGCTCCGGAAAGCGTGCCAATTGCCACATTAAGCCACTCGCCTTCACTTCATTCCCCATTCATCCGCCAGACTCGAGTTCTGACTCATCGAACCTTTTTGACCACATGGCGAGACCCTATGGGCATGTCGGGATCGCTGCTCGAGGCTGTTGCAATTGGTATTCTGACGGGTTGGGTTTTCTTCGGACTTGCTAGGTCCCAATCCGGCATTCGGAGTCGAGAAGGCGCGCTATATAACGCCGCAGCGTTACAAGGATACCTCATCCTCATGTTTGAAACTTATCGCTTAAGCATTGATATTCAATTGTTTGATCGAGAAAACAACGAGAATGTGGTTGACGTTTTGCCATTTTTACTCAGTAGGAGGTTGGCAAGATTCTTCACTGAGGATTTACCTGTGCCGGTCATTTATTCGACAATATTCTACTGGATGGCAGGGTTTCGAGCAGACGCCTCAACTTTCTTCATCTTCGTATCTATTGTCTTCTTGAACCAGTGAGTCTCCAGGATTGTACTGTTTATCACCTCCCCTATTGTTTTATTGCTTGAAGTTGCTCAAAGTCCTACTGCTTCCGAGACATTCAACTTTTATCTGACGCAGCTCTGAGCCTACCTTTTTGAGTGTATGTAACAAGTTAAACTGACATTGATAAAAAGGTATATTGCGGTTACCTTTGCAGCCACTTGTATCGCTACCTCAAGATCATTCGCAGGCGCCTCCCTTATAGCCAACCTTGGATACACTGTTCAGGTAAGCTCTCCCCCTTTATCTTTCGTAGGTTCTATAATCTGGGAACTCGCGTCTCTCCTGGCCGAAGTATCTTGACATGAGGATCATTGCCCAGGCTCTGAGTTTTTGAAGGTCAAATACTAACTTGGATACGCTTAGTCCTTTGCCTGCGGCTACTTCATCCAAGCAAAGACTATTCCAGTGTATGTGCGATGGTTGAAATGGACGGTTCGTACATCTTCCTTTCATGGTTCCCGTAATAAGAGCCTTGAGTGCTCGAGATAGGTTCAGGGGATGAAAATGTCTTTGGGACTTAGCTCCTTCACGCGGCAACGTCTTGGACTCTTCTCCCCAAGCATCAGCCGAGGTTACATGCTAATACAAACCTACAGGCCTATGTATTCTACGGTTTCGGCGCGCTTTGTGCAAACGAATTTGTAGGTCAATTTTATGACTGCCCCTTGCCAGGAGGAGAGTCGAACCCTGCTTGTGCCGAGTATACAGGCGCCTTCATTATGGATGCGTTAGGACTCCCTAAGAACTGGATCGTAAGGCCAATCATTTTTTTGGTTGCCTTCGTCGTAATGTTTTACACATTGGCTTGGGTAGGATTGAAATTTATAAAAGTGGAGATGGGTATTGCCCGAGCGAGAATTTCAGACACCGATCTGTCAGCTGGGAAAGAGAAAATGACTGTCCGAAGCGCAGCTGAAGTTCGAACTGTCGATGTGGCACTGGACAGATTCGCCATTGACCTGGACAAGAGAAGCTCCTCGGGGAAGAAACTCCCGACCAAGACAATCCTTCAGCCGGTTACTACAACATTCTTGGCTGGGTCTCTAAACGTGATTATGGGACCCAGTGGAAGTGGCAAGACCTGTAAGTATTCTTTTTTTTGCACATCATAATCTCAACTATACGAGGATTAGTTCAATCTGATCTCCCGGTTTTTTGTGTGGAACGTGCTAATATTTCATTCAGCATTACTCAACGGGATGGCATTACGGCTTCACAACAGCTTCGGAACTCAATACCGCCAATTCGGAGAAATGACTTTCAATGGTTCAGTCCCATCGGATTCAGTCATCAGATCTGTGTGCTCATATGTCTGTCAAGATGACGATGCTTTGCTTCCGTCGTTAACAGTGCGCGAGACATTACGGTTCTCAGCGGGGCTTCGACTTCCAGCTTTCATGACTAAAGATGAAAAGAATCGCCGTGCAGAGGAAGTTCTTCTAAAGCTCGGTCTCAAGGACTGTGCAGATAATCTCATTGGATCAGAAATTGTCAAGGGGATTTCTGGCGGCGAGAAAAGACGTGTTTCGATTGCTGTTCAAATCTTGACGGACCCAAGAGTTTTACTGTTGGATGAACCGACGTCTGGTCTCGACGCCTTTACCGCTTCGTCGATAATGGAAGTTCTTCAGGGTCTAGCACAGGAGGGAAGAACATTGATCCTCACCATTCATCAATCCAGATCAGACATTTTTCAGAAATTTGGCAATGTCCTCTTGTTGGCGAGAGGTGGGGCTCCAGTTTATGCTGGCAATGCGTCCGGACTCTTACCCCATTTCCAAGGATTGGGATATCCATGCCCCACAACGACGAACCCCGCCGATTTTGCATTGGATCTTATTACAATCGACCTCCAACATTCGGCTCGTGAAGAGGCCACTCGTGAAAAGGTTCGTGGCCTCATAACGTCTTGGTCAAGCGGGGATTTTGCGTCCGCGCTAACCCCAGCTACAATCTCGACACCCGCCGAGCTTGGATCTTTGGTTCGGAAGCCTACATCGTTTTCCTCGGCTTATCCTCTACTTGTTCATCGCGCATTCATTAATTTCAGAAGACAGCCCCCTTTGCTCGTCGCCCGGATAATGCAAGTCACTGGTCTCGCAATCATTCTCACGCTCTTCTTCGCTCCTCTGAAGAATGATTATGCCTCTGTCCAGACTCGATTAGGCTTCATCCAAGAGTTTTGCGCCTTCAATTTTGTAGGAATGTTGCAGAACGTCGCTGTCTATCCCAACGAGAAGGATGTCTTCTACAGGGAGAATGACGACGGAACCTACGGGGTAGAAGCATTTTTGGCCCAATACTGTACTCTTGAGATTCCGTTCGAAATCGCCACCTCGTTTCTTTTTGCCATCCTCACCGATTTGGCAGGCGGACTTCCAAGGAATCCACAGATGTTCTTTGCCTGCTTCTTCAACTGTTTCTGCATCGTCAGTTCCGGCGAAAGTATGGGTATCATGTTCAATACTCTTTTCGCCCATACTGGCTTTGCAGTCAACTTCGTCTCTGTCTTCCTTTCCGTCGCTCAGATAATGAGTGGTGTTATGTCGATCAATATGCCCGCCTTTCTAAGAGGAGTCAATTACCTCTCGCCCCTCCGCTATGCCGTCCGAAACCTCGCCCCCTACTCCCTTCGACATATAGTATTCACATGTTACGATTCGCAACGCTTGCCAAACGGCGAGTGTCCTATCACTACGGGGGAGCAGGTTCTAGATCTCTATAAACTCAATACTAATCCTACCGTCAATATTATCATTCTGGGAGTTTCGGCCGTGGCTTATAGATTAGTAGCCTACGCGCTCTTGAAGTTAGCTAGGACACACTGGGGGGATGGACGGAAGAAGACACTGGTGTGGAAGGAGGAGAGCAACCGTGGTACCGATGTTGGGGTGTCTGGAACTGGGACAGGAAGTGATGGTGCATAAAATTTTCCAGAGAGAATTGTATATTCTAGTACAGGCTTGTTTGCATATACTGTTTCAATAGATACCCACTGCCTTGCAGCAACACCATCAAAACCAATCAACTTTGACTTGGGCTCGATTCCGCTTAATCTCGCTACACATAAAGGGGCCATTTAGGCAGCAACCTGAAGTACAGCCACAAATATTTCGAACATACCTACTCAATCTCGAGACTCCTTCCATTTCGAGGTCTAGGTCAAGGAGAGTGCCGTTTGTCGCGTGAACACGTGCGAAACGCTAATGATCAAGATGCTGTTCTATGTTTAGGTGCTCCTTCACGATTTTTCGGTATAAGTACACAGTGCTCCATGCACACAGCATCACTTGTACCAACAGCAAACTCAACATCAGACAGCAGCATCATCATCATCATTATCATCGCCATCATGTCTACTCAATATACGACCAGATATACCAACGTCTATACCAACAATGCTCCATCGTACAGTTCCACCAACTGCTACGACCGCAAATTTTACCGTATTACCAAAACCACGCTCAACAAATCTACCCGCCGCATTCCAGTTCGACCCCTCCCTCCACGTCTGCCCGACATCCTGTGGACCGAGCATGATGATAATACCCTCCTCGCATCTCCTTCTATTATCATCCCCGGTAAATCCAAAAGCGCGTGCACGCGGCGCCTCTCAGCCCTGCGTCTCGAGGCCTCACTGCACGTGGCTGCATTTGAAAGCTTCACAATTTTCCCGAAACTACCGCTCGAGATACAGTACATGATATGGACCTTGGCGGCTCAGGAACCAAGGGTGGTGGAACTCCATTCCGTGTCTCTAACTACGCACCTACAGCATCTACAAAAAGGTAGATCGGGCTACGCGCTACAACGTGCGCATTTCCGCTCGCAGACCTTTGACCCACCGCTCCTCTCCACATGCACGACTTCCCGTGCTATAGCTCTCAAGTACTTCGTCTACCGTGATCTGTCGAACGAATTGTTTGCCGATAGCGTGTATATCTCTCTTGCGCACGATATCGCTTTCTTCAGCGGCAAGAGTCTGGAGAAGTGGTTTGTCAGCATGAGCGAAATTTTCCACCGCGGCGGCTCGAACGTTAGGGAGCGGGGTGCGTTCCCGAGCAGTTCCAATCCTGAGCATCCTGGCTCTAAGATTCGTACCCAACTCAGAAGTCTGGCGCTAGATGCCGGGTGGTTTTTAGGCCCCAGTTGTGTTGCGAGTGATGGCACCGATGTAGTAAGGAGGCATTCGAGGGTATATATCGAGCGTCTAGTCATAATTTGGAAGCTTGTTTGGGATACGATTAAGCATGAGTTTGAGGGTGTGGAGAGGCTAGTGTTAGTGCTTGGAGATCGGTGGGGTAGGGATGGAAATGGAGAAGCGGAATTGGGGGATAGATGTTTCGCGGCGATGAGATTGGAAGAAGTGAGATTTGGGGAGAAGGGGTGGAGTGAGTTGGATGCACTGAGGGCAAAGCTGGGGGAGTGGAGCACAATGAGAGTAGAGAGAAAAGGGGAGACAGTGCCAGTTGATGTGAGGCTGGCGAGGGTTCGGTCATTTGGAAAGAAGTGAAAATTTCGGGTTCGGCTCACAATGCGATGCAACTGCATACCTTATCTATTTAAGTTACAGAAGATTCTTAGCTCATATGATTGATTTCGGGTTTTCTGCCTGGTAGTAAGCGAAACTTGAAGATGCCCCTTTTGAGCAAGCGACAATCAAACTGGTAGTCTACCGACATAACCAGTTCCTGTTTTACATCAGCGGCGACTTTCAACACCGCTCGCTATATCGGACAAGGTTTCCCGTATATCATGAAGGTGTGTGTATAGTATTAGAAAGCAAACTTCTCCACCAAAGGTTCATCGGCATGTCTGCATGACTTTCTTCCACGATTCGAAGTGCGAACCAAAATTGATCCAGAGTATATCACTGCGAAGTACACAATACATCATATCGTGCTATAATTTCAAACCTTCATAAATTGATAATGGTAGCCGTGTTCTCATCGAACAACCCACAAGGAATCGGAATTTTGAGCGACCTCTCACCTCGTTTTCTGTCATTTACCGCATTGTGTATAAGATCCGAAATATATCGGTTTCCTTCGTCTCAGCATTTGACACCGAGACATTTCAGATCATGCTCTCGAACTGGAAGCTTTAGGCTTTTTAAGTTAGCTTCCGCGGCTACCCTGCGTGAGCCACCCGCTCGCATCAATGCGGAGGATCTGCACACGCTCGTCCTCTGCCCGAGATGTTTCACTACCCACCTGCCCACTACGGATCGAATCTTCCTGCGACGTTTCTCTCGGCGTCGCTGCTCAAGCGAATTTTAGCTTGAAATTTAACGTCGTCAGCGAAACTGTTCGCAAAGCTGCTGAGGCTTTAACGTGGTTTCGGAGCACGGCCTTCGAAGCCTTGAATGAGATGGCACTGGTCGTTCTTGGTTCTCAAGTTATGTCACTGCATCAGATAACTGCGCCTATGTTTGTGAGGTGCTACAGAGGTCAAAGATCTTGGCATCTGAAGATTCTAGTGACAGCCGGGTGTGGGTTTGTCTCATGTCAGGAAAGTATATATCAAAAGTATCTTCTCTTTCTCTCCAGCGGCATACTAATATCCAGCGCCTTTCCTTACAGCCTTTTGCCAGTAAATATTTTTATTATCATTCCCCGGCCGGTCCGTTTCTCTTCATCCCCCTATATATCACCATGCAATACACAACCCTCCTCCTGTCTCTCGTCCTAAGTTCAGTAGTAGCTGCCAAAGGCAATGATGGCTCAATGATGGCAATGACTGAAGTCGGGATGTGCAAAATGATGCGACAAGCGAACCAGCTCATCGCCCTCGCAGCAAACGCCACCAAGCTCGAGCAAATCACCAAAGGCAACGTCACCAAAGAAGAAGCCATCAAAGCCAAGGCACAGGATGCACAAACCAAACTGACCGCTATGCAAGCGAACGCAACCCTCATGGCTGACTGCCAAATCATCGATGCACAAGCTGCCGAAGAAAACCAATGCACACAAGCCTTCTTGCTACAGAAGTTCGTCACTTTTGCCGCCAACGAATCTGCAGTGGCAACTGCAACGCAGAATAACGCAACGAAAATTGCCAATATCCAACTCAAAGCGTCCCAAGCGACTGCCAAGCTTGCTGTGCTGAACAGCAACACGACTCTGCAAGCCGACTGTCCTGCTGTGATGCAGAAAGACGAATGCAAATTCATGTCTGGCCTCGCAAAGTTCGTCGCTTTCGCCAATAACCAGACAATGCTAGATATGGTGACCAAGGGCAATACGACCAAGGAGGACGCGATCAAGAAACAGGCAAGCCTGGCGCAGGACCAGTTGAGCGCCATGCAGAATAATGCTACTATGGTGGCGGCTTGTGACGCATTGAAGGCGCAATCTGGTAAAGGTACGACGAGCGCAGCAACAGCGGGGAGCGAGAGTGAGACGAACAATACAATTTCTTCGAAGAAGTCGGCCGCGGGGATGGAGAAGCTGCCCAGTGCAGGCTTAGCGGCACTTTCTACCATCATTGCGGTTGCATTTGGAATGGCCATGTTGTGATGAATTTTTTTTTAGAGATGGGAACACAAAGTTGATGCGCAGTAGAAATTCTCAGCAACATGCCGAGTCCTGTGGTATTTGTTTGATATTGTCTTGTAAAACGTCTAAAGTTACTACCACATCTGGCTGAAGAATGGAATAAACAAGCACGTTCCCTCAAATTCCACAAGAGCTCAAACTAGTGTAAAAGGAGTTTGTGGACTTTGCAGCAGTTCGATATGGGCGCATGATAGCTCTTCAAGAAGTTGAGGAATCTTAGACAGAGGGGGTTGAAAAAGACTCGGGGTTACGTGCTCAAACATGTGCATGTAGTATTTTTGCCCTCTTCTGAATTCTCCCATGCATCCCAGTTCATCCATGTGACTTGTTCACAAGATCTCACTAAGTCACAAAATTCCAGATCTGGCTAGCACAAATGGACAACGCTACGAAAGGTACAGACCCAGCTTCAGCATTGTGTGGTATTCTGGAAATACCGTGTTGGCAGAGCAATTGAAACAATGTGGAATAACCTGAGTCTTCCAGAAACTACTAAAGCATAGCATCGGCACTAGCCAATGATTCAAGGTTGCACGGCCGTATGCAGCTCCCTCGTTGCAATGTGTAATTCTAGCGAAAAAGGTAGTCACTGTCACAGAAAACTCATGTAAAATTGTGCCTCAATGAGAATTTGATTGTATGGAGTGTCTTCCTTCATAACGTAGAAGTTCATTGTATGCTTGCCCCGCCTACACCTCCCAGATATCCATCCAGTCGCTGCATTTAAGCAGCAATGGTGACTTCAACCTCGACACCGGCCTCGATGTTGATGATGATTTGCTTGACAACCTCGGTTGGGGCGTTGAGACTATTCCCATCAGCACTGTATTCTCTGAGTACGGTAGAAGTTCAACTTACTCAATCAAACGCTTGTGGATTCTCATCTCGAAGCAATCCCAGGTCTTGGAACCTTCACCGCAAGGAGTCTTACGGGTGGTGACCTTGAGGGTCTTGGTTGGGAGACGGACTGGGCCCTTGACGCGGAGATCCTTGGTCTTGGCACGCTCAATGAGCTCCTGGCAGACCTTCTCGAGGGACTTGACGTTACGGCTGGTCAAGGTGATGCGGATCTTGTGGGTTTTCTGCGAGAGGGGAGAAATATTAGCAACTGTGACGGTCTGAGAAGAAATTCTGGCGCTTCGCGCGTACGTACTGGGCCCTCGCCGAACTCCTTCTCTGGCTTTTGGTAAGACATTGTGTATTTTTTGCGTCCTTCACGACTCGAACGATTTCAGTTACGGCAAAGTGATGAAGGTGATCGTGGAACGTTGGGTTTCGATGTCGAAAAAAGATCGCGGGGATTTTGCGAAAATCCGATTGTGGGTAGAAGTCTTGGCGCGACAAGGGTGAGCTAGACTCAGTATGGAATAGCGGCTCAGCCTTGCAGCTGGTCACTCATGATGACGGACTTTCTGTTTGGGACCTGAACACAAAATGAGTCAAACGGCGTAGAATTGAGGCATTGCTGAGTCGACAGGTCCTGGGAAGCTTGAGAGTATACTTGAAGGACTTGGAGCTGTCTTCCCAAACAGCAACGACCTTTGGAACCTCACGTTTCCCCTCAATATGGCTTCCCGAACAACAAGTCTTCCGGCTTTGGTCCCCTTTCCGGAAGCGGCATGGAGAAATCATATTGTTCCAGAGGAGTGGGAGGCATGTCTCGACGCCTGGCTGGTTCTTGCAGGAGCTCATCTATCCTTGTCGACTCCGGATTTCATTCGCTTCTCCGTTAAGGATGATTCCTTATCTACTTTCCTCACTTCATATGCGGCGGAAATGGCTCGTGACAATTCGCCTTCCACGCACGCTTCAAAGACAAAGCAGCTTCGGAGAAACTGCTTCCTGTTGTCCCACAGACTACTAGAATCAGAGCATCCCCCAGAGCCTCTCCTTCATTGGGAGTTTTTAGCTGATCTGGGCAAGATTTATGGTCGCATTCAGGGAGGCAAAGTCATTGCTATTGTGTGGACAAACCACCTTGCAGTTCTCGAAATTTCTCTAGCTTCTCTCAAGACATATCTCACAAGCCACTTGGATGCTGGATTGAAGGGAGACCTCAAAACAGTTGAGTTCCAACTCAAGAGGCTGAACCACCTTCTCCATGCATCATCGGAAGTATCTGCCTTCTTCATGGCTGGCAGCGACTTTCTGGATTCGTTGATTAGCTGCTATAAGCTTATGAACCCCCCTCTACGCAAGGCGATCATTGCAACTACATATTTATGTCTCGTTGGATTGACAGAAGGCGAAAAGCCAAATTTCTCTTCGCTAGTAGATCAGCTGTACTCGCTCAAAGCCGCAGCCGAGGCGCACAAAGCTGGTCCAACAAATGCCAATGACTCTATGGTTGCAGAATTAGTAACGGTGACTCCGGTTCTGAAGCAGGTTCAGCAACGGATCGAAGCAAATGGTTCGGGTTCTAACAGAGCTAAGACTGTGCTGCTTTCTCTAAGTGCCTTTAAGAAAGCAGGAGGTAGTGGAAAACCTGCTCGATTAATCAAGAGAAAGTTGGATAAGGGGAAGGGAAAATTAGCTGGTGATGAAGGCTTTGGTGATAGTCAGGTCCACATTCATCGGATGAGCTTGGTTTCTCAGGTTCAGGATTTGTTCCCTGACCTGGGGTCTGGATTTGTGGTAAAATTACTAGATGAGTATGGCGATGACGTTGAGCAGGTAATTTCTCATCTGCTTGAAGGGTCATTGCCGCCTCATCTTGAAGGTGCCGATCGTTCAGAAGCGTTGTATGTCCAAACCCATCTCGCAAAAGTCATAATTCTAATTTCTCCTAGACCACCCACCAGAGCGGAACATTTTCCAGAATTGCCACCAGTCGCTCCCCAATCCTTACTACCAACTCGCCGAAACATCTACGATGACGATGAGTTTGATAACCTCACAATTTCTACGTCAAAACTTCATTTCGGCCGCCGCAATCCCACGATGACTGCGGAGGACCTACTGGGAGACCGATCTACAGCACCAAATAAAGCCGCCATTCTCTCTGCCCTCGCTGCCTTTGACTCGGATGATGACGAGCGAGACGATACTTATGATGTTGGAGATGTTGGTGGAACGGTTGACTCTACCAATCCCGAGGAATCGCATGATCAGCCACATGACGAGGTACTGTTCAAAACATATAAGGCGAACCCTAAGGCATTTGGCCGAGATGCAGATACGAGAAGAAGCAGGGAACGCTCGGACTTGAGGCTTGAGACGGGGATGACAGATGAGGCCATTGAAGGTTGGGGACTCATGTTGTCCCGTGATGCAAGGCAATTACGAAAGCTGGAAGCCAAGTTCTCTACATTTCGAGGCGCTCAGAATGAGATTGCGTCTACAGCTTGGAGGGCAAGCCCGGCAGGAAGCGGGGCCGAGGACTCTGACGTCGATGGAGGAAACAGGGGGCGGGGCGCATTTAGAGGGGTAGGGGGCGGGGTGTTGGTGGTAGAGGAAGAGGAAATGTTGCAGGTCCGACAGGAGATAAGGATACTGAAGCCGCGAGACACAAGAAGGAGGCCAATAAGGGAAGTCGGGCGAATCACAATCGGAGAGACCAACGGGCAAGGAAAATGGCGAGGGGAGGACTTTCCGGATGAGGAGAGTCTCAGCTACCTTACAGCGCACGATATTTGTGTTGCAAGAGGATGAATATAACTCAATTCCTGCCAATTCCGCTTCCAGTGTCGAAGGGATTCCAGATCTACTTATTGATTCGCTAGGAGAGGCAAAGTTAAGGGGACAGGGCATTTCACCTACTAAAGTCCCCGCGAGGCTAGTGACGCATACTGTATCATTACCAACAGTGATTCTTATAGTTTTGATACTGCCAATGAATATCGGCGTTGATAACACGACAAAACAAAAGCTGCATTCAAGCACTTCACGTCCCCAGAGCCAATCATGCCAATCACGTGAAATTCCAATGTCAATGTGGTGCCAATGACGAATTGCCCCGCCGACTCCCGAAAAAGACGGGCTCAGGAGTCGCTCTCCACCATCATCACTTTGCATCCACTGCTCAGATTTCACGATGGCAGGTTTTTTGCGTGGCAAGCAAGCTGGCATGCAAAATGATTTATCGTCAGGAATTCTGCCAGGTCTATTCGCACCAGACGATCAAGCACGATTCGGTATTAACTCTCAAATTGGGTGCGCTCTCAAGCTCCTCAGCCTTGCCTAGCTCACAGCTAACCTCGCCCTCCAACCCAGATCTTTAGCTTACAACCCTGTACAGTCCCTTCTTGCGATAGGTACAAACGAGTCGACTTTCGGCAGTGGACAAATATATGTATTTGGTCAGCAGCGCGTGCAAGCTGTCTTGACACTACCCCGCCGAGCTTCAGTCAAGACCCTGCAGTTCTGCGCTGACAGACTGATCAGCCTCGATTCCAAGAACGAGCTGATAATATGGGATCTTCTTACACAGAGGAAGGTAGCAGCTTATGCGCCACCGGGAATTGTCTCTGCGTTGGTGACAGATCCTATGCTTGACTGGGCATTGATCGGACTACAAAGCGGAGATGTCATAGCATATGATCTGGACAGAGAGAAACTCGCTCCGTTACGGCTGCCAAACTTCTGGCGTGAAAGAAGTCCAAGATCGCGATTGCTACCTATTGTATCCATGCAGCTTCATCCACGGGACATTGGCCAGCTTCTCATCGGGTACACCGAAGGAGCCGTGATTTACTCCTTCAAGCAGGCAAAGCCAGTAAAATATTTCCAGTATGAGGTGCCTATTGGTGCTCCTGGTGGTAATGCAGACCCGCTAGCTTCCCAAAGTGTGCGCCATCCGCATTTGACCCAAGCATTTTGGCACCCGACAGGTACCTTCGTTGGTACTGCACATGATGATTCAAGCGTGGTGTTCTGGGATCCAAAAGATGGCCGGGTAGTGATGGCGAGAACAATGACAGACTCACACGTCGATAAACCCGGTACTCAACCAAGTAGTTTTGGCAATACTCCCGGAACTTTTGCATTGAAAGAGCCATTTGCCAAGATAGCTTGGGTTTGCAAGGACAACCCCGATGATACTGGCATCTTAGTCGCCGGTGGCCTGACAAGTACCCTTCTACAAAAAGGCTTGACATTTCTCGAGCTAGGCCCTACTCCCGTTTATGCAACCTCAACATGGCAGATTCTTACGGATCACTTTGAGGCAAAGAAGCAGCACTTGCTTCCTACACCTCCAGGTGCTGAGATCGTCGATTTCTGTCTCATTCCTCGCACTTCGCCTCATTTTGCCGGTGGACAAGACCCAATTGCCATCATTGCACTCCTTACATCAGGAGAACTGATTACTCTAAGTTTTCCATCTGGGCATCCCATTTCACCTACAAATCAGCTACATCCTTCAATCTCGTTCGTACATCCTTTCGTTACCCAGATGCAAATAGCACCAGTAGACCGGATAAGGTGGCTTGGTATGAAGGAGAAAAGACAACAAGGACCTTTACTGTTACGAGGAGGAGCCGAGGCCGCTAAGCCCATGAGAAGATACGAAGCACGAAATATTGTACAAATGGCACATGGTGATGGAACAGTCAGAATATGGGATGCTGGGCATGAAGATGAGCTTGAAAACAGTTCCGTCTTGCAGATCGACATAGCGCGAGCTCTGGATCGATACGAGGACGTCAACATTACGACGCTTAACATGGCACCTAGCACTGGGGAACTAGCAGTTGGTACTGCCACGGGAGAAGTTGTCATCTACAGGTGGGGAGCAAACAATCTCTATGGACGAGAAGCACCGCAACCAGTACAGACTGTCGTCGGAGGTCTCACCGATATTATTTCTCGCGCAGAGCCTTCTCTAAAAGATGGTCTTCAACCGTTCGTGCTGTACGATACAGCTCAAGGTGCGATAAGTGTCGTCAAGCTGTCGGATGTAGGCTTTGTCGGCATTGGAACTGAAACTGGAACGTTCTCAATCATTGACCTGCGAGGCCCAGCTGTGATTTTCAGCGCTCCAATGACCGATTTCGTGAAGCAAGACAAGCGAGCGAGCTTTATTAAGAAAGGAAACAGCTCTCCTGGGCTGAGGGACTGGCCAGTAGTTATTGAATTTGGAGTTATGACCATTGAAGGAGACAATTATTCGAGTATCGCCTGCTTTGTCGGCACAAATCTGGGAAAAGTTGCTACTTTCAAAATTCTCCCTCAACAAAATGGTGGCTATACGGCTCAGTTTGCGGGAGCAACTATCCTTGCTGATAGAATTATCTGTATTGCCCCCATTATTACTGATAGCGGAAAACCAGCTTCGGCAACAGGCGCCACAGTTAGTGCACTCCGAACAGGTCAGCAGACTCATGGTGTCCTTGTAGTTGGTAAGTTTCTCCTCCATTCTTGTCATAATTACTCATATTGTTACAGCTACCTTGACAGAAGCGAGAATCTTCAAACCAGCGACCGCAAAGGGAGCGCACAAGACCTGGGACGACTTTCTCTGCGATGCAGCCAACGTGACCAATTTCGAAGACAGAGGTTACGCTCTCGTTGGCCTTTTTGGCGATGGTACAACTCGAGCCTACTCTATTCCTGGCCTCAAGGAGCTCGGCGTAGCTCGACTAAGCATGTTAGACAAGACACGGACATCAAGTACAGTCATCACCAATTCTGGCGATATCTTTGGCTGGACCGGCCCATCTGAGATGGCCATGATAGGAGCATGGGGCACAGGTCAATCTCTGCCTAAGTCCCTAGACAAGCTCTACAATCCCGAAGCGTTGGTACCTCCTCGTCCAACCATCTCCAATCTGCAATGGATGGCTGGCGCGCAATACCTTTCCCCCACCGACCTCGACCTACTCATCGGTGGTCCTGACAGACCGCCCAGCAAACGGATGATGGCTGCCGCAGCAGAAGAAGATCGCCTCGCTCGAGCAGGGCCTGCGGGGCCGAGTCGTGTGCCCGGCACACAAAGTACAGAAGGCTGGGGCGATTATATGACACGGCAATTGAATGAGAGGACAGAGAAGCTGAATATCATGGGTGATACCATGGAGAGAACACAGGAAAACAGTGCGGGCTGGGCCAAGGACGTGGATAAGTTCGTGTCGAAGCAGAAGCGGAACATGGTTCTGGGCGGAATTACGGGCAAATGGTTCTAGAGATTAAGGCCAGACGCTCCACGAGGTAGACCGAGTATTAGGCGTGGACTACGCCGTTGCAGTGTCATCTCATGCGACTTTCTTGTGTATAGATTTTGAAGGCGGCGGTCTGTCAGGCGTTTGGTGAGTTCGTTCTTGCATTGAGCAACGGACATGGAATTACGACGCGATGTTTACTCATTGGCTTCTTTACTATGATACTATAAGACCTCTTTCAGGCGAGAAGTTTGTGGTCACACAAGTGGTACACGCAATTGCGATCATCAATTCATTTCCATTCTAATTATATACACCAATGTCTCCCTCTTCATTACAATCTAATCACCTTCTTTTATGTACCCAAAAACCAGTTAATCAAGAACTACTCCAATTCTCCCCTCCTCGCCGTCCCATCTAGCTCCTGTCTATGCACCTGCGCCATATGGGTTTCCGGCTGCGCAGCATAAGCCGCTACAGGCATCTCATTCCCCTTTGGCGCGGACCAGAATTTCCAGCTTCCTTGTGGTTGAACTGCAGAATTCTGATTTGGCGTGTAGTCCGAATACGCAGGTAGTGGCATTTCATGCGACAAGCCATGTCCGTTCCCGTTGGCCATTCCGTTCGCATTGCTCTTCTTGCCCTTCCTCCGCAAACAATAAATCACTACCCCGACAATCAACAGCGCGATCGCTCCGGCACCAATCCCAACACCTGCTTTCGCGCCTCCGGATAAGCCGGATGACGTACCAGCGTTGCTGCTCCCTGAAGATGTTGGTGATGATGTGGGCGACGTGGTTGCCGTGGTTGGTGTGCTGGATGTCCCTGTTGTTGTGGTAAGTGTAGGCGATTGCGTGGAGGTGGTGTGTGTGGAGGAGGTGGTGGTGACACCAATGACGGCGGCGAGAATCACAACGTCGCTAGTATCGCAGCAGGAGGTGGTAAGTCCGCAACACCATTTTGTCGATGTGGGTGTACCATCGCAGGGCGTCATACGTATGTTGGAGGATGCGTCTAGGGCCTAATAAGTGTGTTAGACCGAGGCCTTTTGGATGAAGTGTTTGAGGGTTTGTAAGCTCTCAGATGTGAGTGAGTGGGTTGAATGAGAGAAAAAGTTGGCTGCTGCTGCACTTGCTTGTTGACAAAGACTACTTTGTTCTTGGCATCACATAACTTTATAAACTCTCTAGAGAGAGCGGCTTTGGTATGACTTTGCACTCAAGATTTCACTTATTACCCTCCTCACCCCCATCGTCCAACCACGCCATGTTTGAAGCAAAGCACCAAAAACACTTACCGAGCTATTTCCTGAGCACACATTCGTACATCCACTACTCGGCCACAATGGGCTCGAACAATCGTCGCGCCAATATAGAGGTTCGCTCCCGGTCTGCCTACAGAGTCCATTTGGCATGCACGTATCCGCGTCGGTGGCAGTAACATTGGTTCTGCAGCACATGGACACTGTGCCTTGGATGCTATTGCACGGCACAATGTCCGGGCGCTTCGTGAGCTCGGTGCCATGAATATCGTAGCAGAATGCTGCGGTGCTGGGCAGGTGAGTTGCGATGATGCCGAGGAACAAAACGAGAGGGAGGGTAGGAGGTGCATATTGGAGGCTTGAGAATAATGATCGAGGTCGCTAATTTTGAAATGCGTCGAGGTGAGTTGAGAGCACGAACGCGACACAAAGTGTAAAAGAGATTCAAAGCAATATATCAAATGAAGCTGGACCCCGTCAGCAATCTTGGAACGCAAAAGGTTCGCGACAGGATGTGGCTGTGAGGATTTACTTATGTATTTTTAAAACGCTGCGCCGCAGCAACTCACTAATGTACAGTATAGTTCCGTAAACGGCAGAACCAATCCTCATTTCTTCCAGGATGACAGCGGGGCAACCTGGCACTCCGTTTCCGTACCTTTGAGGATGTCATTGGCTCGTTTTCTTGAAATTGGACCATGGAGGTAAGACTCAGTATCAGCCCCTCAGGGGGTTGTGGAACCCGTTGACAAAAGAGGCGTATGAACCGCTGCAGACAGCCGAAGCGAGAGTGAAGTGATTGGTTAGTGCTTACGAGTTGGCACATTGACATGGGCAGGTCAGACCTGCAGTGGAGAACAATAAGAGGTTACCGGAGACTTCTTCAATACTTCCCGCTTTCTTCTTCGGCCATTGAGAATATTGCCATCAGATATCTGACAAATGAATCAAAGTCCAACGACAAGGCAAAGCTTGAACCCTATTTAACCATGCCTCTGGTACTAGAAACTACTAACACAGTGGATTGGATGTCCAAGTAGCTGCTGATTTAACTATGTAACAGTGCGCATTGACGGGGCAGCCCTGAATCTTCATGCCTTCACCCGCATAGCTTGGCAGACAATACTGGGGTGACAAACTCAGTCGGAAAGTGTAAGGTGGGGAAAGCGCCACAAAAGGCATTCGAGAGATCATAGATACCATTCATAGCCCTAGATCTAAACGAGAGTTCTAAACAGGTGCCTCCTAGATCCGCTGAATCTAATCGATCAAATTCCCCAACCATATCCAGGTGTCCCAGATGCGCCTGTACTTTACAAAATCCGTTCCAAGACTCCGAAAATGGCCCCAAGCCATATCCATGGTCCTCCAAATGCAGCTTACATATACAAATCATACACTCATCCAGAACGCAAGCATTATAGTTATTAAAAAGGCCTCTAATCAACTTCCCAGCTACCACCAGCTCCATTGCTGCTTGTGGTTTTTGCTCCTCCGTTCGGTTTCGGCAAGCTAATACCGTAATCGTCCTCAAAAAGTCCATCTGTGCCATACTCGTCTTCGAAATCCCAGTGTACAGCCTCTCCATGGCCAGATAGGACGCCGCGCCATTCTCCAGCGGCAATCTTTGTAGCAATGCTAATCATCAGATGGAAAAGGTGACTTGGAGGACTGAGTAAGATCTCGCAAGTCTTCTGAATGATCGCTGTAGGCAGGTGTCTTGCAGTCTTCATGCGCCTCAGCTTTCTCTGAGGAGGAGAAAATATATTAACAGCCGGAGGAAGAGGAGATAATGCACGTCGACGAGAGTTGCTGCTGGTGGTGGCTCTGTGCCGCACTATAGGACCAGCCGTAGGTGGTGTGACAATCTCGAACTGTTCCTCGTCCGACTTTTCGCTGCCATCGTGTGACAATGTTGGAGTCTTTGGAGGAGGGGATGCAGCCCTAGAACTTGACCCTGCCTCAATGATCGTCTCAATTCTGCCCCAGGGTCGTGGTGTCTCGGGCGTGACTGTAATCTCTGAAACCTCACGAACGTGTTCCGGTCTCTTCTGGACTACAATTTCCTCATGTGGATACGGATAGGTCAGAGTTGGAGATGATGGCCCGGAGGCATAAGGGGAGGGAGGCTCAAGAGGTGAATGCCATGATTGAGTGCTGTGAAACGACTCAACGCTCGAGGAAAATGCAGAATCCAACTCTACACTGTTCGAAGATCTCACAGGAGACACCGATCTTGTTCGATGTCCAGAAGGAGGGCTCGTAACTAGTGACAGAACCGGAGGAGCAGTTATAGACCTGCTGCAGGTTTGCAAAGCTTGTAAAGCCTGGGGTCTATCGTTCTTCTCCGGTTCGCTAGACAAAGGTTGAATATCTGACTGGTCGTGACTTCTTGGCGTGGCGTCGGTGTCGTCAGTGACCTCACTGACATTATCGCTGTACTCGCCGATTTCGCTGTCGTCACCATGCGCAGAACCCGCGACTGGATCTTCGAGTAGTGAAGGTTCCAGCGTAGGCTCTTCAGCAATGCTTTCGGGCTTCCGCTCGCTCGCACGAATTTCAGTTTTCAGGCCAGTCTCTGTCCTCAGATCTATATCTCGATCTAGAAGTAGAGATTCTGTTCTTGATACAATTGATGCTGTATCTTCATCGAGAGCGCTCAGGGGACTAGGCGATCTTGATTTGGAGGTATTCGGGCCCCATGTTGGGGAGCAAGACAAGCTACGACTGTGCGTCCTGACATCCTCTGAAGAGCTAGAAGCAGACAAAGTCTTCGGTTTTTCCACGGGTCTCCAAGGCCTTTTCTTGACGGGTGTCTCTGGAGCTTTGGGTAATTCCACAGTGAAGTTCCTCTGAAAGGGGCATGGAGTCTTCTCGAATCTTAAAACTTCTTCAAAGACCCTCTTGAGCTCTTCCACCTTCAGCCCTTCCTCTGCAGTCTTATTCGGAACCTCAATCCGCCAGTATTGCGGCGGTCTTATTTGTAGGACAAATTTGCTGTCCCCATCCACGCACCATGCTTGCGATTTGGGTAGAATTGGTTTAAGCGCGTTTGCGCAGTTGAGAAAAGCCACACTTCCGGGAGCTCGGTATATTCGCAGGGCACCTGAAAGAGTCTGGTCAGCAGCGCTCCATTACACAGACTCAATACTGTTGATGGAGAGTATACATACCAACAGCAATGGTTCTCTCAAACCGAGAAACCCATGATAACGTCCCTACCTCGGCTTCGGCAGCAGGACTGCCATGGCTTGAACCAGGTCTGGAATCCGGACCGGGAGTGGCATTGGGTGTAGTGAATGCGACAATTCGTGCCGATGTAAGGTTGAACAGGACCTCTATCTGTGGATCTGGACTCGAAGGCTGTCGCGATACTGGCAAACTGAACGATCGCCGGAGGGTTGGCGTGGTCGGCGCTGATGAATCCATCAGGGCTACAATTCGATATTGGCCGTATCGACTACCGAATGATCATGATCCTCTGCGACATGGAAGAGGGTGGTGGGGATGTTTCAAGGTGCTTTGTTGATTAGATTCAGCTACTGCAAGTCTCGGCTTGTGCTGAGCTTGGAAATCTCTGATCCGAAGTAAAAAGCGGCAGTTGATATCTATCGATAGCAATTGGAGAATTCCGCAGATCCGACGATGGTGATATACTGGCTCTCGCGAAGTGGCTGGATTGAAGTTTTTCGGGTCGTTGGGATGGACGAGGCTTTCGAGATTCGACGCGATGTCCGGGAAGAGCTTCCAGCCTCCTTGGGCACGCGCCGATGACAAGCCGCCCCCGCCAGCCAGGGCTGCCTTCCAAGAAACTGGAGACAGCAACACCTCAAACACGCCCTGGCTGAATGTGCCATCTTAAGAACGATAATCATGTCTCAACCCAAAGATCGAACCCAGAAACCGTTGATTACCCCGGAATCACTCAAAAAGAAACTTGAAGTTACCAATTTCGACCCCAATGCTATCCTCCGTGGCGCCCAGTTGACTGTGGTGGGAGGTCAGTATCACATCGGATAGCTTCAAGCTGCACAACTAACGACCTTGAAGCTGTGCGAGCTTTGCAGAACCCTGGATTATTCACTTCTGAGCACTACAAACAAGCTGCCATAGCAGTTGCTGCAGGTATTGCGATACGTCTGGCAATAGCAATTCCAGTATGAGGTCACACGAGGCCGAGCAGACCGAAGAGAAATGCTGAAAGCGTACAGATTGTTGGAATCAAGATTCTTCTATGGTTTCTCTCATTCATATTTAACTTCGAGCATGCGACGTGGGATGATAAGATAGTTGGTGGTTTGGACTTTATCCAGAATTATGTCCTCCAAGTTCCTTTATTTCTAATGACGTTAATGCGTTATGCGACCCCAACACTTGACAATATGTAAGGAGCTCTTTTCCTGTCTTTCAAATTTCTAACGGTACTAGGTTTATGGACTCGTAAGTAATCCACTTCGAAATAATAGTACTAAGCTCACATCCTCGTGGACTGGCGTGGGTCGATGAGACGTACTACAAGAAGCACGAAGGGGAAGACCCCTCGACCCTGCGAGAAACCTACCACCCGAACCTCCGAAAGTATGCAATCCGAGATGGTAGTACACATACCAAAAGTACAGCTGAAGCTATTACAATGTTTCTGATGCGATTTGGCAAGAAAGCTGGATTGTCTCTTGCAATATTCTCCCTTTCCTATGTGCCTTATGTGGGACGATTGGTTCTACCTGCGGCTAGTTTCTATACATTTTCCAAGGTAGTGGGCTTAGGTCCTGCAGGTATAATCTTTGGGACAGGAATTTTCTTGCCCAGAAGATATCTTGTAATATTTCTGCAGAGCTATTTTGCTTCCAGAAGTTTGATGCGAGAATTGGTAGGCACTTTCGTCCGATGTGACATTAACCTAGTACTAATCTGCGTCAGCTCGAGCCTTACTTTGCACGGATTAGATTTACTAAGGAACAGAAGAAGCGTTGGTTCCACGATCGAGAGGGACTTTTGTTTGGCTTTGGTGTTGGGTTCTACATCTTCCTTCGAATTCCATTGCTTGGTGTATTGATCTACGGCATTGCAGAAGCATCAACGGCATATCTCATTACAAAGATCACGGATCCCCCACCACCTCCAGCTCAAATTGAAGGCTTTGCGGCAAGTCAACAAGAGTGGAAGAACAAACATGAATTTTTGAATTTGAATCTTGCTGAGCTCGATGCTCATGTGCGTCGTGGTCAGGCAGAACAGAACGCTACAGGGGCACAATCAACTTCGTCTTCCTCGGCTATCCCCTCTGGGCCACCGCCTCCTTATACCGAGATGAGATCGCGGCAATAGGGGTGAATGGCATAGCAGGATAGAGAATTTGGTTCTCGGCGATAGACTTCGCTTACGTCACTATGATAAACGAATATACGAAAGGAGGTCATATAAATTACATCGAAGCAGGATAGGACCTCGCTGATGCCGAGAAAAGTCCACCAGCTTCCGATGACAAGCACAATCTTTCCCAGGCAGCATCGACTGCATTGTTAGTCGTACGGCCGCTGATCCACAAGACTACTCAGGTGCTTTCACGATAAGAGCTCGTTATCGCATCAACCCCGCACATCTTCTTCTTACATACAATTAACTTGATGGTAAATGTGTGATAACCTTTAAACTTTTTTCCCATTCTTATAAAGTGACCTTGCCTTTCTTCACATTGTAATTTCTCGAGCTTTTCAATTCCCTAAATTCAATTGCCTTCTGTGTGTCCACGTCTTCGAGCTGCAACATCCGATCCCCCTCATCTACCCCACTTCTCCAAAATGGGCAAAGGAACGATTCGCACCGTGTGTGAAGTTTCACTAGAAATCCCCGCTGAGCAGCAGCCCAAGCTTCATAATCGTTGGCATCCAGATATTCCCTTCGCGGGCTTCATCAAAGATGGCGAGACGGTTAAGATCGAGTGCGTAGATTGGACTGGTGGCCAAATAGGTACCTCTCAACTTTGATTCCCACGTGAGAGTAGTATGCAGTGCTGATATTTAGGCAAGGCAACAATGACAGTGCGGATGACGTGAAGAACGTGGATCTGACTCGGATTCACTACTTGTCGGGTCCGTTTGAGATTGAAAATGCGGAACCAGGCGATGTGTTGCTTGTCGAGATTATGGATGTGCAGCCATTGCCTGGAGAGGAATGGGGATTGTGAGTTTACTCCTTCGTCTAGATTTTTTATACTAACATGACGGTAGTACTGGTTAGTAGCATTTGAGAAAGATGATTGAGATGTGTTAGTGACATGATGTAGGGGTCTTCGACAAGAGTAATGGGGGAGGATTCCTGGATGAGATTTATCCGACTGCGTGAGTACTGATTCTTCTGTGACAGAGTGGTTACAGTTTTTCGACTACTAAAATTACACGTTTCATTTTAAATACTAACGGCTTGTGAAAACGATGCTAATACCTATCACAGAGCCAAAGCTATCTGGGATTTTGAAGGCATCTATTGCACGTCTCGCCACATCCCCCACGTCAAGTTCCCCGGCTTGATCCATCCAGGAATCTTGGGCTGTGCTCCATCCCCAGAGGTAGTGTTGTTCCTCCTAAGTTTTTAAATTCAAGTCTCATCCTTTACAAGGTCCTAGCAACATGGAACAAGCGCGAAGGCGAGCTCATTGCAGCCAACAAGCTCGATCGTATTGTCGCTCAACCACCCAATCCTATCAATGTCCACGCCGGCTCCGCAAGTGAAGATATCAAAGCTAAGGTTGGCCGCGAAGGCGCTCGCACTATTCCTGGTAATTTCCCCTCTCCTTGCTCCCTACCCCAACTCGCTTACCAACTAACGAACTCAGGCCGCCCCGAACACGGCGGTAACTGCGATATCAAGAACCTCTCTCGCGGCTCCAAAGTCTTCCTTCCCGTCCACGTTCCTGGTGCCAAGTTCTCGGTCGGCGATCTTCATTTCTCACAGGGAGACGGGGAGATTTCGTTTTGCGGCGCTATTGAAATGGCAGGCATTATTACCATCAACTTCACTGTTATGAAGAACGGGGTTGCAGACTTGGGCATGAAAAGTCCGTTGTATTTGCCAGGTCCCGTTGAGCCTCATTACGGACCAGGTCGATACCTGACCTTTGAAGGATTTTCAGTTGATGAGCATGGGAAGCAGGTACGTCTTCTCCTTCCATGGTGACAATAGTGAGAAGGGAAATTAGAGGAATTGTGCTGATTTTTTGGTGTGATAGCATTATATGGATGTCACTGTTGCTTATAGACAGACTATTCTGCGTAAAGATTTACTCCCAAGTTCCTCACAAGCCGAACGCTGACTGGTTATGCAGGATGCATCGAGTATCTGCGTCGCTTTGGTTACTCTGATTATCAAGTCTATCTCTTGCTATCTTGCGCCCCGGTCCAGGGACATGTTGCAGGAATCGTCGATATTCCGAAGTATGTCACCTTCATCACAGTACTTTTTTTAAGCCATCAACATACTCCTTACTTCTTAGTCCCCTAAACCTCGGTTTGCGAGCAAAACTAACATCATGCAGCGCATGCACAACCCTTGGCCTCCCAATGGATATCTTTGATTTCGATATCTCACCTACAGGCCCAGCTAAGAAGCTAGATAGTAGGAAGTCCATTTCTCCATTTTCATTTCCTTCGAATGATTCATATCGCCTCTTCTTCACTGTGACTGAAAATGTGCTAATAATGAACTCTAGTGGGCTCCTGTGCCTATGAAACAGGTGTCACGGAGGGGAAGATCACGGAAGGTGGGAAGAACAGTGAGATTAGCTGGGGTGGAGGGTTGACTTATAAGGATAAGTAAGTTTGCGTGCGTTTGCGTACTGATGTGCAAGTGAATGGAGTGGTTGGGAGGCAGGAAAAGCAAAGGAGTCTCGCCAAGATAGTCTGACCGTTGGTATTTGTAAAATGCTCGGTGTGGGGGTAGTTTTGAAGATTTCAACGTGCCATCTACTTTGTGTGACTGTGGAGTGGTTGCTGTAGTGACTGAGGTTTACAACTTCGGTACCCCTTTGATAGTGATTGAATCTAGTTCTAGTTGAATCGAGTTGTAGGTACAGGCAGGAGGTTACCAGGGCCCAAAGAGGATCCACCAGTTCTGGCGCGTGCACTAACCCCACAATCTGGATGTAAAAAAGGATGATAACTCAACCAGATGCTGCAAGTACATTACAACGAGTGTATCCGATAGGCCTGACACACCATGACAGCTGACCTCATTGAAGTATAAATTTACAAGCCGAAGTGAAGGATTTATTGCGTTTGGAGAACAAAGTTTGGATACGTAAAAATCGGCGACATTTTTCGGACCCACAGAGGGGTTACCTTGTGAGATGTCTACCGCCGCAGTATCACGTGGTATTGTGACATTATTGATGTGTTCTTTTCCATCTGTTGTCCGAAGTCAGGGGCCTTGCGAGGCACCGTATCCAATGATGGCGTTGCGTGAGGTGGTGTGCAGAATACGTGAGAGACATGTATAAAAGAAAGGAAAGCGTTGAAATGTTGAGGGTTGGGGCTTGCATCATGACCTCACCGTAGTGACTGAGTTTGACTGACGGTGTCGACATCGCATGAAAGTACTAACTACGGTCATCAAATCCAAACATCAGGTACATAGCGTGTAACCCGTGTCAGTGCTGGGCGCACTTTCACAACATCGAGCTCTGCATCCGCATGCGCTCTGTGCTCCGTATTCGGGACAGCTGTTGAGCTGCCACCTACAAAATCAATGTCTTCCAGCCCGCCCCGGACTTTCTTTGCCCCCCTGTCGGTGCGTGGGCGACTGCGAACGAGGGGCAAGTGGCAGGGCCGGGCAGGGCTGGGCACTGGATGGCACGTTCGAGTGCCACTAAAGTTTTCTGCCACCCCACCACCGCCCTCGCATAGAAAATTTCCACCCCGCCGCGAGCTCTCTCGACTTTGACTCGTCTTTCTTCCATTCCATTCCCTTCCTCTTCTTCCTTCACCATCACAATACCCTCAAGAACCTCTCCCAGACTCCTCCCACCACCGCAATCATGGCAACCAACGATGTTTCCGGCGTCAAGCCAACCTATGCTCTCACTGAGCAGCACAAGGATGTAAACAGTCACTGCTCCCCTCCTTACCGCTCCTACTGACTCCGCCCCAGATGTTGGAGAAGTCCCTGCTCGAGACCGACCCTGAGATCGCAGCCATCATGGTACGTCTGCTCCGCCCGGTTCCTCACCCATGGCATTGTGTCTAACGTGCTCGCAGAAATTGGAGATCCAACGTCAACGTGAATCCATCATCCTCATCGCCTCCGAGAATGTTACCTCGCGCGCTGTCTTCGATGCATTGGGATCCCCCATGTCCAACAAATACTCCGAGGGCTACCCAGGTGCCAGATACTACGGAGGAAACCAGCACATCGACTCAATTGAGTTGACCTGCCAAGCTCGTGCTCTCAAGGCCTTCAACGTTGACTCCGAGAAATGGGGCGTCAACGTCCAGTGCTTGAGTGGTAGCCCTGCCAACTTGCAGGTCTACCAAGCTATCATGAAGCCTCATGATAGACTTATGGGTCTTGATCTTCCCCACGGAGGTCATTTGAGTCACGGTTACCAAACTGCCCAGCGAAAGTGAGTAGATTCATGTCTTAGCAAAGTGTATCGTTCTAACCTAGATTTAGGATCTCGGCTGTCTCAACCTACTTCGAAACTCTCCCATACCGCGTTAACCTCGAGACTGGCATCATAGACTATGACAGACTAGAGGAGAATGCTCTTATGTACAGACCTAAGGTTCTGGTTGCTGGAACCTCTGCCTACTGCCGTCTGATCGATTATGCTCGCATGCGTAAGATTGCAGACCTTGTCGGTGCCTACCTCGTTGTCGACATGGCCCACATCTCTGGTCTCATTGCTGCCGGTGTTATTCCCAGCCCATTTGAGCACGCTGATATTGTCACCACAACCACCCACAAGTCTCTCCGTGGTCCCCGTGGTGCCATGATCTTCTTCCGCAAGGGTGTCCGCAAGACCGATGCTAAGACTGGCAAGGAGACTCTCTACGATCTTGAGAACCCTATCAACTTCTCCGTCTTCCCTGGTCACCAAGGTGGACCTCACAACCACACCATCACTGCTCTCGCCGTTGCCCTTAAGCAAGCTACCACCCCAGAGTTCAAGGAGTACCAACAACAAGTTGTCAAGAACGCCAAGGCTCTCGAGACTGAGTTCAAGAAAGTCGGCATCAAGCTTGTTGCTGATGGAACTGATTCCCACATGGTTCTATTGGATCTCCGTCCTCAGGCTCTTGATGGTGCCCGTGTCGAGGCTGTCCTCGAGCAAGTCAACATTGCTTGCAACAAGAACTCCATCCCAGGTGACAAGTCCGCTCTCACCCCCTGCGGTATCCGTATCGGTACACCAGCCATGACCTCGCGTGGTTTCGGCGAGGCCGACTTCCTCAAGGTCGCAGACTACATTGTTCAGTGCATCAACATCTGCAAGGAAGTGCAAGCTGCCCTCCCCAAGAGCGACAACAAGCTCAAGGACTTCAAGGCCAAGGTTGCCAGCGGTGAGGTCACCAAGATCAACGAGATGCGCAAGGAGATCGCTGCCTGGGCTGGTAGCTTCCCTCTCCCAGTTGAGGGATGGAGAACCGATTAGATTGTGAGATTGTCATTATTTGGGACGGTGTCTTGGCGTTATTCAACAAAAGCATATGCGTGCGTGCATGTTGGGTCGCATTGTTCTTTGGCTACTTCAACGGAGCCAGCTAGATATCACGGCGTATAGTGTGGTGGGAATGGAATGAAATGAAATGGAAAGAAAAGGTCCAATTGGTTATTTAACTTTTAACATCACATGAAATGCCATGAGCAAATTCAACATCGAAAGTATTATTGCTAAGCTAAAAATCTAGTGATTTGAACCTCACAGGTAGACTAAATATGCGTATTCCATCATGATCAAAACTCATTACATCAACGCTTCTTCCACCTCACACCCCCAATCCACTTTGCAAAACTCTGGACATCCTCCCTCTCCACCAAACGCTCCACGCTCCACCACTCCCTCGCCAATTCCTCATTACTCGCACAGCTATGCACGAAGCTATGACACGCGCGACACAGCCACGCGACATTATTCAGCTGATCCTCGGTATGCCAGCCCCTCTTTAGAACCTTGGCATGCACACTCCTGGGAATCAAGTGGTGGTATGTAAGCGGCACCTGCTCTCTTGCACAAATCTCGCACTCAGTCGCCAGGTCCTTAGTCGACGCAGGCGGCGGCGGCGGCGTCGCGAGCGCCGCGACGAACGCCGACACGACCGGCAGCAGGAACTCGTGTGCCGTCTGTGACGGCCGCAGGTACGAGTACGTGCCTAGTGTGTCGCCGATGCTGGGGGGTAGAGGCGCCAGGAGCGACGTTACGGTACTTGCGGGGAGCGGGTCGCTGTACTGTGCTTGCAGCGAGGCGTCGTGCAGCCGTTTGGTGTAGGTTAGTGTGCGTAGCGAGGCGGGAAACGAAGTGAAGATCTCGTGCGCGAGGTACTGTTTTGGGGATTTCTTGTTAGTTGGTTGCATTTCAAGTGAGTGCTGGAGAGGAGAGGAGAGGACGCACGTCAATAAATTCTGCTAATTCGGCAGCATCGTCCCGGCTGTCTGTCTCTGTGGTGCTTGAAGATGCTGGCTCAGGTTCGGTCACTAACTTGCCAACCTTCTTCCCGCGCGGTTTCCTCTTTTTGGTGGGAGAAGGCGTGGATTTGGCAATGAGAGGTGTGGAGAGGATCTCGCGGAAGAGGTTGAAGTTGGATTCTTCTACTGCGTTCATCTTGATGTTGGATTGGGAATTGGGCTCTGGTGGTTGCGAGCTAAGGTTGCGGGAAGGAAACAAATGTCTTATCCGTTCGACACTGAGCTGAAATCCAATTGAGAATTGGTCGTCTTATACTCTCTTTCTGAACATCAGACACAGTGAGGTTTGTTGTGTTGATGTCAACAGCTCTGGTGTCGAGGAAGGTGCTGGAATCCAAACGGCCTGCGTCATGATGCGGGTGTCGTCGTTGTCGTTCGGCGAGCTGGAAACGGAATTAGGGGCTGATAAGCCTCAATGAATGCCGAAGGGTTACATGGCGGAGTCATTCGGTGCTGGAGTCGCATTGCCTGGAGCTCAGCCTTAATCAAATTTGATGTATATTAGAGAATGAACGAATCAAGAGGTAAGCACTTAGTTGAAATAAGGTGTGCATGTTTCTGATATTGAAGAAGAGAGGTTACTTCGGATCGTGCCGAGGATGCTTGCCTTTTCGGCTCCGCTGGACCTCCGCCCCCACCATGCGTCATGATCCGTAAGGTACCCCGCCTTCTTCCCCGGATCCCGGATTTGTCATGCATCTCGGGCTTATACTTATCCTTCACCCTTCAGAATCTCATAGCATCTTTTTCATACTCTCGCATCGTACTTGGGCCTTAAAACAAAATGACTCCAACCAAGACAGTTATAGCGTTCGATTTGTATGGCACTCTGCTGTCGACAGAGAGTATAGCAAAGGAGCTCGCTACCCATTTTGGAGACGATAAAGCACAGTCTATTGCTACGTTATGGAGACGGTATGAGGTCTTGGTATAGTTTTTCGAGAACTGGCCGCTAACATGAATCGTGAGATTTAAAGCTACCAGCTCGAGTACACATGGCGTTTGAATAGCATGTGTATGTCCTGCTCTCACTCCTAGGTACTTTCTACACAACTTACAACGTACAGCAATATATAAGCCATTTTCCGCCATCACTCAAGCATCACTTAAGCATGCGCTCGCCGAGGTCTCCGAATCACTGTCTGAAAAGGATATCAAGTCCCTGATGACAGCCTACGATTCTCTACACGTATTTCCTGATGTGCCACCTGCTTTGAAAGCTCTTGATTCCAGTCCAAACCTAGAACCATACGTTTTCTCCAATGGTACAAATGCCATGGTGACCTCTTCCGTCACCCAGTCGCCTTCTCTCGCGCCGTACGCGAAAGTGTTCAAGGGGCTCATCACGGTGCAAGAAATTGAAGTATTCAAGCCCGATCCAAAAATATATCAACACTTGGTCGAAAAAGTAGGGAAAGGAAAGGAGGGAGATGGGAACGCAGGAGACGTGTGGCTGGTAAGTGGGAATCCGTTTGATGTTGTTGGGGCGCGGGCTGTTGGGATGCAGGCTGCGTGGGTGGATAGGGCTGGTAAAGGCTGGGTTGATGGCTTGGGAGATTTGGTTGGTGACGGGTGTGGACCCACGATTATTGTCAATGGGGTGGAGAATGCTGTGAGGGGTATTGAGAAATGGGTCGAGGCGCATAGAAAGATATGAAGTTAGTGAGAACATGGTTTGGAAATTGAGCTTCGTCTTGAGTAGACCGAAGTGTTTTCATCACCTTTCTTGCTCCACACCCGGCGATCTCGAGTTTTTCTTCTCTGAATTAAGTCACGCAATATCTTTATGCAGCCATCTAGATGATTTGCAAGATAAGATGCTGCATCTAACGACCTAAGATCATCACGGGCCGAGAAGTGGCCTTCTCAGAGGAGCAACAGAGCTGAAGTCTCAACAACGTCATATTTTTCCCGACACTTGTACACTTCTTTGCATCTTAGGACGTTTGATGTGGTCTCACGCATTTAAGTCGGCGATCATATGGTTGCCGATCTTTTCCGTTCTCTTCGCTGTCATTCTGTCCGCTACCTTCGGTCAGTCACCATCCTTTGTTTAATGGCCTTGGCGAATGGCAGATGCAAGTGTTGCGGGTGGCTGGCTCACTTCCGGCTCCTTCCGCCTCGGGAGAAGAGTGAGACGTCTTTGATTCAGTGTGTTTCTGGGCTTAACTGAGACTACAGGGTGGCTAATTACATGCATTAGTTCTCAGCACCATGCACTCGTTCGGATGGAGCTGAGGCATGGCTTTGAAGTGTGCATATACTTTGGGCGCGCGACCCACAGCCGTTATGCACATGACGTACCAGGTAGGCCATGCTTCTGTGAGCACATTGGTGGTCATCTTATATTCGTGCTCGAGACGGTGAACTCCGCGATAGATAAGATCTTACTGGATCTCTAGTGCGTAGACAAGCGGACAGAAGGCAGAATTTCGAATCCCGGTGAGCTGAAATCCCAGGCTGTGCCCCTATTTCCCGGCCAATTCCAGCAACCAAGAGAGCACTATGATAGAAAGGTTTGCCAGCACAATTTCAATACTTTCCTATCAATCACCTCGCCAGCCAGGATACAATAAGCAAGTCTTGGCGGAGGGTCTTGGGCAAAGATGGACAGGAGTAGTACTTCTTTTGCTACGAAGCATGTGAAAATATGTAGTGAATTAACTAGCCTAGAAGGAGGTGATACAGAAGGCATTGATAGCAATGTCAAAGATGAAAAAAATTTGAAGCTCCTGCTGACACTATGGTGGGGTTGTTTCAGATGCTGTCTCTCCAAATCAAGACCGATCCATGAAGATCGTCAAGGGATGAGCCGCAGATTGGACAAAAGCAACTTAAGCTCTTGCTTAGCTTGCCTGCAGAGGGATCCACGAGCCTAATCAAAATGTTTGGGGGCAACCCCAAGTTGAGATGTTAGTACAGCCACTTCTCATCAAGATGTGGAAATCTCTTTTAAGATGGCTTCGTTCGGGTTTCTGGGTCCCGATACCACTTGCTGCATCTCAAAATGGAGTCGCTTATAACGATTTGCAGTGCCTGCTAGCTCCTTCTAACAGAGTGCTAGGCTCTATGACTTTATGTTGAACGTTTTCCACCCTGCTAACCAATCGGTTCACTCGGGTCATTTCACGAAGACGGAGCTCCTTGCAGTTTATAGCTTACAGGTCTGATCTATCTGATTCTAACACGACTCTCGGCTTGGCTTCGAGCAAGCGGTAGCTCGAACTTTATGTTGGGGACGCTCCGGCCCGCACTGGCCGTCAAAAGAAAAACCTTGCAAGTGGAAACACAAATCCAACCTCAGTCCTAAGCTTCCCAACCCGCATATTTCAATGGGCTGGAATTAGGAATTCTTGCCTCTCAACCAACAAGTAACTGTATATCTTAACACGCCTATGATAACACTAGACGGAGAGTGTGTAAGTCTCCTTCGAGTCCACCTATCCAACTCTTTGCGGCACAGTGCTTTCATAGCTAAACCCTCGATCTGTCAAGTTCCGAAGTCCAGAGACAGTCCTCCCACTGTTGCAGCTGGTCCTTCTCAAAGCCCCGAAATGCTCAGATTCCCTTTCGATCACTTCACTGACGATCAAGTTACACGTGATTACTACGGCGAATCTGATATATCACTTTCCTGCTGTAGATCTCTATCCTCGTTTTAGTAAAGTTACCTGCGGAGATTTCGTCTGTATATGGTGGAGGGTAGTATTTAGACCGAATAGACCATTATCTTTGTTGAAATCCGTATTCTGTGCAATGGAAAAGGCTTTCTGACTCTTTCCCTGAGCTCTATATCCGGGGCGGACGGTTTGCAAGAATAGTCTCGTTAAAGCTGGTTAATTACTATTAAATTTCCTGGCTTACTTCTTGCCTGGCCGAGATTTTCAATACCTAGTTCAACAAAACTTTTACGCTTACAACATTTCAGCTGCAGTGGGTCCTGAATGCAAATTAGATATTGACATTCAGTGGCGCAAGCTATTAACAAGATGTGAAAGATAACAGGTTTGGACATGCATCATTGCAACAACACTAAGGAATGGGGTTTCCACTATCCGAGTCAGCGTCGATGATCTTGCTTCCTTTGCTTTATTGGCACTGTCTGCTACCGAAGCCCCATCAGATAGGTGTATATAAAGTCGGTCCTGGCCCAGCTTCGTCTCAATTCTCCATCATCATCCTCATTCTCATAATCACCACTACCATCCTCTTCTCATCTCAAAACCGCTCCTCCAGCCTTCTCACCCAAACCTCGTCAATAAAAAGACACATTCCATCTATTCTCAAGATGAAGTTCTCTAAGATCATTGCGACTGCCGCTCTCTGTGTCTCAGCAGCATCTGCTGCTATGACTTCAGCACAGGTTGTTGCGAACATCGATGTTATCACAGTGATGTCCAAGAAATTGCAGACACCAGCAAATTCTATCAATATCCTCAGTGGCCCTTTGTTTCTTATTGGCCAGGGCCCATTCCCTGTAAGCATGCTCCTGTCTGGTTTTGGGGATTTTTGTTAACATCGATTAGCAAATTGTTGTTGGTTTCAGCCAAATTATTACAACTGTGGGCGGGTACATCACAGCTATGCAGGTAAGTTACTCAAAGCAGACCCCAACCTAGGAGAAGTCTCGTAGCTAATATCATAAATCCAGGGTACTAACCCCTTCTCTTTACGATCGGATCAAGATGCAATTCTCAATTCCCTTACCACTGTAAGCGATACACCCATTACTATTATGTACATTTAGGCTGATAACCTGGCATAGTTTGTCACAGTCCACCAACAGCTGCTCAACATCCTTATTGGCAAGGCTGGGATTACTCAGAATCTCCCCCTTATTGGCCCCCCGTTGCGCAAGCCCTGAGGGCTCTTGAGGGAGTAGTTGACGTAAGTCTCTTCTACTGTTATCCTTAGAATATCCAAACCATCCACTAACGTAAAACTATACAGACAATTGCACTCGGTCTAATTGCCATGACCCCAGATGTTGCTTCGGATATGACTGTCCAGAAAAACAAACTGGATGTCACCATTGGAGTCGCAATCGTGGCCTACACTCCAATCATCTAATTGCGGAGCACAGCAAAGGGGACAAGGGAAAGGGGACAAGGGAGTGCTGGCGCATTTACGCACTGGAAACCATATTTCCTTCAGAAAAATGTCGCTTGCTGGTGGAAAAGTTGACTGGAACTCATACTTCTGGACTGATATCATTCTCATATATTCATTAATCACTCTATTACATCAAATTTACCTACAATGTGACCACTCGTTACTTCCGTGCCTGGCTTTATCCCACTTTCATTTGACCAAGCCTAAGATAGAAGATAAAACATTCAGCTATATTTCACCTAGCAGCATTTCACCGGACCAGAAAGACCTGCCGATTTATTGGGCGTTTCCTCTCGCCCCTTTATTCGCATATCATCGTGAAGAGCAATCAACCCCTTTTCACTGACTTTAGGGGGCAGAAACAACTGAATGAAGGCACATTAAGGTTGACTAAAGCTCTTAGAGAAATCAAGGTGACTTCAAAAGACTTGTGCACACACAAAAACAGCTCAACTCCTGTGTCTGTATTCACCTTTGATGACTCAATCGAGACCTTCAGGGGCAGTGCGACAGCAAGTTCAAATATTCTCTCTTAAGTACAAGTACTTGGGATGTACTTTCTGGTGGGCAACTGCCTCAAGATGGTGACTACTAGCTTCTGGCTTTTCCACATACAGCCATGCTTCGTTCCACTTGTCACCCATCGAGGGGTGAATCTTTCTTGCTTGCATGCAGAGGGGTTGGAATTTGATGCCGTTATGAAGTCTGTTTATCATGCCGCGCCTGAAAATTCGCAGCTTTGATCTGAAATAGTATTTGTTTGTATGTACAGTATGTGTTTTTACACACGTCATATGTACTGAAGTGATAGTTAAATACAAAAAGAAGATATGTAAGATCTTATGTCGACGCCATACGCCAAAGCTTATGATACCAAAACACTCCGAAATCGCCAATTCCAAAAAACGAGCTCATACGCTGATACCCATTTATATCCTATCCCATAACCATAAAAGCCACCCCACCAAGACACCCACAAAGTACCAAAGCTGTTAAAATTCCAGCTCCGACCTTCCCACCGGTCGTAGCAGGTGTGATCACCGTCCCCGACGAAGAGCTGCTGCTTGATCCCGCGGATGAGTCCCCTACACTAGTACCTCCTGTACTGTTCGTTAAGAGCTGTGGCGCATCATCAATCAGCATCGACTGAATAATGCTCAACGCACTCATTTGCTGTCCTAGCCCGTAATTCCCATCATAAGTGCTATTGGCCGTCCAGTGCTCACCACATGTTGTACCATCAGTGCCACCGTCGCACTGCGCGGCAGCTGCTTGTGCCGAGCTTTGGAGGAGGGGCATAATGGTAGCGCGTGTAAAAGGGGCAACTTTTGTGGTGGCGGCCATCCAGCGCGAGAGGTAGGCTTTGAAGGATTGCTGATCTGTGTCGCATGTTCCGACAGTATTGACGTCTTCACAGGCTTGTTCATACATGATGTCGTTTTTGAAATAAATTTCCGACTGGTCCAAGAGGCCTTGCACACGAGTTTGCCAGGTCGTGGATCCGTTTGTCTTCGGGTACGTTAGTTTAAGTAATGTTGGGGGAAAGGGATGACGAACGTAATTATACATCATGGCTGCGCCAAAGAGGTATATGCCCTGGTTATAGGAGAATTGGAGGTGGTCAATAGATGAGCAATTATCTGTGTCGCTGGTTCCATCGTAGACTTTATAATCGGAGCTCATAAGTCCTACGGACTCCATCCAATTCCAAGTTTTATCAGCCCAGTCAGCGTAAGTGTCGTTCCCCGTATACCTCGCCAGCCGAGCACCGATGTTAAAGAAGCATCCGTTGGCGATAGAGTTCTTATATGTATATCCAGTATTGAAAGTGAAAATCTGCCATCTCAATCCTCCCCCGCACGTACTCGAATCCCATCTCGATGCCATGTCGTTAAACACCCCTTGTGCGAGGGCCAGCCACTGCGGCTCGTCGGATGGGGGGTCTTCAAAGCCAACTTCTGCTGCTGTCATGGCTGCCATGCCCCAGAATCCCTGATCATCATTTCCTTCTGTCTTTGTCTGATTTTCGGGCATGAAATCGTTGTCAGTCCCGGTTTGAGATAGAAGCGCGGCTTGTACTGTCGGGTTATACGATGTGTCGCTAGTGTAGTACCAGTATTCTACCATGGTTCCAAACATCGCGCCTGCTTCCCACCAGTAATAGGGATCTGGCAGATTACCTGGGTTGTCCCCAGTATGATTACCGGTGTAGTAGCTCATCATTCCATATGCCACTGTTGCCGCAGCACTTTTTACTGAGGCTTGATGGTATTAGCGAAGGGTCGAGAATATCTTGCTCGACTGCTTCATTTCACTGACCTGCATCTGAGATGTCAAGACTGACAGCCTTCACCACCTGACTCCACGACGCACAAACAGCGGCTCCATATGCCAAAACTCTTCCTCCCCTCATCTTTCTTGTTTGGCCTAGTTGTATATTCGAATGGATGAATGAAGGAAGATATACTTATGGTACCAATAGTGAAAGGAGCCAAGAAAATTACACAAGCAGTAACGACAGCCAAGTAAAAGAAGCCTTTTCCAAGAATGATGTTCAAAGGCACAAGCAGAAGAGATGGAGAGAGCAAACCTGGTCTCCGGTACTCACGGCTGGCTTGCCTATATGGAGCCCACATATCCATCGTGCGGTTGACATTGAACAATGGGGCTAATCTGAAACCAGTACAGGAATAGCAGCAAACTGCACGGCGCATCTTCTCATTTGAGGAGCCTTTGTGATTGTGAAGAGAAGGTGGAGTAGATCTGAGAACGACCCATTACGCGTATGAAGGAAATATGGAGCCGGCTGTGAAAAGCTTACGCATGCCCTGCTGGTGAGGTTAGTACGTCACCGTTTGGAAGTCTCTGGCTTCAGAAAGCTTTTACTGAGCATGTCGTGGTTTTGATGGATGATTCGAACACGATCTGAGATGCAATTGAGGTGAGGTCGCGATGATAGCTTGGCAGATGCAGTGGCATTGCTTGATGATGTCTTGGAGATGCTTGTCTGAAGTTGAAATGAAGTGGGTCGCTCCCGAAGAACGTCCGTATAGCGGTTCACGTGATGTCCACTTCCAAATTGTGATCCAAAAGGGGCTCAAATTGCTTGGCTAAGGTACGACTGCAATTCAAATTGCGCTCTGCTCTTGGATTGAGATGGCAACATGGCCAACCATATTCAGTTCAGATTCACGGCTGAAGTATCCGAGCCACTACAGTAGTCTGTCAGGGGTTCACCATAGCCTCCTTCAAATCTCGCTTATCAGCTGACATGCATTCGCAATCCATGTGGACGACTTGTGGACGACTGAAGCATGAAACGTACAGTACAATCAGAGAATGGAAGTTGAGACTCTTTTTTAGCAATCATATTACGCTATTAGCCTATTACAAAAATATCAAATACAAAATAAACACCGTTCCCCGTCTATCCCAAACCCAAGTCTAAGTCTAAGTCTAAGTGTTTATACCGGCACCCATTTATGTGCCCTTGCTCTGGGATCGACATCTTTCCCCCGCCAAGAAAGTTCAGCAACACATGGTTCGATTTCCAGAGTTGCATGTCCTTCTAAAAGCCATGTAGGCAGAAGGTCCTATTCTCATCCCCCCTTATTGTTCATGTCTTGAACACGTTGGTCAAGAAGCCATAGTATCTTCAATTGTAATTGCTCAAGGAGTACTGGCATAGCTCATTGACCTCTCCAGTTCGGTATCGCTCGCAGGCGTCCCACCAGTCTTCAGAGTCTCCTCATCATCGCCACTATAGGCGAAGCGACTCCTCTTTCTGATATCTGCTCCAAAGAAATAAAAGAGGAAGGGAATCGCACAGCAGGCCAGTGCGATGAAAGCCAATAAGCTACTGGCCCACTGATACCCGAGTCGATGGTACATCTGCGTCGTGAACAGCACAGTAGCTGCGCCCCAGAAAGAACGAATACATGTCTTGGCGGCGAGGGCGGAAGCGGCTTGATGCTGGTAGGAATCAACAAGATAGTTGTTTGCAGAGTTGTAGAGGAAGATAAAGCCGAAACCAACAGGAAATCCGCCGAAAGCTGGACCGACCCAGGACAAGCGTGGGTAGGAGGACCAAGCAAATATGAAGAGTCCGATTGGAATCAACCAGCAGGAGCACATCATGGGAATGAGTCGTACTTCAGCTGGAGGTTTGCCGTCATGCTTTTCCGAGAGTGAGAGGTAGTGTTTGTTGACGAAGGGGGCGCAAGCTGCTGAACAGAGTACACCAATTGCGAGCGGAATGAACATGAGACCTGTTATTCCCGCAGTATAACCTTTGCCCTCCTGGTAGACAATTGGGAAAGCTACGAAGAACATGTATAGAAGGCCATAAAGAACGGACATATAGACCGAGATGAGAAAGACGATAGGTTCGCCGAACAAGAGCTGGAATGGTCGAACGAGGAAAATACCTAGACGCTCGCTGAAAGGTCGAAGATCGAGGTCTTGTTCAGTGACATGATCCTTAGAGCCTGTTGAAGCGCGCAATTTCTTGGCACGAGCTGCGAGGATAGTTGGAGCATAGGTTTCGGGTACAGTGAAGGTGATCAGGACCCAAACGACGAAGGCGAGAATGAGTTGAATCCAGTACAGCCATCGCCATCCTGATGCATCTGACAGAAATCCACCCACAAGTGGTCCAATAGCAGGGCCGATGAACTAGGCCAGTTATTAGTACGGGTGCATCGATGATAAAGAGCGCACTTGGCTTAGAGAAAGTTCCAAAAGCGCAAAACCATGAAAGATGCTTACCGGTGCGGCACTAAAGGCGGCCATGGGAACTCCACGTTCCTCAGTCCTCCACATGTCAGCCAAAGTTCCACCCACTAAAGTCATAGGTGCCGAGAAAGCTATTCCATCGATGGCGCGGCAGACTAGGAGAGTTTGTATATTTTTCGAAACCGCGCAGGGAATGATGAATATCACGGCGACGAAGAGGGTTGTCCCATAGATGAGGCGGCGACCAAGGACTTCGGAGAGAGGTGCAAAAGCCATTGGGCCTACAACCATTAGTGATTGACCAAGCAGGAGAAAATTTTGAGCGTACCAATACCAAAGCCTACTACAAAGACCGTAACAGAGAGTAGAGCGACTTCGTCGGACACGCCAAACTCCTTCGAAACACCAGCAATGTCTGCGGTGATGACAGAGGAAGCGAGTGCGACGACGAAGCAGGTGACAGCAACTACCATGGTCACATACCATTTATAGGCCTTACTCCAGTTTTTGGGATTTCCGGGATCATTTGGAGTGAAAGTGACCAACTTGTATCGATTTCCATCTGGTGCACGACCACCGTCTATTTCTCCTTCCTCCTTCTCGACCGTATACTCCTCGAGATTTGCGTTCTCAGTGAAGGTTCGGTATGGAAGCTCAACATCGATATCCGGGTCTCGACGTGTTTCCTTGTGTGATAGATGTGTGTTGGTTCTGCTAAGACTTCGGCGCGTGTTGGTTCTGCTAATGCTTCGACGTGGTCGAGAGGAGTTTGAACCAGTTCGCGTGAGCTTGGGAGAGATGGTGTTGGGTTCTTTGATGGACTCATAGATCCTCGGAACCTCCGAGGGTCCAGCTTGTTCTACCATACTGTGTTGAAAAATATCTAGAATTCAATAGGAGATGTTGAAAGTGATTTGAAAGTGTGAAGTAAAGTCAGGAAGGGACAAGTATAAGTATTGAATCTGAGGTAGCGAAAGAAGAGATCTACAAGCCGTGGGACCTGGGTGTCTTATATGTGGCGCCGGCACCGCTCCCGGCCTTGCAAAGTTACTCCCAGGTACAATAAGATATCAAAAGCCTCATGAGACCTTCCAAACAACCTTGCATGTACCCGATTCCGTGATGGCGAGCCATTGAGAGGAAGGGATGTCTTGGCAACAAGCGGCGATATCTCGCTATGTGACTAAGCGAGAGAAAACACTCAGATCTGAGGTCTGTGGACGTATGATTTTGTATCACAGAGCGCCTCTGACGGGATCCATGGCTGCCACGGCTATGCGGCTGATTCTGAGTGCCCAATAGAGGGATTCTCAAGATATGCCACTCCCTGGGCCCTGGACGCGGCGATTTGAATGACTCGTTCCTTGTGCCGCGCCTGCATGTCAATGGGAATTCTCCTGGCAGTACCTCATATTAGTAAGAGGCGAGAGCTGAACCGGACGAGATTCAGCACGAATTTAAATATAGCCTGCCTGTATTAACAACTGGTAAACATCTTCAGTTGAGAACGACAACTACGTCATTGAGTCCAGTATTGAATGTTGAAGGCCCGGGATTCCAAATTTTTCTCCTGCACAGATATGAGTAGAAGCGTCAGGATGCAGATATGATAGTGGAGTCTTTGGCAAGCTTAAATTAACAGAAACGTGTTTGTGGATACGTTCAAGTCGGGCCTTGCCTTGCAAAGATGAACTTCTTCTAACTCGACCTCGGTTCTCAGAAAGGAGTTTTGCGATCTCGGCAGATCACGTGGGTCTCGGTACATGTCTCGGTACGGCACGTCTTCAGCCTGAGGCTGCGAACCTGTTAATCACCAGACGGCTAAATACACGACGATCGATTGGCAATCAGTACCAAGCTGAGATAAAGCTGCAAGCGATGACTGCCATCCTACCAGTCACCTGCGTTGGCGTCCAGCGCTGCCTTTTCCACATGTACATGCATGTTGATGAAAAGGCGCGGTACAACATGATGGCATAAGAGGTAGGTTTGTTGTCTTGAGTCTCATTTCATGCTTTTCTACCTCCAACCAGTTAAGATACAGCAACTTCCGACATCTACTCGATGGCAACGACTACAGTAGCGGCGGCTTGTGCGTGTGGCACCTTCAATCTCCAGATCGAGATTCCAAATTCAGAGCTTCCCATCGAACGAGCGCTGTGTCTATGCAATACTTGCAGACGTGTTACTGGATCTTGTGGCATCACATCTATCCCAGTTCCCGAAAGTCAAGTCATCGAGCCGGCGAAGTTCAATTTGACGGCATATAGCACGTCTGAAACCTACACCCGCTACTTCTGCTCGACCTGTGGAGCTCACGCGCTGCTCCATTGCTTGAAGGATGGTAGTTGGCATGTTCCTTCAGGACTTGCAGATCGCACAGAAGGCATCATAAAGTGGACTGGGAGTGAATGGGTGGAAGACACTCTTGATGGAGGTATTAGTATTTGGCTAGGGGAAGCCAAGGGTTCGAAGGGGCAGATGGTAACGCCAAAGAGATGGCTACTTAATGCTTACGAGGAAGTCCTTGTCCCAGAAGACGAATTGAGGGCTCTACCAGCATCGAAAGCCAAAAGTAGCACGGAGAAATTGAAAGCACAGTGCCATTGCGGGGGCGTAAAGTTCCACATCACTCGTCCAGACGAAGCCTCCGAGGAAGATTCCAAGAGAGTCTACTCTCCGTTTCCCGACCTGATGGTTCCTTACAATTCGAACGCATCAGCCGCGAATCCCAACAACGAGCCCTGGTGGCTCCGAGCAAACGGCACCAAGTATCTCGCCGGGACGTGCACCTGCACGTCATGCCGTTTGAATTCTGGGTTTGAGATCCAACCATGGGCGTTTGTGCCGAAGTGCAACATCCTCCAAGAGGATGGGAAGCCAATTGACTTCAAGCTCGGTACTATGAAGTGCTATCCAAGCTCCGACGGGGTTTGGCGAGAATTCTGCAGCGTCTGCGGAGCAACGGTCTTCTGGCATTGTGCAGAGCGACCGCTTTTGATTGATGTAAGTGTGGGAGTCTTGGACCCCGAGGCAGGTGCGAGGGCAGAGAGTTGGTTGGAGTGGTGCACAAGTCGTGTGAGTTTCCGAGAATTGAGCATAAGTGAGAGTCTTGTTGCAAGCTTGGAAGTTGGGATGGCGGCGGCGGCGGTTTAATTTTTGAGAGCAAGATTGAATATAGTCATCATCTCATCCTTCCACTTAATCCGAATTAGGCTGGCGCGAACCGAGTCGTTTGTATTGCATCTCACACTGCGCTGTTACTATTTGGTCACAATATCTGCTAGTAAGCTTATTTACGATCGACCTGATCTAGAAGCCGTCAAGTCAGAGACCCACCAAGTCACCCACCTACCTACCGAGTACCCCTCTACCAGGTATTTCAAGATCCAGCAAGAGCGCACACAAACCTCCATCCAAGCCGTCGGGTCCAGCATGGCGCTGTCAATTGCCTAATTGCCTGTCAGTTTGGGAGTTTTTTTTCTTTCTCTTATCCTTCTTTTGATTTCGTGCCTGTGCGTATGACTAGGTGTGAAGGTGTGAGGTATGAGGGCTGGAGGTGAGAGGTGAGAGAAGAGTGTCAGACACCAAGAGCTAGATTCCGGATACCAAGTACCAAGTGCAAAAGTGCAAAAGTGAAAAATAGAACATAGAAATAGGCTTATGCTTATGCTGGAAGAACAATAAATACCCTTGTTAGCAACTGATACTATCTTATCTATCCATGCTATTGCTACCACAGCTCTCTAGCTTCCTCTACCTCTACCTCTACCTCTACCTCTACCTCTACCTCTATTACCCGATCTACCTATTCTCTTGCTCGCTCTGTAGCTAACCCGCAGGACCTCCAAAACCTAACGTAGGCAGCTAGGTAGGTAGGTAGGTAGGTAGGGTACCTTAGGTAGCTGTTTTACTCCGATTCTTATTCCTACGCTTCTCTCGCACCTCATGGTTCATACGCCCATGATTCGTACTCGGAGCCTCTGTGAGCATGGATAAGGTAAGGTAGAGAGCACGAGGTTGGGACCAGGTGTGTGCTCGCTGCGGATTCCCCCAAACGTCAATGTGAGAACGGCATCACCATTACCATTACCATTACCATCACCATCACCATCAAGCAGCTCAAGAAGATAGACGTCAACCCGTCGTAACGCAGCTCATCTAGTTTCATCTTATCTCGTTTCAATTCATTTCATTTCATTCGTTTCGTTTCATCCCTCCTCACTCAGCAAGTGAATCGACCATCCTCCCTCCGCCAATCCTCGCAGGGAACAATGAAAAGTAGCTTCCTCATAAAAAACCCATTTCTAAACCGTCCATTCGCCCGGTGCGATGAATAGGAGAAAAGCCACCCACCCAGGTTCTGCTACCATATTTCCATTCCCCAAGCCAGCCTCAGAATAAAGCGCCAGTTGTGCAAATAAAAGCCCCCGCGCCACGCTGCCTCCCCATCGCTGTGAATTTTTGGCATCCCGTGTTCGCCCCAAACAGTTTTCCCGGAATCCATCGTGACAATGTATTAGATGATGAAGAGTGATCCCTCCCTTCATTAGAGGGCAGAACTCTCAAGAACCTTCATCTCCCTCCGCAATTTTCGTAATCCCTCGCTCGCCACCTTCTCGGAATCCCTGACTTGGTTGATGTACTGGCATACTCGCTATTGTACTTCGACCTCCCAAGCTTCCCGGCACTGCCGCCCCATCACCTTTGATATCGCCCTGCTTTTCTACACCCAGATTGAGATTTGGCGTGTTCGACGTCGATTGTGCGGAAGCAACGTCCTGCTGCGAACCTGGCCCATGGACGGGAGAGCTGGAATGCTGAGAAGCTTTGGATCCTCCATCACCCCCACGGGTTGAGGTGCGAGGAGATACTCGACCGGTCTGCCGTAACAAATAATCAGTCATACAGTCATGTCGTTGCGGGTGTACGAAGTGACGAGCTTGCAAAAGATGGGGTACAACGAAGGTGGGCTAACATTCAAGCAACATTAAATTCAAACAAAGAGCAATCATACATGGCTTCCACGAACGGGCAAACTGCTGGAGCAAGATACAAAGATGCCTTGGCTGCTGAACATGAATAGAAGAATAGTGATCGGTATGGTGCATGCGCCATGGAGTCGAAGCAATACGGCATCTTGCTTCGTATTTCATCTCATGATCTGGATGACGTTCCGTAGGCCTCGAGAACAAACCGAAACAACGCAATAGTCTAAAGCAATCGTGATGGTGGAGGGGTGCTGATCATCTTCGAGTTATTAACTTCGAGATGTGGAAGAATCCGACTGCGATTGACCTCCGGCGGCTCGTTGTCGAACAGTGCCACTATTATCAGAACTGCTTCGACTCACCTGCTTGGCATACCTCAGCCCACAGCTGTTGCATAGATCCCTCTGTCCGCTCGGTCCGCGTCGCCATTCGGGCGTGACGCGGGTATGACAATTCGCACAGTCGCGCTGGAGGTGTCCAGCTCCTTTGCGTCTCTTGCGCTTCTTCTTGCTGGAAATCAACGCGGCCAACTCTTCCGCCAGTAGACGATTGCTCTTCTCCATCTGACGAAGCTCGTACTGCCAACTGGTGCAGCGCGTGGTCTTCAATTCATCGAAAATATTATCTTCTGACGCCAGAGCGATATCTTGGGATCCAATAACCAACCCTGTGCCCCCGGCCTGACTGACGGTGCCCAATGGCGCCGGTGGTCCCGACGTCCCCGAAAGTGATGCTGCCGAGTCTTGTCCTTGCATGGACGAGAGGGCAGAAGGGATACTCAACGGCGTCGACTCCCCGGAGAGACTTTCAATCCTCCCTTTAGTACCCATTGACGTGCTGCTGTTGTGCGAGGTTGATGTAGGGGGCACGGCTCGGTTTGATTTCAAGAGCCGTGTCTGGGCAATCAGGAAGGTTGGTTTCTGGCCCTCTGATGCATCTCCGGGATAGAGGGTTGTCTGCGCTTGGAGGACCAAACCTCGCTTGTTCAGGATTTCGTGCTTGTGGGTAACGCGTTTTCCAGTTCTGGCCTTCTCCAACGATCTTCCAAATTCCACTCGAGATTCCGCTCGCATCAGGGCCTGGATGCTCGTGCCGATGAGGGCTTCTGGTGATTGGTCGAGGAGAGTTCGGACGTTGGACGAGACGAAGAGGAACATGCCCGAGGTCGATAACTTGGTCCACATTTCACTCTCCCCCAGGCCGCCGGCTGCTTCGATGTCGTGACGGTGGACCGCATACACGGGTCGCTCCCGGCCGACTAAGATGATGCATTTACGTCCCTTCCCTTGCTCCACGCACAGCGAGCCATGGCTCTCGAACCAGGTATATCCACTCTTCTTACGTCGAATTCGAAAGACGACGTTCACCACAGCGCCGGTCGAAGTATCTTTCAACTCTCGAGTGACCGGCACGATATCACTGGGGTGGCACACGGACGATAAGGCGGTCCCCACCAGCTCCGTCGGGTCGTATTCCAGAACCTTGAGACTTGACGGTGACAGGTAGAGAAACAAGCCCTTGAGGGACAGTACGTGGACCACGTCGTCTGTGTTCTCGAGAAGGACCTTGTCCCACATTCGCTTCGTTAAGTCCGACTCGGTGCTCGTGTTGATGGAGCTCAGAATCGTCGAGACGTCGTCCCGACTGATGGATTGGCCCCCATCCAAGGGCGTCCGCACCCCTTCAGGCGGTTGCCAGACGTATCTCGGCAGCATGCCCTGGGAATAGTCGACCGTGTACAGGCCACTCGCATTGTTGCCCTCGACCGCGCCGGGCTTCTCCACCAAGTCGACCTGGAAGCCAACAAAGTACTTGATCGTCTCGTCGTCTTCGCCCGTGATCGGAATCATCGTCAGCAGATTCATGAAGGGTTGGCCGCCCTTGCGGTAATTGATCAAACTGCGCTGCGCTTCCTTCTTGTCCCCTATCCGGTTTTTGAGGTAGTAGACCGAGTCATTATCCACAAATTCCCTCTTCGCCCCGGCTTGGACCTTGCCTTCGGGTGATTGAAGGAAGCGACAGTTCTGGCCCTTGACCTCATGCTTGTTATATCCCGTGAGCCGCTCGAAGATGTCTGAGACGTAGATGATGGGACAATCGTAGAGGGTGATGTCACACACGACAAAGGCACACGACATATCCACCTTTCCAATATCGATCTCGGGATCTTTTCTCGTTGCCACCTTCATCAACGCCCCGAGCATGTCAAAGCCACTGGACGAGTAGATGCCTTGATACTTGGGTTTCACCTCCGACTTGATTGCAACTTGCATGTCTGTGCTGGAGGATGGCGTCGGCGTCGGCGCTGGTAGGCTGTAGGATGACTCTCGCGTCATATGCGCGCCCAGTCGGCTTGCCTGGGTGGGAGGACTGTACGGGACCATTCCTTGGTTCATATTCATGGCCACGGGGGAATTTACCACGGGTGACTCGGAAATATCAAGACTCGGCATGGTCGGCATCATGTCGCTGCTCGTCTCCTCGTTCCCTCGCAAGGTGCCGTTCTGTCTCGGCAAGCCATCACTCATCTGCATCATGAAATCGGTGTGCATCGCCTCCAGGTTGGCCCCGCTGTACGGATTGGAATAGCTGGTGGGCGAGAACAGGCCCATGTTAAGGGACGATTCGTCCTCGTGCATCGTATCCATCATCGGGGTGAAGCCTATCATGTTCTGCATCAGATTCCCCGAGAGCCCGGCAAACTGTTGGTTCGTGTTGATGGCCAAGTTATTCTGTGACTGCATCGATGCGTATCCCATCTGCGCGGCACCCATATTCATCCCCTGACCCATATTCGCATACCCGCCCAGCTCGAGCTCGCCGGCCGATTGGCGTCGTATTCTCAGATCACCTGCGGAGGAGGTGGGCGTGCCGAATTGGAATCCGGTCAGATCGCCCATGTTGGACCCGAACTCCATCATGGACGACCTGCGGTCGACATCGTCGGTCTGGTAGCCCTGCGGGATACTCTGCCGGCGCTGGATCTCTTGGTTGTTCTGCATAATTATATCATCCAAACTCTCCCCTCCCATCATGCCGTGCATCGCCATGGTGTCTTGGTTGGTCTGCCCGTCGTGCCCCAGGGGTAACATCGACATGCTCTGCGCGCGCATGGGCACATTTCGCCCTCTCCGCTGGGCGAGAAGATGTTGCAGATCTTCTTGGGAGTACTGCGTCCCAAAGAAAGACTTCATAGTTCCCACATCTGTCCCCTCGCGGCCTCGGTCGTCGAGCAGTCAAACAACGTCCCCCAGGCTCATCCGTATGCTGCTCTACGACGACCAGTGGGGGATCATGGATCTCGAACTCTCGATGTGTGGTCCGGGTCTGGGTCACCGTTTTCCCCGCGTTGTGATGCGGGCGTGGGAGCTTGAGCCTTCCTGCCGGTTGCGCGGTCGAGTCAGGTTTGTGGGGTGCGTGAGGGGCGGTGGTATCTGGGTCTGATTCTGGTTCGGGGGGGTGAGGTTTGATAGTTTCCTAACGCCAAGGTTAGAGCTGACGGAGGAGAGCTACCTCAGCTGCGCGCGAGGGGCCGTACCTTGACACACACACTCGTCGTGGAAGCCGGCTGACGGACTAGGTAGCGCTCGAACGCTGAAATGGGGTCCTGACGGTGTCGCTGGTTTGGGGATGGGAGCGTGCGTCGGTGCGAGGTCGTCGTGGGAATGTTTTGCACGACGGTGCGACGACGAGCAGAGGGTGGTGGTGGCACCACAGGTGGTGAGGGATGGCGAGCCTCGGAGGCTTCGTCTGGGAGGTGGTGATTGTTGGGTGAGGCCGTTGATAGGGCAATGTTCCCCCGTTGGTGGTGGTGGTTGGTGGTGGTGGTGGTGGGTAGTGGGTTCTGTGCTCCGTTCGGCAGCACAGGGAGTCGACTAGCGTCCGCCGAGCAGCGCACAGGCGAGGCGAGGGGAGGGAGAGCCAGGTAAGGGAAGGTAAAGGTAGGTAAGGGAAGTGGGCGGAGAAAAGCGGCGAGGGTGACGACGCCGAGATAGAACAGAGTTGATGATTTTGCGATGTCTATCTCTCTCGGAGTAAGCGGATGGTAGGAGAGGATGGAAGGAAATCGAATGGATGGGTGGATGATGCGCAGGTGAGTGCGAGTGCACTGCAAATGCGATTGCGCATCAAAGAGTGCGGGACGCGCAGGCGAGGAGTGGTGAGAGGAAGAGAGGCGAGGGCGAAGTCGAGGTGAGGGAAGGATGGTGAAAAGGAAGGGGATGATGGGAGGCGAAGAATGGAATGTGATGTGATGTGATGTGATGGAGTGGAGAGGGAAGCACGCAGAAGTGAAGCACGCAGCACGCAGCTCGCAGCTCGCAGTAGGACGCAGCACGCAGGACGCACGAAGCACGAAGCACGGCGAGAGAGATCCGGGATGGAGCTGGAGCTGGTGCTGGTGCTGGAGCGGGTGTTGGACTGGGCTGAGCCGGGCTCCCTGGGTTGAGCTTGAAGTGGGGGAGATGGGATGGGATGGGATGTATGGGGTTGGGTTGGGTTTGGTTGGGTTGGGATACGGTAAGTTAGGGTTCGGGAGGCAATAATAAGGTAGGTTGGTCAGGGAAGTAAGGAAGAAGGGGAGGGGAAGGGGAAGGGGAAGGGGAAGTGAGTATAGTTCGTTAGTGGAGGTGGAGATGGAGGTGGATATGAGGCTGGAGATCAAGGTGGACGTGGATGTGGTGGAAGGAGGAGGCGGAGATGTCGATGTCGATGTAGATGTAGATGGAAATGTAGTACAAGTACATAGACATAGGACAAGTACGTAGGACAAGTACATAGGACACACCCTTTAGAGAGACTAGTAGTAGTAAGGTATCTATAGTATCTCCTCCCCCTCCGGTATAGCACGGCACTTCTGCTGGCTTTGCCATGTGTAGAGGCAGTGTTAGTCTATAGGACTGCCTTATCGTATACTACCTTTAGGTAGGTAAGGTATCTAATACTCCCTCGTATGTAATACTACTCCTCTCCTCTCCTCTCCTCCCCCTCGGCCGGATTTGCTTCTTTCACACCTGCAGGCCTCGTGTGATCCTATCGTCTCCTCCCTCTCTTCTCTTCTATTCTATCATATTACATCACATCATATCACAATCCCAACTCATCCCAACCCATTCCATTCCATCCCATTCTATCCCCCATCCCACCCCATCCTATCGTATCATATCACTAGGTATCATATCATATCATATTCTCCGTCCCTCCCTCCCTCCCTCCCCCCCCGTGCGTCGGCCACCCCCCTTCCCCCAACGGGCAGCACCAAGCACCAAGCACGCACCAAGTTGAAGAATCCAATCGACAAGTGAAATGAGCAAACCAGAGTCAGAGCCTGAGCCAGAGCCAGAGCCTGACCCTGCAGGGTCCGCCACGAGCCGCCACGCCCTGCCACGCCATGCCTGCGGGCTTCAGGGTATCAGGGTGTCAGCACTGGATCAGACCTGGATCAGACCACCCAGCGACCTCCTCGCCATCCACAGGGCCCACAGGGGAAGCCGGAACCCTTTCCTAGGCCCTACCACTGAAATCCACTACCCCAAGTCCAGTAACGAGTAAAACAATGTTTGGCTTCTCGTACAGTACTGTCCAGTATTGCCGCACCCCAAACCCCTAAATCCCCGTCCACCCCCCTTGAACCCCACCACCACATGCCGAATTTCAACATTGCCATCCTCGCCCCTCATCGAGGAAATGGAAAAGACCACTCACTCACTCACCCACCACCCACCACCTACCCTTCAAGCTTTTCCCCATCCATCTCGGCCCCGGGTCGGGGGTTGGACTAAAACCTCCTCCTCCTCATCTTCACCACCACCCTCTCCCCCCTAAAAAAAAACAATAATAATAATAATAATAATAATAAAACAATAACAACCTTCCCCTTCCCAATCCAATTCCCAATCCCAACGACTCCCTCCAAAAACACCACCCTCGCCGCCGCCCTCGCCGCCGCTGCTGCACAGGGCATCCGAAAAGCAAACGCCGCACCACCACCAAGCCCAGCCCAGCCCAGCCCAAACGCAAACCAAAGCCCCCCCCCCGCAACCCAACCCAACCAAGGGAAAACACACCCGAGAGAGCCCCATATCTTTCGTCATATTTGCGTGCCACCGTCCGTCTGCCCACCGCTGTCACATTACTGTAGAGAGAGAGAGAGTGTGTGTGTGTGTGTTTGTGTTTGTTCCCTTCCCTTCCCTTCCCTTCCCTTCCCTTCCCTTCCCTTCCGTTGTCGCCACGCCAATAGACCGACCCTGAAAGACCCATTCCATTCCGGGAGCGCAGGGATGCCTCCTCCGGTCTCTGCCTGCCTGCCTGCCTGCGAGGATGAGGGATGGGGAAGGGATGGGGGGGGGAGGATGGAAAAGAAAAAAGAGTGTCACCCGGAATTTCGAAGGGGGCAAAAAAGGCCTACAGCAGTACCCGAATCGCCCTCGCCCAATCATCCATCCAATCATTCATTCATTCATCACCTGGAGAGGAGAGGGGAGGAAAGAGAGATCTCGTCAGTGCCAGACACAGACAGGAACAAAAACTCGGTGCATCTAGGACCCCATCCAGAACCCCATCCAGAATTCCACAGGCCCTCGGAGCTTCTCACTTCACCCGACAGAGCCCACCACCACCACAGGCCAACCAAGACAGCCCGGAGACATTATTTCAGGTTGGATTGGATAGATTGAAGAAAAGGTCTCGAGGTCATGACCATCGAGCCGCTGTAACTAAGTACACAGACTGCCGCCGCCGCCCCCTTCCCCAGGTGTGCCTCGTGCCGACAATTCTCCATCAAAGTCTCGCTATGCTAAAACGGTGCAACCCTGCATCCCTCCTTCCAACCCCCTTCTCCCTCTCCCCTCCCTCCCCCTTCCCCATACACAAAAGAAATCGAGTAAGGCCTGCCAGTGTGTGGTATCAAATCGTTCTATCATCATCGACCTGGCTCCAAACCAGGCTTGTCCTGCCGTTCCATGCCCCCAACCGTGCTATTTGAAGAGAAATGCAATCAACCAAAATAATTCCGCACCGTCAGTTGCGTTTCCGGGGCTAGCTGCAGCAGGAGCTGCGACGGGTCGAGGCTGGTCACTTGCAGCAAGAATTTGGCAGCCGCGATGATGCGGGTCTGCGTCTCGCCTTGCAACGTCTCGGCCTCCAGAGCCTGAGCAATGTAGACAAAAATCTTCTGTGGTTGCGACGTGACGGCCGGATTTTGCCTGCGGAGCATTAGCTGTGGATGCGCCCAGTGGCAACGACGGAGAACTTACGCATCAATAAGCTGAGACAGGTAAGCATACGCATAGGGCGCCGCCTCTTCATCATTGACAACGGGCAGCGTGTCAATCCATTGGGTGATGACCTGCTGCTGATTAGGAATGCTGGTGGGGTTGTACCGGAGCACCTTGGCGATAGCTGCGCAAGCATTCTCCGTAGCGTAGACATCGTCATCTCCACGAGCATTGGGGAACTGGGTGACCTGGAACAGGAGCTCAACAGCCGGGCCTAGGAATGCCGACCATTGTGCGCCGCCTTTGTGCGCAGCCACGCCGATGCCATATGCTGCTGCTTGGCGGTTAGCTGGTGCCGAATCTCTACAACCGGCAATGAGAGGCTCCATGATATATGCCTGATACTTGAAGCTCTCCTCGCCACAGAACTCGAGAACATCGTCCATGATACAGAGACCCCATTGTCGTTGTGTTGGATCTACACTCTTGAGAAACTGATCGTAGGTGGCGTGGAGACGCTCCCACGCGGGGAGGAAGCCGACTCCGTGGTTCTTGAAGATGCAGTGATAAGCCTTGTTCATGTCCGAGAGGAGAGTTTGATCATCCTCGATAGCGAATAGCATATCATCCGATTCTTCATCACCCTCTTCTTGGTTGCCGTCTTCTCTCTCTTCCGCTCTAGCCTGGACACGATCCTTGTAGTCTTCCAGCGCCGAGTGAGCCGAGTCAATGAATGTCTCCATGTGTTGCGCCGTGAGACAGTTCTTGCCCATGACCTCGACAGACTCGTAGAAGCACTGATACATTTCTGCCAAGGTGTCGACGGCTGGCTCCGCACTAAGCACCTCCAATAGTTTCTCGATTGTGCCATTCCACAATGTCTGCAGTTCGTTTGATGGATTTCCAAACGCCTTCTTGTACGAATTGAGTAGCTGCGGTACGCACTTGGCTGACACAACGCGAACCGGGTCGTGGAAAAAGAAAGCTAGACCAGGCAGAGCGATCTTCTCCATCACTTCCATGACATAAGGAGCAAACGATCCTTCAAGCACCTGTGCATAGACGACGAGCAGTTCAATAGCCATGTGTTTGTCATCTAACGTGCTGGTCTTGATGCCAATAACTTTCCCTTTGAGGGGACAAGCTCCCAGCCTTCCTCTTGGCCCATTTGATCGACTTGCTCATCATCTTCCAGGAGTTGAATGTCAGCCTTAGCGCTCGCTAATTCCATCAAGGGCGGCATCACGCTTGGCAAGAATGGTAAGAAGTCTGATGACAGGACTCTGCACATTCGGCCCCAGCAGTGCATGAGGTATTGCGCCTGGGGATCGTCGGCATCAGTGATTCCTTGCTGGATGGTGGCCAAGAGTTGGACTAAGTTCATAGCATCGTTGCCAAGTCTCTCTTTACCAACAGCAAGAGCAATGAGCGTTGCGCACTCCATTGCCTTAGCTCTCAGAAGCCTGAGCTCCTTGGTATTCTCCTGCTGGAGAACTTGAAACAAGAGCGGCATAAGGGTGTCGTAATACTTCGAGAAAGCTGCTTCAGCAGAGTCGGCAATCGTTGCGATGGTCGACAGGGCCTGCTCTTGGACGTATCTTTTTGGGCTTTGCAGAAGCTGGAACAAGTGGGTGAGTAAATCGTCCAGGTATGGCTCCAAAATGCTCTTCTCTGCTTCCTCGCAGAAATTGACAAGTGCAGCAGCGGCATGGGCCTGGACGCGTGGCTCTGGTGAATCGAGCACTGGAATAATAGCTGGAACCACAATCTGGTGGTATTTCTCTTGCATGGTACCAGCAAAATCGGTGCTCATCTGGCCGAGAGCATTGCATCCTGCCCATCGCACGCGAGGATGGGGATTTTGAAGAGCAGGAACTACGAGCTCCAAGACTTGATTCAATTCACCGACCATCAGGTCTCTGCAGCCTTCGGAGATGGCTGAAATGGCCATGAGAGCAGCATGTCGGTCTCTCCAGGCATCAGAGTTCATCATGCGAGGAAGCCAACTGAAAGTTGGCGCAAGAATTACCGCGCCTCCTAGCTTGTTTGCTAATCGGTCCATACATTGCTCGCCAGCAACGTGGTTAAGATCGCTTTCTTCTGGGTCCATCTGTAACGATTAGCACCTAGTCATGACTTGAAGGTTACACAGGACATACATCATCTGAGGCGTTCCACTCAGCAGCGTCGTCATCATCAACTCCAATATCCGTCATCAAACTCAAGCATTGAGTGATCATGTCATTCGTGAATGTTGGATCCTTTTTAACCATAGCTGGGGCATAATCCGCAAAAGTGGCCATAAGTTCCAAAGCATTTTGTCGAGCTTGATCCGTCAACTCTTTGTCTTGTATGACTGATATACCAAATGCCACTAGATTGTGAAAAAGAGGCTTGAACATCTTGGGTGCAGCTTCGGCGAGTTCAATCAAAGACATAAGTGCTCTAGTGAGCTCTTCTGATTCCTGGGCCTCCTTGATCGGTGGCAAGATATTGAGAACCTCTGGGATGAGCGCATAATATTTTTGCTGGGACTTCTTATTAATGCTTTTGAAGAAGGAAGCGAAGGCCTCCATGGCTGACAGTCGAACCTAATTAGTTGTCAGCGTGATGGCACCAGTGTTTGACCGTGGAGGGCGTACCGTAGTATCATCATCTTTAAATCCCTTGGTGAAAGCAGAAAGTACAGTATCTTCATGCTGCTTCTCAATTATGCCGGGGTAGTAGAAAAGATCCTGTAGGCAATCTCACGCTGTCCTACTTCTTTCGAGATACTAAGGTTAAAGAGGACGCCTAGAATTTCGGGCCATTGTGCTTCTACCTTCTGTCAGCTCTAGAAATCTGCTGTGAAATCAACCAGTGCACATACTGCTGTCGGAATATTCTCGAGCGATCTCTGCAACCGCATCCCCAATCTTATTTCGGACCGGATTGGTCGTTTCCGTGCTCAATGCCTCGAGAAGCTTCTGCCTAATTGCATAGCCCTGTTCCTGTGCTAGAGAAAGAAATAGTTCGACAGTTGTGTCGTTTGGAAGCTTGCGGGACTTGGAGGCTAATCGACGGAAAATGACTGCGGCAAAGGAACGGGTCTAAATTAAAGTAGATCAGAATTTGGTCGCTCAGGCCGGAAGGGGAGGGACTCACTGTGGGATCATTGGAACCTTGTATCTGCTCTACAAGCCCCATCAATAGAATCTCGGGTTTATTGGCAGCCCAGTGGTTGTTCAGATGTTCCTCGGCCTGAGATCGTACACTATTGTCGGAAGACTGCAACGCATCAAGCAGCTGTGCAAGCTCATTATGCACCTCAAGTGGTAAGACCGACATATTTCCAAAGGTGGACTTGAATTTTGATATGGCAAAGACGAATTTTCAAAGTATATGCGCGCGGATGGTCAAAGAAAGGCGGGGTTTCGCGACAAGGGAAGAGTGCGATGTCTAACAGCACGCCGGGGCCGGGGTTGTGATGCAGATATCCAGCAGACAACCAAATGATCGGCGGGGTGAATAGCGAGGTCGAAAAAACTTCCTCGGTGCGGTTCTAGGTAATGTGTACAGAGTTCGAGGAGCTCTGGAATCTGACTCGGTATTTGGTAGTGGTAACTGGCGCGGTGTGGAGTGGGACAAAGGCCGACGAGTATGTGGATATGGCTCACAATATCTTCATGGCAGAAGACAGAATGTGAATCCCAGCTGTTCCGCTGTTTGCGTCGCTGGCAGACGAGGCGTTGGAGAATGGGGTCGAGGGAGGTCTAGGGAAGAATGAATTGTTGTTTTCGTGAGCATGTCGCGTAGTGGGGTGTCCACAGGTTGTTGGCAAAACTTTTTGGTGGCCGCCCAGCCGCCGCATGGCCTGGCAGTTCTGCAGTTCATCCACACCTGACAGCCAATCAAAGATTAACAGAACTGCTCAATAGGGGCGTCCAGGTCACTGTACTTCCGGTTAGTTGTGCGTAGCAAAAAGCATTATTTCGTTGCTATAATATTCACATCCCTTACTCCAGCTCATTGCCCTTCTATTCTCTACAGGATATAGGTCATGTGAAAGTCTTCAACATAGCTCGTTCATGCGGGTATGTGCCAGGGAGGCAAATATCTCATGATATCACATCACCGGCACCGTCCGTAACCAAATCATCCCAAAGTCATCCAAAATAAGGTTTCGAGGTGGGATGCTGAGTCAGCGGTTCTCAGGTGCTTCACCCCGCAATCTCTTGCCCGCCTTAGGCCCATCTTTTGCCCTTTGGAATTGACCTCATAGTCTCCTGTCGCGGACCCTCTTCAGCTTCAGCTCCAAATCACCAGTCCATTGCGCGCCCCATAAAGACATGAGATCTCCGTCACCTTTGAAGTGACTCAAAGCTTCTTACCCCTCCACAATGGCAGACCAAGCTGATCGCCCTCCACGCAAAAGCACTGCTAGTCCGAGCCTCTCAAACAATGGCGGCAGCATTAGCCATCGCTCGAGCTTCGCAGAAAACTTGAGGCACTCCCCAAGAGCGCAAAGACACCCCTCGTTCTCTCAAGCTGGTGTCCAAGAGCTTCTGAATCATCCGCCAGCTCCGACCTCCAGCGACCCACGATTTGTTGGCAGAGATTGGAGACAGATACAAGTTGGAGAGCTGGTCGAAAAAGAAGAAGTCAGATGGGCCGAACTTGATACAGGAGTCGAGGAGGCTACAAAAGTAAGGGCTGCACAGGTTATGACGTTTTTTTATTGACCTCTTGTAGTTGTTGATTAACGCTGGACCTCCAAATGTGATCTTATTGCGAGAAAGCAAGAATATCTCTAGCGCCTGCAGCACTTTCGATTATTCCGATCTTAATGCATATCTACTAGTTGTGGTCGGTCTCGCGAGTCCCGAACAAAATCAAAGAGTAGACTTTGATTCTCTGGCAAAGAAAGCTCGAGAGGGTGTTGCAATACCATTGGCCGAGATTCAAGACTTGGCTCTTAAAGGTCCTCTTGTCACGTTGTCAGAACACGACGATCTCTCGAAAGCCATTGAGCATTTTGGAAGCGGTGTACACCGGATCCTGATTTGCAAAGATGGCACAACAGATGTGGTTGGAGTCTTGAGTCAATTGAAGCTTGTCCAATTCCTATGGGATAATGGAAGCAGTTTCCCCTCGATTGATAATTTATATCCTATGGCTCTCAAGGATCTAGGTATTGGAACTCCTCAAACCATCGCAATCAAGTGAGTCCATAAAAATCGAGAATTGAATTCATTCTAACAAGATGATAGTGGCGATCGCCCATTGACAGATGCCCTTCAGCTTATGAGCAATGAAGGACTTACAAGTGTAGCCGTTGTTGACAATGCCCTTAATGTCGTTGGCAACATTTCAACTGCAGACGTCAAGCTTCTCACTAAGAGCAGCAGCTTGCCACTGTTACAATCTAGTTGCATTCACTTTATCTCAGTCATACTTACCGAACGTGGTATTGGTGATGGAAAGGATTCGTTCCCTGGTAATTATTCCTCTCCTTAAAATGCGTGTAGTTTCTCATTCTCATCTAGTATTCCACGTCAACCCTTTGTCAACACTTGCCCACACAGTGGCCAAACTTGTTGCAACTAGATCTCATCGAATGTGGGTCGTAGAAGCTTCACCTTCTGCCTCATCTACAACCACACCAATTTCGACCCCATCCGTCTCACATGCGGTTCTTTCTTCGCCAATTTCTTCGACGCCAGCATCACCATCCTTATCCAGCACTTTTCCAGCTGTTTCGGCGGCGTCTCTGCCTGGTGCTCGCATATCGGGCAGACTAACAGGCGTCATTTCCTTGACGGATATTTTAAACCTCTTCGCACGCCAGTCTGGACTCAACCCACTGAGCCCTAGCAATCAAAGAGATCGTAGACGGCGAAGTTCGAGTTCCTCTTTACGACCTAGCATGGATTCGGTACGAAATTCGAGCATTGATCTCAGGAGATAACGGGAATTGTTTTGAAAGGTGAAAACAACGGAAATCTACGAAGGTCAAAAAATACTACCAATTACCGACGAGAAAGCATCACCCATAGACCGAGGGCTTACTGAATGAAATTCACAGAGGGCAGACTATGGCCCCTTTTTCTCAAAGGCCGAAGTGGGGAAAGGAATGATCGTGTGAACTTTACTTTCTATTCGAGAAGGTGCACGCACAGGATTACGATTTATGAGAAATTATTAGACGTTATGCATGGAGTCAATCCAATGTTCATCCAAAATCAAGACATTGAGAACGCTGATCAATACCAGAATATTGTGAATTGAACGCAATGTCATTATAGATTCTACTCTTCAGTGTTCTCAAATAGTTGCCACTGCTTTCTGCAAAATGAGTTGATCCATGCAGCCATGGTTTCTATTCCGAAAATATCCTTTAGTGCTTTCGGCCAAAGATGGCGCGCTTCTTGAGTGGCACGCCGACAGCAGCACATTCATCCGTAGCCCAGCTGAGGGTCGCTAATTCGTTCAACGTTAGCCTTCGTACACTTCTACCTGTCCCATCTCTCTGATCTTCTGCAATTACACGAAAAGGGTGTTTGAGCCAAGTAAGGCACAGTAGGAAGGCGCTCTCAAGGAAGCAAGCCAGCGGAATGTTTTTAAATGAAAAGGAGAGCGAGGCAACGTACTAGCAGCATCATCATCACTGCATGTAGTGAGGACGCAGATCTCGACATCGAGGAAGAAGACGGAATCAGCACAGACACAAGCAATGTCTGTGGTGGCGCAAGCGGTGTTGACGAAGTTGTCCTCGAAGCAGGTTACCTGTTCTCAGGGTATTCTTGTTAGCCTTTCCCCTTTCTTGCGTATGGAAATGTACGGGTTTGGAGAGGAGCAACGAGGTTAAGACTAACAGCGCAAGCGGGGAGGCCAGTAAGGTCCTGTGCCAAAACCGCGGAGGCGGAGGCGAAGAGCGCGAGGATGAGGGGTGCGAATTGCATATTGAAGAATTTGCTTGGAAGTTGTTTGGAAGGGTTTGTTTGGTTGCTGTTGGCTTTGGAAAAGATGTGCTTTGGTGCTTGAGTTGCGTGATGGAGGGGGGTTAAGCAGGAGTTTATATATTCATACCTCGTTCCTGAATAGAGGGGAGGGGAGGGGAAAGCCTGCTTGCACATGGCATGTGGAATCTCCCAAGAACCATCCCATGCATGATGGAACCCTGGGGAAACTGGGGAGCGGCGTAGAGACTACAGAAGAGGGGCCAGCTCATCTGATCCATCCCATCTAGTTCTTGCACTCCGTTTCCCAGTCGTCATCCACGTTTTAGTTTGCTCCGCTCCACTCGAATATGAACCTAGCTCCGAAACTCCAGGATGTTTATCATCACTGGGAGTAGATGGTAAATTAAGGTGAGCTCCCAGGGATAGCTAGAGATATCGGCACTCCTTTCTCGCATTCTGCACCTTTAGGCGAGCAAAATCCTAGATCAAGTCCCTACCTAAGCTAGGGTAAGGTAAAGTACCGTATGTTCCATCTTCTCTAACTCCCCAACAGGTACGAGTATCTCACGCAGCGCTTCTGAAGGCGGAATTGGTCACATATTCACAAGTTCACAAACTCGGCATCTTGACAACTATGCACTTTTCATGTGATTCTCACATCCAGATGTCGAGACTGCAAACGCCAGTCGATACGGCGGCTGTTGCCCAGAAATCGATCGTGCCCCGTCTGACCTGCAGGTCCGGGGATGAGGAGGTGATGGAGAATGTGGAGAACCTTGTCCCATAGGAAACGTGACTGGCAATGAATGGTAGTAATCACGGTCGTACTGCCGAGAATGGCTTGGCAGGACCACAGAGGGGAAACAATGTGTGACGTGAAGTAGGCAGCGGAGTTGACATCCGACTTTAGGCAATAGGCAATCTCGGGAGTCTTACTGTATATTGTAAAGCTTGCCTATGCGCGTTCGTATGTTTCCAGGCAGTTGAGATCCGATCGAACCGAGCTTTTGCGCCAACCTCATTGTCTTTCCCATGCAACACCAGCACTACCACCAACATTTCCTCCTCCGAAGAATACACGCAAATCCTCACTCAAATCTAAGACCCCAAGACCTCCCTCCCGGATCAAGCATGCAAGGTACTCACCAATAGCAACTTCGACCCCAACTCCACATATTACGCCCCTGACCCCACTATACCCCAGGATTCGCTTCCCCTGTTTTCGCGCCCCCTCCCTGCCTTTCCGATCGGTACAATGCCACATCCAGCCTCAAAACCGCTAACCCCGCATCACAACGGTGTCATCCCCGAGAGAATATCTCCGAGTATCTCATCCCTTGTTGCTTTACCGCTCCTAGGATCATGTCATAGTATCACGAGCAGGTCGTTGTCCGTCCAACCGAGGCTCCGAAGCTCAACTTTGTCACACTCGGTCGCACAGAAACCTGACTGTGATTGCGATTCGGCCTAGGTACCTAGGGGATTGGGGGAAGAGGAGGAGGGAAGAGGAGAAAGCTTGTGATTTTGGGGGCTTTAGATGTTTTGACTGGGATGAAGAGCAGTCCGTGCAACAGCGGCGCTTGAACCATCCTGGAGAAACTTGTCTGGTTTACCCTCAGTTCAAGTTGTGGTCCTCTCAGGTCGGAAGAGCCAGTTCCATGTCTGCAATAGTTCTCTCTTGCTTCGCCGTTGTTCTTGGTCACCTCTGATATCATCTTCGAGGCTTAATGTGTTTTTACCTCGTCATATATGGTAGCCTGAACACTGCAAGTGCAGAGAACTTATCAAACCATTCTTATTGGCGAGTGCAGAGCTCGAATACTTGCCATTTCTCCAATTTGAGGCCCTCAGAAAACTCCTGCCTTGTAATGTAGCCTTTCTCTGAAAATGTGCGTTTTTCGAAGCACAAAATTGCTCGGGGCTCTCAAACCCAGAAGTCAATCAGTCTTGGACTTTACCACCACAGTCTCGAGTCCTATTACCAAACTCCATACATCATATGTTGAAATGCCATTGGAGAGGTTCACATTTATTACTATACCTTAAATTATGTAGAACTACGACTACAGGTTTCTTTGAAAGCATTTTTTGCTCGTCAAGACGACTGTTCAGTCGTAAGATAGCTTCTCACAATGCGGGTCCTTTATTTACGAAGTGTATAAAGCATGCGAGGAAGGCTGAGTTTCACTTCTCACTTGTTGAAAATAGCTATCAACGACGCGATTTGCTAGTGGCAAATCACTTTGCATGAGAGTCTTATAAGCTGAGGGAGAGTTCAGATCTTGGGCTACAGTTTCGAAGTGTAAACTTGTTGCTCTATCAAGAAAATTCAGCGTATGGGCCAACTTCCGCCAAAGCCATGAGTGTCCTGCACTTGGTAATCGAAAAAAGGCGAGTTCCACATAGATTACAGTAATCCACTTTGCTTGAAGCAAACAAAATAAGAAGGTAGTACCTTCCTCCAGAGCAGGCGCCATCAAATCACCTGACCATCTCACACCAATATAATACAAAACACCACTCCTTCCCCAACGAAATATAATGAAAAGACTACTTGGCGCAGTGGTAGCGCGTCTGATTCCAGGACTTTTAGGCAACTAACAAGTTGGAAGATCCAGACGGTCGCCTGTTCGATCCGGGCAGTGGTCACATCTACTTATTTTTTTGCACCACAAACCTCTGATTGTGACTCCGGGGTTTGGTTTTATTCTTCTTTTCAAAGCCGAGATGATTTTTGGTGTGTTGGGAATTCGTGCAAAATCAAGCGAAGGTAAGGTAGGCAGTGAATGTGACTCTGCGGCATTTTGATATGGAGGCCCTGATGAAAAGAGCAAACGGAGGACGGCGGAGCGACGGGAGGATGAGGCAGGTAACCAGAGAGGAGACACCGCAGGTAACAACATATTGAGATACAATTTGATACTCGGCAGCCGAGTCTGAGCAGCTATAAACTTATTTGTGCTCCTTTTTTTCTTTCTTTAAACGGCCCACGATAACCAAAAGCCGACTCAGAGCCAGATACGGAACGCTAAAGAGTTATTTTTCTTTTTTTTAAAAAATTAAGAAATAGAACGCTCTATGTAATCTCGGCATCCACCGCATTCAAGGCTTATACTTGTGTTCCCATTGTGTCTGTCTCAGCTACTTAGGTGGTATCTCTGAGGATGGTGGAAACGTGACGCAATAAGGTAGGCTACGAAGTGTGAGTTGACTCACAGGGACCCGTATCTCTAGATCCCCCTTGAAGACTAGTAGCATGAAGGCTTTACTGAAACTCGATTCGTTCTTATCGATTTGCTTCGAAGGTTATTATCTTTTCGAGGCTCATGGTTTTGGAATACCTAGTCCCAGCGTCAAATCAAAAACACCTTTCAGAGCGAACCTCCTCATCCAAGCACGGGTCCTGACACTCAGATGATTTAATCACGCTCATATACATTGATGCTAATACGTAAAACTTCTGACATGCAAAGAACCAGTTCAAAGAAGATGTTGGCATAATACTATGCAATGGGTATTCTTCTATGAAAAAGCACGGAAACCATGAATGAACGCGTAAACCAACAATGCTGCTATAGATACCTCTCCAATATCTCGCAACCAAACTAAAGACCACATATGTGAAGAGCTTTACTTCTTGCTGACTTTACCCTTGCCCTTTGCTGGCCCCAAAGCGGCCTCTCGTCTCTTTGCTTCACGAGCATCCACTTCTGCTTTCTTCGACTTCTCACTCTCCTCCCGTTCCTCTTTCTCGGCCTAAATATAGTCAGCATAGGTTTCTTTTCACTCAACGTATATAACCCACCTGCTTGCGTGCAGCCTCCGCCTCTCTCTTTTCTCGGATCAACTTCAGTCTAGCCATGTCTGCCTTGGCCTCGTCTGTCTTGCCAGCTTCGTGTAACTTCTGGTATCTCTCCTTGGCCTGTTGAGCCTGGATCGCCTCTCTCTCTCTGCGGCTCAGTTCAGCAGGAGGCTTGCCCTTACCCTTCCCAGCCGCAACAGTCATATTCTTGACACCCTCCGCTGCTTCATCAACAGTAGCGGGAGCAGCATGTGCTTGATTCCTTGCGGCCTTTGAGTGATTAGGGTTCGCAGGCATATCTTCATCCTCGCTCTCCTCCTCCGAGCTGGAAGGTAGATCGCCAGGTTGCGTGACTTGACCCTTCTTACGTGCTACAGCCGCCTCCTTCTTTGCCTTAGCAGCAGCACGACGCTGCTCACGAGTCAATTCTGGCTTGCTTGATCCTCCCTCCTCCTCAGAGGATGACTCCTCCTCGGAATCGGATTCCTCTTCTGATGATGAGGCATCTGGGTTCTTCTCATTGATTTCGTTTCCGTCCTGGTCGAGAGGTCGCAGATTCCGTGAAAAGTGCTTGCCACCTAAATTTCGAGTTAGTTTCCTCATATGTCAAATAGGAGGGCTTGCTCACCTCCTCGTGTGAACTTCTTGAATTTTCCGCCTCGGCCTCGTCCCGCACCTGGTGGTCCTCCTGGAGCCATGCTTTCGATTTAAGTCAAGAATGGGGTAGTCTCGTGGATGAAGGTTTGTGGTCTGAAAATTTGCAGTTTAGAGAGCGCCGCAGACAGATGGCTTTCGAGTTGTGGGAAGAATGAGCAGATCAAATCAGAGTCGAGGTATTTGGCAGTCAAGATCCAAATTGCCCCTCCAATTGCCCCGCTGAGTCAAAGCAAAGCTATCACTAATTAGGAAAGGCTTCGCTAGTCCGAGTCACCTGACTGAGAATTTTGCTCAAAACTTCGGCGAATCTCGAGCTCTTCTTCCCTCCTTACATAAAACTACAATCCTTCCTATTCACTCTGGCTTTTGGTCGATTCAATGACAGGTCTTGGAGGGGAAATGGGAGGAGAGAGGAGAATTATAATCGCTATACTTACCCTGCGACCTATGGCATGAGAATGCGTTGGGCTCGGAGAAATATGAACGGCGGGACATACACCTTTCTTATAGCTTTCAAGTCAAAGCATCCAAGACAGGTAGTTACCAAATAGGTGAAGCCTCCCGGATGGACAAAGATTTTCGTTTGTCCTGAAGTCAGTATCTTCAAGAATGCTACCATTTTTAGTGGGCGATTTCTTTGTACATACCGCTCTATATCAAACGCATGTCCAATACCACTGACTCACTCCACAACTTACTTGTCTTCTTTTGATTGATTTTGCCGCTACTTGTGCAATAGTGTTACTCTCATGACAATGGCGACCTGCGGGCACGTCAACTTCATCGCGATTCCTCCAAGCTTCGAACACCTTGCCAATAATTTCCCGAGAATTCCCTCTCACGACAAAATCGATCGCTCCATAGCACGCTGCAGGTTTTGTGACCTTGCAGATGCGCATTTACGGCAACAAGAAGCTTTGTCAATAAAAAATTCACGCGCGGTTTGGAAGGCCGAGAAGGACATAAAAGCAGCCGAAGCCGCTATTCCTCGAGGTATAGCGAAAGAAGAACTGGAAGTGACTTTGCAGCAGTTAAGGAAGAAGCTCAACGATGCTATCGAATTTCGAGATCAAAAGATCGCAGACGCGTGGTACAAACACTGGGGTATCTGGGCCCAGGGGACATTGAGCGCGGGAACCAAATATACAGAGAGGCAGACGAGACTTGGTCTACACCTTTCACAACAAGCAGTGAGGAGGAAATTTTTCAGAATAGTGCTGAGGTTATCGATGAAATATCCTGGGAATCTGATGACCAGGAAGCCCCATTGCCATTGGGAGATATAGAACCTCCTACAGGGACAGAACGTCTTGCAAAGAAAGGACCTCTGCAAGAAAGGTCAAGGTAAACAGCAAAGAGTGGCGGGAATAAGTACCCTTAGAGGGCCAATGTTTTGTAAATACGCAAGGCTCAAACTCGGTCAATATGTGCGTGTTCCTGAGAAGAGAAGAATGATAAACAATTGACAATTGAAGGACACTGCACCAGTGGGGTATATGATCATGTTTCGTCGGCGTTGAACATCCGTGCATGCGCTTGGTCTTGGTGGAAATCCTAGCTGCTGGGTCTCAATAAATAGATTTCACATGACGAGGCTGAGTGAGATGCCCCCTTTTTGTCTTGATCCATCCTGGGCAGAAGAACAAGTAAATACTTCTTCGGGAGCGACCTTAAAAGCCTCCTTGTAGGAGTTACGCTGATGATGCCGCTGTTTGTGGGGCTCAGGATTTGTCTTCAGGGGCAGAGAGAGTATCGTCGTATGAACTCCTCATACTAGAGGGGCTCTGGTCCGCCAGGTGGGAGAAGTTATTTATGACATGGATGACACACGTTCCCCAGATGTAAGACCCGGGACGAAAACAGAACCAAACATTGGTCTCACAGCGGTAAGGGTGGGATCGAGGATCTGCGTGGACAGAGCGAGAGGCAGAGCGACACTTCGCCCCCTTTTACGGCAGCGTGTGCTCTGCCGCTGTGCCTCCCGAGCCTCATCGCATCCAGCAAATATCGGCCGATGTGGACGTGACATTCGTTCTGGTCTGTACCTTACCTAGTCATTTGAATTCCTGCAATACCCGGTGCTCCCATTGGCTGCGCATTTAAACCTCACACCTGCCAGTCTTGGCTCGCGCCGTCCCCGTATCCTATTCGAGTACTGGCCCAGCCACGGCTCCGTGATCGTCATTTCCAGGCGACAGCACCAGGACCAGCACTCCCGACCATCATACCATCATCATCTTCTCCTCACCCTTACCTTAGCATGGTGCATCTCTTCTTCTCGTCGATCTGCGGCATTCCTTGATTAAAGTTGTTGCGATATCCCTTTGTTTCTTTTCCTTCTGAGACAGCGAGCCAATTGGGGCTAAGGAGTATTTTGGACCAGCTGCTGCCCTGCGAGCCACCAGCCGAAATCTGGCATAAGGGCCTCCGTATCCGCATCCTCGCACGCCCTCCTTTCCACCATGGTGAACGCGTACGGCGACATGGTTAACGTCTGGAGGAAAGGCTCATGGCGGTATCGCTATATCTTGATAGCATTGGCGGTGATTTCGATTCTCCTTTTCAACCGGCTTCTGGGCGGATCTCTGTCAGCACTGAACCCCGTTCGACACCTTTCTTCAGGATCGCAGAAAACTCTCCCTGGTGAAAAACCCATCGAACCTGCAGAGCTTGCACATTCACTGGAGATCTCGCCTCCAGCATCGCCTGCCCTGTTGAGCATACACGACTACGACTTCAATGGTCCGTATGTTGGGTGGCCCCTGGAACGAACTTGCAATGAGACCACCTTCCAACCCGGCCTCATCTACATATGCGACAACAACTCGGGCGGGATAGGCAATATTCGAAACTTTATTCTAACATGTATTCGATACGCAATTGATTCAGGGGCATCGGGTCTCATTCTTCCCAGGATCCAGCGACGGTCAGAATCTGATCTGGCCAACATTTTCACGACGAGTCTCCAACCTTTCGATTACTTCTTTGATGAGGAGCACTTCCGATACGCATTCAGCAGATACTGCCCGCAGATTACTATTTACGATGAAATTGAGGAGGTGGCAAATCAAGTCCAGAGGAAAGAGCTGAAGGAGTTCTATCCCAAGGAACTCAATGTCGATACAGATGGATGTGATGGTCGCGGAGTCAATCGACATCTGGATCATTTCCGAATCAACTTTGATAAATGGGTAAACAGAACAGCTGGTCACATGCCGAGTGTGGATATGCCAGTGACTGTCAGATTCAGGTGGGCTACCTTCTTCGAATGGCCGATCTTCCGCGACGGTCCAGAGTTTGCAGCTACATTTGGGGACCTCTTGAGGATCAGGAAAGATGTCCAGGAACTAGCTGCTCTTACACTGGTTGAGATGTCCAAATTTGTTGGAGTCAAACCAGATGCAAAGCGCGAAGTATACCAAGCGCCATTCCTAGGAGCACATCTTCGAACAGAAAGCGACGCATTGGGGTTCTGGCCCAACTTTGATGAACAGAGCAATGGATACCTAGAACAAGCAAAGATTCGCGGACTGAAACACGCGTATCTCGCGTGTGGAAATTCCACGGATGGACATCGGTTTGCAGAAAAGGCTTGGAACACTTTGCAATTAAATGTTACCTCGAAGCTTGATCTTTTGCAAGGACAGGATCTACAACGTCTGACAGATCTCAGTTGGGATCAGCAGGCTTTAGTCGACTTCCTCGTGCTACAAAAGGCCACTCACTTTACGGGATGCTCGTTTTCCTCGTTCACAATGAACATCGCCTTCAAACGACATCTCATGACGGGCGGCTTGATGACACGACAATGGAAATCTCCAGGAGACGACTTCAGCACCATGGTTGGACGATTTGCAAGCTGGTATGGCGATTGGGTGTTTATGTATGAATGCATGTGGCCTTGATAAACTACGTCAGGAAAGAGCTTGAAAGATTCGATTGAAAAGATTTCATGGTTCGGCATAGCGTGGATTCGGTGCTAACACGCTTGGGGACAGCGCAACGTGCGCATTTTACGTGTGGTTTCTACGACGGAACACATCTGGTTTCCTCTTCGTGGACATAGTATACTGTATAATCTTCAGTGGGGATTGGAGCACTGGGAATCAGCATTGGTATGATATCCCTGAGCGAAGGGAATAAAATAAGGAATGGGTATGCGTATGGCGTCAGGAGTATGGGTGTTTAGCATGGTTGATTTTTTTGTGTGGCAAGAGATTAGGTGGGATGGGAGAATCAGGCCCAAAGAGCAGAGCAGGATATGTTCAAAATAGATTAATACAAATTATCCACAGTCACATGTACGAAGTAACCTATCTTCATTGATGTTTCTATGTGCTCAATTTGCCTACGCCTACATTGCATCAAAAGACGCAGCCAATATGTAACGTGTTTTTTGGCAGTTTTGCTACATACAAGCTCAATGTTGCCATGGTGCTGCACCTTCAACGGGAGAACCGTTTGCTCGGGTCAGCACGGGACAACTTTCTGGGGACCTGGTCCGAGAACATGTAACATAATGAGCAACCAATTGACGAGGTAGAAGAATTGGAAACACATCTCTGACTAGTAAGTGCAGATTTCAAGATCTGTAAATGCAAGGCACTGAATCAATGGTATCTCTGGTACATTTATACATCACCTTGGCAGGCACATACGCTACTCACGCTCCACCAATCAAATTCTTCACCCACTTTTCCATCCTGATGCCCACGTGATATAAAACTCGCATGTCGACCTTTTCGCGGGAGCGGATTAACATTTCAAACACAAACAAATCAAGATGGTACCCAGGAATACTGGCGTGAAGCCAAAGAGACAGAAAAAGAGGAAGTCTAGAACCGAAGGTATGGGTTTCGCGCTCTTGAAAGAGAATGATGCTAACATGAGAAATGCAGTCTCATCTGACGATAGCGACAGCGAGCCTGAGCCTCAACAGTCACTCTCTGAATCGATCCAGGAAGTTCCAGTAGAAGATAAAGTTCAAACCAGATCCGTTCCAGCAGCGCCATCATCATCGTCCTCGTCGTCGGCTTCGTCGTCGCCAGAACCCAACTCCGTTCGTCCCCTAACCTTGTTCCATCTCCTGGCTAAGATCACCCGCTTCACACGTGCTAATGAAATAACCACAGGCCAAGAAACGCAAGACAGACGCCCAGATCCAAGCTCAGTTCACCCAGTTCTACCTCTCGCAAGCTACCAAGGAGTTCGAGGATGATCTCGATAAGTTGCGTAGCGCGGATGACTTCAGAGATGAGCATTTGGGCCTGCTGGTTGAGGCGCTAAAGCAGGGTACGACGCTATTTGGAAAGGAGGAGATGAGGCGGGTCGTTGAGGCAGGGGAGGAGAGTTGATGTAACTGTTTCTTTAAAGCTTATTTCAAGGCGTTTGTGGCGTGGGGCGGTATGGAATCATCTTTGATGGCTACGGTGCGCTAGATGCAATTACACAGAACAGTAACGCAGTACTTTTGTTTAATCGGTGGTATCTTCTCGTTATAAGTGCAGCTGACTAGTATTTGTGCTAAGGAGTAACACCACCACTCGCAACACACTCCTCATTTTTGCTCAGCACCCATCCTGTCCTTAAGCTCGCTGCTCTCAGCCTCTCTCCTCGCCTTTTCTCTCTCCAGCTTCCACTGCCTAAAGTCCTGCAACATTAAGCCAGCCTGCGCTTCCAAGCTTTCCAGCCTCTTGATATCAACATCACTACCAATCAGGATTCCTGTCGCGCCAGTGCGGTAAACTCGAAGCACCTCTCTGGCGGCGGCAAATGCATCGAGGGCATCACGCAAATGCAGCTCGATATTGACAGTGCGTTTGCCGGCGCGGGCAACGGGCAGGCAGAGCGTTGCGAGTGCGATACTAGGGAGGGGAAGTCAGCTTTGGGCGCTGCAGAGTAGAATTGAGAGGTGGGAGGCGCACTTTGCAATGCCGCAGTGGTAGTATGAGATGAAGGGTTTGGTGAGGAGATTTCTTGCTTGCTTGAATGCTTCTTCTCTCTCTCCAATTGCCATGCATCGCTCGATCTGTCTACAATCAGCCACTGCTTCTACACTACAAGTGAAATTGGAGAGTGTTGCGTACAAGTATAGCTTGAACATTGTTCAGCCTGTCTGCAAACACCGCAGCTGCATCCAAGGTTTCTTGCTCCTTTTGAGAAATATTTTGACTGGAATCTGGGCTGCTTCCCGGAGCGGCGGATTTGGAGGGGTCAGTTGAGTGATGTGAAGAGCCAGGGCCTTTGAGATCTTCTAGCTTGTTCATGATGACTTTGTTGCGAAGCGAGGAGAAATGGGGCTGGGGAAACAGCAAGAGATGTGTGTTGTTGAGTCTATTCACTTCTGAAATTGGAACATCGACGTGATGGCTAGTGAATTGATGGTTTTATCTTCAACGGCTAAATCTGGCAGTTCAACGCCGTCAGATTGTGCCTGTCCATACGTGTTGTTTGAGGTTTCATTGTTTTGTCGGTGTAAACTGCCTATTCAAAACAATTGAATATGTCTGTTAAGTTGACATATTCCACTGTCAACAACTCTTTTCCGGAGTTTGCACAATGTAAAGCTTGGTGAGAAGATTCCACCAATTTTTAATGGCTCCATCTGACTGTCAGATTCTAGTTGAAATGTAAAATCTTTCTTGTCTAACACAATTGGATTTTATTTGTAGCACTTGATAATCACACCCAGCAACCTGAATGCTGCTTCTCTGGAGACTCGTAGTCCATGTTGTTACATTATGCCATCCACTAATTGATCTTTTAAACACCAATTTTTCTTCCCCCTCCTTGGAGAAAGACTACAATTGAGCCTCCTGGTCTGACTCTCCCTTGTACATAGTCACATGACTGGTATGCCTATGAGAAGATCCTCAGGTCTGTCGAGAACTCCATGCACGATTATATGTGTGACTATGCACAATCATGTGTAAATTGATCTGTGTTGGGCATACTATTCAAATGTGTATTGATTGGACTCCAGAGTATGCCATGGATACTAATCCGAGAATGAAGGTTCGCCATGTAGCAATTTGCAAAGTAGTTATGAAACAGCCAACTTCAGCAGTTATCAGCATACAGGAATTTCCAATCCCCTGAAATATGACTCGAACTCGAATACGAAAACGAACTATGAAGAATGTTTACAAATTGAATGAATGCGGGGAAAAGTTCGTGTGCACGTGTGACTCAGAAGCAGCCCCTCCAAAGTTGAGTAATCATACAGTATATAACAAGATCAACTGCAGCAGAAGTTTGGTTCTAATATCAATCATTTCATTCAAAGGTTATTTTCTACTTATTCCATCAGAATATCGTCGAAAGATTCCTCATCAACCCTACATCAATTGATCCATCTGCTCGTGTTACACCGCGTCAACCCCACTTCACCATGAAGCTCTCCTACACAACTTTTGACGTCTTTTCCACCACCCGCTACCAAGGAAACCCGCTAGCTATCGTCTCAGTACCAGCTTCGCTCTCCCCAGCACTCACACAAACGCAAAAACAGGCCATCGCCTCAGAATTCAACCTCTCGGAGATTGTCTTCCTGCACCTTCCAGAGGAGAGCACTTCCACCACCCGCAAGATTGACATCTTCACCTCGTACGCTGAGGTCCCTTTCGCCGGCCACCCTACCATCGGCACTACGCACTTTCTGCTGAAGGTGCTGAAGCAAGATGTCACTGAGGTTGTGACGAAAGCGGGTCCCATCCCAATTGCTGCAGACTCCGACACTGGGAACGTGAAGGCCGAGATACCTTTTAACTTCCACGTCCATGATCGCACCGTCAATTGCGTTCTCAATGAAGGAATAAAGCATCCAATCGCGAGCATAGTGAACGGTATGACTTTCATCTATGTCGAGCTCCCAAGTCTTGAAGCCTTGGCGTCCTCAAAGGATCTTGGGAATCTAAATCGAGAGACGTATGATCCTTCTACGCTAGATGAGGGATGGAGAAATGGGTTAGTGGGAACAATGTATTTTGTTGCCCAAGGAACAGATGAGTTTGGGAGAAAGAAGTACCGTACCAGGATGTTTGCGTCGAGAGAGGATCCCGGGACAGGGAGTGCAAGCTCTGGGTTGGGGTGCTTGTTGAGTGAAAGAGAGGGAGGAGAGGGTGTGTTTAGGTATGCGTTTGAGCAGGGTGTAGAGATGGGGAGGCGAAATGAAATCTCGGTTGAGGTCAAGAAGGGGGAAAAGGGTATTGAGAAGGTGGTGCTTGGCGGGAGTGCGGCCAAGGTCATGGAGGGAAGTTTGGAGGTATAGAAGTTTTCTGAGAGTTTGTGAATGGTTTGCCTATGGAAAAAGCTCGGTTTAATTGGAGGTGTCTTCATCAGGGGCCTGGTCTGGAAGGCGTCGCTCAAGTATCAACATAGAGGCTTGCTGGAGGAACTCACAGTACAAGCTCTTAACATCTTAACAACGTTATTTCATTCTGCAACGTGCAAGTAAATACACGAGAACGGCAAGCCGCTAAGTACACCAGTGGTTATTTTGACTGAGTGCCGGTTCTTCGAGATTGGTAGCGACGGTAATCACACCAGAACAACCCAGTCTTACAGTCAAGTGGGATGCACTCAACAATTATCTCTACACGCTAAACAAACCCTTTGTATATGACCTTTATATCTTTTTTTAACGCGTTTTAATGGTTGATAAAAAAAAACAGTCGTGTTTTTTGTGTTAGATGTTTTCCATCACCACTGAGTTTGTGAGTTTTCGAATTATGCACTAACTAGTCAAAATTTATACGTTGAGCTTTGTTTACCAAAACAATAGTAGGTGTCAGATCTTGCTCATAAAAATTAATGATAGAACCTTCGAGTAAATCAATGGAGGCTTTGCAATTTTTTTTAAAAAAAATTTGCTTTCTCAATTTGGCATTCCCCGTTATATATTATTGACTAAGATACAAATTGTTCACAGACACAAATCAGATTTACTACTGCCTCCGAACGAGATAAAAAGCCGCAGTCTCTCCAAACGCGTTCTTAAATTCAAAACTTGTCATTACTACTTGCCTGTTGCCTATCTTGTTGTGTAGTGAAAAATATATTTTGATATCTGCTACCTATTTTTAGACGTCATCAATCTCTGCTCTTCAATCCCCGAGATCGAAGTTTATGTGCCCTATTTACAAGACATTAAAAGAGGGTGAATTTGCACTTCCAAATTGCTCCAGGGCAGATGAATACCAATTATCATTTCCGTAAAAGTGAACAATCATCACGTGCGAACGAAAAAGTGGACATGCACGTGACTCAAACGAGCTTCCCCTGTCGCTTAGCTCGAGGCCAGCGGGGATAGATTCTCGATTTTCGAGTATTTTCGAACTGTATCTGGCCGAAAGACGGAGAAAATTACTCCTCAGTGAAGAATTTATGTAAAGAAAGTAGCTGGGTTGAATCTTGTTGCATTTTGAAAATATCTGGTTTGACTGATAAATTGGGTTGACGTAAGAGGTTGAGAGAGAGGGAGATTGCTGGTTGAATGCATCGAAAGCAAGTCGTAAAGCAAGTCATTCGCTGAGCTCCCTCGAATAATTCATTGAATTCGGTTCAGTTTCGTCAATAAATCCACCGTTGAATATACAAATCTTGAGGAACGTAGCTACGGTGTCGTCACATAGCATATTTGATAACTCGCAAAGTGATTCAGGTCATTGAAGTGATTGGAAAGACGACCTTTTGTTAGGAAAGCTTATAAATAATTCTTCATCATGGAACGAGTTTGTTTGGAGATTCAAACATGGAAAGTAGACCAAGAAAGCATGGGACGAGTCTCGATGTCTTGTTGTCATAAGCATCGCGATAGGGTAGAAAGTCAACAAGCTTACAGATGTTCTATCTGTATTACTTTGTACATTATGGTTGCTTGCTGTCATTTCAGTATCGCTGTCAATCCTTTGTAATAAGTATCTCGATTGGCGAAGCTTGGCTCCGAAGAGAGCACTTGCTTCAAATTGTAGACGACCTTGACAATGGTTTTACATTTGACAGCGGAGGAAAACTTTCTAATATCTGGAAGAATAGTGGAGTGTGAAGCTGGGTGCCTTGTGGCTCTGCATTTCGTTCGTCCCAAGGGGAAGATGCGTCGTAGAGCGCGAGCTAAACTCGCATCAATCTTAGGCGTACTTTGGTGTCGAAGGAGACGACAAGGGATTGGCTACAGGGACTTTGTGACATATAAACAGTGCTGATTCAAAAGACTTTGCTGTTGGGGTGACTCGCTTCTTGGCCTGGTTGTCAGGCGAAAAGCGTTGAAAACTGCAGTCGCAAATGAATTTTGAAGGGTGGGAATCACGATGAATGTTTGATGTGACAGAGTATGGCCTGTCCTACAGTTGAAGAGTGTAGGATATATGAAATGTATCCGGGATTCAGTTTGTGTATTTTTGCAGAAGATTAAAACTATGGGAGAAACGACTTCAGGCGACGAAAGTGAGTTTCGTTGGCCAATTGAATCTGCCGGTCGCATCAGTGACAATCCGAAGCCGCCAGACAATAGGGAGACAAGATGAAAAGTTAATTGATAAGAAAATCGAAAAGAATGCAAATCAGTTCGTACTTCCAGTGATCTCGCTGTTGAATGCCTTATCTTGTTGAAGATCTGGATGGGAATATGAACGTGCTGCTTCAAACTTTGGAACGCGACACGATCAATAGGCTATTTTCAGAGGTCGACAACCAACGTTCGTCAAGAAGTTGATATGGTTAGCAGATTGATGCTCTGTATTGATTTAAGAATTGAAGAGACTCTAACACGCAATAGATGGGTAAATGGTCAAGTGATGACATTGTTGGGACTATCGTGAATGATGCGTTGTTGTTATGATCGTGTGACAGACGCGTGGCGTGGGTCGTGAGAATCATCCGGAACATGATGGGCTCGAAGCAATGAACACGACAACATTATGCCACGAAATAACTAGGATTACAGTATCGAGAAGAGGAGTGCTGCTTGAAATTAATGATTTTCATTTCCCAAATTGCTCTGCACAAGTCTCTTCTCTCTCGGAATCAGGCTCGAGATGCCGAAGATGCCGGTCGCACACTCGTTTCGAAAGCAAGTCGCATAGAGGAATCATAAGAAGAACTCCGAAAGAAATTGTTATAATAGAACTCATTAGATATTTCAGAGCGCCGGATGAAGAAGAACACTCCTAGATGAGGCTGCGAGATGCTGCCATTGGGGAAGAAGGCGCCAAGGTTGATGATGGTGTCGAGAGTGCGCCATTTTCTGTGACCATCAACAGAAGTATAGAATCTTCAGCGAACATTAAGGAAATGCATCCAGATGATCACACAAGCTTGAGATAATGTAGAATCAGAAGAATCATGATGGGAGAAGCTGAAATAACAGCCTGGAAGTTGAGATATTGAAGATGTTGTTTGGATGGTTCGCAACTCGGTCGCAAAAAAATCCCACGATCCCCCAACACGACTTTTCTCAAATCGCCCAAAAGACAGGTACACAGTGGATTAATGCCTTTTCAAGTACAGAGATATCAATATGTTCGATGAAATAAACTTTGAGAAGTATCAACAGTAAGAAATAATATGGTGGTCGATAGTAAATGCCACTTCATTCTTGTGAGTGCCAAAATCGCGATGGCTTCAACTCTGAAGAAATGGACTCGCCGAACTTTCTTCGATTCCCACCCTCACAACACGCAGATAGGCTCAGAGAACATGGAAATCAAAGGGAGCGATTGATGTGATAATGACTTCATTGTTTTATAGGTGCAATCTCATTTTCAAACGTGGTGGTCTCACGATATTCAACGCGGCATGAAGAGCATTGTTCAAAAATCGCCATCTCGAGTCGGGATCACTTTGATATCTTGCATCAAGTTCGAGGACAATGCCACTTAGATGAATCGCCAGCCGCTGATCTGCAGACGGAGGGACAACATGTGAAAGATAGTCTTCTCGACAAGGTTTGGCTGAGACTCGCATCCCAAGTCATTCCGGTGTGGGAGAAGAGGAAGAGGGAACAATGGTTGAGCTGGTGTGGCAGTTCGAAGGTCAGTTGATCCCGGTCACGATATGCGGGCGTCTGATTGGGTGTTTTATGGAGATTTCAAAAACCAAAAAGATGCATCTGCCCGATACTGCCTAGCGCATGCGTGGTTTAGCGTGGTTTGGGGTGATCTGAGGTATCAGGGCTTCCTTCCCGGATCCTACAAATACCAGCGTCTGCCTCCCCCGCGCGCGCTTCTCTCCCTCCATCGATTATCGCCCACCCCAAACCTTTCCACCACCACCGCATTCACGCAGATCCCAGTTCTATTTCCAGACTCGACCCTCATCCCAACTATCTCTCGTATTCTTTAAATACACCACCCAATTCTTCAACATGCCTCCAAAGGGATCCGGTGCCGCTAAGCCAAAGGCTTCCCCCGACCATGCTTCCTACGCTGGTGAGCTTCCCTTTCCACAACCACAACGTCGCGTCGCAAGTGCCTGGGGGTTTCCTGGTCGCATGGATCTGCTGCAGCTGGTGGAAGCTTTGGATTCACAAAAGAGTAATTCACTGACGCGCTATTTCAGATATGATCACTGATGCCATCGTCAACCTCAAGGACGTATGTTTACTTCCTTCTCTCATGTATATATCTTGCTAACATTTATCTCGCAGCGCAATGGATCAAGGTACGATACCATCTGCTTCTGATCGTCGACCTCCAAGTCCCGATTTGACGCGTTAGTTGTTTACCTGTGCATTGACTAACATGCGCGTAGCCGTATCGCTCTCAAGAAGTATGTTAAGGCCAACAACAAGATCACCGCCACCGACTCCATGTTCGACTCTCTGTTCAACAGAGCGCTGAAGACTGGTGTTGAGAAGAACATCTTCGCTCAGCCAAAGGGTTCGTGTCTGCCCTCTCATACTGTTGCATCACAACACTAACTCCATACAGGAAGCTCTGGAGGAACCAAGCTCGCAAAGAAGGAGCCAAAGGCCGCTGCCGCCAAGCCCAAGGCTGAGAAGCCAAAGGTCGAGAAGAAGGCACCAGCTGAGAAGAAGGCAAAGGTTGAGAAGAAGCCAGCTGCCAAGAAGGCTGCCACAACCAAGAAGGCTCCTGCTGCTAAGGCTAAGGCTGCCCCCAAGCCAAAGGTAGCAAAGAAGGAGGCTCCTGCACCAAAGGCAAAGGCAACTAAGCCAAAGGCCGCACCAAAGCCAAAGAAGGCTGTCGTTGCCAAGACTGTAAGCTCTCGTCATCCACCTCATATCTGATCAATCTAACACATCAAAGGCACCTGCTGCTGCTGAGAAGCCAGCTGTCCTCAGCAAGACCAAGTCAGGACGCGTTACCAAGACCACTGCTAAGACACCCGCAAAGAAGGCAGCACCGAAAGCCGCACCCAAGAAGAAGGCTACCCCAAAGAAGGCAGCAGCAGCAGCCTAGATTTGGGATGTTCTTTGACTTTGTGATTACTTTGATGATTGTTCATACACCGGCGTTATGTGGAGGATATCTGGCGACGTGATGGGAGCACGCGTTTGTCTATTGTTCGGGCTTTTGTTTTTAACGGATCTCTTATTGTCAGGGTTACAGTGGCACACTTATTACGTGATGAATGGAATTGGGAGAAGTGGGAATTGCTTCACAGCATGTGTTTTTGTTCAAGGAAGTGGACGGTTTCCAGTCTTTGTACGACAAGACATTGTTTGTGTTGGGGGATTCTTGCTTAGAAAATGGATCTGGGTCTAGGGATGAGACGGGATGGATCTGACAGGTGTTGGCTGGCTGTACTTATACCACATCATGAATGACACAAAACTTTAAACAAATTTGTGTCTTGACTCTATCTGAACCTGTTCTTGAGCATACGAGATCAGCGATATGCGACATATTCGAGACGGATCCCTCGACGTCACGCGACGCGTCTTATCTCGGTTTGTTATGATCCCGATTGGGAAATTTTGTGCCCCGCCTCGACTTGCAAGGGAGAAAAGCCGGACCGGGGGATCTGCCGAGACATGCATTGGGCAATTTTTCCTTTTTCCAACGTCGAGACATGTGCGCGATTTTCGGCGTTGACGATTTTCTGCACAATCATCGCGATTGAGGATGCGTCGCGTACTATGAATATGACGATGAAAGTTGCGACGTCTGCTGGCACATTTCGCCTTGTGTATATTCCGTTGTTGGTAGATACTACTCTCAGGCCTTGTTATCAAGTTTTGTTGGCTTTAGGTTTGTGTTCATGTGAAGATTGAATAGTGTCTGAGAATTGACCTTCTGTTTATGCTTCGGCCCAAAGGCAGAATTGTGGATGGTTTCTCAGTGGTTCAATATTTGTTATCTTTCAACCGTCCGTGATTGCGTTGACTTGGAGAGCAAGTGTCTCGAGCCTCAAGCCTTGAATCAGGCACATTTGGTCTCTTCCCAAGCAAGCTGCTCATCGATCATCCTCTGCTCCACTTCCTCCTCATCTTAGGTAGCTCTGCATCTGCGATTCAGCTCAGCTACAGTCTAGCCATCCCACTCGCCCTCTCCTCCCTCTTCATCTTATCACTCAGTTCCCTACTGATCCAATCACTGATCGCCATATTGGTTATCATCGGATTCACTCCGCTCGCACTGGGAAACACACTCGCATCGCTGACATAGAGGCCCTCGGTGCCCCATACCTTGCCAGTAGGATCTACAACTCCCAGATGTGCAGCTTTGGACATGCGGTTCGTGCCCATCTGGTGCGCGGACCCGAATATGCCTCCTGGAGGTTTATTACCAGTGCTTTTGATGAGGGATAGCCAGGCGTCGAACCGCGCATCCCGCTCCGCTTCCGTTTCCTCGGGTTTTAATGGTAAGGTACGCTCGAAAGAAGGTATGTTTGCAATAGCGACATTTACATCGTTCGCGCCCATCGTGTACGCAATTCTTGCCAACGCAAGAACACCTTCCATCGTGTGTGCTCTATCAAACGCACTCGGAGTGTATTCAATCCTTGGTGCCCCAGATTCAGGATCGGGATACACACGCCCCGTATCCCTGTCGCGCGTGATGGCGATGAAAGAATTCATATGGCGATATTTCAGAGCTTGAAGCTTGAAATCTAGGCCGGAGTTCCAGTTCATGAATGTTAAGGACCAGGAGGGCATCATGCAAGTTGTTTCGAGCTTGACACCATGGCCATGGTTGTCGAGGTTTTCGAGAGAGGAGACGACGGAGGTTAAGATCCCGCCTTCCCATGGTCGGACGTCGTGTGGCCAGTGTGCACCGACAATGTTTACGGGGTGAAGGTACAGATTACGACCGATGTGTTTATTCTATGCGGATGTCAGACTTCATTTTCATCCACATGAGCTGAGGTTGGGAGGGAGATCATACCGTTAAACCGCTATTCTTCAGAATGATAGGAGACCACAAAGTCCCACACGATACAATGACCTTCTTCGCTCTCACAATTACAGGGACCACGCGTTTCTCGCTGTCAGGCCCATCAACACCACCATTTGCATTTCGCGACCTCCAAAGCCCCTTCACTCCAACCGCCGTCTTCACACCCTCAACATTCTCGAACAATACTTTCTCGACTTGCATACCCTCAACAAATCTCGCTCCCGCTCTCTGCGCATCAGGGAGCCAACTCACGGCCGGTCCCTGCTTCTCAGCTGCACCGCAGCCTAACGTGCAATGGCCGCAAAAGTGCTCGTTGCCGCCTGTATTCTGGGGGACGGCTTTGTACGTCATGCCAAGACGTCGCGCCCCTTCCATGAGCATCTGGTTTCCATGATTGTGCTTGATGTGGTCGGTAGAGACGCCCATGCGAGTGCACACACGATCTAAGGAGTCTTGGAATGCGGGGGAGGTGAAGAGGGGGAGGCCCCGATCTCGCGACCATTCTTCGCGCACGAAGGACTGTGGTTGAAGAGATGCTGACCAATTAATGGTTCCACCACCACCCCAGGATGAGCCAGCTATCACAACCCTATTTGTTGAGTTAGCGTTTTAGATCAAGATTGCTGGGCGGAGGAGAAGGACATGGATGCATCATCTGATGTTACAACTCCACCATCTACATAAAGATGTATTCCACCATTTTTCTCGGACATTGGGAGCTGGGAAGGAGAGAAATAGTAGCCCTTATCAACCACCAGAACCCTGTGTCCCGCCTCCGCTAGATTCTTCGCGCACACAGCGCCGCCACAACCAGAGCCAATTATCACGACATCTGTCTCTACTACCTCTGCATGATCATCTCCCTCTATTCCTCCACGCCCAGCTGCATACCCTCCATCACCGAATTGTTCAAAGTTATACTCGAAGTGCGCTCCGGGTAGGTAATGGTCTGGAACCTTCGGGAATCCAGAGAGGGGAGCGAAAGAAGGTGATGTTTTAAGCCAGATGTTCTTAGCTGCGAAGGTTATTTGATTAAAGGCTGCATTCAGCGGGAGGAGACGGGAAGTGGACCAGGATTGCAAGATCTGAGTGCGTATTGACAATGGCTGCTGATGGAATGGCGTGTAGCCACCTGTTAGGAGGAGAGCACCGAGATGGGTGCTTGATTGTGTTAGTGTTACGTAAAGTGAAAACATACGATCAAAGAAGAAGAGGCAGAACGCACTTCAGAGCACTCGTCAAAAAAGCCAATCCTTTTCTCGCATCTTCCCGACTGTATTGCAGTAATGTTCGCTTCAGCAAGTCCTGGAACTCGGGATTGTCACTTGGTCTCTCGGATAGGTACTCGTCCAGCTGGGTATCCGTTGGGGAGCTCAGCAAAGTTGTTTTGAGGTTGCTGATTATGCCATTGTATTTTACGTCTGGGAGGAGAGACGTATTTGTGATATCGAGGGACTGGGAGGCAGATTCGCGCTTTAGTGACGGAATCACCGTGTCCATGAGGGAGAGGAGAGTTGTCCATTGTGCGGGTGTAAAGTACCCCTCCATTGGCGGGTCAGGGAGCGCAGCAACAAGCGGAGCAAGGGCACGAATGGTTGTTGCAGTCATTCTGATGAGGTGACTCTTGCTCACTTACTGCCGGTATGATATTCGATGCAGAAGAAAAGCAACCAAGTGAATTCAGAGCTAATGCAAAAGACAATGACCAGATTATTATGAAGTTGAGATTGTGACATATCGCACAACGCGACCCAGAGAAGTGGGCGGCAGGCATGCCTCGGTCGACACACAGGGACCTCCGTCATTGGCTGTTTGGAGTGTTGCCGAGGCGAGGCGCTTTAAGATGGCGGGGTGATCGACTTGAGCTAGTGAAAGTGCGGAGTAGATCTCCCGTTGAGGTTGGCCTGGGTCTTCAAGAATGGATGCAACTTGATATGACATTAGCATGTGAGTGGCTCTATGTTCGTGCTCGAAACAACACTTGATACGAAGATGTTAGAGGTGTTTGAGGAAAACAAATGACGGCCGGTAGTTCGCCCGTCTAAAGACGAAATCACATGTCTCTTCTGCATTTCTCTAGAGAAAGCGGTTGCCAGTAGTAATATATATGCCTTTGCAAGATCAGCAACTTTGGCAGTTTATAGTAGGTATGAAGATGCGACCGAAAATAGAACTCAAGAGAGAATTACTAAAAAGGGTTCGTTCCACGTGATTATGTATCGTGTCTTTAACGTCGCCGTATTTCGAGGACGACAATACTTGGTTTGAAAGTAAACACAGGCTGATTATCAAGAAAGCATGATGTTCTTAACTATCATATGCGCACAGGAATTCTATTTCACCAAATATTGGGCTCCAAAATGTTGTTGGTATCGAGTTTTTCATTGTTTTCAAACCTTCCCGTTATACGCCTGCTAACATTTACACAACCAAACCTATGCAGTATATCCACAGCAATCCTCAAGAGCTCTTCGGCCGTCTCCCATCATTAAACATAAATCAGAAGTTATCCTGGTCCGCATTTCCCATCAACATAGTGGAATCGGGCTTGTACTTCTTTGACAGCAGACGAACGTGGTACTCTACATCGAGAACAGCACCGTTAGGCTCGTTCTGGATAGGTTTGAAGTCTAACAGCAAATCATCCTTGACTGCACAGACAGTGTCTGTCTCCAACCATGGATCATCGTTGGGGTAGAGTTGCGCAGTCACGCCAATGTAGTCGTCGTGGGTGACCATCATGTGAATGTGAGCAGGGCGGTTGGGGTGGCGGCCCATTATCTTGAGCAGATCACCCGAGGGGCCGGAGGTATCGATGGCGTATTCAGTTGGCTTTAAGCAGTAGAACCAGAACTTGCCGTTCTCGTCAGTGCGGAACTTGCCCCGAAGATTGTTAGGAGTTTGGTGTTCGGGGTCGTGGGCATCATATTTGCCGTTTGTGCTAGCTTGCCACATGTCGAAGACGGCGTTGGAAATTCCCTTGCCAGTTTCGGTGTCTGTGATGCTACCATGGAAATATGTGAGCTGTCCGTCATCGGGCATGTTCAGCACTACGCTGGCGCCAAGGTCCCGGAATGGTGTGTTTGGGGACCAGAAAGGTCCGAGAATAGCTGAAGATGTGGGAGCGAGGCCTTGGTCAGAGACAATCTTGTGGTTAATCTCGTCCACGAGACTAAACATAAAATAATTAGCCATATTCTTCGACGAAACGATCACATGACCATGGGAGATGGTGGCGATTGTTGGTAAAATAATACAAGAGGCACTCACGATTCGACACCTAGGACATCGCAAACTCTCCAAGCTTCATTCCGGTTCTTCTTGTACGCTTGGCCGATAGAGTTGACGTAGTTTACACCAATAATCCACTCGTCCTGTGTGAGCTCGACATCTCGGCAAAAGTCGTGCAAATGCTTGATTAAGGAGCTGAGGATTTCTCTGTGTCTGGGCTGTGTCTCAGGGCTCATCAGGTTGATGACATGGTCTGTGAAGAGCGGATCATATTTGCTGTTGTTGTCCGTGGCAGCATGGGTGCCGTTGGTGCCGTTGGTAACCATGATTGTGCTGTGTTTGCAATGGCGGGGTAGTGAAGAAAGTTGGTTTAGCTTCCGATTTGGAGAAGAGTAAGAACAGAGAGTGATAATGTCGAGCTTCAACTTTGTCAAGAGCAAGGAGGTCGCTATTTCAAGTAGGAATCGTATGGGGCCACAATTCGTCCTCTGCGGCGGCGGAGTTCACCAAGGTAAGACTGTCGGTAGATCTGAGGGGACTTGGGGCTGGTCATCTGGAGCAGTTGGGAAAACATAAAGCCGTGGTATAGTGGGGTTGCGGGAGAGACGGCAAGTAACTCGGTATGCGCGCTTGACCAATGGGTAAGTTCAGTTCCGACAAATGCGGGGAGATGGCGGGGTCCGTTGCCAGTAGCGAGCGGGTCGTGACTTGTCAGTTCTCTCTTGCCTTGTACTTGTACCGATCCCATAGAGTCCAGAACTTTATTAATCATGAGTCTCTTGTGGATCAACATCAGGAGATCACCCACATGGGGCTCTTGAATACTGCCCTGCATATGGTATTTGCCCACTTTGACACGTGATAGCACAGTCGCACGACCTCAGTGAGAAGAGGCTAGCACATCATGACTCTCCTTTTCACAGCACTCCTCTCCGATCACACATATGTTATATTTTCAATGCAGCTGTCCAGTAAAGGTGACTCTGACAGTTGACAGAAGATGTTAAGGATACCACAGGTCGAAACTGACAGATGCTGCTCGCCTGATCGAAATTGGTCGACATCATTCACCCCAATCCCCATGAGATTGGGAAACCTTTGATATAATGCTTGTATTACCTTCATGTTCTTGGTAATCATGTTTCCCCTCTGTCAAAAGCGCGCAGCTCAGAGTACTCCCTTCTCATTTACCTACATCAAATTCCTTCCTTACGTTTTTATCAGTTTACGAAAAGCTTTGCTGCGACAGCAAACCCCTCTGTCGCCACTGAGCCTACAGCAGTCCAAAAACTCACAGTCTAAAATTTGTTAGTATCAAAACAGCGCCTGCAGAAAGCAATTCATACCTGCAGTTCACATTGTACGTAGAACTTTATTATTTGCGGATAAGTTTCCGTCAAATTGTTTGCGGTGGGACTACAAACGTAACCCCACAAAACATTTGGATCAGCCGCAGACGGTCCCATATTCTTTGTCACGGCAAAAGTGGTACTGGTTGCCAACCACATCAAGCCGTTGATTCCATGTAGCACATAATCCCATAACTTGTTGTACAGCTCCTCGCGATGGAAGTCCATGACAGAGCCGTGGACGCGCCATGCAAGAACACAAGCGTTGAGGGCTACAGTGACTGCTCCAGTCGCAATCATGAGATATGTTGGCCAAAGTTGCATGAATGTTGGGTAGATTGCTTTCCCATCGACAGTGACGTTTTTGTTGGCTTTGAATTTGATGTACGCATGGGACATTATGCCGAGCACGATGATTGAGAGTGCAAGAGTCGTTGCGCGTTGTGCGATATCTAGGATACGCTGCCTCTGCTTTTGAGGTGAGAGTTTGGGAGATTTTGCGGGTTCCGGTTTGAGCTAGGAGTCGTTAGTTAAGCTCCTACCTTACTCAAAAACCACAGAGATATACCTTTTCTTCATCATAGCTCTCGAAGGTCACGGTGCTCTTGGAAGGAGATGATTTCTCAGGGTGCGGGTCGTAAGGTTGCTGCACAACTGGTGTAGGTTTAGGCTTTGACACTTTTGCTTCTTCGCCGCCTAGCAAAGGATCTTCCGCATGGGATATATCCTCGATCACCACATGATGAAGGTCGTCTTCATGAAGATGATCTAGTGGAGAGGGAGTGTCTGAAAATGGCGAAGTGTGCGTTTCCACTGGTGAGCTGTGAGGTTTGGCTGCTGCCATTACGACTTTCTAGATCGCAATATTTTTATCAAGGCTAATAGTTTCGATTTGTAAAAGTACTTCACGGCAATAGAGTATGTCTTCGACTTTGCAAAACTGGACCACCTTCTCCTAATATATATAGGACACACTTCAACATCAACACCGCCTACTAAGCAACAAAAGAGCTGAAAATCCCCGCTTACTTGCCCGGCACAGCGAAGCTGCATCTGCATGCAGCCTTATCTGTTGCAACAACCACCTTTCAGCGGAACCTTTCAAATCCACACACCTCAATCGTGCATGCCCTCCTAAGTTGAGTAAGCATTAGCGAAGTGAAGTTATTCGATCCTCTCGGCCGCGTCTCGTAGGACAAGCAAATGAGATGCGCGGTGGCGCGCGCTGCTGTGCGCCTTTGCCTTTGATGCAACGTGAAGAGGCGGGAGCTGAGCACTTCTGGGTTCTGGATATCCAGGGAGTTGCCGTGGGCTGCCGGTGGCTGGCCAAAGACCAATGGCGGGTGCAGGAATCGGTATGCGGGATGTGTGGGGCTGATGTAAGTTCGGCTTGGGCGCGGAGGTGTGGTCAGCATGGCGAGCTGGAACAGCCTTCGAGTAAATAGTCCGTGTCGGGACAAACTTCTGCTAATTTACTTCGTTCAAAGGCGGGATGCGAACATGAACAATAGCCTTTCACTAAGTATGTGAGTTGTGTAAAGGGATTTCTAGCGGACAGATGGAACTTTTTAAAGGTGTAGATTATCATACATCTTGACTTTACCTTCTCTATGAACTTCTGCTATAGTTTAGAGAGTGCGAGACTCAATTTTTCAGATCTGATATCCTCCCTCGTGCCGGAAGCAGGAAAAGGCGGCGGCTTGCATGATGAACTCAAGTTAGCGACAGGGGTTCGGTTAGGTCACACTACGAGGTGAGTCGAGCAGCATCTTTTACAACACGACGTGCTCCTATAATGGCACAAAAGAGTATACTTTAAATGCCTATGTACTAATGTCTGCTCATCAGCAAACAAAGCGATTTCAATGTGTCATGCCAACAGTTGCAAATTCAAGAATTTCTGTTTCGAGGTCATAGTTTAGTTCCGACAAGTGTGTCCTAAGTTCTTCTTACAGATGCTCTAGGCTTGATACCGATCACTATACCGTCCATCTCAATGATTCAATACCTATCTGGCGGTTATGAGATTCCTCATCTATGGCAAAGGTACTCGATTTCGCTGCTTGTGATTTACTGAGCCAGGCAAGTATTTTCAAAGGTAGCTAAGTTGATCTGTTCACAAGAATCCCAGCGATCAAGAAAGTGGAGTTGATTAGTGTCATACTGGATCACCACAGCCTCACAGAATATGCAATTGTGAGAGTCATATTTATAGCTAGCGATTCATATAACGTCCTCAACAGGCGTCCGTGGACGACCCAGCGGACAAGCCATACTCAAATCCAGCGAAGTGAATCCTGAAATGCAACGTTAGTGCCACACAGCAATCACCCCTCGTCGGTGGCTCAACATATACCCGCCTAGATCTAAGCAAGGCTCAAAGTACCCGTGCCCCTTTTCTTAGGAATATGACTACTAATCACAGCGTTGTTGTGGATTGCCTAGTCGCTTGGCATTGTGGCAGCGGACGGAAATGAGGATCAAACCACAAGTTTTATCGTTCCCTAACCTATAGAACTCTGACAAGCAGTAGAATACATATTTTGATGCATTGAGATTCAAGTCGTCAGCGGTGGAGCACTCAAACCAAGTGTGGGACATGATCCCAGTATTTTTCAGTTCATGATTATTGCTTGTACCCCCCCAAGCCCCATTAACTGGCCCTGGAAGTTGCTTCTCCTTGCAAGAAAGGGGAAGTGGTGGCCTACACAGATTCTTGTACTACAGGTGAATTTCAGCAAAACCAAATGTGCCAGACGCACCCAAAGAAGATGTGACTGACCAGGACTGACCTGAATCCAGAGTCCATGATGCTTCTTTCTTTAGATGTTGGAATGATCAAGAATTAAGCAAATCGCAAACCATAACCACCAATGAGTTATACTGCTACAACTAGAATCTGCTACCGCAAGAGAACAACGATACGATCCGCACGGCATGAAACCACATAAATTTTGTCGACAAAAGCAAGAAAAAACTGGGACTTCGGACTTGAAAAAGTAGCTTGGTTGTGTTTTGGTACAGATGGGTAGGTCGTTTAGGAAACGATTCAAGCTACACGGTATTCTGCGCAATAAAATTGGCACTCTGCTTAAAGCATCTTTTCCAATTTAAATGTCCATTAAAGCAGTTGCGAGTCTTTGCGAATTGCACAGACTCTTCTATTGAGATGCCAAGAGCACTACAATACACTCTCAAGGGGAAGAACCCCTCGATCCCCTACAAGAAGGGTGTAATGAGGCGGCGCCTTCTGACCACATTAACCATAATTCAAAAGTTTCCGGTCGCACTACAGCCTTGATGACCTCAAACAATCTAGACTCTTCACGACTCCAGTATGGTTACTGGGAGGGGAGACTACGTAATGCGACATGAATATCCATTAGTCCTCTCATCGGTGATACGGTCTCTCATAGCATAGACCAATTGTCCTTTGCTCTACTTCCTAGAGCTGGCACGGCATCTAGAAACCAGACCAAGTCTAGTTTACACGTCTTATTGATGTGCTGAGACGACACGAGATGGTCAACATAAAATGCGCAATCTGACATTCTTAACTTGACAATATCCCAATCATGAAGAACTGATATTGTCTGATGGGATCTAATATGAATAAGAAATTGAACATGTGTCTTTGGTGGTTTAAAATTGAACGTACTTTTGGCGATCCACGACGCGTAATGAAGCGGGCTATATTTCTTACTTTCATCCATAAGATTCCAAACTCTTCGGCAAAGCCAATCTATCTGAAGCTTAAAATACAGCACAGAACTCCCCAGGCATGCTTTCTATATTTAAAAACAGACTTCCGCGGTAAATCAAAGAGCCTCGACTGATACTGTTTCTTTGCAGTCACTTGACTCGTTTTGTTGACGCCACCGAAGTCAAGAAATAAGAAAGGCTGCGCTTTCGAGGCTTCAGCACCTCCGGCAGCTGAAGTGGCTAGGACTTTTAGACGCATCCGAAAGGCTTGCACAGGCCTAGCCATAGGAATGAAACATGGACTTTTCGCACTAGCCTAACGAATCGAGAATTGTAAGATTGTCAACGGAAAAAATGCTAGGCGAGATATGAAGAATATAACAAAATTATGGATTAAGGTCATTCTTAAGCCCAGTAATTGCAGCTTCGATACACAAGTAAATCGCAAGTTTATTTGCAGTTGACTGTGCTATTGTAGAGGGTTTCCATTTGCCCACGGCAGAGGACCATGTCTTAAAATCAAGACGATACACGAGAGGAAGACAGAAACAAAAGATATACGTGTATTATTATTGGGAGATAAAAAGTAGTAGTATTGAAGATTTGTAGGAGCAGAACAACTCTAGTGACAGCTAGTATGGCTGGAAATGTCATGCTATGCCACAGAGACAGACGGCCAAAAGTGATATGTAGCACCAATGGAGGTGAGTAGAGACTGCCTTGCACTGGCTTGGAGCTCTTAAAATGACGCCTTCTGAGGAGCTTCGTAGCGAAGAAGGAGGTTCGTGCGGACAAGCACCCATTTCTAAGGACATTGATTCTCAATGACCTCGGGTGGAAGCAGCGCCAAGAGCGGATAAACGATAGTCCACGTTCCTTTCTGGGCAGCAAGCACTTCTCCACGGATCTCTCTGCTTGGATGGCTGAACATCCCAATACATACTGCAGGAATATCACTGAACGAGGCTACTCAGAGCCGTGGAGAATGCGCGAAGGTCACGTCTTGTTGACGTTGACGCGCAATGGTGGTGGTGGTGGTGCAGTCTGCAGCATAGCATAGCATAGCCTCCCTGCACTGTTGACCGGCAACCGGATAGAAATAGAATTGCGATTCCACATCACCAAAAGAGCACTCCACATCCACCCTCATCTTCCGGACCCTCTCCCAAACTCAAACCCAAACCAACATCTCGACATACGCTCATTGATATCACCACCTCCTCGATGACTGCCACCGCCAGTGAGACATGCTGACACGCTTGATTGACCGTTGATTTGCTTCTCCTGCCAGCGACGACGTGCACCAAGGAAACGCAAGTCGCCAAGAGCTGTAGCCCGGTTCGCAGATCCTACCTCCTTTCGACGCCTTTCGCAGCTGCAACAATTCCGATAAGGTGGTAACACCTGCGTCAGTCCTTCGAATGCCACACGCAGTTGAGATGCCATCGTTTCTGGCCGATGACACAAATTCTATGTTCTCGTCCAGTCGCCCGCTTTATGATGTGCCCAGCCACCTGCGCCAGTCCCACGAGAAAGTCAATGGAAACAGGCGATCCTCAGCGCAGACATCGATGAAAGGCAGTCTGGGGAAGGTTCGGACGGATATATGGATGGCGGAAATGCTGTGAATGGTGGCAGACCACAGGTCAATGGCGATATGCTTCGTGACGCGAGTTCCAACTCCATACCGAACGGACGATCAAGCGGGAGCAGTTGGGATCCCCGGTTATCTCGGAATGGCAGCACGCTTTCTGTGAATGGAGGATTCAATGGCAATGGGAATTCTGCTGAAAATGGAAGGAGAAGCCCAGCTCCCGTCGTTCCAGTGCCAAATGGGGTATCAGGGACTCAACATGGTGAAAGGACTTCGATCATATCAACAAACGGGAATAGGCAAGCTGTTCATCCAGAGGCGGGCCCAGCATCGAATGGCGATGTCGAACCTCCAAAGCGACCCTCTATACCTGCACCGATATCTACAAATCCCTTGAGCACTGGCCCTCTCACGTACACAGCATCGCTGCTGCCCGCAACTCCCACCCCATTGGACTCTCCCATCCGGAATCCAACCTCGCCCCATCGATTCTCTTCTCCGCCAACATATCCTGCACCGCCTATTCCCACGGCTTCCTCAAACCCTCCTCAACACCCAGGCGCTACACAACTCAAACACCGACACACCTTGCAAGTCCCTAAGGCCGGGCCAAGTCGCGGTTCTAGGGACGGCGATGATGTTATATACACAAGTGGAAGATTCTCACCAACAGCGTTGGCAACGGGTGTTAGACGCGGATCTTTGAGTCTCAATCGAAGAAACACACAATCTATACACTCAAACATGCCCCATGAGGAGATACCACCTGATGAGGACGCTATGCTGTGGGCGGAAGCCGTTCGTCAAAAACGCGCAAGCAAGAGGAGAAGGAAAGATGAGGAGGATGACGACAGGGTGTTGGTGGGAACAAAGGTTGACCAGAACCATGCGAATTATGTCGCCGCTTACAACATGTTGACCGGGATCCGGTTCACGGTTTCGAGGACGAACGCAAAACTGGACCGGCCTTTGACAGACGCAGACTTCGAGGCGAGGCACAAGTTCTCATTTGACATGTGAGTTCCTTGATAAGAGAGTGGCGCTTACTGTAGCTGATATTGAATGTAGTACTGGCAACGAATTGACCCCTTCTGCAAAATACGATTTCAAGTTCAAGGACTATGCGCCATGGGTTTTTCGACATCTACGGGCGAAGTTCAAGCTCGATCCGGCAGACTACCTAATGTCTTTGACAAGTAAATACATACTATCAGAGCTCGGCTCACCGGGAAGAGTGGAAGCTTTTTCTACTTCTCTCGAGACTACAAATACATCATCAAAACCATCCACCACGCCGAGCATAAATTCTTGCGGAAGATCTTGAAAGAGTACTATGCCCATGTCGAACAGTATCCGAACACTCTTCTCTCGCAGTTCTATGGGTTGCACAGAGTCAAAGTGCCTTATGGAAAGAAGATCCATTTTGTTGTCATGAACAACCTCTTTCCACCTCATCGAGATATTCACCAAACGTTTGATCTGAAGGGATCCACAATCGGCCGAGACTTCAAGGAAGAGGATCTTGACAAGAATCCAAGGGCAACTCTAAAAGATTTGAATTGGTTGCGCAGGAACTTGCATCTCGAATTTGGGCCAGAGAAGAAGCGCATCTTCTTTGACCAGATAGAGAAGGATGTAGAGCTTCTTCAAAGGCTTAAGATTATGGATTACAGTATGCTTGTTGGTATTCATGACCTTAACAGAGGGAACCAAGACAATCTTCGAGATAAGACTCTTCAAGTTTTCCAACCTGGAGGGACAATTCGGAGGACGGTGGAGAGAGGGGTCCAGATGGTAGGGGTATGCTCATGAGAACGCCTAGCAAACTCGAGACGGCACGCAAAGCTCGGGAGCTCAGGCAAATCATCAAGCAGGAAAAGCCAATTCCGATTGGTCAGAGTAGTTCTAAGATGCCGGACTTTCTCGAGGAGAATGCTGCAAAGAAGGACTTCGTTTTCTACAGTGATGACGGAGGGTTCCAAGCAACACATGAAGATAACAGCCCAGGGGAGGAGATATTCTTTCTGTCAATTATTGATTGTCTTACTCACTACGGGACCGTCAAAAAGCTGGAGCATTTATTCAGTATGTAATCACTGCTCAAATCTTGGTTGAAGGAATACTAATTGGAAACAGAGGGATTAACTGCTGACAAGAGACTCATTTCTCCGATTGCACCTGCACCGTATGGAGACCGCTTCATAGAGTTCATTGAGGGCATTACCAAGAGTCCTGAGGAAGCAGCCCGAGATGCACAGAACAGTGTCGGAGCACCAATCCCACATACAAACTCAAACCCTGTCTCGAACCGAAACACTTCGTCGCTGGATTCTGGGAGAAGGCCTGAGATGCAGCACATGAACCGGAATGGGAACGCAAACTCAACAATCATAAGGAATGAGCATGAGGCAATGAAACTAGAGCGACGTGGCGATGATGAAGGTCACAGGCCTGAGCCTAGGAAACTAACAGCAATTCGCAGTCCGAGTGCTGAACGCTCAGGTGGTCTTCAGGGCCAGACTCTGCCTGTTGTTGAGGAAATGGGTGAAGCTAGTAGCACCGGTGGACGAAGTGCTAGGAGTAGAGAACGAGACGAGAACCTGGACGGTGACAGAAGACCCATGACCCCAGCGAAAGACTACAATGATGGACGGCCATTGACGCCCGCGAAAGACTACAGTCCCAACGCGATCAACAGCATGAGGAAGATTAGCAGGACCAGCTTGGACAAGGACCTGCCACCTCTCCCTCGAGTCCTGAGCCCGACCGAAATGAACGAGTGAGAGAATCCTCGTTCTTGATAAGCCAAATACCGAGATGGCCTCCTGGTGGAAAAGGCAAGGTGAAATAAGTGAGGAGTGAGGGGTGTGCATCATGATACCAAAAATCATCGAGAGATTCGTTGGTTCAGCGTTTATTTTCCTTATTGTGTATTGCTCTGTTCCGCATCAAGCATGGCCGTCCTCATGGCAGGATGCATTTCCTTATGTCACTGTTTAACCACAATCAGCTCACGAATTCCCTTTCTGTCTGTCTGTTCTTTTGGGTTGACTTTTGGAATCGAGCGAAAAGAGAGAGAAATTGTAGATATTCTAGACGAATGGCTTGATAGGTTGAGTCCATTAGGGAGGGGGAGGTATTGGATTTCGACGCTGAGGATGATGGGTATTGGAGGGGAGGAAGGATTGTAAGCTAGAAACGATGAGCGTCGAAGGACTACAAAATTCAAGCAATTGTTTCAAGATTTTCTGTGTTGAGCGTGGGTTCACGGTGATTTAGGTATTAGTTGTGTATGTCTATGTCGTGTGGACGGCTCGTAAGAGCTTCAAGCTGAACTCGAGCAAGGAGTGAATTCCAACAATACCAGAGTCTAACAACAGAAAAAAGCACACCTTTCTTCACATTGTTCGCGTGCACATTGTCTAGCAGGAGAAGATACCTTGCAGTGGGAGATTTATTTCCTCCAATCAACCAAACACGAAATTTTGCCCAACCTCCACTCTACTTTATAACATCAAAGCGCAACCTGCCAATCAACCACTATGGATTCTATCATCAGGTTTGCAAGTTCTCCTCCAGAGACTTCTGCAGCAGTTGAAGTTCCAGCTCTTACCGCTGATCGAGGTCTTGTTTTCGTCGACTCTCGGCAAGATGGCAAAGCTGCAGTCAACACCGAGAAGGTCGAGAAGAAGGGAAAGAAATATCGGACGAGGAAGAATAAGAAGAATAAATCCTTTGTCTTGGCTGATGCAGAAGAAGCCGTTAAAAAAAATGAGGATGTCGAGCACGCTGACTGTGATGAGACTGACACCGAGCACGTCGCTACGTTAGCAGAGGTCGCACAAGCTGAGATTGGAGAAGATGGAGGTAGTGAAGGAAGTGGTTGGAAGGATGCTGTTAAGTACGAGAACGAATATGGAGTTGTGGGTGCAGAGAGAGCTTGTAATATCTCTACGCTGACAAACGTCGTTGTTGCTGTGAGCGAGCAGGAAGAGAAGCAGACTTCGCGTCAACCCAGTCTCGATCTCTCTACCAACCCCAATGCCAACAGCATCCAATTGAAGATGGCTCAACCAAATCCGTCATCCGAATTCACGCCTCCAGCCGATGAGATGATCAAGCATCATTTGTTTCGTACTCTGCTGTTCGATCATCATAGTGGTTCTACCAACCCAATCACGCCGCCTTCTAGTCTCAACTCGTGTACTCCAGCTGCTTCAGTCTCCATGGGCCAGGATTCTCTGAAGTCTATTCCTCGCACTGGTAAGCTGCAAATACTCTACGTGTATAGAGACGAAGTTAACCTAGCACAGTTTCTCCAGCCCCATCAGTTGTGGTTGGCGCTTCATCCTCATTATACTCCACAAACCAGCAAATTCAACATGACCAGACCGAGAACAACACTGAGTCTTTGGCCACTTCCTCACTCGATATCTGCCAGCACGTTGGGACGCTGAGCTCTCACGTCAGAGTTCTAGGCTCTCGCATGGAGGAGTTGGATCCAGTCTTTGTCTCCGTAGCGAAAGATCAAGACGGCCATATCTCATTAGCTTCCTGCTGTATTGAGATACTCGAGAAAATTGAGAGAATGGAGCAGAAATTTTCTAGTTTGATGACCAAGGTGGACGAGAATACGAAGTTTAATTCGGAACTAACAAGAAAAGTCGAGCTGTTGCAAGCTAGTACCAGGGTCCTCGTCCGTGACCAGCAGGCAGTACGGATGATGATTGAGGGGGCTGTGAATGATCACTTATCTGCCTTCCGATCAGAGATATTAAAACATTTTGATAACTTTGAGACGAGCTTCCAAAGATCCTGCCAACCTACCATCCATGAGGATAAGGGCTTTGAATCAGACTTTGAGGACGAGGATAATCCTCTAACGCAAGTTCTCTTTCCTCAGGGCAACGGACGCTTTGATCCCTGGAAGAATATCAATCTAGTTACCGCAGGTCAAGCAGCTCTCGAGACGGGCGCCACTCGAGTTTCTCGAGGTAGAGAGCGTTTTGAGAGAGGGTTTGTCAAGGCTGGTCGTGGTGGAGGAGGTGGCGCTGGGTGGTGCACTGTCATGTGAGATAAGTTGGTGGGTTGCATTTCAAGACGGAACTGGAGATAGCATGGCCTACTTCACAAGATTTCTATGTGGTTATCTTGATATCTTGAACCGAGTTTCTAGACTTGGTGCATAGGAGGTACATCATGCAAAGGCAGAGAGGCGTCTCTGTGTCCACAAGCCGTACACAAACCACAGGGATGTTTTTGTAACAGAGGCAGCATAGCAGGCATGATTGGTTGTGGATAGATACGGCCTGCACCAAGAAGCCATCATGCATAGAGGAAATAAAGGAAATTGTAACCACACGCAGTTTTCGAATGTGATTACTGATTCCTCGCTTGCCAAATGTGTGGATTAATTCAATACAAAGCCCACCAACTAAACCGATTCAGTTATCTTGGGTCGGCAATTATTGCAAAAACTCTTTGAATAGCTGCAGAGTGCAAACAATCTTCCCTTAGAAGCCTCCCTTCATGCAAACGAGAAGTGAAATCCTTGCCCTTTGCATCCATTAACCATCCTACTTAGTCACCCAAGCTATCGGTCGACGAACTTCCCTTCATAAAACCGACGCGCCCCACGAATTCCAAAATCATTTTTCGTGTCTTCCAATTCTGACTCCGCTTCCGAATCACCCTTCCGTCAGAGTAGCACAGACAATCTTTATGAATCCAAGCCAAAGCTCCAACGACTTCAAATCTCCCCATCAACGAAGAGCAGTCAAGATGTCTGAGGTAAAAGGTGCGGTAGTGCCTGTCCTGGATTCTGTATCATGTAAGTCATACACTCGCGTCTTCTCTTCTCTGCTGGTCGGCTCGAATTTCCCGAAATCCACGAAAATTCTCAGAGGGGAAAGAAGCTGATATAGCGATAGCGAGTTCGAGCTCAAATCCAAAGCGTAGCTTCTTGCGTCGTTTGTTCGACCTGGACTACCCCCTCAAATGGATGGAGAAGGAGAGCAGCAACAAGAACGTCCAAGAGAGCGGCCAAAGGAGCGCCTAGTCCCAGAGACACAAGTAGTTTACGGCTTCTGGGAGGCTCACCCCACACCGGCTCCTCCATCAAAGACGGTGGATACTAAGGCCAGGGTCACGTATTTACTCCCACATTCCCCATGTATCACCTTTTCCGAAGTACATGACTGACAAGCCCCCCACCAATAGCCACGCACGCTCCATGAGCAACCTCAGAAGTAAAGGAAAGTCTCAAGCTCAAGGAGATACAGCCTCGCAAGTCGGATTCGCAGCCCAAAACTCTAGTGAGGACACGTCTATGAAGCTCGAGATCAGCACAGCTGCAGTCGACAACAGCCCATTGGTGAAACCGTGCCAGAGAAAGTCGAGAGCGGCATCAGATGCAGCAGCATCCTCGCATTCCGAGTCTGGAACTATCATCCACCAGAAGCAGTACAGAAGCAAGAAGTCAAGCCCCTCCTCCATCGCGTCTGTCAAACCAAACACGAGTCCCACCGAACCTAGTCCTAAACCCAATCGCAGTCCTCGTTCTGTTCAAGGCAGCGGAGCTAACGTAGCCCAGAACTTCGAGCTAACGCCGCTATCTGGGCTGATCAAGCAGAGCTTTAAAGACGTCGAGACTCTGAAGCTGGCGCACAGGGCAAGAATTTGTGGCAAGGATCGAGCTGGCGAGGATACTGACTCGGGAAGTGGAAATGGGGCAAGTGGGACAGAGCTAAAGGGAACAATGATTGACTTCGACAAAGTGGAGGAGAATTTAAGGCGCTTTGAGGAGTTGTATCGTGCTGTGAGTCGGCTATTACAAAGACCCAGCTTGAAAGAGAGAGATGCTGACAGTAGTACCAGTTCTTGAGATACGGCGGAGCACACGGAGGAAAGCAAGAAGAGGTCCACCTTGTAGCCATGGTATGCAAGCGCAGCGAGCTCATAAATGGGAAGATGGGAAGTGGTGAAGCTGTGCCTCTTGCAAAGGTTCCCGATTGCGGATACTAGTTCTGGTGCACCGCATCCCGGTTTCCTTGACGCCCTCTTGTACAGCAATGACAGATGGTTTCAACTGCACGACACATTCGCATGACATTTGGCTCCGTACATGGCTCTCTTAGCATCTTGCTACGGAGGTTATTGCCGAGATTGTCATTGGCATGAATGGGCATGGTGTTTATCTCGCAAATTGGGGTATCAGATGGACTATTGTATTGCATACCATGAATAGATAGATGCCACAGAATTTCATGGAAGCAGAAACTACAATGAAATCAAAGCAAAACTGCTTATAAAGCAAAGGTGAGAAAAGCAAGTATCCAGCTAACAGTTTGATGATCATCCATTGCTATTGTCAGTTCCTTGATCTGATTTAATTTAGTCATAGCTCGTCTTGAGCTTCATTTGGCAAAGCCAAGCACTCGTAAAATTAAAAGGCAATTACTCCCTCCGGGGCTTTCTATCTTGGCCAAACACCGATGAACGCCATGCAGACCTACCGAGCTCCTGTAAATGCACTCCCGACTTGAACCTCCCTAAGCAGTACCTCTCGGCTTAGCCTTTGCCTTAGCCTTCTCCTTCTTCTCCTCCTTGGCCTTCTTCTTTTTCTGCTCATTCTTCTCCTCGTTCTTCCTCTTCAGACTCTTGATCTCTTCGTCAGTCTTCGGGATCGGCTTAAAGAAGCCCTCTAATCTTGCCTGCTGGCTACTCTTCAGGTTCTTCGACAGCCTCGCCGCACCACCCCTAACTCTATCTTCCGAGAATCCCTTTTCCGTGACAAGGAACTGAACTAAACCATCGACATCAGGCGCTTCCCATTTGAACTCACAGTCAGCGTGGTCGGCGGGCCGGACGTCGGGATTGAAGAAGAGTTCACGTGCGTCTTTGTAAGGCCAGTCTTCGGGGATGGAGAACTTGGCCTTTCCTGCTTCGACGGCGGCAACAAAATTTTCCAGGGTACCGTATTCGCGGATTAGTTTCAGACCTGTGGATGGTCCCACTTTCGGTATGGGGTCAAGATAATCGCAGCCAAGAAGAATGCATAGGTCAACAAACTGAATCGTGTCAGTGGATGAGGTGCGACCAAACATGGGAGAGGTGACTTACCTGTGTGCGATCCATATCTAGCCCTGCTAGAACTTTGTCGAGGAAGATCTCTTGAATGGGTTCCTTGCGCTGTTCGCTGAATGTGAGATGGCGCAATAGCACAGGAGAGTCGAAACACAGTGTATCCATATCCTCACTTGCAGCTGCGTAAACCTTTCCTGCTCGTGCCAGGACCGCGCATTGTGCCTCTGCTTCAGTTGGAGCAATAATGTACGGTACGCCCATTAACTTTAGCAAACGCTGACACTCCGCATTATGCTCTCTTGTGACCCTGACTGTTCGGCGGGAGAACTTCTCGACTTCTTCTGCTGTTCCTGTCTCCTTGGCTTCCTCAAGACCTTCGGTGGCTTCTGCCTTGCGCTGGAATCGCTTGGCCAGTTCGCCAGACTTTAGTTTGGGAGGTGCGCCATCAAATACATAGACGGGTTTGATTCCATTCTCGACGATGCGCAAGGTGCGGTAGAACATGCCCATGAGATGAGAGGTGGTTTCGCCATCTTCGTTTGTGAGCATTTCTCCACCTGAACGGACTGCGATGAGAAAACTGTAGATGCTCATGGAGCTGGATGAAGTCAGTTGGGAGAGAAGTATATTGTAATGGTGTGTCATACGCATCCTGTTCGATATAATTAGTCAACCGGCGTGGCAGAAGGAATTGGTTGAACTTACAATAGCCACTTTTCTGCCGAACTGGTTCTTGATCTCGCCTTCTTTATAGGCATCTGGACACTCCTCCTTGATAATTGAGAACAGTTGCTTGATACCCATCTTCGCGGTGGGATCTGATTTGAATTGAAGTGTTGTGTTGTGTGAGTGATGTGATGTGATGGTGAAGAAGTTACAGTTTATGGAGCACCGGGAAGGTGACGCGCTGAAGTCGCGCTTGGATCACGAAAGCGCGTTGAGTGGTCGGAAGAAGGCTGTAGCAAGGCTTAACTCCACCACGCCCAAAGATTACATTTTGGATTGTGACAAACTTTCACAAGTTTGTTTGATGTCCCCAAATGGATATACTTTATTCTCACATTTCAAATTGGTCATGAATCCAGAGAAAACTGCCTTGTACCACCCGAACAGGCAAGCCTCGGCGACGATTTCAAGGAATCTGGGGATAGCCGATTAGTGGGGAACTAGAAAATGGAAGGCTGTCTTATAAAATGCCAGACTCCCACAACAACCATTTTATTATTGTGAAAACAACTTATCAATACCCTTCCTCAAGATGTACAGATCTGCCATCCGAAGTACTGCGTCTCAATTGACCTCTGCTGCCCGCCCGATAGCTGTCAGAGGCTTTGCTGCCCATGCTACCCCGCAGCCATTCACCTGGGAGGACCCCTTAAATGCCAAAAGTCTGTTTACAGAGGAAGAGATTGCTATTTCAGAAACAGCGGAAGCATACTGCCAGGAGCGTATGTTGCCGCGGGTGCTTGGTTAGTCAATTGCCACCACTACTTTGTCCCTACTGACCTTTGTTTACTTTAGAGGCATATCGAAACGAAGACTATGACAGAAAGATCCTTGAAGAGATGGGAGAGCTTGGTCTGCTCGGCTCTACCATTCAAGGATATGACTGTGCTGGGGTGTCAAACGTTGCCTCTGGATTGATCACGAAGGCTGTGGAAAGAGTGGATAGTGGATACCGTTCCGGCATGTCCGTTCAGTCGTCGCTGGTAATGGGCGGGATCGATGAGTTTGGGACACAAGAGCAGAAGGACAAATTCCTCCCACAGTTGGCGAAAGGAAAACTGCTGGGAGCTTTTGGGTTGACTGAGCCAAACCATGGGAGTGATCCTGGTTCGATGGAGACCACTGCGAAACCACATCCCACCAAGAAGGGCTACTTTTCGATATCTGGAGCCAAGACCTGGATCACAAACTCACCAATAGCAGACGTATTGATGGTTTGGGCTAAGCTTCAGGAAACTGGGAAGATTAGGGGATTCTTGATTGAGAGATCGCAGTGCCCACCTGGAACATTGGAGACACCTCCGATCAAGAATAAGAATGGTCTCCGAGCATCACTCACTGGTATGATCCATCTCGACGAGTGTCCGGTCCCAGAGGCAAACATGTTCCCAGATGTTGAAGGTCTGAGAGGTCCTTTTACATGCTTGAACAGTGCCAGATATGGCATTGCTTGGGGAACAATGGGTGCCTTGGAGGACTGCATCGCTCGAGCAAGGACTTATACGCTCGAGAGAAAGCAGTTCAAGGGGAACCCAATTGCCAAGTATCAGCTCATTCAAAAGAAGCTGGCGGATGCGACTACGGATGCTGCCTTTGGGACACTTGCTGCCATACAAGTTGGTAGGCTCAAGGATCAGGGTCAAGCTGCACCAGAAATGATCAGCATGATCAAGCGGCAAAACTGCGATCGGGCTCTCGTGAACGCACGAGTACTACAAGAGGTGTTTGGAGGCAATGCTGTGAGTGATGAGTATGGTATTGGGAGACATGTGGCGAATCTTTTTGTGACTCAGACCTACGAGGGACAGTAAGTTTGACGCCGTTGGGAAGTGTTCATTTTGGCTGACAAATTCTAGATCCGACATTCACGCTCTTATTCTAGGAAGAGCCATCACTGGTCTGCAGGCTTTTGTATGATTGTTCTTGGCTTTAAAAGTTGGGTATATGTATATATTTTGCTCCATGGGGATTTGGTGGCGGCGAATATTGGCCGATGCCACTACAGGCGCATACTTCCCACAAGTCTAAAATGCTCATTATAGAGTATATAGTAGCGTTGGCTTCGATCTACTAGTCATGATGAGCAGTAATGTTTCGGTGAATCAAAGAATCATTTTCATTGGACTTGCCAAGCGTTTTGAACAGACCTTGTTCTCGACGTTAAGGTTACCAAGAAGGAAACATGATGCTCAAAAGAATCTGAAATGAAAAATCAGTCGCCAAATACCCAATCATCATGAGACGGTGTCAATGGTTGGGACTCGAACTTGCGTGAAGTGGACGGCCAAATGCCGACAAAAGTGGGAGGTGGCGGCGGTCCCTCGCAATGCATTCCTGTAGAAATCGACGTCGCTACACCTCAACATAAGAACAGTCCCGAGGTTCGTGGCTGTTACGGATTAAGCATGCCGGTAGAATTTGATATCTGCATTCGGAGTGCGTGACAAGACTTCACGAAGGGTACGGGAATCAAAAGGACCTGGGATCATTGGTGGCACGAAAGACGGTGGTTGAAAGGAAGTGTTTGCGAATAGAAGGCGCATAGAAGATGCCATAGAACCTGGAGGTGCATGGTCTAGAAATCAGTCACGAATTAGCAAATGGGCGGCTGCGGCTGAGCAATCATCAAGTCATTCATCGTCGTTCCATTCATTGTTGCCCGTTCACAAAGGCCCTCTCGCTAAGTCGACCGTCGCCTTGGGCCAGGCGACTCACCAGTCGGTCGCTCCCTCCTGCAAACCTCTACCTTTAAAATCCCATCTTCCTCCATCGCCTTGTCTTCATTTCACCTTCATCCCATACCGACTCAACGACAACAGGCAGTCCCAGTGCAGCCGCATACAGATCTTCAAGTACGTCGCAGCCCGACATCCAACCGTTCGTACTATTCTAGTCCTGCGTCATCTTCTCGTTTCGGCGTAGCCGCTTGCATTGGTCGCTAACATCGCCTGAACCCAGAACTTCATTTTGTTCTGCTGCGCCCTCGAGAAACCAAAGACTCGACCACGACCCCTCAACCCTCCCATCAACACACCAAACCGTCGCTATGGCGTTGAAGAGAATCAATAAGGAACTCACAGACTTGGGCCGGTACGTTCGCACCCTCTGTTCATGCCCCTCGCTGCGAAAAACCAACGCCTTGGTGGGGCGGCTGGCAAGCGGGGTTCCACGAAGAACCATCGACATCTTTCTACGAGTTCAGCATGTCGAGTTGGAGAAGCGCATCTGCTAACGTGTGTCCTGCGATAGTGACCCACCGTCGTCCTGCTCTGCAGGTCCTATCGGAGATGATTTGGTGCGTTCACATCTGCAGCCTCGAAGCCGGGAACAACGAGGTGTCTGACGGCGCACGAGACCGGCTTTGAAGACTCAAGACATGAGACGAGCGCTGTATGCTGACTACGTTACTGCTAATAGTTCCACTGGCAAGCTACCATCATGGGTCCTGTAAGTGTGGTCTTATCTTGGAATACTTCTTTCTTCCTGCATGCGGCAAAAGCCGCCGTCAGTGCGAGGCTCAAGCCCATTCATGGTATGATGTTTTCTTAGAACACAGTACTGACGAACAATTATCTAGTCGGACTCACCATACTCTGGCGGTGTATTCTTCCTAGCCATCCACTTCCCAACCGACTACCCATTCAAGCCACCGAAGGTCAACTTCACCACCAGAATCTATCACCCCAATATCAACTCCAACGGTTCTATCTGTTTAGATATTCTTCGTGATCAATGGTCCCCAGCGTTGACTATCTCGAAAGGTAGCCTCATGTCATTATTGTGTGTACGATCTCTGCTAATATGCTCTAGTCTTACTATCTATCTGCTCCATGTTGACCGACCCTAACCCTGACGACCCACTGGTTCCTGAGATCGCACACGTCTACAAGACCGACCGCTCCCGATATGAGGCAACTGCTCGAGAATGGACCCGTAAATATGCGATCTAGTGGAGGGCGTTGATGGATTTTCCTCTTCTCTCTCTCGTGCGTTACGGATTAGCTGGCGTCACTTTGAACTCTTTGGTCTGGGTCTATTCACACATGGCAGATGATGATGAGCGGATTGGTATTGCAGATTGAGCAAGGCAAATGAAATGTGCACAGGGAGGATTGCATCGGGAGGGTTAGATCGTTTGCATTCAGAAACAGAGCCTGTGTTTCCAGCGTTACGGCATTCTTTTTCAGATCTTCCTTCTTTTTCAATGTGAGACTCAACACTAGGTGGGTGTTCTGACGTGATTCAGCATGCCTGTGTGTACGCCTTACCCTCGGTCGACGGTGTCACCAAATCCCGACGAGACCCATTGTTGAAGTCAACATGGAAACCAAACTGACCGGTGCTCCGGTGTCAGTTTAGTGGAGAGGTGTTTGGTTTGCTACGAGGGAATGATGGGTTCTCCTTGCCAGATGAGTCAAGTTTTGTGGTTAAGCTTTTGAAGTCTTGGATGTCGCGGTCAATGTTTCTCTTGTTCCGAGGGTGCTGTGCACGTTCTTTTCGGATATCGTCTTGTGGCGAGGGGTCGGTGAGTTCGGATCTTGATCTCGAAAGGGTGTGAGATCTCGGGGAACAATGGGAAGTTATGACAAGTATTTGAGTTGTCATCAATGGATGGATTACTCTTTGGCTTGTCCACGTGAAAGTGTCTTGAGCGCGGTGCATTAGTGACGCTCCACATAGTAAGAATCGGCAGGCTGGTCATGGAGAATAATGCTTATTGTTAAACCCCTCCCCCCTTTGTGCAAGTGAGACACTGTGATAAGATGGCGCTTGATTAAGGTGGAACTACCGTGTCGTGCAGTCTCGATGATGAAGGCGGGTGATGGTAGCGAGAGATGTAAGAAACGTTTATCGAGTGCTTGGCCCCCTCTTAGCCTTCAGACCAGAGACGAGAGTTGAGGCTGAAGCCGCTGCACAAGCTTTTGTTTGCTTTCACGCGCGAAGGGTTCCATGATGTATGTGGGTGGGACGAAGAAAGTCATGGCTTAGCTATGCCGAGAGTTTGGGGAGAGAGGAGGTGGTACCGACCACGGTTAGTGTCTGCGGATTGAGGGTGGGAAAGCAGGTACAGGATAGTACGGTTCTGTAGAAGGAAGTTCCGAACTATATTCTATGGCGAGTGGACCTCGTCATGGATGTCGCTTGATACCGTCATCCAACTTCTTGGGCTGGCAGCTGTGGTTGAGCTGACACAGCAGGATACGATGCGACGAAACACTTATTACAGTTGGATCCCTGGCTGTGCGACTGAATGGTGATGGAAAGCAGGATGGTGATGTGATGTTCATTTGCACACCACAATGATAAACCCACAAACCAAACAACCCCCTCCCTCCTCATCACCCGTTCCCGCCCTCCATGATCTATTTACATTGCCGGTGGCTTGAGGAGGATGATCAGCACTGGGGGAGAAACGGAGGGAGATAAGACATGGCGTGATGTCGTCGTCCTCAGTGTCTGGTATGAACGGTGATCATGCTCGGGATACTAGGGGTGAGCTCTGCAAAGCCCAATAGTGAAGGAGGAGCCGTGGTGTGGACAAGCAGAGCCGAGCAGAGGCGAGAGAACAGGCGGCTCTTGCATGTCAACGGTTTTTAATACGCATCCTCGAGGTGCAGTTAAGGTTGTTGGCTAGTCCAAAGCTTGGCTGAAGCGGGCAGCAATTACTCAGTGGGCCGCCCTGGATGGAGAAGTGGTTTTTGCTTCTGCTGCCCCATCGGGTTATGGCATAGCATAGAAAGGCATAGCTTAGCATGGCATGGCATGGCATGGCGACGTGACACTTGCTCTCATTTCGGGGGAGGGGACGTGTCAGAATGCGAGTTGAAACGCTTGTCGAGAGCAGTGAAACGCAAGCGAGCGCCTGAGCGGCAGCAGTCCACCGCCAGACCCAATGGCGTGAGCCAAATCGAACCTCAGCACTATTCAGCAGCCGGCGACGACCAATCGAATGGCAGCGGCCCCTGGCGAGCGATGGAGTCGCCTCGAGTCGCCCGGTAAACACACCTCTTCGAGCATCGTGAATCCTGAATCCTGCCTCCACCCACCACCGACCGCTGCACGCGTTTGATGCCTCCCTTTGCCTCTCTCTGGTCCTGGCCCTGGTCCCAGTCCCAGCTGTCGCAGCTCGCTCTTGGAGACGGCCGGGGACACGCAGACATCATACGGCGACGCAGCACACGCTGCAGAGGCTGACCACACACGTCGACGGATGAGGCGCGCAACCCGCTCTCACGCCCACTTGGCTCGCCCCATGAGACTGTGTTTGTTCGGTCTGCCCAGTCTGCGGTGTCTGCTCAGACGTGAGCTTCTGTCGACGGGCGTCCTGTCAGGCCATCCTGACCGGTTCCTGGCCCTGGCCCTGGTCGGTTCCTGGTCGCGTTCTGTTCCCTATTCTCCGTTGCAGGTGCAGCAGCGGACGACTCTCCACTACCTCTCTGCTCTCTCCACCTTGCTCTGGCTCTTTCGCGCCGTCGCCCTCTCGATCTGGCACTGACACCCGCATAAACGTGATCTTGCCACTCGTCGGGGCCGACTTCTTAGTTCTTCTACTTCCCTCCCCCATGCACCTCCTCCAAGCAGGGCTTGGCTTTTCTTTGCGCGTCCTCCCTCCTCCTGCATTGCATGTTGCTTCTGTCTCTTGTCCTCCTCTTTTCCCCTCCCTCTGCATCCTGCAGGTCGAAAACTAAACCCTTCCTAATAATTGCTGATCTGGGAAGCAGCCACCGGTGCAGGCATTGTGAACAGGTACGTCGGTTCTAATTTCGTCGTGCTTCACCTCGACCAGGTCGGCGGCGATCATTGACAGCCCTACTCGCCCTTACTTGAACCTGCCCTTGCCCGCCTCCCTCTGCCGTTTCGATTCTTCCGCTGACGATCCGGTGTGTCTGGCATAGGCTCTCATCCTCCACGCTCCTTCGATCAGTACCATTTCTCTTCTTCGACAAAGCGACCTCCAACCTTCGTTCGGGAGCTTCTGTCATTTCAGCAGGCTCTGAATGATATTGTCGCATTTAATACACCCACCCAGTCTCCTTGCGCGGATAATTTAGAAGGAAATTCAACAGAGAGGGGCATCAGATTTTTCACTTCGACCACCACGGGAGTTTTCAAAGTCGGCTTGAGGTCGCACCAGTAGGAAGCATGAACAACAAAGGATATGATAGATCGAGTACGGGGTCGATAAAGGTGTCGGAGAGAGCAAGATGGCCGCCCTTGACGAGAATGTTGATGTCGGGAGAGATGAGTGGTGAACGGCCGAGGGAGCTCAACATGCGCGAGCGATTCGACAGATGGATGGTGAACGAAGGTTACAGGAGATTGTGGGTTTCTGCCGTGAGTCCTTTACAGAGCAGCATGGCTAATTATGCGCAGCTTCGTCTTCGTCTTCGCTGCTATCCACGCCATGGTGTTCGCATTTGGTTTCATGAACTACCAGATCAAGGACAATCTTACGCTGGCGAGAAGTACATTCGGTCTCACATACCCCATAGCTAGATCAGCTGCTTTAGTTCTTCATTTCGATGTGGCTATGATTCTGTTTCCAGTTTGCAGGACCCTCATTTCTCTAGGACGTCAAACACCCCTCAATGGCATCATCCAATTCGACAAGAACATTACTTTCCACATGACCACCGCCTGGTCCATCGTCTTCTTCTCCTGGGTTCACACAATTGCGCATTGGAACAACTTTGCTCAAATTTCGGCTAAGAACAACTTGGGATTCGGTGGATGGCTTCTGGCCAACTTTGTGAGTGGACCAGGATGGACGGGATACATCATGTTGACGGCACTGATGTGTATGGTGGCTACTTCCGTTGAGAAGATGCGACGTGCTAACTTCGAACGTTTCTGGTACACTCACCACATGTTCGTCGTATTCTTCTTCTTCTGGTCCATCCACGGTGCTTTCTGTATGATTCAGCCCGATTTCGCTCCCTTCTGTGTCGGTATCGGATCCAGTGCTATTGGAGTCTTCTGGCAGTACTGGATGTATGGTGGATATATCTATCTCATGGAGAGAATTGCAAGAGAAATCAGAGGAAAGCACAAGACATACATCTCCAAGGTTGTCCAACATCCCAGCAACGTTTGTGAGATCCAGATCAAGAAGGAAAACACCAAGACGAGAGCCGGCCAGTACATCTTCTTCTGCTGTCCCGAGGTCTCCGTCTGGCAATACCATCCTTTCACCCTTACATCTGCCCCCGAGGAGGATTATATTTCGATCCACATCAGAATGGTTGGAGACTTTACCAAGGCCGTTGGAAAAGCTCTTGGATGCGAACTCGATAAGCCCAGAGGTGAGAAGAAGGATGCTTCCCAAGTCGTCAGTGTCAACAAGAACGCCGCGGGAGCCGATGGAGTTGACCCAGCGATCCGACGAATTCTTCCCCGAGTCTATATCGATGGTCCTTTCGGATCTGCGTCTGAGGATGTTTTCAAGTTCGAGATCGCTCTTTTGTGTGGTGCCGGTATTGGTGTTACTCCATTCGCATCCATCCTGAAGTCCATCTGGTACCGTATGAACTATCCCCAAAAGAAGACTCGTCTCCGCAAGGTTTATTTCTTCTGGATTTGCCGTGACTTTGGCTCTTTCGAATGGTTCAGGTCTCTTCTACTTGCTATCGAGGCTCAAGACATGGACAATCACATTGAGATCCACACCTACTTGACGGCGAAGATCAAGGTCGATGATGCAACAAACATTATGATCAACGATGCCAATGCCGACCGTGATGCCATTACTGGTCTCAGAGCGCCTACGAATTTCGGTCGACCGAACTGGGATATGGTGTTCAAGAGTATCAGAAAGATTCATAGTCCTGCGGAGGCAGGTGTGTTCTTCTGTGGACCGAAGGTGTTGGGTAGTCAGTTACATATCAAGTGTAATATGTACACGGAGCCTGGTAAGTTTCTTAGATGGATAAATCGCTTCGGTTGCTAACGTATTAACAGGCTTCGCTTTCAATTGGGGCAAAGAGAACTTTTAGACGACCCGTTGTGCTTGTTTTCACTTCTGTATATTAGATGCAGTGATAGCGATCAGCGTTGTTGCACATATTGGCTCGACTCCGATTTGGTTGGATGGGGGAAGTGCGTAAGGGAAGAATATATTGGCTTAGCGCAGGGCGCGGATATTTTTGGCTTAGCAGCAGCTGTCATGATCACCATTTTGTTTGTTATGCCCTCCACCCTTCTTCAATACGCAAAAGTATCGGGAGACGATATTATCCAACATGCACGCATAGTTATTCTTCCCCCTTTTTTCTTCGTGTATATGAGGTTGTGTAATGTCAGGCTAGGAATTGAATGAGATGGGTTTGCCATGTGTGGGTGGGTTTTTTACTTGAGGATTCTATTAGACTTCAGTTTTTTTTATAGAGTGTAGTGTTTATAATGTGCTGTGTCTGTCGTTTTTCTTTTACATCTTCTTGTCATCTATTTGTCTTCGTGATGATTCTCAATCTCAATTCAAATACCACACCACACGGTGTGGTGTGATTTTTCAGAGAGGGAAACGAAGCCAAGCCCTGGGAAGCGCCAGGTCTTCACATCCTCTCTCATTTCCCTTTTCATTTTCGTCTTCATTTTTAGAAAAAGTACCGCCAACCTAGAAACCCATCGAGCAAGCAAGAGAAGGCGAGATTTTCCGCAATCTCACTCGAGCACATCCGAGATTCGAGAGATCCTAGTGCCGATCTTTTCCGGCCGGGGTCGTGGGGTGGGGGGCCCACCGCTGGCACAGGTTATCTTGCGACGGAGACGGTTTCGTGCCGTTTGGTGGTCGTACGATTTTTGGGACAGGGCCGCGAAATCCTTGGCGGTTCGAATGGAGAGTCTAGACTGTACTCGACTTGACTTGACTTGACTGGATTTGTTGTTTTAGCGTTTTTGAGAGTCTGCGTCGTGCGAGTTGTGGATTCGGGACTGTCGGGTTTTCGGACTTTGGGAGTTTGAGGGTTTGGAGGTTGTGGGTGGACGTGTGGACGTGTTGGTTGGTGATTGATGGGCGGAATAAGAGTTGAGAACAGGGGCTGTATGTGTTGTGCGAGTATAATACTGATAGTTAATGTAAGGCATGGAAGCTTGAATGACTTGATGTTAGTACAGAGGTAGGGGCGGAGTTGAGAGGAGCGGAGAGGAGTGACGTGGAGCGGAGTGGAATACATTCCGGTGGTTTGGAAGAGGCAGGGAGCACATGATAAATGCATGTTTTATGTGTCGTGTGCTATCTCTCGAGTGTTTCCTCAGTAAGCCAAATGCGACTCACGAGAGACCCACCCCCAGGCATGATTTCTATGTGGGTAAGTTTTGGTGATGTAAGAATGGTGGTTGGGTTGATTCTGAGATGGGTTGAGAAGAGCTTTTAAGGAGAGAGAGGTTGTGTGGGACAAGGAGACTGGGAGAATGTTCACAGGATCAAACTTTAGAGGCCATACTGGAGTTCCTTTTCAGATGCTTCCAATGCCATTGTCTGGTAACACCAGTGAGGCCGCTGATACTGATGCTGTGCATCATGGCCACGTGGTACGAGCTTCTATCCTATACTAGGCCCCAGAGACAGGCACTTCCGTCTACCAAACGTAAGCCCCTAGAGAGGGAAATTTCGTTGAATGATGATAAGGAGAATGTTATTCTTTCCATTTACAGGAGTCAGTGGATTTCTATATCTTCTTTATATTGAAGCTGGTGCTCAGGGAAAACTCAAGGGGTTTAAGCGAGAAATGTCGTCAGCGATGGAGAACTGGTCTTAAACTTTACGATAAAATTAGTATAAACCATTCATAACTTTTGCCCATTCGACACCTGTATAAAAGTCACCACAGCTTCAAGGCAGTCCTCTCCTAGTGGCATAATCGTCGGCATTGGTGGGATAGGGCACCTCGTTGAGGAAAATCTTCTCAGAGCGACCACACTTCAGGCAGCAAGAGCTGTTACGACATCGTTCTGGCCTATCTCCCATGAATTCACATCCAATTTCTCAATGAACGAAAAGAGGCCTCTCAATTGGTGCATCCCTCTCGGACGAAGTACTGGGTGCAGCCTAATAAGGCAAACCAGACAACCCAGTCCAAGCCCTTTCATTGTTGGATGCTACCCAACTCCATCATTTCCTTTCCTTAGGTCAATCAATGAGAGTCCGCAAAAATTGAAGCTCTTCATTCTAATTTGGCTGTCTTCTCATATATTAATCAGATCACATGACGACAATTAGCTCCAGCTGAGAAATTTCCAATCTTTAAGCAACTTCAGAGCAGCAACTTCAGCAAACGAGGATAATGTTTGTAGGTCATAGACTGAAGGTGAGTTAAATATTGCTTCCTGCAGTGCTGCTCTTTATTTCGACCCGACTTATGCTGTAACCCTGACCGAAGCTTTCCACATCAGACACTTTACTCTTCTTTCAACGTGACGTAGTGCACTAGGTGCAACTAACTACGTTGCGGCCCAAGACCCTTGAGACACAAATACACCCCCTAAATTCAGACTGCAGAGTGGCTATTTGTTCCTCCGACCTGCTATTTTGCTGTTGGTCTTCCATTCCTTTTACCTTCCACATCAAGCAGGTCGATGATAGGAGACCAACCACCTCTCGTGAAGCTCTTTATAATCAGGCAGGATCTACCCAAGCGAGCAAGCGATACGAGCAAACGTAGAAGCTAAGTGAATGCCGAAAAGCACATGCAAATTCCCACAAATCCACAACTCTTTTTCATTCCAACTTCTCAACTACCACCTGTGTGCCGACCGGGCGGGCCGCGGCACCCGGTACCTGGCCGTAAGATCGGCTTCGGAAGATAGGAAGAAATTCCATGATTGTATTGGATAGGTGTCACACCTATCACCCGGCAATGAGTGTTGGTAGTTATCATCAGCTGTTGGAGGCTCCAATATATTTGTTTTTCCGGAAGTCTTTCTTGAAATCATGCCTGATACATACGAGGTCGTCCAAGTACAGTTTAAAATACTGGAGAAGTGGAGGAGTTCTACTTGGCCCTGCAATCCCATCATCTTGAAGTATACATAGCTTAATTGGCCGATGCACTCAACGATTTGAACGGTCAGGAAATAAGCCGTAGCGTACACGTGATGATTGAAAAACAGAAGTCATCATATCGTGGCTATCATAACATATCGACGATATCCAATCGGTCGTAGATGCACAGCTCAATTCCTGTGAATTCATGGTCCAAGATCATCCCATGTGATCGCCATCAAACCCACGCTCCGTCTTAAATGCATGCAAATTGTTCCCATAAGTCCTAACACTCATCATCACTAATTCTTCCGCTTCTCCAACAGTAACTTCCCTACAGGCAAGCCACCCTTCCCAACGAAACCCCCATTTACACCATCACGCTCAAAGACCTGCTGACCTCTAACCCAAGTCTGCTTCACCACACCCCTTAGCGTCCTGCCTTGGTATGGACTTACCTTATTCCTGAACAGCATCTGCTCTCGCCCAACCACAAACTCCGCCTTATCATCAAATACACAAATATCTGCATCCATGCCTGGCCTTAGCGCTCCCTTTTTGTGGCTAAGCCCGACTTGTTTCGAAGTGTTCACAGCGCAAAGCCTGACGACATCTAGGATTGAGATAGGAGACTTTGACGTGCGAGCTGTGGCTTCAGTCCAGAGAATGGGGAGACCAAGACCAACAGATGATATACCTCCCCAGGAAGAAAAGAAATCGCCGCGTTCTTTCTCGTCTGCTTCTTCTTTGCTCAGTATGTCACCGTTGACTGTCTTCATCTCCTTGCCGTGGGTATGGCCAGCTCCGCATGCCCTACTAAGACCATCGGGAAGCAGTTTTAACTCAGGAGTGCATGGCGAGTGATCTGAGACGACAGTCTGGATGACAGAGTTTGAGTTCGCTAGCTCTTGCCAGAGCCCGTCTCGGTTGACCGACGTGCGGATTGGTGGGCAGCACTTATGTCTAGTATCACCGTCGGCCACATCCTCTGATGCGAGGGCAAGGTAGTGGAAGCATGTCTCCGCTGTAATTTTCACACCGCGTTCTCTGGCCTCTCTCAGAATTGGAATGGCTTCGATGGCACTGAGATGCACAATGTGGAGTTGAAGCTCAGGTGCAAGGTGTGCAAGTGATAGCACCTCCTCGATCGCATAGGTCTCAAACGCAGGTGGGCGAGAGTCCAAGAACGTTTTATAAGAGTTTAGCGGACCAGTTGGTGCTAGTGGCGGAAGCGACATTTGCACATCGTCGCCGACTGAGTCTGTGATCGGTGGAATCATCTCGGCATGAAACATCAGAGTTGTAGAGGTATTTGCTAGTGTGGTCATTGCAAGTGCAATGTCGTCGGATGATACAGCTGGGAACTCGTCGACCTAGCGAGGATTAGCTTGTCATCTTTCCAGAATTGATTTCAATATTCACTCCGCTTTCAATCAAGAAGCCCTTGAATCCACGAACACCTGCATCGACAAGGGGTAACAACTCCTTGGAATTACCAGGAATTATACCACCATAAAATCCAACATCCACCCAACATTGTCCCTGCGCGGCCTTGACCTTTTCTTGTAGTCCATGAAGGGTTGTGGTAGGTGGTATAGCATTTAGTGGCATGTCAATGACAGTCGTCACTCCACCGAAAGCCGCTGCTCTCGTTCCTGTATTGAAGCCCTCCCATTCTGTTCGTCCAGGCTCATTCAAATGAACATGGGCATCGACGAGACCTGGCAGAAGGAAGTTTGGTGAATGATCGATATAGTTTGCGTTCGCGGGAAAGCTCGAAGCTGGAAGGATTGTCGGAAGAATCGATATAATCGTTCCAGTCTGCGGAGAGACGGTAATTGTTGCTGGCGACACTACCAGATTGTTCTCTTCGTCATAAATGACTGCTCTCGATGATACAAGTACCGTAAGTGGGATATTCGAGTCGAGAGGAGGAGTATATGCAGGTGTTGGATAGAAAGTATCTGAGCCGGTACGCATGGTCATTGTGAATGCCTCCAAAATTCGATTTTGAAAAGGCAAGCTAGAAGTGGTATGCTGGAGTAAATGAGGGGTATGTAAGAGACGGAATAAGCAATTCGACCTTGGAATGTGCTTATCGGTGAGCGTGCAATCTGGTGGGGGAGATATCGGTCTCGGTTGAGAAGTATAGATACTTGGAGACAAGTGATTTCTTTGCAACAAATTGGGAAAATGAAAGGAAGAACACAAAGACAAAGGAGAAGAAGGTCAGATCCGACTTGACGGTCATTATTACCTATCTGCTCAGCCTGCCGGCCGATGATCAGGGGATTGTGGGGTGCATAGCTGCGTATCCGCTGAGTCCCAATCCAACAGCCTTATCTCTGTGGATGTCTGCCAATCATTTGAGGCTAAGGTCGAGTAGTTCCCGACTTTTTTTTTGGTGAGGCCGGTGTCGTCGCCCAGAACTATCCTTCCCCTTCTTGCCGACGGCTGCGGAGTTCGATTCGAGTAATTCTCGAGTAATCGATTCCGAAGTGAGTTCAATCCACAAAACTAGACAGACTTGTGCGTTGCGCTAAGTCCGCTGGTTGGGATGCTTGGACTTCAAGGAGTGAGTGAACACGAGTCTGCTGGGATTCTCGGGTCGCAAGAACATCGGGTACGCTCGGAGGGTACTCGGCCAGGTTCTGGAGGCTCTTGATGTGTTGTTGATATCCATGCGTAATGCGGAATGGGTACGCAGGTACAAGATCGCGGTCAGATTGAGCTTTCGTGTCCTGTTGGTTAGCTGTGGACGAGGTGTCGTTGAACATAGGCGGGTTCCGAGAAACTCTAAAATTGCGCCCGCGGCATCGGTGATGAGTTGGATGATTTGATACCATCGAGTAATTTATCCCAAACTATGACTCGATAAGAACCTCTCGTTACGGCCACGTTCCGAGCTCTTTCTTCCTGGCGCTGGCTGATGCCGTCATCAAATATGCGATTCGTCTGATTTGGACGCCGTGGCTGAAAGGACGAAAACTGCTCATGTCAGATCACGTGGTGATGACGATGTGAAGTATGAGTGTGAATGGAATACTGTAACAAGGGACGATGCCAATACAATCACTTCCACTTGTCCATGAGCTGAGCATTTCATTGTCATTTTAAACAGCCTTCACTCTCAAGTATTCTTAAAGGTAGTTTTAATGCACAGTCATCTGACTTGATCTGTACAGTTTTCATCGTTAAGAAAAGCCCTTGAAGTAGAGTACTGTCGTGAACCGTACCAGTCATGAGCCGTCTCGAGGATAAAATCAAGACCACACGTGTTAAATTTCTGTTCAACGGTGTTGTTTTCACGTGCTCAAGGCAGGACGTTGGTTGTGGATCCCCTAAACCCGTTTCGGTGTTCAATATTGAAAGCCAGTATTGATTTATATGTCTGGCTTCTTCTTAACTTTGCAGAAGCTCCCATTGGCTTGATTTTGCAACAAAACACTGAATCTCTGTCCTTGTCCTTGTGCTTTTGCTTATCCTCGGCTTACCTTCATTTTGTTTTGCCATCAGTTGCATAAAGCGCGTTGTCAATTCAACCAATTTTGAATCTGAGAAAAAGCTTAGCGTGCATATTGAGCCTGGCTAAATGCAACTGGCTAAAGAGGTGACATATGTTATTTACCAAAGCTAGTGATTTTGCGTACATAGCCTCATGGCCAAACCCCAGATTTGAAGTTGCGTGATTGCGAGAATAAACAAAACGACGTGGGTTGGCACGCGACAGCAAACAAGAGCAACGATTTGCAAGTAAGCGACGTTCAGGGAAGGCAGAGTAGGCCGCTCGTCGAACGCATCAAAGTTATCGGGTGCGGAAGTGATCCTGACAACAATCTCTTAGCTCGTTACTGTCAATTTACAATTTGCAAAAGGGGCTTCATTGCAGAGAGAAGACAAGCAGAAGTCCCTAAAAAAATCACGGGATGAGAGAGCTGGCAATTGAGAAATCTTGAGGCAGGTGAAGCCACTCCTTGACATTTTGCCTCGGATTTTTTGGGAACGGAACAGGGGAGGGAAGTGGTGGAGGTCATTTACTTTGCTTCTACTACCAGCGCAGTAAGAAAGACTCTTTGGGTCAGAAATCATCTTACGAGTTCTGTACATACAACCGGAGGAGTCCTCCGATTGGGAAATAATTTACACCTACGTAGTCGCCATCGCTCCATCAATATCAGCTCACCCCAATTGGCTGTCACGTGGAATTAAGGTTGACGATCCAGCTTCGATCCTTGGTCAACCCCCTGTTTACCGACGTCATTAGCAATATACCACGAAGTCGTACCAAAACTTGACTTGGGTGTATTACAAGCCCAGAGTGGTGGGATAAGAGAAGATCAATTGATCCCAGTATATAATGATTACTCTCGCCACTTATAATTCTTCCTAGTATTCTCAACCTGCTTTACTCCCAGCACATAACATATTCAAGCTTTATCACACCAAACAAGCATTGCAGTACCTGCAAGCAATAACTGCCCCACCGACAACCATGCCTCTCTTCAACCGCCACTCAGAGCCTGTAAATGAGCCAATCGAGGAGCCTCGTCGCTCCTCCGGTCTTTTTGGGCGAAAGAACCGAGACGTCTCGCCTGTCAACACGACTTCTACTCGGCATTCAACTTTCCACAGCTCGAAATCAAGCTCCGTGAGCCCTCAGCGAAAAAGCGGCTTCCTTCACCGCAGGGACGAAGATCCTTCTATTATTGCCGCAAAGGACCGTGTCGCAAATGCAGAGGCAAGAGAAAAGGATGCCGATAAAGCATTGATGCATGCAAGGGCTGCTGTGAAGGAGGCGAGAGAACATATCAGACATTTAGAGAAGGAAGCTACTGAGCAGTAAGTTCATGTTATGTAGTGATCATCGATATGCAAGGACTAATATTTCCCAGAGCGAGACTCGCAAAAGTCAAGCAACAGCAAGCGAAAAATCTCTCCAAGAAGGGACATTCTCTTGGCCGTGAGTTCTCAATCCATCCACATCAAACTCCATCATGAAGCATTGGTACTGATAAGATTGCAGGTCATGATCACATCCACACTTAAACGGATCGTTATGCGCAGTGATTGCTATCTTAAACTTGCTCTGTATTAGCTACCGATACCATATTTTGTACACGAAAATGCTCTGAATTACAGCGTTTGATTTATTTGTTTTACCTTGAACATTGTACAATTAGCGTGGGGGAGTTGGAAGGTTTTATCCTAAAAACGTAAATGCATCACGAATGTCGTATTGTTTTTCAATCTTATTATATATGATCAGCATGAGAACATGATACATTCTTGAAGAAGAAAGTGACAATAAGATCCTTGCAAGTGCGTTTGTCGACAAGTACTTTCCAAATACTCAAAGGAAGATGTAGATCCCAATCCGGTTATCCGCGGGTCCAGCTGCCGATACTCCAGACCCTCCCCACATTTCATTTTCTGGAGCTGTCAATTAAGTTTGAGCCCAAGTTATACAACACTACGAACAGCCTGAGTATGCCCTTTGCAGTGGCGGATGTTATCGAACGACCGTGTGCATCTGGCAGAATGGTTGTGGGGCATGGGGTTCCATTTACCCCTGAGTTGGGAGCGCTAAGCGAGGTCATGAGAGCCGTTATGAGAACACCAGGCCGGAAGTGCCGAGCTGACTTAGGTATTCCACCGCTCGGAAGGAAAGTTGTTGATTGTCAGGATGGTGCTTCGTCCGCTGAGCGATCATTTGGGTCAAGGGCTAGTACGCCGATGGTGCTTTCTGCGCTCGATGCGGCAGGTAAACTTGCAGAGAGCTGAGCTTTCACATTCTGTCATCCCGGCCGTGGGGCAGTGGAAAGAAGCTTTCAGGCGTCAGGGCAGAATCGGTGACCATTTGCCAAAACTTCAGACGGAAACGTAAGCCCTATATGCCGGATCTCTTCCGAACCTTCGCGGAGCCTCTTGTCCGCGGGCTTAATCTGGTCATGTAAGGGCATACAGCCAAGTTAAATCGTTCAGCTTGGCTGCAGAAAATGAGGGCCATCCTCTTTATTCTTTGATTTCGGTCTTTGAAGGTAGCTCAGTATGGCGACAAAAATCCTTCTGCTGCTAGGCTTTGGTTCATTGCTTGGTGCCTCGGTTGCTGAACCCATTCCACTTGCACCGGACGCGGTTCTCGTCGAAAGAGCTTGCACCACTTCTGCTCCTGTTTGGTATGAGCAACGCTTTTGAGATATCTGAAAAACTAGGTGCTCACATTGTCTAGGAACCAGTGTGGGGGCCTGAACTATGATGGCACGACTTGCTGTGACACGGGAAATATGTGTAGTTCATTGAACCCATATTATTTCCAATGTGTGCCTGGAACTGCTGTATGTGCCTGATGAGACCGAATAGAAACAGAATCTAGAAGCTGACTATGAGAAGACTTCAGCTGCATCCAGCAGCTCCAGCTCCAGCAAAATCAGCACGACTCAAAGCAGTACGAGCAAAAGTAGCTCTGTTTCCAGCTCTAGCAAGAGTACAACTGTCAGCAGTACTAGTCAGAGCAGTAGCAAGAGTAGCTCTTCTCAAAGCAGCTCGAGCAAGACGAGCAGTGTCAGCAGTACCAGCAAGAGCAGCACTCTTGTCAGCAGCTTGAGCAGCACCAGCATTGCGACCACATCGCCAATCAGTGGAACGATCTACACGACAACTTCGGTGTTCACCTCGAACGCGACACATTCACAATCTGCCTACCCAGCTGCAACCTCAGGAGCTTGTGGTTCCTGGACGCTTACAGACAATGTCTGCTGTCCATCGTATTGCGGGAGTGTGAATACATCCGAAAGTTGCACAGTGGCAGGCGTGTCAGCCGCCGCATGCAATTGTACCACGACGCCGTCGGAGGACTGCAAGTCCGGTACGATGTATCCGGAGGTGCATTCTGTTAGTACAAGTGAGCCATGGCATTTCAGTGTAAGTCATTCCGAGCAGCAGCGAGAAACTTGCTGACTAGGTCCGCAGCGATCAACCCATTTTGGACTTACTCAAGGAGGAGCTTGTGGATACGGTCTCTATGGATTATGTACTAGGAACAGCTCAACAGCAAGTTGGACGGACCCCATGTTAGGGAGCACGTGCACAGCTTTCTGTACTGCGTACCCAATTCTGTGCCAAGACCCCGCGGATACGACTTTGAGAGGGAACTTAGCCGCACCAAATGGAGACTACTATACCCAGGTAAGACCAAGCTCAGTTGCTTAATGCCAAATTATTGTTCTGACACTCCCAGTTCTGGTCATCCCTGCCAGGAGATCTTGATAATTACCTTTCCTGTGGCGAGTGCATGGAAGTGATCCATACCAAAGCAGACGGAACCGACTACGCCATCGGCGAGACAGGTTACACACCTCCTATCGTCCTCGAGATCCTCGACAGCTGTCCTTGCAATGCGAATAGCAAGTGGTGCTGCGGACCTGGAGCAGACCACTGCGGTGAAATTGACTTCAAGTATGGATGTCCCCTTCCAACAGGGAGCATCCATCTCGACCTTTCAGACATCGCAATGGGGCGTTTACAAGGAAACGGCTCTCTCACTAACGGCGTGATCCCAACCCGTTACAAGCGCGTTCCGTGTCCCAAGCCTGGAAACGTGTATATCTGGCTACGAGATGACGGTGGGCCGTATTATTTTGCTCTGACCGCCGTAAATACAGCAGGCATTGGCTCCGTTACAAAGATCGAGGTCCAGGGCTCTGGGACAACAACTTGGACGCCTATGATTCACGACCCTAACTACACGGAAGCAAGACCACAGGAGAGATACGGGGCTTGGGTTATACCACAGGGGACGGGACCGTTCAATGTCCCGATTGCGATGAGGCTCACTAGTCCTACGGGAGAGCAGGTAGTGAATATGCAGGCCATCAAGAGCTTTACAGCACCAAGCACAGCACCAGCTGGTGCGAATTATATTGATCTGGGGATGCAATTCACTCGCTAGAGTAGGTTGAGTTTGATGAATGCAAAGATGTGGAATGATTGTTTTGTAAGTAGGTTGTGAAATCTGTACATAGTACAGAGGAAAAACCTTGAGATTTGACGGAGATTTCCTCCGACAGATTAAACACGTATGTAGATATGAAATATCATGCATTAAACAAGGACTTATCTGAAATAGGATCTCACAGGTCGCATTTCGTGGATGGAGATCTGCAGCTGATGAGGAGTTGCTACCGAGTTCATCGTAGCTTCTATTGGATCATGAACTCTTAGCTTACCTAGGTACCTTAGTCATCAATCACAGCGCCCGCTTTTCCCTTTCAGTACTTCCTTGGCAGATCTCTCACCTCGTCTTCTCTCGACGGCTAGAATGTTGCTACTCTGTCCACATAAATGAGAATTTGACGTCTCTCACATGCCACCTTATTCACTGGAGCAACTGTGAGCAAAATGGACTTGTCTCATGCAATAGAATCGGCATGGAAAGGGAGTGAAGAATCATTTGATGGTGAGTTCGTCTCCTTTCTCTCACGGAATGCAACTTAATTACATTAGGACCTCATCATGATTTCTGTTATGTTTGCGGTGGTAGCATGGAGCTGTTTGGTTGCCGAACGTGCAATACCAGCTACCACGCCTCATGCATGAGCCCGACGTTAGAGCCAAACGAGGTACCGCCATTCTGGTACTGTCCTCATTGTGTAGATAGAGATATGCATATTCTACAAGCAGAATCTCCCACGACCGCCGAATTTTCACCTTCCTTGGAAAACAATTTTTTGTACCCATCGCCTAGTTCGATAGAAATGGCGCAAAATCATTCTGTCAGCACGACAGCCTCTGAAGCATCTGGACCTCAAAGGGCTTCTCCCGCTCAACAGCTCTCGAGCATTGGCGAAGGCCACAGAGGCGGAACGTCCAGAATCTCAGGGCCGGCGTCTCTGTCTAGAAAACAAAACTTGAAATCAATAGATCACATTCAGAATCTTGCAGCGTCTCACCCCAAGACACAGCCTGCAACCAGGCAGCCGAAAAGAAAATATTCGCCTCCCCGGAAACGCTCCAAGTACTCAAGCCTATCCTCAGAAGTTGATAAGGCACTTGCAGTTATTCAGAAAGAACTCGAGACTGCTGCGAAGGTGGGGAAATCAGAAGATAGTCTTCGTGATAAAATTCAAGACCTGGAACAACAACTCAAATTGAAAGATGGGCAGATCATACTTGCTCGTCGAGAATTAGAGTTAGCTAGGAATAGCTCAGGCCAAGCTGGCCCACTCAAATCTGAAATTGCAGACCTGAAAGCCCAGAATGCGGTGCTACATATGGAAGTGGAAAAGAAAGATCGTGAGCTTAGAGATTGGCGAGAGAAGCTCAAGACCTTGCTTGGTGCGGAGATGAATATTGCTTGAAACAACCTTTTGATCGGACAATATGCGGCCAAATTCGCAGAATCAGAATCAGCCACTTTCAAGAGAAATGTGACTTGCGACAAGAATCGTTCGCTGGTCGGATTCCAAAGTTTGTTCAGGCCAGCTCTTGGGAAGCTGTCACGTTGCACCAAGTTGCGGGCCAAGAAGCTCCAACCATTTGGAGTTTCATGTTTTTGGAATTAACTATGGGGTTTGTTTGCCAAATTGATGCTCGGTGCTGGTAGGCACATCTACAAACTGGTACTTTTCTTGTAGTGTGTTTCAATACACACTAAAGACGTATCTTGCTACGGGCCATCATCTTGCACGACAGCTAGGACACAAGACGAACTTTCGGGTTTGCAACAAGTCAGGCTTCGCTAGGTCTCTCGCCGCTGCCTATGCTACTTCAATGTTGGAAGTCGCCAAAGATACGCAGCTGTATGTGCGATGTTAATTCCACACCAGATCTTCAGTGCCAGACCACTACACTGCTGCCATGTGGGGATCTCCCTGTTGAGATCGTGCTGTGTACCAATTCTAGTTTCTGGAGCGAAGCCTGCTCAAAAAGGCACTTGGGCTGACTGTGGCATATATAAATGCCTTTCTATCCGCCGAATCGCTCGCGGTTCATCAAACAACTTTAGAGTTATAATCAAAAATCCCCATTCCAAATCACCGCAAACCATAACTCAACTTTATTTGAACTCCAAATGCGCATATCAGCTCTACTCATAACTTTCCATTTTGCGACTTCAGCCGTTGCCTCATGTTATGCGAGCTCCTGGGATGTGCAGTCAATGAGTCTTAGTGGTTTTGGCGATGGCCTTGTGTACATGACTGGTAATTGCCATAATAACACCGGACAGTCTGTTCACCTTCATTCCTGTATGTGGATTATCCGAGCACCAATAATATTGATACATGTCAGTTGTCACCCTCGGTACGGGAATGCTAGGTGTGGGAAGGGGGGAACCGGAGGCAGCTGGTAAGAAATCCTCTGTGAGATGAATGGCTCTCGCCGTGAGATACTCCAAGCGTTGAAAAGCCGTACAAAATTACGTCTTTACCTCCATCTCAATCTGCGCTCTGGACTTCGACAAACCGAGTTTCCTTAAAGTGATTGCTTCCACATGTCCACAAAATACAATAACGCCCGATCTATCTCTGTTTAATCCAGATCCAATCCTGATCCTTTACCCCTCAATCCATCCATCTTATACAACCCCAATATTCGATCTACTGCTTTCAAGCTCACGCCAGCCTTACCTCTCTTCACTCCAGACTTTCATCGGAGAGCAGACCTGACGGTGTTGGCTACATCCGACGATTTAAGCGAGCGTTTCAGGGGGTTTCCTCTCCTCTCCTCTACATTCCTAGCCCAAAGCCCGCCCAAAAGCAAAAGAACTTAGGAAAGAAAACACCTCACCATAACAACCACGCTCATATCTCCACAGCGCCTCCTTAATATTCCATGAGCCCCTCCCAAAAAAAAAACCAAGAAAAAACGAGAGAGGAGCCCGGATCAGAGTGGAGCCGTGACATCAGATACTGTCATTGCATGTGCGAATGTCTATCTGTGTCTTTGAACATATTGTTTCTGCCTGTACTGTACGGCCGATCTGCGTTAAATAGCCGGCTCGATTAGACGCGGGTAGGTAGGATGGCTGTTGCAGTTCGTGGAGTGAAAAGAGGACCGCACTTGGCAGGTCTGAGACGAGATGTTTTGTTTGTTGCAGGGTTGTGAATCAATGCCGATGGTGGATGGAGAAGGAGGGGAAGGGTCTGAGCGAGATGGCTGGTGCGGGCTTGAAAGCGGGGATATGGATCAACTGTCCGTGAGAGCTGTTGGGGCGAGATTTCCCAAATGTTATCTGTGCAGTGCAAAGGTGGTAGAATACGTCAGTTCAAATTTTTTCATTAATTTTGTAAGACCGTTCGTTCTATTTAGACCGTTCGCCAAACCCAGAGGTGGTGCCAACCCAATTATCTACAATTTAGCCCTTCTGCATCCATTAACCGTTCACGAAGCTTGGGCATTCCTTTGAGCAGCCGCATCCGCGGTCAAAATCAAAGCTCTCGGAGCATCCTTCTTGGGAATATATAGCTCAACGAACTGCAGAACATCTGCGGAGTTGAACTGCGGATCCTTGAACAAGGAGTTGACTTGTTCTTTTGTCTTGATTTGATAGGTTCTGTATGTACCATCTTGAGCACCAAAGACTTTGACCAGGTCCTTGAACTTCCAGGTTTGGATATCGTTATAATCGGCATCCATACCGTGAATGAAACGCTCGATCGTGTACCCGTCATTGCAGATAACGAAACTGGGAATGTTAGTGATAGAAAGGCGCCGAGTGTGGGATGACTTACATGATTGGTTTCAAGCCCAGTCGGATCATCGTGCTGACCTCTTGGGCTGTCAGTTCAAAAGAACCATCTCCAACGAAGAGAATTGTTCTCCGAGAAGAGCCTGCATCACGTGCGGCGAGAGCAGCTCCTTGGCAGGCACCAACAGAATATCCGATACTACCCCATAAGACTTGACTGATGGCGGAAACACCCTTGGGGAATTTAGTTTCCCAAATTCCAAAGTTTGCGGTTCCCGTTTCGGTGATAACAATGTCGTCCTCGATCATGAATTCACCAGCCTTTGGCCAGAACCATGCTTGGGTGATTATGTCAGAGTTGTCCTCGTTCTCCTTGACTTTGTTGGTCATTTTTGGTCCTGCAATTGCTGATATCTTGCTGAGGTCGACTTGGTTGATGATCTTTCGTAACACACCTCTCATGTGGACGCCAGGGTACTCGGAATACCGTACTGAGATATGTGTGCTATGGAAATCAATTGTGTTGAGTTGCGAAGTTTTGTAAGAGAAACCTGCGGTGTTGAAATCACTCTACATGATGGTTAGCAACTGGCCCCATGTCGAGGATTCTGAACTTGCCTTGATAGCACCGATTGTGAGGATAAGATCTGATGCTTCCACCCTCTCCTGAACTTCAGGCTGACTGCCACTCCCAGCATAAACACCGCCGTAGTTAGGATGTGTTTCGTTGACGGCACCCTTACCCATGGGAGTAACAAACACTGGCAAATTGGTTTTCTCGATCAAATCGTGGACCTCCTCGAGGACTCTATGTCTCACAGCGCAGGCGTCGACAAGAATTATTGGATTCTTTGCTGCCATCAAATATTTTAAGACAACGTCAACGACGTAGTCCTCTCGATCTGGGTCGTTTTCGGGAAATTTGAGGTCAATTGGGGTCTTTAGACGCTCGCCTTCAATCTTCTTCTGAACCATGTCGGTGGGAAGAGTGATATAAACGGGACGACTTTGAAGCCAACACTGTTGCAGAGCATGATCGATAAGTGCTGCTGCATCGTAGGGATCGTTGAGTTTTGCCATTGCGCAAGAAATTTCCTTGTTCATGTCTGCGAAGACATTGAAGTTGCCGTTACCCAATGTATGATGTAGGAGCATTCCGTCTTTCTGTGATGTAGTCGATGGCACACCAACGATGTGTACGATGGGAACATGTTCAGAGTATGCGCCAGCAATGGCATTGATCGCGCTGAGCTCTCCGACACCGAAGGTGGTAACGATTGCAGACATTCCTTTTATTCTTGCATATCCATCTGCGGCATAACCTACGAATGAGGGGTTAGCGGGGTAAAAATAAAAAAACAATGACGAGGGTGTACTGACCAGCATTGAGCTCGTTGACATTGCCTACCCACTTCAAGCCAAGTGGTGCTATGTAATCGAGGGCGATCAAGTTGTAGTCACCAGGAAGTCCATGGATCGATCGCACGCCGATTTGGTGTAATCTTGTGAAGAGATACTCTGCTACATCGATGGGCGACTTCAAGGCCCCAGTCCGGATATCTTCTGATGCCATTATAAATATTGTAGTGGTTGGAGGTGAAGAAAGTGTAGATTGTATGTTTGTTTTAGATTGAGAAAGACAATGGCGAGAGGAGAGAAACAAGAAGCAAGAAGATTATTCACCATTGATATACTTCTCTGGTGGTGCTTGACCCGTGAAATCCGATAGCTGCCCCATCAGCCCACCTAGTGCATGCAGCCTATGACGACGGCAGACCCTCAATGTCTACCCATCTAGGGACATGGCAAAGTGGTGTGACATTGCTGCCCGCCCAACATCGACTCACGCGTCTGCAACGCATTTTCATCGCATTTTGCGGGCCGATAGAGACTTTGCGCAGTCTTGTTGGAAGGATCTTGCAGACTCTGCAAAGGTGATCCGATATTTGATGTTCACGATGGATGCGAAAGAAACATCCGCCTCTGGAACCAGGTTGGAAGCGGATGGGACAAATAGAGGACCCGCCAGAAAAAGTTGTGGCTTGTGCCTGGGGTGATGCTTGGCTGGAGCTGGAGCTGGAGCTGGAGCTCCATTTCATCGACACACACCGGCATGATTGATCGGCCTCGGCTGGCACGATTCTAGAAGGTTGACAGGTCTTCAGGTTGCAAAGTCTCAAGATCAACAGGTCTCGCTCACATCTCAAGCACAGGCGCCAGGCGATCCTGTCATGTTTCTCGGGAGTGGAGGGGAAGTCAGACACTGAGGTCGGCATGCAAATATTCTCCCGGATTCTTTTGTCTCTCATCTCATCTCATCTCTGTCTCGCACCACGCGAGTGAGGGTACAGCCGGCATGTGGTTCGGTGCTGAAGATCTCACAATGACGCCAATACCGTACAGTACCGTGGATCACGCCGCGCAGGCAGGGTAGGCAGGGGACGTGGGACAAGACCTGGGAGATGCGAGAAGCGCAGATCAAACTGAAGGCGCAAGAGCCCGTAACATGCTTGGAGCTGCCCGTCGTGTGCCAGTGGCGCTGGCCCAGATCGAGGATCTCGAGGAGGCATGACAGGGCAGGGCAGGTGTCGCAGGGTCGGGCAGGTCCTCAGCCTACCCATCCATATAGTCTCTTGGATATAGTATGTGCAGTAAACTCAGTACCATACCAGCACAAGTGAGACATGACAGGCCAGGACTGTGCTTGACGTGCCTGACGTGCCCAGCCCACGAGAAGAGTCCTGACGAGATACTGACTGCATACGATGTCCAGGTCCTACCTCTACCGCCACTGCCCGTGGTGGATGCTGAGTCCGCATTATTAAGGGATGACTTTGATGACTCTGCATCTGTCGAGGAGGATCGTCGCGCGTCCTGTGAATGCTGCTACTGCTGCTGCCCGGTCGCTCTCTATCAAAACCACTTCTTTGCTGCAGCGCCACAGTGAATCCGGCACCACTTCCGACGAACCCCCGGCGGGACCTGTGGCGCGTGCCTGTGGCTGGGTGAGTCGCGCTGGGCTGGTTTGGGTGTTGGCCGTGTCTTGGTGGTGGTGGTGTTGGTGCGCTGCTGCTGTTGCTGCTGAAGCACCGACGCCGACATCGACCTCCAACCTCGTATGCACCTCGACATCCCTGGTCATCTCAGCTCTGCACGAATAGCATGCGACGTCCAACAAGGCACGACCACACCTGAATACACCCGCCTCGACGGCCTCCTTCGTCCATCACCGTATCGGCGCCATCGCGATACGCATCTGCCATTGCACGTCTTTGTCTTTGTCCGTGTGCCTTTCTTTCCCTGGTTCCTGTCGTTGCGACCGCCTGCCTGCGCGTGCGGCTCCAGCTCTGAGCATATCGATACCGACGCCCATACCCGCCATTTTCTCTCGCTCTTGTTCGAGAGGCCAACGCAAGGGCCACAACCAACACCCGTAGATCGCGCCGTTGGTTCTGGATGTATGAAGATGAGCGGGATACAATGAACACAAGTCTGCGACCACGATCCTCCTCAGCTCGATCCAACAACTCCGATGTCAATAGAGTGCCCTTGGTCTCTCCGCGAATCTCCAAGCCCGAGGACCTCGACGCAGGAGGCTTGATACTAAACGACGTGCCAGAGTATAATCTCTCGTCGTCCTCGAATCTTCTCATCCCCATATACGGCCGAGGCTCAGGCTCTCCGTATCCCCTGCTGAACTCTTCAAATTCGCCCTCGCGCCCACGCGCGAGCTCTACGACCGCGCAGGAATCATTGGCGTCTCCATCATACAATCCCAATAATTCTTACCGACCTTCGCCTCGTTCAGGCCCAATGTACCAACCAGGCCAGCGACACCCGTCAGGAGCTGACAACTCCAGACAATATGTTATTCCTCCTCCGCCGCCAATGTCACCGCCAGCCCAACAGCATATGATGTCCATACCGCCTCCGCCACCGCGAAATGTTGCGACGCAGGTTCATCAGCATCCTGGGGTAATGATACCTCCCCCTCCTGGGCCTCCCCCAGGTTCGAATTGGGCTGGAAGTTGGGGGAGGCAGTACGACTCGAGAGGCTTTCCTCTGCCACCACCGAATCCGCCTGCCAACAGTCAACACCAGGCGTATAATCCGAGTCAAACCTATAGCCACCAGCCTCCACCGCTGTTGATTCCTCCCCCACCGGCCAGCGAGCATCAAATGTCGGCAACATATATACCGCACGGAGATTCGTTTGGACCAGGAGTAGGAATACCGGGCTTTGGGAGAACGCCAGAGCCAAGTTTTAACAGAGGGGACAGTGGAGAATTCTCTGCAATATCGGACGGTTCAAGATCTACGTCGCGGGCTACCTTCAACACTGACGTTACAACGCCCTTAGACGATGTCAGCAGTTATTATAATGATCGGGACCGGATGTATCCATCGCAGACGCCCGTGAATCGTTTCAATAATATTCACCTGCCAGAATACAACTCGTCGGGTCCACCAACCGCAACCCTGATGAATCCGCAGCTTTCTAGTAGAGGTATGAGCAGTCAGTCAAGCAGTAACACACCGATTTCTCCAAGCGACGCGGCTTCGCAATGGTCCATGGATCGAGTTTTGTTATGGCTAGCCAACAACCAGTTTTCTAATGACTGGCAAGAAACATTCAAGTCTCTTAATATCTACGGCTCCGTTTTCTTGGAGTTGGGCAGTGGACACGGGGGTAGAGGTAATTTTGGTATGATGCACCAGCAAGTATATCCCCGACTCGCCAAAGAGTGCTCAAATAGCGGCACGGGTTGGGATCAAGCAAGAGAAAGAGAAGAGGGTAAGAGAATGAGACGGTTGATTAGGGGTATTGTTACTGGCAAAACACCAGACGTAACCAAATTCTCCCATATTCGCCGAGAATCATCTCCACACACAGCAAATATACCCAGTGCAGGCACTGACGGCACAGTCGAAGGCTCACCAAATCTTGGGAGAGAGGTTTACGTATCAACCCCAAGCACCGCGAATGGTGATGATGACAGCCCTGGAAAGACCATGTTTAAAGGCCCTGGACCGGGATTTTCAAGCACGAGGAGGTTTTCAGGTCGAAGTACGACTATGCCAATTTTGGATTCCGAGTCAACATACAATTCTCAAAATCGAGGTGCATATCGAACGGCGCTGAGAAATATCGAGGGCGATGGAAGCCGTCGCCATAGCCCAAGTGCCAGTACGGAGATTGGCGAAGGTCATTTCAGGGGTCCCGCTCTTCGCGTGGATGGCAGTCCTCAGAGTGATAGCCCAGTTGGAGGACCCTTTGCTACCTTGCAGGCAACCAATAATGGAAATTTGTCAGCATCACCCCACAGTTCAAAATTTGGACACAGGGCTACGAACAGCACGGATTCAATATCATCGAGCACCGCAATTTACGGCTCCGGCGTTCCTCCAGGCGCAAGCCAGATTCTCCGTGGAGGAATGGGAGGTGCGGTAGGAGAGTCACACCTGGTACGAAACCAAGAAAGTCGTCGTCATGGTGTTGATGGCGCTCGACCGGGGGCTTTAGATGGAAGTGCAAGTTTCGACCCGGCAATGGCTGGGAAAGAAGCAAAGGGCGTGCTCAAATATTTCCGCAAGAAGAGGAAGGAGGACGGATCAGCCCCATCTCCGGATGAGCCTAATCTGGAATCTCCCACAAGTCCATCTCTCAATTTCAAGCCAGGTCCTTTTCTCGGAAATGGAAAGATCAGCAATTCTAGCGAGACGTCTCTCGACCGTCCGTCGTCGACTTTCTCGGCTTCAGAATATGATCGATTCGCACACACTACCCAAGGTTATCGTGGTAGACGAACTAATTCGGGAAGGACGTTTATACTTGTTACGCTGGACGTCTGGAATTATCGTATGTGTGAAGTGACGGACCTAGATTCAGCCAGTGACCTTCGCAGTAGCATCTGTGCAAATCTTGGCATCCAGGACGATGAGTTCGTGCAAATCTACCCCACTGACCTCGGAAAAGTCGATCATGAAGAACCTTTAGATGATCAAAAACTGCTTGTCCTTAAAAGGACAAAGGCAGATACACTTGGGTCTCTGAAGTTCTTCATCCGAGCTCATGCTAGCTCGGCGATATCTATACCTGAATCCCAGTCAGCGGGACTTGAAATGAATTTCGGGAACAGGCTGGGCCTTTCACCGGGCCTTCCCCCAACTGCACCTCTGGACGAGGAGGCATATGCAACTCTCAACGGTACAAGAAGACGTTCTAGCTCATCCCCGCCAAGCTCTCGACAGAACACTGTTAAAGCGCCCACAGGCCAACCTTCTACCCGTGATTCACCCAGCGTACCGGAACCTCCTTCAGACGCCCTTCGAGACCGCCTTATGCAGCAGTTTGGTTCTTCACAGCAGGGTGGCGAGAGCCAGCTTCCTGAGTCCGAGAGACAAGCATTCATGGAACTCGCTGCTAGTGAGCACAAGGCGGAGATGGATCGGAGACAGAAGGCGTATCTTGCCAAGAAGAAGGCGAACAAGGAAGCATCCGGTCCTGACGGGGCATTCGGTATTGTTGGCAGGAACGTCGACTTTGATCAACCAAGGAACTCTCCATTTGAAGATAAGAAACCTGATAGCCTGTTTCCTCAAAGAAGACCACCACCACCACCTGCAGAATCTGCAACACTGATCAAAGCAAATTCTTTGAGCAAGAGAAGCGGCCACCAAGCGCGCTTGTCCCTCACAAGTATCGATAGCGATGGAAATAAACGCCTTTCTGGAGGAGAGCCATCTCCCTATGCAGCGCAGGAAATGTCGGAACACGGTAAACGCAAACCCGTGCCGTCATCGCCTCAAGCTAGCAGTGGTATTGCTGCCGCCCTCATTGGGATGGGTAGTCGTCTAGGAGGAGTCGGCCATCCTAGTCCAAGCAATGCCTCGAATTCATCATCCAACAAAAAGTCACCATCGACGAGTAATGATCAAAATGAAAGGACCAGAAATGCTATGGCAACCGTTGATTTTGGAACCCCTGGCTCAGGTAGAAGCAGCCCAAGATCCGCAACCGGCACACCGGGTAGCATAACCTGGGGCAAGGGGACATGCCTTTCGTGATTCCGGATTATGGTGAGGAAGGAAGTGATAACTTCACACGTGATCTTCCTGCATCTTTGAGGATCGCTCAGAACACTGCTGTTACTAAAGTTCGGGATGAAGATGTCAAGAGAGTGCCATCCCCTGAGGATGCCCTGAGCCCTAGCAGTGCTCACCCCACTCCCAGCATGAATACTCCCGGGAACCGAATGTCATATGGTCCCAAACTCGACTTCACAGAGTCCAATATCGATTTCAAGAACCCAACACAGCCAGCTACACAATCCGACTCGGATGATGATTCGGACGACGGTCTGTTTGCCGTACCGTTAGCTAACCGGGTAGCCAAGAAATCAAGCATGCGAAGAGTCGCTCCAGCGCAGGAGGTTAGCGATGATTCCGAGGGTGTCAGTAAACGTCCCAGTTTGACCATTAGAACATCTCGGTCAAAGAAGGGGCTTTCAGTATCTTTCACTTCGCCTCAGAACAATGCAACAGCAATGTCAGCAACTGCATCGGGAACTCCAGGCTACGAGAATGATGGCTCTCGAAGTGCTGGGAAACGCATCGGCAGACGCACACCCAGCTCAGCTGCTTCTAATTCTGAAGGTGGCTGGTCCGCAGAATCATCTGAGGATATGAGTGCTAAATTACTTCGTCGCGAATCATTTGCTAGGGAAGATGTCTGGGCGAGCAGACCTCCTACAGATGCCCTTCTCAACCATCTTGATGATTTCTTCCCGAATCTCGATCTTGATCAGCCTGTACTAGAAGAAAACGCAGGTAGCTCACCACCAATATCTCCCATTGCAGAACAAGACACACCTCTCGAACAAACTTCAGCAGCACAAGTTGGGCTTACGATCGATGTTCCTTCCAATGTGAACAGTGCCCGGTCAAGCTTGTACTACAATGAAAACGATACATTGGGCTCTGATGAATCGACCTTGAAGGCACTGGAGAGACCTGGTTCAATGCAAAGTATTGCTCAAAGAAACGTGCGCCGATCTGGCGGCTTGGGTCGTATGAAGTCGATTCGTGAAGTTGCAAGGGGAGCTCACGAGGCCAATAAGCGCTTCACTGCTCCAAGCAGCCAGCAAACGGGAGCCTCGAGCACCATCCTCCGACGTAAGAGCACAAAGATGTTTGGTGCGAATATTGTTCAAATCAAACCGCAACGCGGAAGCAGCTTCATAATACCGCAAATCCCACAAGATAACATACCGAAACGACAAGCAACTTTCCGATGGTTCAAGGGCCAATTGATTGGTAAAGGAACCTATGGCCGTGTGTATTTGGGAATGAATGCAACCACGGGAGAATTCTTAGCTGTTAAGCAAGTGGAGGTCAGTGCCAAAGCTGCCGGCAATGACAAGGACAAGATGCGTGAGATGGTCGCCGCCCTTGACCAAGAGATTGACACTATGCAACATCTTGACCACGTCAATATCGTCCAGTACCTTGGTTGTGAGCGGAAAGAAATGTCGATTAGCATCTTCTTGGAATACATTTCTGGTGGTAGTGTCGGCAGTTGTCTTCGAAAGCACGGAAAGTTCGAGGAAATGGTTGTCAGGTCTCTCACTCAGCAGACCCTTTCTGGGCTTGCCTATCTTCATTCTCAGGGTATTCTTCATCGAGACTTGAAGGCTGATAACATCTTGTTGGACCTTGATGGAACCTGCAAGATCTCCGATTTTGGTATATCAAAAAAGACAGACAACATATATGGCGATGATGCATCCAATAATATGCAAGGATCCGTCTTCTGGATGGCACCAGAAGTTGTACGTTCTCAAGGGCAGGGATACTCAGCCAAAGTTGACATCTGGTCTCTTGGCTGTGTCGTTCTTGAAATGTTTGCCGGCCGCAGACCTTGGAGTAAGGAGGAGACAGTGGGAGCAATCTACAAGCTTGGTAGTCTGAACGAGGCACCTCCTATTCCCGACGATGTTTCCCAGACTATCAGTCCAGTTGCTGTAGCTTTTATGGCAGACTGCTTCACAATGTAAGTCGGACTTGCTCGTTCAATATTGACCTCAAACTAATTCGATACCTAGTGATCCACAAGAGCGCCCTATCGCAGATACTCTTCTAAAACAGCATCCATTTTGCCAGGTCGACCGCAACTACAATTTTCTCGATACTGAGCTGTACGCAAAGATTCAGACGGCGTTCTAAACGGTGCTTTTCCACGATTAATGAGCGGGCTTAGCATATGTGTACTCTTATCTCACTTTATACCAGTTTTGATTTTTTTCTTCTTTCTTTCCAACTGGACAAATAGCGCTGGCGTGGGTGCATTTGAAGGGTCTTCTTTAGGCGAAAAAGTGAAGAGGACAAACGGCCACGAGTATTGTATACCTAGACGTCTTTATGAGGACTTGGATGGAACTTTAGGAGATGGTGATCTAGGCGTTTAAAGATAATTTATGATTTAATATTGCCATGCTACACATCAGCAAAGTGTGAATCGTTCCGTGGCGGTATATCTCCATGGTGATCATCGAAGAACGGCCAGCCACTTCGATGCTCAAGCGAAAGTTCCAGTGGAGTAGAGTGATAATTTCCTTGTAGTATCCTCGTCCTCCCTTTTTCGTCACAGTGTTCACATTGTTTAGTCGTGTCTTACTCTTATTAATGATTTTCTATTTTGCCCGAAACCGAAACTGTCGCTCGAGAGAGGTCGCTGAGTGGGGATACTTTAATACCACACCTGGCCTGCACCAGTCCCAGCTGATGCCTATGATTGGCCAGCGCAATCTCTTCAGCCTTGTGTCGCGTAAAAATAATATTTCCTTCCCAACCTGAAGTCAACAAACCCATTTGCACAACAGCGACATATTTCTCAAGACAGCTGTATCTCTGAGCCGTTAGAGAAATCGCAACTATGGCACCATACGATAGCGACTCGTCCGGAGGCGAAGAGGAGGATTTTACTGAAACGAACGTTCTTCTTGGATATGCCTCGAGGGAGTCTGGCGACGACACTATCAGCTTTCTCGGTGGGAGACCGGTAAGTACAGTTGGAATCTGATCTAGAGCTCTTGTTTATAATCAAGAACGCATTTCTGTGCGTCGATTTCAAAGGTCGAACGCTGACCTTGATATGATATTCTCACAGACCTGGATTGACCCCGCTACCCCGCCATCGGCTGCCCTCGCAAAATGCAAAGTCTGCAACGACCTTATGGTCCTGCTACTACAACTCAACGGCGAGCTACCGGAGCACTTCCCTGGCCATGAGCGGCGCTTATATGTCCTGACTTGTCGGCGGAAAACATGTCGGAGGAAGGAAGGCAGTGTGAGGGCATTGAGAGGGGTAAGGATATCTGAAGACAGGAAGGAGAAAAGTAAGAAGACCGAACCAAAGGTAGAGGCACAGGCGCCAAAACCAGTTGTTAATTTGGGAGAGTCTCTTTTTGGCGCAAAACCAAATCCGGGCTCCAGCTCAGCAAATCCATTTTCGACATCTTCGAATCCTTTCTCCACATCCTCGAATCCCTTCTCGACTTCCTCGAAAGCTACCGCAAATCCATTCGCAGCACCAGTGGTAAGCCCAACGAATGAAGCATCAGCCAAACCCCAATCACCCACCGACCTTCCCAAAACCTTCGCCTCTGCCCTCTCCCTTAACAATCCTCAACCCACATTCGGCCCTCCACCACCCCCGGAGCCATGGCCACAAGAAGCAGACCTCCCGCCCGCATACCCGATGTACTACTTCGTCGACACGGATTACGAGACTTTGGATAAAGTCGAAGATTTACCTATACCCACTCAAACCATGGATCTAGACGAAGGAAGTGGTTCCGGAGGAAGCCAGAAAGAAGACAAAGATGTGTATGAAAGTACGATTGATACCACGTTCCAGAAATTCGCGGATAGGTTGGCACAAAACCCAGAACAAGTTATTCGATATGAGTTTCGGGGACAGCCGTTGTTATATAGCAAGAAAGACGCTGTTGGCAAGATACTAGCTGGCTCTAAGGAAAATGCGAATACGAAGGTCAAAACGACATCTGGGAGCGCAGGAGGTATGCCAAGATGTGGTAACTGTGGTGCCGGCAGGGTCTTTGAGGTGCAGTTGACGCCGCACGTTATCATGGAGTTAGAGAGCGAGGAGGATGGCCTGGATGGAATGGAGTGGGGTACGATCATTGTGGGGGTTTGTGATAGGAATTGTGGTGAGAAGGGAGTTCAGACTGGGGGAGCAGGATATGTGGAGGAGTGGGCTGGGGTACAGTGGGAGGAAGTGGGAGACAGAAAGTAGACAGCGGAAGCTAGTGTGATAGATTTGGCACGTAGAAGTTATGAGCATAGCATTGCACTTCAACCTAATTAAGTATTTGTTTTGCTGAAAGTCAAATTCTTCTATGCCAAATCACAGGAGTATATTTTCTTGAAAATACTCCTGCCAGTATCATAGTGTTGGGTGATCAAGTCATATACCTTATTGTTCAAGAAGAGCAAAATCCACCAAAACGCCTCTTGAAAATAATTTGAACAACAAATTGTATCACACATTTCTGAATTCATAACTTTTGCTTATACTAGGTTAGCTAGTTTGATTAAAGGAAATACATAATTATCTCGAGATAAATATCATCATTTCTCAGCCTCGCCTCAGCCTTGTGCTCAAAGCTCGATTCTCATCCTCACTCCATCACTCCTCCATCCCCATTGCACCACTCACAAACCCACAATGGCAAGCAAGCTGCGTGTTATCCCACGGCTACGGCCTCTCACCACCTTCACGCCCAAATCCCTCACCACGACACGCAAATTCCACTCAGCCGACCACCCCGCGCCTCCACCACCCTTCACGCCCATCGAAACGTCCATCCTGTCCGCAGCAACGAAGCACATCCCCCAGCACGGCTTCACGCATACCTCCTTGTCACTCGGCGCAAAGGACGTAGGGTACATCGATGCATCGACGAACCTGTTCCCCAAGGGCGCGGCGAGCGTCGTGCATTACTGGCTGTGGATGCAGAGGATGGGTTTGAAGGGACGGGTGGGAGAGCTGCAGACGACCGGCGTGTGGGATGTGCAGGAGGGAGGGAAGACGAGGGGAGTGGGTGGCAAGGTCAAGATGTTGACGTGGGAGAGATTGATGGGTAACAAAGAGGTGGTGGGCAAATGGCAAGAGGTAAGGTTCCCGTCTCTCTGCTCATAATATTCTCATCTCCTCGTCCCAAGTCACGGCCTAACTGACACTCCCTATTGAAGGCACTCTCCCTCCTTGCCACTCCCTCCAACCTCCCACTCGCCCTCAGCGAGCTCGCCTCACTCTCAGATGAGATATTTTACCTCGCGGGTGACGTCTCGGTCGACACATCCTGGTACACCAAGCGCGCCTCGCTGTCCAGCATCTACGCCTCGACTGAACTCTTCATGACCACCGATTCGTCAACCGAGTTCAGAGATACGAAGGAATTTATGGACCGCCGATTTGATGATGCCAGGACGTTGGGAACGGCAGTCGGGAGCGCAGGGCAGTGGGTTGGTTTTACAGCGAGTGCTGCAGTAAATGTGCTCAGGAGTAAAGGGGTAAGGATATAATGTGCTGAGGTTCATCTAGGCAATATGGATTGGGTGAGAGAAGGGGGAGGATGTTTACTATGACACAGGGTCGAACGATCAAAAAAGTGATGGAGAAAGCTCAGGTGGTGAAGGACCGCTGAAGAACCATGTATCAATATAGCAACGGTGCTACCTGCACGTGGCCAGAAATTTGTACGACTAGACCTCCCCAAGAAGAAACATTCAACCAAGCAAACCATAGACTCAGCGTGAAACTCCCGCTCAAAACCGCCAACGCCCCCTTGGTATAATGACATGAGTTGCCTCCAAAATTTTATCGTAAACCTGATGATGCTGCCCGCTTCCCAATTCGTTATCGTTCATGTACACGCTCACTCCTCCATCATGTCAGTAATACGCCGTTGTTTCTCTCGAGGATCGAATAGCCTTTGAACGTCAGTATGTAGTGTTCGAGTGAGCATTATATCGGAGAATCGCTTACTTAATGATCTTTACGTCCTTTGCATGATCTGCAACACCAGCTCCCAAAGCCTTCGGGGTAATGAGAATGAATTGCCGACTGACAGATTTACGAGCGGCGCTGATCTATCAAGATGTTAGACAGCTGGGCATTCTGAACGGAAAATGGTTATACTTACAATCATTTTGGTGCTAATGTCGCGGTTTACATCGTCCATGAACACATCAAACTCGTCGAGACATCTTAGTGGCGCGCCCATAGCTTCCCAAAGCGACAGTAGGAGACAGATCGAGGAAAATGATTTTTCACCGCCAGAAAGGGTTTTCGTTGTGCGACCTCGACCACTTTTGGCTGTCTCGTCGGGTTCCACATGGACATCCAGCTTCTTTTGTCTGTGGTCGATGGAGAGTTTTCCACGGAAGGTTCTCTCACCCAGAAAATAGCTGAAATTTATTCGTGATCTTGCTGAGATATGTCGTTGGAATGCACGAAACATCTCCATGCGCTTCATAAATGCCTGCTTGAGCAAACCCAAAAGCTCTTCTAAACCCCTCTGGTGCTTCATCCTGTCATTGAACGCTTGCGTGGCTCTAGCATATTCGTCATTAATTTCTTCGACCGTTGCACCCATAGTCTTTTCCACCATCCTCAGCTTCTCGAGAAGCTTTTGATATTTGGCATCCAAGCTAGCCCCAGTCTCGCCTGCAGGAATTTGGACCCGTACTGCGCAGATTCGCGTGGCCTGCTCATTCCACTGAATAAGTTTTTGCTCCACTTCGTCCCGTTTCCCTTCTGCTTTGGTCTTGGTCTCCATTAGAGCCTTGATTCTGGCGTCGGCTACATTTTTCTGTGTTAGGGCGTGGAGGCGGGCCGTTTCGGTTCGCCTGATCTTCTCTTCGGCTTTATGTATCTTTGTCTCGTGCTCCGCCAAGCGATCTCTGACTGCCTTCAGCTCTTGTTTCTTTTCCGAAGCCTGAGCATTGAGACCTTCCATCTCTACAGATAGATTGCCGTAGGTGTCCGCGGCAATTTCTAGTTCTTTCTCGGCCTCCACAAGAAATCCTTTTAAAGTATCTAAATGACCATCTTTCACTCGGCTATCTTCAAGCTCAGTTGTAAGGCTTTCTAAATTATCTTCGGCTATTTGGAGCATACGCTTCAACTTATTCTTTTCTCGCTCATGTTGCTGGAGAGCAGCTTGGCAATTCTGTATGATTCCTTTCGCTGTTTGCAGAGCTTGTTCCGTGATTTGCTTTCCGCTGCGGAGGTGCTCGGTAGTCTGCCTTTGGAAACCAATCTGACTTTCGATGTCTGTTGTCATACGCGGCCTCCTCTTCATTGGAGAAACAGGGCCCATGTCTGCGTTTCTGCCACCTGAGCCTGAGAAGGCTAGACGGATTCCATGACCTGGTTGACGGTCATGAAGACATAGGCAAAATTTGACATTTGCTGGCCTTGTCGTACTTTCATACATTACCTTCATTGCCTTTTGCCGATCCTCGATCAAGATAGCCTGTTCGACGGCATTATTGATAATCAGATAGTTCCTGACTAATTCGTTATCAATATCAAGCACTCGTAGCACTGTTTCAAACTACAGGATGGTGGTATCAGCGAAAGTCCTAAGATAAAGAAAGAGGGTTTGAGCAATCCTGGGGCTTGAGAATCGAAACAGGACTTTGAGGCAAATTTCTTACTTCAGGATCTGGCTCATTCCCATTAACATTGATGGAAGCACGGTTTACAATTGCGACGTTGCAAAAATGCGCCATATCTGCGCGTGTCTGTGATGTGAATGGTAATTAGTATCTGGCAATATTGAGAGAATTTCCACCAGTTACAGAGGGATTTGAGTGCTGCACTTACAAGAAGTTCAGATAGGACAACCTGATCTGCTTTGCTTGTTACAAGGAAACTTGTCAAGACGCTGTTGAGCACCGATTCCAGAACGCTCGACCACTTGGGATTACGAAGCTTGATATGCATCCCCATCGGACCAATAGGTTTCTCACGGAACCGGCGTTCGTCGCGAATTGCCTTCAGTAGGTTGGGCATTTTTCTATCAAAACCCGCCATTGTGTCACCCCTATTGCTGTTCAAGGTAGCGAGTTGCCTTTCTGCATCCTCAAACTCCTTTCGTTTAGTTCCAAAGAGTCCTTCTAGTCGCTTCACTTCTTGCTGTGCTTCGTCTCTCCTCGATCCTAATTCAGGACGTTCTTCACTGTGGCAATCGAAATTCGATTTGGCCTCAATCACTCGTTGCTTTGCGCTCGCAATCTCTGCAAGCTTCCTCGCATTGGCTCCTCCATTGGCATCCTCGAGACGCCTGTTCTCGGTCGCGATAGCTTGTTCGCATTTCGCGACCTTTTGCTTTGCCTTGGCGATATTTTCCTTGATCGTTGCCCTCTCATTCCTGTTTGACTTGACCGCAGTTACAGCCTCGTCGAAAGACTCTGTGGCTGCTTCTTCCTCTGCCTTGACTGGAATCATCTCCTCTTGTAATATCCGCCGGTTTTCCTGAGAGCGTTCCAACAATTGCTCAAATCCTTGGAAGGAGGCATCCCTGTCGTTCAGAGTTCTCTCGGCGGCATCGATTTCTTGCTGAACCTGAACGACATATTCAATTTTTTTACTCAGCTCTTTCTCAACATCTTGCACCTGTGCCCAGGCCAATTGGTGCCCCATCTCCCTCTTCTTCGTTACCATACCTTCATTTTCTTTGACAAGATCGTATTTCTGTTTCGCAGCGTCTGCTGTTTTTTTCAACACCTTGATGTCGTCCTTTGATTCTGTGACTTTTGCCTCGATTTGATCACATGTGTTGCAGACTAAGTTGTAATCGTTATCCAAAGCTGAAAGTTGAACGCCGTCCTTGAAGAATTTATATTTTTGCGCCGGGGTTGAAGCTGTTATGAAAGACTTCGCTGCATCTTGGGTAAGTACGTTCATAGGGTTATCCACCTGCAGCTGATAGTACTCCACGATGTCATCAACATCACCCTTCTTCGATGAGATTAATCGACCTGTAGCAGTCTTGACCTTGAAGCTGCTGGTACCTGTCCTGGAAAACTGACGTTCGATGATGATAGAATCACCGTATACATCGCGTTGGTATGCATCGTTCCCTTCGTTCTTTAATCTGATAACAAGCAGTCCTGTATCCTCGCCTTCCTTGATCAGACTTTTGAGACTCGCGCCTCGGTTTGTGGCTGCTGCCTTGCCACCCAAGCACAAGGTAATGGCAGTCAAAACTGCACTCTTTCCGCTTCCATTGTGACCAACGACAAAGTTTATCAAAGGCCCCAGTTCGACATGGAGTCTTTTGTGGCACATGAAGTTGTAGCAGGTTATCTCTTGAATGATCGCATTGTTTGCAGCGTGGTTTTCTCCAATTTGCTCTGCCCGGGCGAGAGTAGCTTTAAAAGCTTGTGTTGCTCGTTCATCGTCGCGTTTGGTGTCCTGAAGGTGCTCCCAGTTTCCGTCTCGAATCATCTCATACTGAGTTGCTGGTGGTCCGCCATGGTGATCATCCTCCTCGACATCCGGCACATCTTGATCGGAATCATCATCACTCGAATCCGATGATGGCGATCGGTTGGGGGCATTTCGAGACTTAGAAGGTCTATCACTAGAAAGTCGCACTTTCTTGCGTTGCTAAAATAAATGGTAAGCTTCGTATGGCGAAGTCGCATGTGAATAACTCACTACATCTTGTCTCAGGCTCGAACTAGCACTTTCCATATCAATGATCTCATTTTCGTCCTCGCGATGCCTATGACGCTTCTGCGGCGCCATACTGAGATAATTAATGTCAGTCGGGAATAAAGGTTTTCAAGTCCTAGCCGCAATCTGCCTTGTCAAAAATCGTGGAGGATAATGGCCGTCTTCGTTTCGAGGATTTATTTGGAGGTTACGCGTGGTATTGGACGCGACGGCACGGGGTGACCAAATCGCGCTAAAAATTAAGGTTTTAGTGGGGACGTAGAAAGCTACAAGATCCCTTCCAATTTCCTCAGAACAGATATCGCAAGGGCACATTCCGGGTTGCTAGTAGAATTATTGCTAGTATCCATACCTACGAAGTTTTCCCCCTAGGTCTATATTTTCGACGGAAATCATTATCGGTCACTTCTGGCCTGTAGTCTTTTCTGTTTCTGGACCAGTCGCCAATTGATGTGTGATAATATTGATGAGTGCATTTTTGACTTCAGTTCACACAGGTCTATATAGATATTATAATAGCGGGTGGTGGCAAAGCTGTTCGAAAAACTGCCACTGTCAAGAAGTGACATTCTCAGCAGCTTTCAATGCCACCACGACTCTCGATTTCAAATCCTCCTCGTCTTCAAGACCCACACTTATTCGGACTAAGTCGGCAGGTACCCCAAACTGTGCTGCCCAGTCAAGCTCTAGATAATGCGCTAGAATGACATAAGGCGAGGTCAAGGTAAAGTTCGTACCAAGACTGGGTCCTTTGGCAGTTTCTAACTTGTTATAGAAGGCCGCTGCATGGGACATTTTGTGGAACGTAACTGAAAGCAGCCCTCCGTATCCACCTTGTGGTGTTCGGCAAGCATCATAACAAGCCCTGGATGGGTTGTACTTGGGATAGTACAATGTCTTAACAAGAGGGTGTGTCCGCAATACGTCACAGATAACCTCCGCATTATGGTTGATCCGCTCAATACGTGAGACAAAGTGCCGGCTGTTACGCTCCATGAAAATCGCATCTTCGGCCCAGTAATTGTCTTCATACTCGACATCAGCAACTCTTTTCAGGGCTTGGTAATAACGTCCGCGTGGATTGAGTATAGTAGCTCCACCCATCACATTGCACTCGCCGGAGAATATCTTTGTTAGACTGCTGACTACCACATCCGCCAGCGGTAGTACATGGACATTAATAAAATTCCCGATAGTTTCATCGACAACAACACCGAAGTCGTATGTGTCGGCTAGGTTCCGGATTCTTTGCAAATCGGGGCATTTCAACATCGGATTTCCAGGGAATTCGCAAAACAGAGCAAGGAATTTCTCTCCGCCCTTCAGGCGTGCTTCGAGATCATCGAGATCTTCAGCTGAGCCATTCCCATAGAAAATACAACCAGGACCAAACTTTTCCAGAACTTTTAACGTGTCGACGTAAGGAAATCCGTACGAGATACTTTTCGACGGACCCCGCGCTTTAAGCATCATTTTGTGTGCATTAAAGATGGAATTCATTCCGCAAGGGTAAAGATAGACATCATCCTCGGAAAGCTCGGCAACTCCTCGCATATTCGAATCCGTCGCGGGAATTGAATCTGCAGAAAGATCAACTTCCCCAATCAGCGAGCCAGATATCCGTCTGCGGATTGCCGACTTTGCATTATGAACGAAGGAAACATCAAGGTTTCGACCAAAACGTTCCTCTAGAAACTGTGAGCTCTCGCGATTCTCATCTGAGACGTCCGAAGCAACGGGGTGGTTAGATTCTGAAATAACACTTTCGATCCTTGTGCCTTTTGGCGGAGTTTTGTCCATAGACAATCTCTGATATCTTCTAGGGCCTTTACAAGCCTTTGAAACTCCGTTCGTTGCCAAGGGTTGGAGTGCTTTCTTGTCTACTAAGATTCCTTCTTGGTAGAGACCGTGACAAAATTCCGCGCGTCGGCTTGATACACCGTCTCCAGAGTGCTGCCAATACTGCTTGGCAATTGAAAACAGCTCTGTTGGGAAAACAACTGCAGAGATGGCAGGTGAAACCTTTTTGAGCAAGTCTGAGTCTGTTTTGCTGTGATCCAAAACCAAATCAACAACATACACATTATCAGACTCAGCTATTCTGGCGCGCATGAAGTCCACACAACTCTGGGCAGTCATTGACGAAGGAAATAACATCGCCTGCTGACCGGGACTGCCAAAATTCTTGACAATATCCTCAGCAAACGAGACAATAAGCTTGTGGATGAAGAACCTTGGTCATGCGACCCATGTCAGCGATCCAAAAAACAACCTGATCTGGAAGGCCAATTTACCTAGGATATCCAGTTGTGAGTTTGTTCATAACTCTAGCATTTCCTTCCTCATAATCGATATTGTCTTGCCATTCTGGAAGCGACACACTCGTAGCCTATGTGAGAATTATGAGCATTTACTTCAACCAAGGTTGGGAGAACGTAGATCTTTTCGATCATATAGAAATTAACTAACATGAGGCGTGAGAGCTGGGACCGATTCTCCAAGTCCAATGATAGACATCTTGATGAATTGTGACAGACGTAGGGAGGAGGTAAAAGTTGATAGATGAGAGTGAAACACAGCGTTGACTCTTACAAAAATATCCAATCCGGTTATCGGAGAAAAATGATTAGCGAGATAAGAAGTGGGAGGAGAGCTAGCTGCTAGCTCCCGCAACCTAAAATGTACCCCTGTCGGAAAAAAGTTATCGGCAAAACAATTATCTGATGCAAAGTCCTCCATTCGCAATTAAGCGCATCGAAAATGGCGCCTTTACTCTCGAAGCGGCGCAAGCTCAATCACAATACCGAAGGCAGCGTTTCGTCAGATGAAGAGCATTCAAGCGATCAAGCCGATGAACTATCGTCCACAGATTCGGAAGCTGATGCGCCGATAAAACAGCCAAAGCAGCCCCAGCCTCGACAGAAGAGAGCACACGAGGATGATTCAGCTATATATGCTGGGGGAGACTACAAATCCAGTCTGTTCAAGTTGCAGGTTGATGAACTGCTGGCAGAAGTGCAGCCTGACTATGAGAAGCGCTTGCGCGGGGTCGATGAGGCTTTGCGCACACTAAAAGGGTTGATTGAAAGCATTGAAGAACGCGATGCTGTTTCTGTCAGTTCTGAGGACCACTCACGATAATTCAAACATATTCTGACAACCCATAGATTTCTGAAGCTACGAAGTCTCTACATAAATCGCACAAGATAGCAATACCCTTTCCTGATCCGAAGCCCGATTCAAACTTACCCTACAAATTGGCATACGCGAAACCTTTCAATATAAATGTCGTCGGCAGTTATGTGCTTAAGACGATGGTAAGGTCAGATGGACCTTTATCTGTAGATTTGGTTGTAGTTATGCCCTCGTCAATTTTTCAAGACAAGGATTACCTAAATTATCGATATTTCTACAAAAAGGCTTACTACCTCGCCTGTATTGTGGCTGGCCTTCAATCCAAGGTTCAAGACATATATTCTCTCGAGTATGAATACCTCCATGGTAATGATCTGCTTCCAATTCTGACACTGAGATCCAAAGCTGGTAAGCATACGAACCTCGTCCCAACTTAGCAAATTCCCTCTAATGTTCAATTAGTATCCCAATCGAAATCTGATACGGACTGTGTGATCAGAGTCATCCCGGCTGCTCAAACAACCTTTTTCCTAGAATCTAAATTACATCCAGATAAGAACTGTATTCGACCGAAAGAAAAGTCAGAGCACGAGACAACAGCATTGCCTGCGACACCTTTCTACAACTCCTCGATCCGCTCTGACTGCAATTACGAGGCCTACCTCAAGCTCCTTCACTCCTCAGCCAAACAATCAGCTGGGTTCAAAAATGCCTGCATCTTGGGTAGAACCTGGCTTCGGCAAAGAGGCTTTGGCAGTTCGTTGGCGAGCGGTGGATTTGGACATTTCGAATGGGCTGCCATGACAGCCTTACTGTTGAAGGGCGGAGGTCCAAAGGGTCATAGTATCCTATCTTCTGGTTACAGCAGCTATCAGATGTTCAAGGCTGTGCTACAATTTCTTGCAACGAACGATCTTGCTAAAAAGCCTTTCTTGTGTGGAACAACAGACGTTGTCCTTGCGAAATCAAGCGTACCTACACTTTACGACGGAGAACGAGGACAGAATATTCTTTACAAGATGTCACCGTGGTCATATATTATTCTACGAGAAGAGGCTAAAACATCGTTGAACATGCTCAATGATGCAGTATTCGACTCGTTTGAATCGACATTCATTTTCCGCTCATGCCAACCGTTGCAGAAATTCGATTGTTTATTCCACATATCTCAAGGGACACAATCGGTGGAATCCACTGTCCCCGATCACATTTCGAAGACGAGAAGTTTTAGTCATCGACTATTTCAAGTTCTTCAAGAAGGTCTTACTGATCGAGTGAAACTTATCAGCATTGAAGAGGCTGAACAATCATCGTGGTCAATCAAGCTTACAGCACCATCATCACCAAACAAGCAGCTCCTTGTTTCAGTTCTGTTCGATCCTGCGAATATAGACCGCCTCGTGGATCACGGTCCATCTGCTGAAGAAAAGAAGAAAGCGGCTAAATTCCAAAAGTTCTGGGGCGAGAAAGCTGAGCTTCGTCGTTTCAAAGATGGAAGTATCCTCGAGAGTTTGATATGGTCGCCTGGGTCTGCCTACGCAGTATTCAGGGAGATCGTGTCGTATCTCGTGAGAAGACATCTCGGTATGGACCAGGATATCACCACAGTCACTGGAGAAGCATTTGAGAAATTACTGCCAGGGCTCGCCACAAACACCAAAAACTTCGATAGCCTGAAAGAGAGCTTTAGAGTACTTGAGAAGCAAATAAGAGATCTCGATAGCCTTCCCCTTCAGCTTCGGCAGCTTTCAGCCATAAGCCCTCAGCTCCGGTACTCATCTATTGATTCGCCCTCCTTCAGCCCAAGAAATCCTTTAAAGGATCCTGCAGATATATTGATTCAATTTGAGGGATCTGCTCGATGGCCCGATGATATTGTGGCTATTCAGCGAACCAAAATTGCCTTTCTGTTGAAAATTGGTAGCCTTCTCCAAGAGGTTGACAGAACAATTATGGCAAGGGTTGGACTTGAGAACGAAGACCGGCCGCTGCAGAATTGTGCATTCCTTGATATCGCCTACGAATCTGGCGCTTCGTTCCGTCTTCGTATCCATAATGATCGGGAGCAGACACTACTGGAGAGGCAGGTGAAAGATAAAAGCATCGATCAACATTCTCGCGAAGATGCCGTCTCTAGTTTGTCAGTCTATAAGAAAACTTTCATTCAGCGCCCACTTCTGACCCAATCAATCACCACTCACTGCACTCGTTTCCCGTTGTTGTCTCCGACTATTCGGTTAGTCAAGACGTGGTTTGATCGGCATATGCTTATGCCACATATTGGCGAAGAGCTCATTGAGCTTTTGGTCTCACGAACCTTTTTACAGCCACATCCCTGGGTAGCTCCGTCTTCAGTAATGACTGGATTTCTGCGAACACTCCACTTCATCTCGAAATGGGACTGGCGGTCAGAACCTTTGATCGTCGACTTTACAGGCACAATGACCAGGCAAGACGTTGATGCTATAAACACTCGTTTGGAGGCATGGAGGAAGATCGACCCAGGCATGGTCCGGACTGTCCTTTTTGCAGCATCAAACCATGATACGACAGGAACCGCTTTCACGGACAACGGCCCGTCAAAAATGGTAGCTGCACGCATGACGGCGCTGGCTCGATCTGCCTGCAAGCTTGTCAAAGACAAGGGGCTCGATTTAGACCACCGATCTTTATTTGCAGCTTCCACTTCTGATTACGATTTTGTGATACATCTGTCCCCTAAGTTTACCGGAACACAGCAGCAGCAAGGCGCTGGACAGTCCAAATTCAAAAACCTTGAGGTCCAATCAGAGTCGAGGAGTGATTTGATTGGCTATCGGCCTGTTCAACTATACATTGACGAGCTGCAAAAGGTTTATGGAAATAGCGTTGTTTTTTTCCACGGTGTAGTAGCCGGCTCGACGATCGCAGGACTATGGAATCCTCAGATAGTTGCTCCCCGGACCTTCAAAGTGAACTTAGCTCACGCGACTAAAACTATACAACATGGCAAGGAAAGCGAGGACAAGATTGAGCTCGATAAAACCGCTATACTCTCGGAAATCGGAAGGCTTGGCGGTGATCTGGTGTCACGTATCGAAATACGTTGATCACTGTAGGAGTGTTAAAATAATAAAAATTGTTTACATGTCCCTAAAACACTTTTCCCCATTTTCTTGTTCAGTCTGCTTTATGAAAGAGAGATTCGTCATCATTGAAACTCAAGTTGATGCAGTAGAAGTCTAAATAGCAGTCCTGTAATTTGTCGACACAGAATACTTCCTGTCAGAGAGCATTAATTCTAACCCCATCTGCTGTTTCGTCCCTCACCCTGAAGGAGAGAAATTTATTATTTAGCACGGGTGGTATCTTGAACGAAAGGGTATCGACCGCTTTGCATCGATTTTTTTTAGCTCAGAGAGTTACTCGGTTCATTGGGTTGGTTCATGGCAGCCGCAAGTCAATATCTGGCATTCGGGTTCTTAAGCAGGCCAAAGATTTTGGTGATTGAGTAGATGCTCTGACATGCTGTTCACCGTATCTGAGAGGGAACATGTAATTTTGAAAGGCACGCTTGATTTTCCTTTTCGGATACTATGAACGAGTCGCGAATAGATTGCCACTTCTGATACAACCTCCCCAAACGACAACTTCATGGCACAAAAAAGCTCGCTCAAATGATTTCCTTCCGTCCACTCGTGCTGGAACCCCTCGAAGCAACACCCCCTCCAACAACCCATCCATCCTATCGTCTCCACCATTTACCCCTCATTTCTCTCTCCACATTCCGCCCTTACAATTTGGAGCTGATCGTTAGTGGAGGACAGTCACTGCATCGGCTGGCATGTTTCGCTGTCCAAGTTGGCACGGGTGTGATGCATGGCACCCCGTTTACACTCCTCATGCAGAAGGACATGAGAGGATGCAGCTTTTCATGGCCACAACAGTGGGTGATCAGCAGTTGGGAACACATTTTGTTTGTGTGTTTTGCTTGTTGCGATTTTGGCTGTGTTGTTGTGGTAGGCTTCTCGGTTCTGCTTGTGGAGATCTGCTTGAATTGAATTGATTGGATTTCGTCAGTCAAGTTTGTTGCCTTCTCGTTTTAGGTTGTCTGGTGTTGGAATATTGGCAATGGAGGAGGAAGGTCTTCTGCTTTTATAGTTGCGAGTGTAGCACTTGAGTTGCTAAAGTGTATGGGTGAATCACATTGAATATGAGTACAGCGTGAATCGAAACCAAGACATTACAATCTAGTATCAGCTTGTCAATCAACCCAGCACCCTTCTTTCTGTGACGAGATTCAAAAGGGGAAGAAAACCACGACTGTATTTTTGACAACGGGGGACCCATAAGTTACCTCGAAACCTGCAAACCCCTTTCTTTGATGAGTACGCCACTCCTTGTATATTTTTGATCCATTTTATTTCACTATTTCTCATTGCTGCTCTGCTGTTTTCGGATCTACGCCACGGATTTAGACTCGGAGGTAAGATTTAGTGGGCCGCAGTTAAACCCCCGCCCGCCATCGGAATTGCTGTTATCGGACCTGCTACCATCGGACTTAGTATTGGTACTACTACAAAAACACGTCATGGCCCTCTAGAATTCATTAAGGGAACGAGTATGTATGGAAACTTTCTATATAGACGCATTCCCTCCTCGGTCGCGAGAAGTTTATTTCGCCTTCAATACAGCTCATTTCGTGATAATCTACCCACACATCCGCCATCAGGTACAAATCTAAGTTGTCCCACGTCGCATCAACTAAGAGCCCATAACCCCGATTTGTCTTTCCAGTCTCAGCATCGAAAAGCATTTGAGCCAGCCAAGATGCTACCCCTCATAACTCTCGAAGAGCACTACCAGTCCTCATCCCTACCACCAGGGGTCAAAGGAATCGAAGCACATATGCCCGCCAACCCTCAACTCATGTCCAAGCTCACATCACTTGATACCGAACGTATCTCGGACATGGACGGCGGCTCTGTCTCCATGCAGATACTCTCCCACGGTCCTCTCGATGCAGACCCAGCCCTCTGTACCAAAATCAACAACGAACTCCATGCGGCCATTCTAAAGCACCCAAAACGACTAGCAGGATTTGCCCTCCTCCCAATGGAGGAACCAGAGACTGCCGCTAGAGAACTGGAGCGCTGTGTCAAAGACCTTGGGTTCCTGGGAGCTTTGGTGGACAATCATCTCCATGGCAAGTTTTACGACGACGAGTCTTTCTGGCCCATCTTCCAAAAAGCAGAGGAGCTAGATGTGCCAATTTACATCCACCCTACCTTCGCAGCGGAGTCCATGATGCCTCATTACCGCGGGAATTATTCTGAAATGGTTGCCGGTGCTCTTTCCGCCTTTGGCTGGGGCTGGCATAGTGACACCGGGCTGCACTTTCTGCGACTCTACTCTGCCGGCCTGTTTGATCGGTTCCCCAAGCTGAAGATTGTGATTGGACACATGGGCGAGTTGTTGCCGTTCCAGTTTGAGAGGACTTCCGGGATGGATGGGAGGCTGTGGAAGCTAGAACGAGGACTGAAGACCGTGTGGGACGAAAACCTGTGGATCACGACGAGTGGGATGTTTTCCTTGCCGCCGCTGGAATGCTTGCTCAAAGTGAAGGGGAAATCGAAAGTCTTGTTCAGCATTGATTATCCATTCTCAGCGACGGAGAAGGGGCAGAATTTCATCCAGGAAATTGAAAAGAGTGGGATTCTGACCGAGGAGGAGTTGAAGGATTTCGGATACAGGAATGCTGAGAGGTTGCTGAAAATAAAGCTCTAGAGAAGAGTGAGCACTGCTTTCAATCAAAGTTAAACATTTCAATATATGCTTAGCTAATGGTCTGGCTGTCACTGGACTGCGCGATGGACACAAAAAGAGTTCATATAGCGAGCGAAGATTAGGTAATGGCAGCAAGATAGTCAATTTCTTCTATCATATGAGCCGACCAAAGAGTAAATGCTACCTCCGTCTAACTCCATTCTTCCATCCAATCAAAAAAGTGTTCAATAATATATCCATCTCTCAGAAGTGTCATCGTGGGTTCCTCTAGTTGCCCTTGGAAGTGGCATCTGCAACACTGATTAGCATGATACTCACATGAGAAGTGTATCTGTATGTTTAGATGTACCTTGGAAGACGGAAGCTGAATCAAACTTGACGACATTTCCAGAAGCATCACTCATTGATGCCTCTTCGGTGGCGAGTTGCGGTGATGGGGAACGGGCAACGATATCTGGGGAGGTTGATGTTAGCATTTTGTGGAATCAGGATATCAGTGGGTCGAGGTCCACTGTGGATGCTTCATGCGAAAGGGTGGAGATGGAGACTCCATTGATGATCTTGAGGTCTAGATTCATGAGGGTCCGGTAGACATACCATCAAGGCGTTCAGGAACTGCAACGGGGGCTGCAACGGCCAGAGCCACGAGAGTGAAAAGGGCAACGATAGAGAATTGCATGTTGGCGACGAAGTGGGTCTGAGAGAAACTGGACTTGTTGAAGGGTTGATTGAGAGGATAAAAGTCGTCCGGCGACAAGGAGTTCTAGAATATACAAAGTAGACGGAGGAGCGAAGATGATGAAGAAGCAAAGCTTAAAGGAACGGAAGAACTTGAATGATGGAGATACAGAAAACAAGATCAAGGCTAGCAGCCGGGGAGAGAGTAGTACTTGTACTGTACGCAGGTGGCAAGTAAGGTAGGCCTGTCATCTCAACATTACCTGGCAGGCTTGGAGGCCTCGAGTCCAGACCGCATGAAGAAGTCTGTTTACGCCGACTGGAAGAGGATTCGACCATGGCACGACCGGATCAGCAGAGCAAGAGTGCAAATTGTCATCCCAACTGTTTGGAGAGTCTTGGCTTGTGTAGCAAAAAGTCTTGAATCTATCCACCACCCCCTGGACTTTCGGGTCCTCCCACGGGTCTCCCTCTGGTCCAGCAGCTGCGATCTGCTGACTATCGAGGCTGGTGTGACTGAATCTGTTTGGGAAGAGGCTTATTTTGTTCTCTATTTCACCTGATTCACCGCTCATGAGCAAGATGGAGATGAGGTGGACCTGCGGGAGTGCATCCAGTAGGCTCCACCCGGCTGGGGTTCTGCTGGATCTGGGCGCTGCGAGGTCTGAGACGAAGGCTGAGACTCACAACTGAATTGGCGGGGGCGCCTGGAGAGAGAAATGATTTGGTGGTGGCATGGGTATGTTCTAAGCGCAGCGGCGGAGGGGGCGGAGATTCATGGGAGGAACATGATCCGAGTTGGATGCTTCATGCCGTGTTGCAGATCGGTATTTTTATACTCGTTTTTCTCGCTCGTTTGTTTTTAGACTTTGCTTTTGATCTGATCTTGGTTTTGAAACTGGCGGGTAGGAGCTGTCATCGTCCAGTGGCCTCTGGGCGAAGGTCAGTGTGAAACTCTAACGTTGCTGTTGAAATGGGATGAAGGATCCTGAAACGAGGGGCTCAGGGGGTCGCACTGGGTCACGTGTAGTTATGTCACTCGTGTTTTGGAAGAGAGCACGTTGGAAACGGAAAGATCCTTCGTCTTGCTCAAGCTGCAAGACACGATGGATAAATACGGAAGGAACCCCCAGAGAGAGTTGTGATATGTCATGTGCGAGCTGTTTCCTGCATTGCCTGAGGGAGGTGCCTTATGCCAGTGCACGTCACCTTCCCCAAGATAGCCTAGCGTACCTAGGGAGCTTAGCTAAGGCCCAGAGCGGGGTGTTTCTGCGGCAGCAGGAAGCCAAGGCATGGCTGTGCGTAGCCGCTCCGCTGACAACCCCGCCATTGAGCTTCCCATTGCCATTGCATCCGAATCCAACGAGACTGATAACGACTTCAATATCAACCGCACAGCTCTCTCTCCCTCTCTCTCTCTCTCCAGCAAGTACACTTTCTTTCTTTTCCTAACTCACCTTTCTCCCAGGTCCCCAGTCGACCATCACATCAAGCAAGATGGCGACGGTAGAGCACTGCTTGTTCTGCTTTGAAACTCTCGCTGCCAAACTCGAGAGGCGCGAGTCGATGACCCTCTATCAAGTCCAGACCTCCTGGGCCGACTATCCCAAAGGCCTCGAAGAGGACGAGGCCCTGGAACCCGCCTCCTCGCACCATGACGACTCCCTCGAGCTCCCCTCTGCAAGCTCAGCTGCCTCCAACGGCACCTCGCAACCACGTGTCCCCGCGCTCCAACGCATCTCTGCCTCGCGCTCCTCCTCCTCCGTGAACTCCTCCTCATCCAGCAACCTCGACTCCAACAGCACCGCAGCCAGCACGCCCCCGTCCTTCGTGCCCGTCGGGCTGCACCCGCGCCGCAGCTCGCAGCGCGCCTCCAACATCTCCGAGTCCCCCCTCTTCGTGACCTGGAACGTCGTGTCACCCGATACGTCCTCCTCGCGCTCGCTGCGCGGTTGCATCGGCACCTTCGAGACGATGCCCATCGCGACGGGCCTGTCGTCGTACGCCCTCACGTCCTCGCTGCACGACACGCGCTTCTCGCCCATCTCGCTGCGCGAGCTGCCCACGCTCGAGGTGTCCGTGACGCTGCTGACCGACTTTGAGACGGCGAAGGACGCCATGGACTGGGAGCTCGGCGTGCACGGCATCCGCATCTCGTTCTATGCTAAGAACAGGAGGTACGGAGCCTGCTACCTACCCGATGTCGCCGTTGAGCAGGGCTGGGATAAGGAGGAGACCATTGTGAGTCTGATGCACAAGGGCGGCTGGAGGGGGCGAGCGGACAAGTGGCGAGAGGTGGGCGACTTGAAGGTTGTGAGGTTCCAGGGCGCTGCGGAGAGCGTTGGGTATGATGAGTTCAAAGCCTGGAGGGAGTGGGTTACCAAAGGGAAGAAGTGAGGCGTCCATTGTGCATTAGAGACGGGGCTTGTGATTTTCGGGATCTAGGGGGTGGGATAGGACGGGACAGGATGGCATGGTTTAGAGGATATACAATGTGTTTGCAGAGGTCGGCGTTGGGTTTACAGGATTTCGCGGAATGTTATGGCTGGCATGCAGGGTCTAATCACAGTGCGTTTTCGAATTAGGTTTCCATCTCTCATCTCGTTCAGAGTATAGAGCAATAGACGAAGACTTTTGCATCATCTCAACCCATTTCATATTTAGGACCGCCTCATCTGCTCCGGCCTATCTCGTCAACATAAGTATACACATCTCTCCAACGAATCTATCCACAGGACAAGGCCAAACGATGCCCGTCTCCAAAAAGGTATCTGCATGCTCCCCCCTTTATCCATCCTTGCCATTCCTTCTCCATTGCCTGAACCCGGATATCAAACCAACCCATAGCTAAATTCCCAAAATCGTAACTTGATACATGTGATATGTACTACAACGCTTTCTCTATCGTTTTCACGTCCCCGTCGACACTCTCCCGCCCATCGTCAATGATATCAAAAACACTTCAACTTCCGCCAAATCCTCTTGAAGAAGTTCGGCCGGTCCCCCTTGATATCGGGAAGACGCATCTCCTTCTCCGGACCTCCAGGAAGTGGACTCAGCGGTGCTGTCATAGCTCTCCTCGTCCCCAGAGACTGCCCATTGCCCATGCTTGCTTGTCGGTTTCGTCCCATTGTCTCCTCCACCTCCACGGGTGCCCCTTGAGCTAACCGCCTTGCTTCCACTACGCGGCGTACTATGAGGGCGAAGGTCTCTTCGATGTTGACCGTATTCCTCGCACTCGTCTCCATGAATCCGCAGTTGTGCTTGCGTGCCCATTCCAGACCTAGTTGTGCAGATACCTGTCGGGACTCCTGTAAATCGCACTTGTTCCCCGCCACAATCTTAACAGGCTTCACTGGGGGTCCCGGGTCCTTCTGTCCCTTCCTTGGCTTGCTGTTGGCCCTCTCTCGTTCGTAAGCTTCCAGCCTCGTCTCAGCTTCAATATCAATCAGATCGTTGAATTCATTCAGTACATTTAAACTCTCTCCATTCGTGATGTCGTAAACCAGCAGGAAGGCATCGGAGCGTAGATTCGAGGATGCCCACATGCCGCGGTACTCTTCCTGCCCAGCGGTGTCGGTCAGAGAGAGGTGATAGGTTTGCCCGTCAATACGCCGCGTGATGGAGTACGAGTCTTCAATCGTGGGATCGTATTCGTGCGTCCATTGCGAGCGGACGAGACGGAGTGTGATAGAGGACTTTCCGCAGCCACCATCGCCGCAGATGGTGATTGTTATGCGGTGTGGTTGGTCTGACATTTTGGTGTTGATATCTTCGATCCGTTGGTGTCAATGAGGGAGACGACAGTGCCAGGACGGGAGATGTGCACCTCAAGAAGTCCAGAAGGTGGACGCCGTTGGAGAAACGAGTTCGGGTGTATCGTGCGGGACCAGGGTAATTATTCTCGGTGTGTTGGAGGCGTCGTATGTGATGTGATGGGATGGGATGTTTGCCCTGGCTGATTCCTCCCTGCCTGCAATGCCCTGCCGTGATGGCTTCTCAATTGCACTCCTGCCGTCGACTGTGCCTTGCAGTGGCTTGCGCAGATATTTTGCAACTCCTGCGTTCCTCCTGTCTGGTGTTTGCCGGTAATAACACTGAGATCAATGCGCTCTGCTCGCAGTTCCGATAACCAGGTCGGAGCTGGTCGCTGGTTCGAGATATGGGAGGATGCTGCGATGTTGATAGGTTCGGAGCGGCGCTCTGTGTTTTCGTCTTCCACCTCTGCGCCAGAGATCCAATTCGACTGCTTGGCCGGGATGCCGTCTGCATGCAGCGGGCAGCGGCCGTGGGCAGCTTTTTGAGGAAGGTAAGGTGGGTGGACGCCGGGGATTGGGATGGAGCTGGTCGCTGCTTTGGGATGTCTTTTGGCGGGGGAGATTCCGCAGAACGTGGGTTCGCCACCGGGGAGGCTGTTTCAGGTGGGCCACCAGGAGATAAAGGTACTGCAAGGTAATGATGGATGCTCGCTGGTGCCGAAGGGGATTGGAGGAGCAGAAGAAGACGACGACGACGACGACGACGACGACGATGATGATGTTGATGAACGAAGGAGGGGAAAGAGAAGAGTAAGGTAAGGTAAGGTAGAGAACAGAAGAAAATAAAAGGGAGCGAGCGAGCGAGGGAGGGAGGGCAAATGCACCGAGGAAAGGAAAGGCAAGGCAAGGCAAGGCAAGGAAAGGAGAAGGGGGAGTGTCAGGTAATAAAAAAGTCCTGTCTCCAGCCAACAATGCGTTGTGACAGAGAATTCCGATCCAGCAAGGGTCGGAATCAGAGGCTTGATCCTTGCTTTTTGGCTCTCGTCGGGCCCGGCATCCAGTTTCTGGGAATGTTTATATCTCTCACTTTAAGGTGGTACGGTAAGTGTATATTTTCCTTTCGCCCACTGCACTTCCCTCCACTCCACCCCTCCCCTCACATGCAACAGCAGAAACCTGCGTCCAGTGAGTCTTCTCGAAGAACGTCGTCCAGCCACCGCGCGACGATCAGCCGGGCGTCGTCTCAGCAAGTTGAGACCTGCCAACCATTTCCTATCGCAGTTGGTCGCCAGCCAACGGCGTGCCACTACTGGATCCGCATCGGCCTTATGAAGTTAGGGGCAGCGAGGCAGAGGCTCCGAGGGAGGGCTGGGCGGCGCTGTCATTTGTCGACTCGGGCATTTCGACGTACCTGAACGTGGCGAGTGAGCCGTCGTTCGTGGTTCGTCGTTCGTGGTTCGTCGTTCGTGGTTCGTCGTTCGTTGTGCCAAAGGATCTCTCCGGCGCTGGAGGCTGTCGTCGCTGGCCAGGGTTTCTCCAGACGCTCAACCATCTCACCAGCGTGACGAAGCCAGCATTCAGTCTCGCACACAGAAACATGCCAGACCTGCACAGTGACTGAGTAGGTGATTCAGATCAGATCAGATCACAGATAGATCGATCGTCGTGAGCCTCGGTTCCCTCACTTCTGCCCAAGTCTTCGAACCGCGTCTCCAAGATCAGCGAGTTTGCAGCCCAATGCTCCACTGCTCTAGAGATTCCCTCCCGCTACCACAGAAAACGCCATGCCTTAGCAGTCTGACCAAGGTCAACACTTGCAGAGCTAGGCTGGCACCAAGGTGAATGGCTGGGAAGGCATCCGATGTTCCTCCTGCTCACGCATCGCATATGCATGCAAGACATGCGCAAAACTGGTTGAGTCGCTGCATAGTTTGCGTCATGGTTTGTGATGCCTTCAGGCCGATACTTCGTGCATGCAACATTTGCACGCAGAGTTTGATCTGATATCGTTTTGATACCGATATCAGGATTGCGAACCATATTGCACTCCAAATGGCTGGGAGAGACTAAGACCTTGGATTATTGACTAGGTAATTACCTACCTACTGATGGCACCACGGCTCGCGGGATTGGTCACCTCCCGTCTCTTGGCGGACCATCAGGGGGAGGTGAAGTATTTGTGTCTTCACTCTTTTTCGGAGACTTCCTCCTCCATCCAATAGGAACGCAGACCCGGTGTCTCAAACCATCATTCTGTACTCAGCAGTTCAAAGCTTGTTCACAGCCCCCTCGCTAAGACCTCCCAGCCTAGAGCGCACTTTAAAGTCTCAGGTCATTTTTTAATCTTCGTCAGAGGAGGGCTGATCCTGCACCATCCTGCACCATCCTGCACCATCCTGCGCTTTCTTGGGGCCAGGATGTTTTCTTATAGGTAGGTTGGTTGTTGCAGCTCTACCAGCTCTGCCAAACGAGTTGTGCTGGTAATCCTAATTCGCTCTCTAAAAGTGACAATGGAAAGCTCCCCTTGCCTCCCAAGATTTAGGTGTACTGCGCTATATTCGAAGCGTACCCCAAGTAGCGATGCGAACAGCCTGCCAGGCCCAGCCCGACCTGCAAGAGCAATCATGTTGTCTTCTTCGTCAAGCATATGCAAGCCACATCCTCTTTGTTCTGTTGGTATTCTCTGAAACGGGGCTCGAAACGAACCTGTTGCTGGCTTCCCAGGGTGGAAAACCTGATTTTGACGAAGCAAGGCTTTTCATATCTAGGCACACCAATCTGATACCTCCTCGATATCTAAAAAGTCATATCCATCGCGTTCTTGAGGTTCTGATCTTTCAAATGAGTCGAACTTGCTCGGTTACTTTCACATCACGCTTACTTACTCGTCTCTTCACCCATCCATACATAGCCTTGTTGCTGAATCAAGTTTCATCTCAGTACCATTTCAGTACCACTCCTTTATCTGCCTCAGCTGGCCAATGACATCGATGCCATGAAAAATCTCAATCTTGAATTGCAATTGGGGACAATTCAAGAATCTCCCCCTCTCTGCCCCAGCTCTTACAGAAATGGAGAATGAACCGCGCATTAACTCTTCAATTATCAACTTTTTCTCATCGTATTTTTTGCACAAGGCACTTTCGCATAGCCTCTCTTTCAGAAGTATCATTTTCGTGCCTGATATGTAGCATGAGTTTGACTATTTATCCGTCGTATTAATCCTCAGGCTTTACAAGCAGAGTTACAAACTAAAGAAAGCGTTCCCGATCTATGGCTGCAAAGTAAATGCTCCTTTAACCTAATAGTTTCCCCATGTCTACGTATCACAGATATCATTCCCAGATCAAAGTGTCCCTCGACATGCCTACGGCTACACTTTAGATTGGAAATGATTTGCCGTTGTTCAGCACCCGTCACCACAGCGCCTACCCGGCCAATTATGTCCTTTTCTGTTCCCATCACCAACGATTAAAAGAAATACTCAGGTTTTACAACACTGCTCGTCCAATTTCCTCCTCGCCTTCCACGACGCCTGAGATCTGCCGTTTGTTCTAACAGAAATCAAGTCCCAAACGGTGGGATGACAGGCCCCAAATTCCCGCCAACCGACAAAGTCCCGAAATGTGCGGCCACCGCATCGGTAAGCTCTTGCGCATCCACTTCCGGATCTCCCTCCACCGTCCTGATAACAATCTCACAGAGAGCAGGAAGCGGATCGAGCGATTGGCACAGCCGAATCAGGCCCGGGACATCAGAGTCTATACCGCGAGTTGAGGTGGAAGACGGATTATAGAGGCCGAACTTCTTGAGGAAGGAGAGGAAGGTCGGGCAAACCAACGGGGGAACCGCATACTGGGTGCACAGATCTTGGCCTAGATTACGTGGAATAAGGGGATTAGAGATTTCGATGTCGCGGGGAATGAGCGGCGGGGCAGAGGTGGTGTCCACAGAGCGGGCTTTCACACCGTAGGGGTATATCCCAAAGGCTTTCAAGAAGAGGATGTACCCTGTGCATAAGAACAGCGGGACGTGCGACAGGGTGCAGATTTCCTGATTCAGATCTCGGGCTTCGAGAGCGGTGGTGAAGGAGCCGGCGGCAATGTCTCGTGTGGAGACGGCTGCAGAGGCTGGGTACAGACCGAAGTAGTGGAGGAACAGGATGTAGCTTGGGCAGAGGAAGAATGGTACGCGGGCGGCGCTGCAGAGGTCTTGATCGAGTGTCCGGCGCGATAGAGTTGCGGATGTTGGGGCGAGCGTTGATGAAGTTGATGGATCCTGAAGCGACAATTAGTGAGTGAGCTCGTATTGAGGTAGGGACGGAGGGAATATACCGCCAGAGGAGCTGCCAGCACGTAGGGCAGGAAGAGAGCCATAGCCAATTTATGGATCAACATGTCTAAACAGTGTCTCTACGTGAAAAAAATGGTATACCGTATTGAAAAGATGGTTAAAACAGATCGAGCGACTTTCGACATGCTCCTTGGGGTGAATAGCGTTCATATACTTTCCCACCATCTCACAACACTCGCACAGATCTACCGCAAGAAGCACGAATATCAAATCATTGGTAACTTGGTAAAACCCCCCATTATCAGGAAGCAGGTCCCTTTACGTAGATCTCCCACCTTGCACCACGATGCAAGGTCGCACAGCGAAGATTCTGGATCAGCATGCCTAGATTTGACTCCACCTCTGTTAAGCGAGCCGTGAAAAGGGGTCGCAATTCGTCGCCCCTCTAAATTATTTGTCGCGCACAACAAAAGCATTATTTTTCTGGGTTTCGACCAATTTTTTTGTCGCATTGTTTAGGCTGTCTCGATACGTGCCGGACTAAAGTTTGACATACAGGTCGGGTACACTGTCCTTGCAATGTGGACAGATTTAACAGTATGCAAGCCCAGTATTATGATGGACAGTATCGAGACGAAAGGGCACTGATTCTATCTACAATCCTCGTACCTCGTGCATGGTTTCGCCAATCAATGTATCACCACTCTATCCCTCTTTAGTCTCTCTCCCAACCAGTCTCTCCATTCAAGTCTCAACTCAGCTCCAACTTTATTCAAGCGCAATCTCTACCACGTAGCAGGGCCAAATGTCTCCCCATCCGCGACAGTCTTTCTGATCGCCGTATATGTAGCGTCTAGAGTCTCGAAGACACCTACATTTCCCCACCATTGGGGCACCGTGACTACAACATACATATTAGTGGAATGTGCGATGCAAATTTGGACTGAAGGGCTTGGAGTGGTGACTAAGTCAACCTCTTCTACAGGAGCTCAAAAATAGGCCATGAAAGCCTAGCCTCTGACTTGAAGGGAGGCAGAGCAAAAGAGAAGTACTTACCACCAGGAAATGTGATTGCGAAGAAAATCACGATTGTGCTGATGACTAGCCCGCTGTCCAATGCGGCGGCTGTGAGATAGTTGTAGCTGTGCCACCATCCTGAAAAACGCTTGCGCAGATACCAGTTGAATACAAGCCCGCAGAAGGCCCAGGTGAAGAAGGACAATGGTGTGGCGGGTGGTAACCAAGCCATGGCACCCAGCATTACTGGGGCGTTAAGGAGGCGCAAGGATGAACGAGGACGAAGGCGTGTGATGACGTAGAATGCGACGGGGAGTAAGGCACCAAGAAGCCAGTAGAACTGAATCTTCTCGTAGATGGAACCAGGACCAAACATGCGTTTCGGTCCGATAACTCCCCAGACTATGGACGAGGAGAAAAATGCTTTTCCGTTGGGACAGGTGAAGTGTGCGCTTTGTGTACTTGAGGAATAATCAGCTGTATTCGAACTCAAGCCGATAGAGGGCGACAAACGTTGTGCAAACTTCATCGATACTTCCGAGAGTCCAATTCATGACCGCAATCTGCACAAAAACTGCCCAGATTGTTGCAACAATCTGGCATGAGAACACGGTCTTTGGTGGAATTTTCATGTAATGTGCCAACTATTCTCAGATATCAACAAAACTGATCCGGAAGTAGTCCTGAGTGCTATGGTAGGAGCGAAACTTACCTTCAAATCTGCGCAGTAAGTTTGACTAGGCAACTTGTCAGTTGTGCTGTCACTCAGGATTGTTCGAGAGGCTTACGCTTGTCCCAGAGTGATTGTACTGAAGACTTTAAAAATCATCACACCGATCTATGTTGCGTCAGAGGAGAGCTTCCAGGAGTGATAAAGCACTCACAGGCTTTCCTGGGATCAAAAATCCTGCAATAAATGGCGAAATAACATTGAGAGCTAAAACCTTAGTAACGCAAACACGATTAACTGTTAGGTTCTGGGGACTTACAAAGCATAATGTTTGTGGTCGCCAAAATCATGCAGGTCGGAATCTAACGGACAGTTAGCCACCTTATATTTCGATAGAGAGTCTCATCAAAGGGCCTACAATGAAAATCAATCCGATTATATTGGAGACAAAGAACGCCCACCCTATAATAACCAAGTCAGAATATTCCCACACATGAATCTCCATAGTCTTACATGGCAGTTGAGAGTCAAAACCAAGGGAGGTGGCCAAGCCTAAAGCCATAGAAATAACGAAAAGCACTCCATACCACCAATCAGGTGCTTCATCGTACTTTTCCATCATCTTCATGTGAATATCTGGCTCCTGGTTTCTTGCTGATTTGAACCGATACCAAACCTCTTTTCCGTTGAAGATGATGGTGTGCACGATCGCTGCTGTGAGAGCAGCAAAAGAGAGACCGTAGTTCAGAGCAAAAGTTGGTGCCAAGAACATGGGGCTATAATTCTTATACTTCTCTAAATCGAATGAGAAGTCTGAGGTCAAGATGTTGGCAACTTTGTAGGATTTCTGCATATTGTCAAACGTAGAGGATGTGTTGATTGGCAAATAGTCCGAGTAACTAAGAGATGTCAGTAAAAATATTTCGAATGGACTGGCCCACTTACAATGCTCCCGAGAAAGAGATACCGATGGTAGTAATGATGACGAAAATCATGAGTCCAATGAGGGTATTGACATGAGCAAATGTGGGGGCAAGAATTGGATCACCAAGATAGCCTGAGACATACGTCCAATCGAAGGTTATGGGAATCAGAGATAGACCTTCGAATCCTCCAAATAGCTGGTTAACAACCACATTGTTTGGTTTGATCCCTACCTGATGTGTTAGTTTTCTGGGATACTAAACTGGACAACTTGAAGTGCTCCTACAGGTAACGAACGCAAAAACCGACAGGCCTTGCCACAACACACCAGGAACCCAATACCAAACAAAAGACGCAAAGGTCAAGTAAACAAACCATCTGTACTGCGATATTTTCCATCCGTTGGTTTCGGAAGGGTTGGGCTTCTTCTGATCGTGGAGTGTGTAGAAAAGTGATGTGCTGGAGAATTGGCCAGGCCAGATCATTGCTGATGGCCAGATCAAGAACCGGCGAAACATACCAGCCAGCGAGATTCCAATCAATTGACTACAAAGCGTGAAGAGGATTTGGAATCCCCAACCAAGGTCGATGTTGTAAAGAGCTATCATGAGCTAATTTAGCACCAGAAGATATTTAGTAAGGAGGAGTTCCTACGTTTAGCTTTCAGGGCAAGGAGAGCATCAGTACTGTAGGCATATCCAATTGAGACACTTTTTTGAGTTAGTCATTTTTCATCTCAGCTCATTGCAGGAGTAAAAGTGTACCTAGACATGAGCTATTTATCATCAGTGAGATCTCAGCAGATGTCAATCGGGATCAGGGTTACTTACCACAATGACAACATGCTCCTTGATGGTGAATGGTCCTGTGTTCAGAGTCCACTTCAAGCCGAAAGTATTGAAGACCTTTGTGGGCATAATTCGAGCCCAGAGTTTGCCGATTGGGTAGACAATTCTACAATAAAGTCAGCCAATAGACACAAGGCTCGAGAGATGAAACCTACAATTGTATGACAATAGGAGGGAAATTGATAGCCGGGGATCGCATGCTCAGGAACATGTTCAACCCAGCCCCAGCGTCACAAAAATCATACCAAGAATCCAAGCTCGGACGGTATTCGCAACCTCCTCTCCGTCAACTGTCCTCACCGCAGCTCGCACCTCCTCATATGGAGAATTTTCTGCGAATTCGACCTCGACCTCATGAATTCTCTCAGGATCACCAGTCTTTGCCGCCTCATGGAGGGCATCGAGTTTTTCTAGTGGAAGATTAGGATCCCATTGGTGAGATTTTGCGATCTTGGGGATGCCTGCTGCCGCAATAGAGAGGTCTTGGGTGTGCTCTGGGTGCTTTTCGCCTGAAGAAGGGGAGGTCTCTGAGTTGGAGCTGGTCGATAGCTCCTCTACTGCGTCGATCACATTGGATTCGTCCCTCGCGGACCAGGGCATGCGAAGTCTGCCAACCATCTTGGCAGCTCAGGCAAGAGAGTTCGAAGCTTCTTTGGTGAAGGTCAGACACGCAATTCCTTCGCCTCAGGACGAGGCCAGAAGCATATTTAAGTCGGGTAGACTTTTCCTATCGCCAGAGTGGGATCCAGATAGGCCATTGCGTCCTCAGGTAGGTCGGTCGGGCCTTTTCATATGATAACAATTGACCTTAGTCTCCATCTTTTCATACCTTAAAGTCAGAGCGGCCACTCAGAATCGGAGTTCCGGATTCGAATAGGGTAGGTAACGTTAAGATGGCCGGGGATGCGTCAGTGTTGGTGGACGGTAGTTGTGGATTCCCCGCACATTCACCTGCCGCATCGGGACGGATCGCTGCTGCATCCCTGCATCCCACTCTCCGAAGCTTGTTGACTCGCTCCGCTTAATTGTATCAAGACATCACGAACGCCACGAGCATCTCCTGCATCTCAAGCTGACGACGTCGTCTCTGTTGGATCAGCCTTTGTAAGTTGCACATCCAGAAAGGAACGAAAATGAAAATAAAAGCCGACTCTGTCCTCGCAGATTTGAGGACTCTCAGTAACTCGCCTTCTCCTGAAGAGGGTTCTCACAATGAAGTTGCTCGAGAGCTTGAGGACATGCGCCAACGGATCGAGCGAGTCCAAGCAGATCTCAAAGATCTGAAAGACTTTTACAATATCTCAATATCGCCCCTCCGAACAGCCAGATTCAAGGAATTCTACTCGGAGGAACTCGCCTCCTTACAGAAGATCGATTTCATGTCATATGATCAGCAGGGGAGAACCGATTTCTTGCTCTTGAAAAACTATCTCAAAAAGAATCTCCGCCAGCTAGAGCTCGATGCTGAGAAGGACAAGAAGACGGAGCTTATACTGCCATTTGCACCTATCCTCGTTCATTTATGTGAAGACAGGCAACAGATGAAGCCCATGGATGCGCAGAAAGCGGCTGGAGATGTATATTTGGCTTCTAATCAAGTCAAAGACATCACTAAGCATATCCTTGGTGGAAAGATTAAGTTGGAGAAAACAGTCGCATTTCGAGCTGCGAATACTGTTGATGAATTGAGGTCACGCTTGGCGGAATGGTTTGGTTTTTTTAGAGGATATGGTAAGTGACTCTTCTGAAGATAAATATTCTGTTGAACCATTGCCGAATCCTAAGCTCAAAGTTATCTACGAAATCCTGGAAGTTCACCTTCTTCTAGAGCAATTTTACGTTCACAATCAATTCCAAAAGAATGAGAACTAACTCAAACGTAGATCCTATGTTCACTTGGTGGCTCTCAGAACCGTATCCAAACCTTGATAAAGCCCTCTCTGCTTATGCCATACTTATTAGAGAACATCTCGTAGGCGTCTCACCTGGAAACACAGATGCCATTATTGGCGACCCGATAGGACGAGACGGTCTCATAGCTGACATCGCAGCCGAGATGATTCCTTACAGTCCCGAAGAGCTTATCCAGATTGGCGAAAGAGAGTACACATGGTGCGAAAATGAGATGAAGAAAGCAGCCGCAGACCTAGGTTACTCTACCTGGCGTGAGGCCCTTGAGTACGTGAAGAATTTGTATGTAGCACCCGGACAACAGCCGCAACTAGTCCAATACCTCGCCCACGAAGCAACATCCTATGTCAAGAAGCACGATCTCATCACTATTCCCCCAATCGCTGAAGAAACATGGAGGACTTTCATGATGTCGCCAGCTGCTCAAAAAGTAAATCCATTTTTTCTCGGTGGTGACGATATTATCGTTTCCTACCCGGACGAAACAATGAGCCATTCACAGAAGCTGATGATAATGCGAGGAAACAATCTTCATTTCTCACGTTCCACAGTGTTTCATGAGCTTCTTCCTGGGCATCACTTGCAGTTCTATCATATTGCACGGTATAGGGCGTACAGACAGATGTTCGACACACCCTTTTGGATGGAGGGATGGGCATTGTATTGGGAGATGTTACTTTGGGATAGAGGCTTTCCTGCTACGCCTGAGAATAAGATAGGCATGCTATTCTGGAGGTTTCATCGATGTTGTCGAATCATATTCTCTATCAAGTTCCATTTAGGGCTTATGACTCCACAGGAGTGCATCGATATGCTGGTCGACAGAGTTGGCCATGAGAGAGCAACAGCAGAAGGAGAGGTAAGGAGAAGTTTCAATGGAGACTATACGCCATTGTACCAGGCAGGATACATGCTTGGTGCGCTGCAGATCTATGCTATGCGCAGGGAGCTGGTAGAGGGTGGTATGATGGGCGAGAAGGCTTTTCATGATCGGGTTATGAGAGAGAATGAGATGCCGATCGAGATGTTGAGAGCCTTGATTAAGGAGGAGAATGTGAGCTCTGACTTTACAACCACTTGGAAGTTTTATGGAGAACTGGAGGAATGATGTGGCAGATGGCGAAACCTGACACATGTTGTCAAATGAGAAATCACCTATATTTGATTTGTTTCGCACGAGGACCCCCTTTTATGTACACACGACTCCTCCAAAGTCCTACAATCCTTAATTTGCTTCATCAGAGACTTGACCCTCAATTCTCTCTGAGAATTACTTTTTGGTAAATAAAACTTGTTGAGATTGACTAAAACGTTTCAGAGCCCTGTATCGGATGATGTACTGGAGCGCCAGCAACGAATCCAATGATACGATTTCTATCCTGAACCTTTCTATCCGAATCTAGTCGCGCCAAATGATGTCTCTCTATTGAATTCCGTGCGTGTCAACGCACCACCCGCCAGTCTAACTTCACTCCTCGCTTAAAACCCCTTTCCGACCTCCTCAATAGCCTTAATTAGCCCATCAATGGTTCCCCGTCTGGTATCTCTATTAACAACGACCCTGAAAAAGCTCCCTTTCTCCCCAGGAGCATAATCAACCATAAAACCTCTATGGATAAGAGCCTTGGAAATCTCACTCGTGATCCTCGTGTTCTCCTGCTCCGACTCCGTGACTTTGTAGTAGAAACACACTTGAAGGCAAGGCGGTGGATTCTCCGAAACCAGCGCGAACTCTGGTTTCTGTGAAATATGCACGGCGAAGTACGAAGCAATGTCGAAGGCATGATCGATCTGCTTCTCAAAGCCGTTGCTTCCGTAATACGTCCATGCCAAAGCAAGTTTCAGACTATCTCCCCTCCGCCCACATTGAAGTGTCAGATCAGCTAGATCCCACACCTCACCATCCGAGTTTTGTTCTTCGTGGAATAGGTACCCCGCAGGTAGCGTATTGGCTTTATGGAATTGTCTTAAGTCCCTCCCTAACAGAAACGAACAGGTGACTGGAACACCCATCATTTTGTGCGGATTTACTGCTAGCGAGTCCGCAAGTTCTGATCCAGCAAGTTTGTATTTGTGCTTGGTGGAGAAAATTGCCGAACCGCCCCAGCTACCGTCGATATGCATCCAGAGGCTATGCTTCTTGCAGATCACCGAGATATCCCTGAACGGGTCATAGGAGCCGAGGACTGTGGTTCCTGCTGTAGCGTTGACATAAAGAGGAGTTTTACCTTCAGCTTTAGCTTTCTGGATAAGCTTCTCGAGCTTCAGAGGAATCATGCGGCCTTGAGAATCAATCGGCACGGACCAGACGTTTTGGGTGCCGAGACCGCACATCTGTGCTGCTTTTTCAAGCGAGTAGTGACCGTGAGCAGAGGTGAAGAGAATGAAGTTGTAGTTGGCGTTGCCTGTCGTTTTAGAATCTGGGTAGAGAGTGTTGCGCGCAACAATAATGGAGGTTGTGTTTGAGGCGCTGCCACCTTGCGTTGAGATACCACCCGCGTGGGGACCAATGAAGCCGAATAGAGTTGCGAGTTTGCGAGCTGTAGTCTTTTCAATTACCGAAAGTGCAGGAGAGACTTGATAGACGTGTAGCTGTGAAGAATTTGAGTTTAAAAAATATTTAAGACGACACTGGTGAGCCTACATTTGTGTTTAGAACGGCTAATAGTAGTTCAGAGATGACGCCAACCTAAAGAATCTCAATAAGAGGATTGCCAGTAATTGAGCTCTTGAGTTCTTACAGCATTGGTACTAGAATATAGCTTATCTAAGAATCCTTGATCCCAGGTATTGACGCTATACTTGAGCACTTGCTCGACAGTCTCTAAGAGGCCATCTCTTCCTTTCCCAGAGCCAGGCAAGTCAAAGTTCATGAGACTGGCGAGAGTCTCAGGCTTGTGATTTTCAACCAGTACAGTTCTTGGGCCACTGCCTTCGATTACAAGGCCATGACCAGTGTGTTTGGATGTAGCATCATCATCAGCTGACTTGATAAATGGGATAATGAGAGATTGGACAGCTTTAAGTAACTACATGACACCAGTTAACGAAAATTATTTCAAAGTTTTCAATTAAATCAGTGTGTTGAGATTTAATTTGATGTAACGTAAGAAACTCACATCATCTACTTCATCCGCTCGATTCAGAGGCTTCTCTGTCCCAGTGGTGCCGTTTCGAAGTGGCAATGCTGTCTCTTTGGAGGGCATATTGGATTATAAGGAGCAGGAAAGTTTGAAAAATGGTACAGTAAATATGATGACAACGAGAATATACAAAACCACTGTGTATGAAACCCTGACCGTCCGTATCTCTTCTCCGGAGGTTTAGCCTATGATTTCAAAGAAAACTCCCAGTGCAAATGACGTGCTACGATTTTTGGTGGGGATGAGGGCAGTCATGTGACATGTCGTCGATCAGGGTGCGGCCGCCATAAGCCGCGTTGTGAACAGGGGCCCAGAAAAAAAGTTCCCGGTATCTTGTGCTGATTGACGAAGAATTACGATATTTACAACAAATTTTCATCCACGATGCCGAAGGAGAACAAGCACTCGCGAGGAAGAAGAGGGGAGGAGAAGAACAAACGAAAAAGAACAGACGATGACGAAACTCCTCATACCAAGAGACAAAAGTCCCAAGATGCCACCGAGGATCTAGACATTGCTACTTCAGTTCGGGGTAATGGAGGTATTCCAATGGACGGCGCAGAAGAGGAGAAGGCAGAGAGACCATTTTATGGTATGCTCGAGGACGAAGAGCAGGAGTACTTCCGTCGCGCCGACGAATTACTGGAGTTGAACGATTTCCCCTCAGAAGAAGAGCGCACCATATTCCTAGCCAACGTCTACAAGGAAGCCGACGGAAAGGAATTGAAAATAGCATGCAGTCAATCATGCTCGAGGTTGATGGAGCGGTTGATTCTGTTGAGCACAGTAGAGCAGAAAAAGAAGCTGTTTGAGAAGTTTGCGGGGAATATTGCACACCTAGTTCAACATCGATTTGCAAGCCATTGTTGCGAGATGCTGTTCATACAATCAGCACCAGTTGTGACTGCCGAGCTCACGGCGGATTCAAAGAAGAAGGGAGAGGAGGACACGGAGGAAATTACCATGGAGAGTCTTTTTCTGCAAACACTAGACGAGCTCGAAGGGCAGATGTCTTTCCTATTGACCGACCGGTTTGCATCACACACACTTCGGGTACTTTTGGTGGTCCTCTCTGGCAGGCCTCTAGAGCAGACATCTACAACTTCCATGATGCAGAGTAAGAAGAAAGAGAAAATCTCTATCACAGGCCATGACACAACCCCAACAGAACTTACACTCAATAAGCGCGCTGTCCCTTCTTCCTTCCAGTTTGCGGTTGAAAAAATTATTTCCGACACAATTGCAACGATGGATCAGTCCTTCATTCGCGTCCTGGCTACACATCCCACTGGAAATCCGTCATTGCAACTTCTTTTGGAGCTAGAGCTCACGAATCCTAACTCCAAGAAGGGCAGCAACGCAGAACAAGCGACCATTATATCAGCTCTCCTACCAGATGATATTACTGTGGAGAAGAGTGAGTCTCAAACATTTGTGAATGGCCTCCTCTACGATCCAATTGGATCTCGTCTTCTAGAAACCATGGTCACATTTGCGCCTGGAAAGCTCTTCAAGCAAATTTATAGGACCATCTTCAAAGACCGTATAGCAGCAATTGCACGGAACGAGATCTCTTCTTATGCAGCAATACGCGTGTTGAATCGAATCAGCAAGGAAGACTTGGAAGAGGCTGTGGGCTCCATTTATCCACAAGTTCCTGGACTGATAGAGAGGCACAGAACAGTGGTTGTGAAAACATTGCTTGAGAGATGTCAAGCCAGAGGAGTCAACACGCAGCAGCTCACCAACTCGATTGCCACAGCATATGGGGACAAACCAGAGACTTTGGTCTTAAAGATGGCTTGTATTGATGATGCCAACCACTTTGTAACCACCACCCTCGCTCCCCCACCACCAAAGGAAGAAGCAGGAGACCACCCAGAGGGTACCAAGAAAGCGAGACATATCCAAGCGCCACCAAAAGTCTCGCCTGCCCAACTCCACGGCTCACTCTTCGCTCAAAGCATGCTTGCAATTCCTGGGCCGCCCGCAAAACTCATGCAAGCATCTTTGCTCGCTTTACCCTCACAAACTCTCCTCGCACTAGCACTGTACACAACAACATCACACATCATCCAATCTGCCCTCCTTCCTTCAAATGATATCCCCTTCCGACGCAAACTCACAAATTCGCTCCTTTTCAATTCTTCGACCCTAGAATCCTCGCCTCTTCCAACAGTTATTCTCGCACTCTCCTCGACCGGCTCACATGTCCTCGACGCCTTGCTCTTGTCAACAACGGCACCATCACCGAACTCTGCGGCTGCACCCCTCTTTTCTCTTACTGAACGCATCGCCAATGAGTTATCAGATCATGAAAATGAGCTGCGTAATTCCTGGTCCGGCAGGATTGTGTGGCGCAATTGGGAAATGGACCTTTTCACTCGCAAACGTGGAGATTGGGTTAACAAAGTCAAGGCAGCTGGTGCTGAAGCAGCCAAGAAAATTGCTCCTGCAGCTCAACTTGATACTGAAGTAGGAAACGACGATGAAGGCGAGGAAGCCAAATCTAAGAAGAAGAACAACAAGAAGCAAAAGCAGAAGCAAAACATGAAAGGACAGGGAGCAGCGGACCCGAATGCAGGGAAGTCGGCTATCCAACTGGCGCGCGAGAAATTTGCTGCTGCGAAACTTGCGAAGACCGCGATGAAGAATCACAAGGGAACAGGAGCAAATGCAGGGATTGTAGGCGTTTAGTTACATACATTAGTGGAACTTGCTTGATACCCCTTTATGAGAGCCACGTGGTTCTGGGAATGAAGACATGACATTGAAGGATTCTCATCATTTAACACACAACATCAATGCTATCAATGTGTCTCTGTAACTACTGCCAAGTACTGAAGCTCCTTTCATCGCTCTCTTTGCTCCCTATCCGTACTGTAGCTACGTTTTCTAACATCCTGACTGTCTGGCTAGACCGACTCGTGACTCTTCTCATCTTAATCTTGCAATTTTCAAGCTAATATCTCACAATGAGATCTGCAGCAACGCATATCCCTTCAAATGACTCTTAGCATCCTTTTGATTCTCTCCATTGCCTCCATTCAGTACCTACTCTTGCATCACTGGGTTTTCACCTTAATCTCGCATTCTCTCTCGCACTCTCAACACTTGACTCCCCTTTCTACAGCCCAACACAACTTCCTCTCGTGTCCTTCCTAAGCCTACTGTAAATTCAAGCCGGAAGGGAAGACACGACAGCCTCGATCTCTCATTTCCCAAGCTACTCCCTTCCTCTTCTTCCACCATCTTATCTGACCCTCCACGGTTATAAATCGCTGTGATCTTGATCCTAAAATCTCAGCTTCTTGCCCAAGTCTCCACCTCAAGACCCCACACCTTCAAAATCTGCAGTCAAATTCGAGAATTTCCATCCCGTCAGAATTCTTGAGAACTGTTGCTATGTTTTAACCACAACCGGGTTTGACAAAAATCTCAATCGAAAGTCCTCTAGGTGTCGCCCGAGATGTTTCCCTATGAGATAAGAACCACGTCACATTCACAACGTTGTGGCTTCATGCAACTCCGACATTGTTGTCTCTTCGAATGAAAGCATAGAGAATTGACATTTTAATACTGCGTTCTGTGGTTTTTGAATATCTTCATTTTTTCAAGCTGTATCTCGGGTTGTACTATGTGTAGGTAGTCATTTAGACACAAATTGAGTAAAGCACAAACTAAGATACACACATCAATTAAGTCATTTTTTGAGAATGGTTTGAATTTCTTTTCTATTGGAGATCATCGCCGAGTCTGCATCGACAAGCATGCGAAAACTACTCTCTATCTGTTGTCTCCCCACTAACTCACTCCGCCACCAGACCCGGCACGGTCATCCATAAAGCCCGCAATGAAGAAGTGAAGCTCACGTTCGCCATGACCGACCCTTAAATCGGCAATCAGAATGATTGCGGTGTTTCGGGAAAGAAAGCGGAAAATGTTGCAGCCACAGGTCAAGTTTTGAATAACACAAAGTAAGAAGATAAATATGTCAGCAAAGACAAGCGCCAACCACTGACAGCAGGACAGGACCTCCTAGATATACCACATGGTGGTACGCATGAAATCAGTCTGGGCCTTGTTGTCGGCATTACCCATTGGCAGCAGTGGCGAAATGTCTACTTGCTGCGAGCCACCGGTTTGGGACGACGCAGCAGCAGTTCCAACACCACCGCCACCTCCTGCCATGCGCGTATTGGAGGCAGCAACAGCCTGATCTTGTTGTTGCTCTTCAAATTTCTGACCACCGCGAGGGCCCGCAGAAGTTGGAAATGCCTCGTGTGATCGAGCGCGATTCGATGCCAAGTGAGCATAGTAAACAGCAGGGACTATTTGTGATTAGAATTATGAACCAAGGAATGCTGGAGGAACTTACAAAGGGAGACTGGAGTAGTGGATCTCATATACTGGTACGAATGCTGATAGATCATCAACTGGAACTTTTCCACATTGACAGAGATTTCATCCAGGATGACTTGGTAATGAACGGGGCGAGCAGTTCCCTGGATGGCACTGTGTGCATTGAGATAGAAGTCAAACTCAAACGGATGCGTAATATCATGCTCAACGAGAACTCCAGGCAATGGGTTATTGTTTCTGTCTCCAGCGCTCTTATCATTTTCCTTAGGGAAAATGCGGATGTGGTGGCGCTTGGTGCAGATAGTAACAACCCACTTGATAGCTGCCATTCGATCTTTTTGGTCAGGGTAAAGCTCAAGTAACATGGCCTTCATATCTGCAACCTCTTGATTTAAAACATGCGCAAATTGGCCTTCAGACACACCATCACGGAAGTAATAAATGTGGCTTGGGCATGTCTTGAAGGTCTGGCACCAGTGCTTGAACAAGGGGCCAAGCATGTTTTTGATGTTCTCCTTGGTAATCATCTCAACGCGTGAGCCATTAGTCTCGACGGCAGCAGCATAGCGGCAAGCAGTCTTGTCCATAGAGACTGTAATTGCAGCCATCGACGCCTGTGGACTACCAGGGGTTGCATGAGATACATCAGCACCTGTAAACGATTAGTATAATGTTCTCTACGGATGGGGAAGCATCAACATACCAATGATCATAGTTGGCGCGGTGAAAAACTCCTTGCCCTTGAGCTCAATGACCTTTGAGGTCGTACCGCCAAGCTTAGCATTGACCTTCATCGCAACATTGGAGCAGTACTGTGGTTGAGCTTTCTGAACGTGTGCCACATTGAGGACTGTCCAGAATTAGCTTAGCGATAAGGGAGTTTTAGACTTGAAATAAACACTTACATTGAGAAACCATGGCCCATCGACAATCCATATTCTTCTTGAGAGTTTCATACATAGTCGAGTCGCGAGTGTGAAGGACCACGAAGAGAATTTGTGGCATGGAGTTGGCTTGTTCGCCTGCCAGTCTACGGGCATTGGCCAGGACCTCATGGTATGGCTGATCCTTATTCTGTTGGTAGTATAGAATAGGATTCTTGTTCTTCACAACTCCTCCGTGGCCTACATAGGTCTGAATGAAGGTATTAATAAACTGGCGAACGGCTGGCTCAGGGATGCAGTTCATGAGAACCACGAAGCCCCAGGAAACAAGAGGCATAGTGTTTGGCTCGAGGAATTTTTTCCCGCGAAGATCCCATCTACCAGCAGTTCCAGGGGTGAGCTTGCCAGTACCACCGCCAAATTGGATCTCCGGAGGTGGAAGCAGGCGAGCCTTAGTCTAGGGCAGTGTCAGAAACAGATCACATGGAACTAAATTCAGGGCATACCTCGGTCAGATTTTGATCAACTTTGATACCAAAGTGCGCAAGATATCTGTCCTGAGACCAGTTGAGCATGTCGATGCCATGGCGAATTGACTTGAGGCGATCAGCTGGTCGAGTGACTGCAAACTTGATCATAGCCTGAGTCTAAATCGAAGATTAGATTGCCCTATTAAATTTCGCGAGTGAGAACTTACCTGCTCAGGGCTCAACTTGAACATATATCTCTGATGAGGAATCAAATTGCAGCACTCCATAGGGAACATACCGCCTCTCTCGGTACAAACCAATGGGAGTTGCCAAAATTGAAGTTGGATGTCATAGACTTGCTTGAAGTAATTATAAACACTGATCTCTTCCTCGGCATAACCTTTGTTCTTGTTCTTCCACTTGAACAGCGTGTTCTTGGCGTTCATACCTTGGGTATGATATTTTTGATCAGTGCCGAATGTAAACTTCTTGATGCTATAGATCTTGTTGTCTATAGAGACAATTAGTAGCTACTTACTTGTGGATGCAGTGGGTCTAACTTACCATCACCCTTTTGGCGATGCTTAACCTTGAACCTAAGCTTAGTCAACTTGCGGAGATTCTTGAAGTCCTCTGACATAGTGATGCCGTTGTGCTTAGGGTCTGGGACAGGGTAGAGAAGCGAAATCATCGTGTCATAGGAGCGCTTGGGATTTCGGTGTCGCAGATAATTGCGTGCACATTGATGAAGATCCTGCGAAGTCCAGAAAGTGCCATTGGAAACATCAACATTAATGGCAAGACCAGTAGCAGGTGGGATATTTGGGCCTGTAACCGATGCAGTGGGCTGTGTAGATGTCAGTTTGGTGCCTCAAAAAGGGAGAAAGGTGGAAACTTACGCTGCAAAGACGCATGGAAGAATAAACTCCCTTCAAGGCAAGGATACATTCATCCAAAGCTTGACTGGCATTTCCATTACTGAAAAAGCTTCGCTTGATAGAAGTAAAATTCTCTGATGGAGCTTGGCGTAGGATATGGTCGAGCAAATCTGGAATCGATCAGCAAATAAGCGTTGGAAGTCGAGGAGGAAATACTCACTAATAGCATCCAGGATTCCATTGTCAAAGGGCATCTGGCGGCTCAAGTATGCAGAGATCACTGCCATGCGGATGGTTGCAGAGGGACGAATCTGGACTCTGCAGAGGTCAGGTCCATTGGCGCGAGGAGTCCGGCGAGGAGCTTTGTCTCTATCGAGATCGACCATGAATGTCATGGCATCCAATTTAATTTTGCACCTGTAAAATTTCAGGACTGTATCTTTCAAACTTTGGAAGGAGACCTACCAGCCGATCTTATTCCCATCCCAAATGAATGGAGCTTGTCCCCGGGTGGCTTGGCTGATCGCATTTTGAACTTGAGGAGATTTCCAAACAGCCATAACCTTGCCGCGCTTTTCGTTTTGGCCAATGCTGATCTGCAATATGTGAGTACAACTAGCCCAATGAGCCGAAACGAAATGAGGGGCCACTCACATCATATTGAAAAATATCATCAGAGGGCCATCGCAGAACTTTGAACTGGTTGACACGAACTTGAATTTCCTTCCCAGACTTATTTGGGTTTCGGCGCGCATTCAAAGCGGTTGGCAAGTCGAACTTCTCAACGTTAGTTTTGCTATCGTAAGTACGGTAGTTAAGATGCTCCATGATGGCTGCTGAAAAAGTGATGTGGGTTGGTACAGCTAAATTTTGAGGAGGAAGGAGATATGGTTTTGAGGAGTTAAGTCAGACTTGAAAAATGACGAGTCAAAGAGATGAAGTTTGTGCTTGTGCTTGGGTATGATAAAATGTTTGGGAATGTATTATGGAATGTGAGTTGAGCCGAGTTGTCGAGTTGTGTGCAGAAGAGAGTTGTTTGAAGGAGGGGAGAGGGCCTTTTTGTACTTCCCAGAGTCTCTGCCTCGACACCTAACCTCGACACCTAACTCAGAGGTGCGTTTGAGAAGGTGTTGTGAAAAATCAATGTGGAGGAGAACGAGGAAGGAGGTCTGAAGAGGAAGAGGTCTGAAGAGGAAGGAGTTGTGAAGAGGAAGGAGTTGTGAAGAATCAAAATGTCAACTTTGAGTAGACAGTAGCTGATTGACTTGTAAAACAGCTATGGCATTGATTGAAGTCTCACTCAAAGCCTTTCTTTTCATAGTTGTAAAACCCTCAAGACTTTGAGGATCTCCCCAAACAGCAGTGAAGGAATTTCAACGAGAGGTAAATGTACTCACGCCTGGACCTTCGAGTTGATAGGCGGCAGCAGGTAGGTCAATTCCTGGACAGAGTGTCAGCTACTATTTAAAAACGGCAGAGAAGTCTTCGATAGTTGAATAAAGACTGAACATACGGGTATTGGTGATCACACGCTCACGGACAACTGCTGGCTTCGCGGGGTCATAGCCTAATGAAGGGCCGTACGGGTTCGGTCCACGCGTGGGTCCACCGATCGAAGAAGGAGGTCCATCGTATCCTCCAGATCCAGGTCTCTGAGGAACGCCCGCAGAAGCGTTTTGCTGATACTGGTATCCAGCACCTCCAGGCATTGTGACTCGGGTTTCGCAGACTAGAAAGGATTGTCAGCATTGATGTTTGTTTGAGTGGCTAGTTCCAAGAATGATCATAAGCACATCGCTGCATGATCAATCATTGCGTAGATACCTAGTGGTAAGAAGAACGGATTGTGCTCGTCAAGGGAAAGGAGGCGCTCGATGACTTACTAAAGATCGAACGGATCTGCCTTAATGGAGATTTGTTCTCAAAGGTGGGAACTGTGTGCGAAGTCAGTGTCGAATAAAACGATCGATTGGTCGTTGTTTGGGAGGAGAAACAGTGGGCGCTGCAGTGGATTTTGTGGTTTGTGGGGAAAGTTGGGTTGGAGAGAGATCAAGTTTGGACGTCAACAAGCGCAGAAGCAATCAAGCGCGTCAAGCTTAGTCGAAGTAGAGTGCTGCGCTACAAGCTTGCAAAAATTTGAATGAGGATGGGAATATAGCTCACCGAAGACCGAAATTGACAATGGCTTGGAAAATGGAATGAAGTTGGACCGTAGCGGGTGTTGGAGAAGAACTCGTTGTGGTTGAAGTTTGACGAGATGTGGCGAAGAGCTGGATGTGCTGCGAGTGAGGTAAAAGTACGCTAGGCTAGCGTCTTTCCCATCCTCGAAACAGAAACAGGACTTTTATTTTTGAGGTAGCTCGCAGAAAGAAACGGGCTCAAATGGGAAGGAGTGACAGGGTAGACATCGAGATGTCCAACACAAATCAACGTGGAAAGGATGAGCTGAATCATAGCATAATTTTACAATGTCAGCCAGAAAGCAACCACATCTATCTTACATATCGACCAATCCTCCTAGCTTCTCCACATTCTTCCTGCTGGTTGTGATCCTCAAAGCTGCTTTAGACCAGGACTGCTCTGTCTCTTACCCTATAGAGAGGAGCTGTAGCATTGGAGGATGGGCTGGGATCACAAAGAAACAGACAATTCAACCGCAAATTCATAGTCTAGCAATGCGTAGTCAAGCTCGGTGAGACGTATTGTTCTTGCGTTTAAGAGGAATCATGAAGCCATGCCGAACTTCATAGCAAGACTCCTATGAACCGCCGCCACTTAACAAAACATCAAATCGAAGTTAGAAGATTGGTAAGTACCAGGTCTTGGTCTAAAAACGTACGTGCTTCAGGTGATCGCTCTTTGTCCTGATGTTGAGCAGTGCGTGGGAAAATATAATAGCTCCATTGGGCCATGGCTTGACCCATAATTGGCAACCGTACTTTATCGTACGCTTAGAACTACACATAAGGTACTTGTTACAACTAGACATGGCCAAAGCATAAATGATGAATTAAGGCAAATATCTGTGGCATTGCAATAAAATATGGTACACTTTTAGGAAGGGGAATTTGCCCTAACGACGGCCACCCCAAACGCCTTGCTGTATGAGGGATAACCCGACCGACATGTGTGCTTGCCAAAATTCCCAAACGCCAGATAATTCATGCGCAAACGCAAAGGGACAGATCTGTACCAGACGTCTAAAATACAAATAATTTGCCTTTGCCACCATCATACAATTCCATTTCCCGAGATCTGCAGCTAATGAAGAGATCATTAATGCTAGCAGTATGTGTTGGAGGGCAAGTCTTGCTCGCTCACTCAGAACTGTTTACCGATAATAACCTGAGAAAATCAAGTTAGCCGTGGTAATACCAGGAGGCAGCTGGTTGCAACTGGAGAGATGGCTCCCGGCTCCTACCAAACTCATCAACCTCTGCATATCCAGTTCTACTTGATTCTGGGAGAGGGGTTTGGTAAATAGGTCCAGGAGGAGGTCCATACGCCCCGGCATTAGTCCCAAAGGGACTCTGAGGTAGGGCAGGAGGCCCAACATATGAACCTTGGAAACCGCCACCACCACCTTGGCCAGGATACATTTGACCTCCATCCTGACGAGGAGTTTGATTTGATCTAGGGCGCCTACCATCATATCTTTGCGGTGGTGCTTGAGACTCGTCCTTGGCAGTCTTCCACGTGCTGTAGTCTGGAACAATCGTCTCCCTCAAGAGGCGAACGAGGTTCTCAGGGACAAACTTGGTGTGATTGTACAGATCAGCTCGTGGGATGATGCTAAGAAGGAATGTAATATCCCGGGGAACAACAAATGAAGAGCTAGATTGCCATGCAGGAGTACTTTGACTTTGCTGCAACCGTTTCTGTTGATCAAGCCGTCTGCCTGCAGCACCCTTTAACGGAGACTCGCCCCGAGCCAGCTTGCGTGGCCGGTTGAGGTCATTCTCCATATCTTCTACCGGGAAGGGGCGTTTGGGAGAGTTGGTAGCTTGCAGATACTGCGGCCGAGGGCTTTTGCTCGCCTCTTGTGCATACTGAGGGCGGGGGCTGTCAAGCATGGAAGGAGGTTGATGCTCAATTGATTGCATGATGTTCTTCGAGCGCATTTGAGAAGCAGGTGACACAATCAGACGAACAGCAGTTGGGTCGAAGCCCTCACCACTAAAGCGCGAAGCAAAGCGCGACAGCTTAGGGTCATCTGGGAACAGTTCTGCTATTCGCTGCTCTAACTTGCTTATCTGAGAAAGTTCGCCATATTGAGATTCGTACTTGTGGAAGAAAGCGTAGAGTGGCTTTGCCTTTGACACCAGGTCCGGCTTTTGAGTTAATCTGCTGACAACTGTTTCAAACGTAACTCTCGCATCTGGCCAAAGTTAGTGACACGTACTTGGCTCGGGAAGAATATAGACTTACTAGTGGTATCGCCGATGGATAATAAGTGCTTCAAGTACTCCAATGTGAAGCCAGCATCCTCGGGGAATAGTTTAGCACCACGTTCGAAAATTTTGGTTCCTGCAGGATCTTTGTAAACATTGTGTTCGATCAAAGCCGCAGCAACGTAGACGTCACTCGTAAGTTTGCCACGCTGTCTGGCGTCTGCGAATATCTTTCTCGAACCACCAATAGCATCCTTAACTGAGCCCTTGCCTTGCACTCGACGCATAGCGCGCATAAGACCAATCCACGCGAATGAGATCGTCCTAGAAAGTAGCTCTGCTTGCATGGCATATCCATCTTGGATAGCCTTTGCTTTTGAAGCCTTGGCAGCTTCTCTGATTTCCTTCTCAGTATCGTTTTCCTCGTCGTCATCGGCTGCATTCTGTATGATAGCACTGATTGAGGCGTCCAAGGCGGACGACTCTTCCAACTTCGCCAAGTCTCGAGCCTCACGAGATTTTAGCTGCTTGATCAAATCGTATAGCGTGTCAACAAGGGTATCGAATGGTGCACGAACAATGGTGCCTCGCTCTGCGACCCCTTTGTCAGCTTCATCTGTAGTCAAAGTTGACTCGATACGATCAGCCCTCTTGAAGGCGAGGAGGCAACTTTCTGGGTTTGCCGAAGCTCCTTCACTAAGGAAATTGTCCCCGTCTTTGTCCAAACCATTGTTATAGCACCAATCCGCTGCTGAGACCCACATTTCAGGCCAGAAACGTAGAGCCATGATAGCCTGCTTGTAGACGTACAGCACGCGCTGCTTGAAGACTTCTGGTTCGTCTTCCTTCAAGACCAATGGATCCTCTTGCTCCCAAGAAATCCATTTTGTCCACAACTCAACTTGACGCAGATATTCTTGGTCGCCTTCAAATCCGAGAGCTGGTGGTAAGCGGGGAAGCGTTGTCCTGGCAAGGTCCCTGGTCACATTTTCAAGGGCAGTGTTTGCACTTCGTGCAGACATGTAACCAGGTGATTTCTCTTGTAGAAACTTACGACCCTGTAAGCTAAATTAGTGATTGACATTCGTTAGAGCAAGGCCAGAAACATACAGTAATCTTGTTCAAGCTCATTTCAAACTGGTCATATTCTTTCCACAAACCATTTAAAGAAGACATGGGCACCGTGACTGCTCGCTGATAAGCTTTCCTTAGCTGGTCCATCTTCTGTTGATCTTGCCATCCACTACCGCCCATCAAACCTGGTGCGCTTTTAATAAATTGGATGTATTCCTGCCATATTCTACCGGAATCTTTATCGACCCCAATAGTAGCCAGAACAAAGTCGTATGCTTGGGAGATAGTGGCTCGTGCCGTTCCAGTAGCATCGTTGGTGAGATCGTTTCTCCGACGGATGTAGTTAAGATATACCGACCATAATTGGATATTCAAAACAGACATCAAAGATCTGCTGAAGATGTTTTCTGCCGCAGTGAAGTTGTCGTTCTCAAGCTCCATTTCGATGTAAGCGGCCCATACCTCAGCCTGTGATATATTAGATTGAGAAAATAATTGGAAGCTTCAGGGGCCTTACAGCGTGAGGGAAGACCTTGAAGAACCGATCATAGACTGCTCGGGCATCATCAAGTTTATTTCGCTTCCGATGTTCACTGATCAGTGATAGCCATGCCTCCATATCCCCACGAGGATCCTCTTTGATCCGGTCCTCGAGAATGCCCGTCTTATCATGTGGAAGCCGTGCTTTAGGCACTGAAACACCTTGAATGGAAGTACCTGCGGAAGTAAGCACCGGTGCAGCCGGAGCTTGCACAGAGGGGACTTCAGCAGCACTGGGATTCACAGGGAGAGTATAAGAAGATTGCGCAGCCCTTGAATCACCTTGATTCTGCACAAGGGCTGATATCTCCTGTTGGGACACAGAGTTCTGAAGAGGGGACGGGGAGATAGCTCGATGGGGAGTGTTAGATGTCGGAAGACCTGTCAAACTCTGCGCGGGTGTTGAGGTGTCGTATTCCTCATCTGAATCATCGGCTATGAATCCTCCAATGGTTTTCGGCTTTCGAGTTGAAGCTCTGGAGCTCGACCTTGAATCTTCTTGTCCTGCAATTGTAATTGCAGGAACAGCGGAAACTGAAGCAGGGTCATATTCGCCAGCATCGGAAACTGCGCCAGTAGCTGATGGAGATAAAGCACGAAGAACTTGATCATCTGCAACATTTTCTCTTTTGACTTCTTGTTCGTTGTTAAGCTCAGTATTTGAAGGTAGCTCGTCCCTTGAGGCATCATCTGCACCATCATCTCCCCATGACCCATTCTCTTGCCCTGCCTGCATCTGCATCTGATGCAAGAGAGCTATCTCTGCATCCTCCTCCGCCATTGTGGTATTTCTGCCCTTGGCAAATTCTGGATGACGCGTGTGGAAAGGAAACGATTTAGAACAAACAAATTCTGGAAGGGTGTCAGCCTGACTCTAGTTGTTTGCTGTGGAGGGATAGCTTTGTACTGTAGAACGGCAAGGTATTTGTGATGCGACTTATGGCAGCAGAATTGGGAAAAGAGTGTGAAGAAAATGAAAAGTTCGGTGGTGGTCGCAAGATCAAGGTTTGACTCGAGAGCAGAGCCTCTTTCAGGTCGAAATAATCGCGGCTCGAGTGAACACCGAATATAGTTAGATCAGCACGTGATAGTATAGAGTTCACCAGCCAACGAGCATCGTAGTCTTTAATGCCCTCTTTTTTGAGAAGATCATCATTAGGATACACTTTTAGGTGCCACGAATGAGGCAGCACTGTGGCATATAAACGCAGAGTCCCACTGTAGAAGCGTTGCTGCGAAAGTGAATATTTCCCCCGTACCCTTCGCTCGCGTCTCCAGACCGCGACTTCCAGACCTTTAAACGCGTCCACCACTTTCCAATCCACCCTCTCACTTTTCATTCCACAACACTCTGCAAATATCCAGAACGAGATTTGGTCTTATTTCAACCTTTGTCTTGACAGATTCCGCCCTCAACCACACGGCACATCTCCTCCTCACCCGCAAATCCAGTCTTGGAAAATGTCGGTCGTCTCTCTCCTGGGCGTTAACGTCCTCAACAATCCTGCCAAGTTCGGCGACTCGTATGAGTTCGAAATTACCTTTGAGTGTCTTGAGTCGCTGCAGAAAGGTTTGTCTGGGCGCAAATTGAGTTACTTTGTCTAAACTAATCTTGCCCCGCAGACCTTGAATGGAAGTTGACCTATGTCGGCTCTGCTACCTCGTAAGTCTCCTCTCCGCTAGATGCATTTGGAACCAATCCTGATATCTACAGCGATGAGCACGATCAAGAACTTGACTCTCTTCTCGTCGGCCCAATCCCAGTTGGCGTGAACAAATTTATCTTCGAAGCAGACCCACCTGATACCAGCAGAATTCCAGATGCCGAGATCCTAGGTGTCACCGTTATTCTACTCACATGTGCCTATGATGGTCGGGAGTTTGTTCGAGTTGGCTACTATGTCAATAACGAATATGATTCCGATGATCTCAAGGCTGATCCCCGCCAAAGCCAATCCTCGAGAAAGTGCAACGCAATGTGCTGGCAGAGAAGCCCAGGGTCACTCGATTTGCTATCAAATGGTTGGTCCATTTACCACAATTTCTCATTTCAGCTGCTGACTGTTTTACAGGGACTCCGATGCATCTGCACCTCCCGAGTTTCCCCCCGAGCAGCCAGAAGCTGACTTGACCGCTGATGGAGAGGAATACGGTGCCGAGGAAGCTGAGGAGGAGGATGAGGAAGGCGGTGAAGAGGTTGTGGCTGACCCGGATGCCATGGAAGAAGACTCTGCAATGGCTGGTGCTGACGTCGATCCTGCCACTGCTGCAGGTGAAGAGTCCGATGCTGGAAGCGAGGATCTCGAAGCGGAGAGCAGTGGAAGCGAGGAAGAGGACCTGGAAGAAGAGGAGGTCGAAGGAGAGGGTGACGAGGCCATGGAAATGGATGGTGTTGAGAAGCCCCTTGGTGCCAACGGTGCTGCCGAGCATCATGGCGATGCAGTTATGGCCCACTGATTTGCTTATACCCCAAAGCATGCATACTTTGTTTAGAATGTGTTGCGGACTTTTGATAGTACCTACGATTACGCTAAATTATACGAATGAAGAACGACTATCATGATATTTTCAGTTGCATGAAGAGAAGCAGACCACTTTTACTCTCTCCCAGAAATCTTATGGCTGCATACTTACCTTACTGGAGAGTATTACTTTGCTCTTCAAGACTTCAGGGATCTTGGAACTGCTCATTCCTATGCGATGGACGGGATTTCTTTTCTTCCGTCTGATTCGTAAACAGGTGGCTCGTTCTTGAGTTCACTTTTTGGTATTGAGCTCCTACAACTATCGATTACACATTTGTGCATGTGAAAAGAAAACCGCGGATGCAACCTAGGCATTTCTGAATGATCTAATTTTCCTCCAGAAAGTCTCAATGAGGGTTGTGAAAACACGACCTGAATGTATAAGGTTGTTCGGGAACAGTTGGATTCGGAAAGTACTAAGTGCGAAGAAGTCATGAGTGAATGTCCGTGGAATCATATTTTAGATTTATGCAGGACGAGTGTTTGGGTTATTATCAGCGCTTAAGCGTGAGTACGGTTGTGATTCCAGAGAGAAGTAAAGATGCCGCTTATTCGGACATTGAAGGGTTCTGATGGAATGGTTGTGCTTCTTTGATAATGCTAGAGGAAAGCTTTCAAGTTCAATGATTGTCTATGGCACTATTATTGCTATTGAGACGCCATCGCCCAACCCCAACCCCAATCCCAAAAGAGCTCCCGCCTACGACGCTCTAACTTTCACAGGTGATGGATGCAAAGATTTACTGGAAGATAACTGGATGCATCGTGCGAATTGGCAAGTGATTTTGACTGCTTCGAGCGGAGAAGGACAAAATTTGAGCGTAATATTTGGCCCAAGAACAGGAAGTGAAGATCGTCTACTGCCAAAGAACACACCAATGCAACCTCTTTCTGGAAAATGAAAAGCTTCAGATTCTCTCCTCCTTTTGTTGAACTACTAAGTAGCCCTCAATTGGTGTTGGGAGTTTTGGAGCGGAAATCCCCAAGTCCACGGTAGCAGCTCCAAAGCCATGAATGCCACTCACACATCTTCCTAAACCAGTGAGGACGCCGAATAACGAGTACAAGAATATGAAGCAAGGAAACAAACCCAAGTCATACATTGGCGTCCTTACGAGGATGATCTCTCTTCCTCCGTATCCTTCCCCACGCCGACGGGGGATTCTCCAAATCAGTCGTCAAATCAACCGCTTCCTCTTTCGAGGAGGCAGGTGTAATACTTGGCATCCATGGCTTAAGCTCCGTAGTATTACTCGATCTCCTCTCACTACCACGACTGGGTCTTCGCTCACCTGCCATGAAAGTCCCAGGATTTTCCATGGTATTGCTAGGTCTCCGCTCACTACCACGGCTCGACCGGCGCTCGCCAGATGCAGCATCCGGAGATAAGAGGTCTTGTTCTCTGAGGTGAGGCATGAGACTAAAATGGTTTCGAATCTCAGGTGAAGTGTGGAAGAGTCCTTCGTCTCTAGGCTCAGTCTTGCGGATATGGACTTCGCGGGCGGTTTGGAGAATAGTATGGGATCTTCTTCTAACTCTTGGATTGCCTGCGGTTAAATCCTTCAGTATGATGAATGATAGAAATGTGTAAGAGTGCACGTACCAGGGCCAATGGTGTCAGGTTCAGGCCTATTCCACACAAATCCATCGCGGCGGATCCATGCCAGGAGTTTCTGCCATTTCATCCGCCAGAACTCCATTCCTGAGGTCGTGTTAAGTGATCCGATGAGTAAAAAGAATGGGACGCACACAGTAGCCATAGTGATTGCAAAGGTCTTGAAGAAGTGTTCGCTGGGTATGTTTGCCATTCCAAAGACAGATGTGACGAATGTTAGTGGCAAAAAGAATATCGTGACCTTTGTGATATTAGAACCTTGATCCTTTTGCACTTTCAGATAACACACCAGAGTTAGAAGCTTGATATTATGTCCTTGCAGAATGGTAACAGCAGCTAACTCAACACTCTTTCTACTCTCTAACACGGAGGTGCCTTGGAACAGCTGGCTTTCGAGTGCCTTTATTTCCACTCTCCTCTCTTCGTTGGCCTTGAATAAATTGTGAAGATGCTCAAGCTCAAGCTCAAATTCTTTCTTGAGGTGGAGCAGTCGATGTCGCCAGTATTCATTTCTATGAGAGCCATCTTCGATTAACGGCCACAGTGACTTGTGCTTACCTTCCCAGACATCGTCCGTAAAAGAATTTCTGTATTCGTTGATGATGGCTTTGATTCCGTTGCTTATAAGACCGAGGGTCTGGAAGGCCCAGAAGTAGCGGCGAGAGTAGGTGAAAGCAGCATCTTCGAAGAGAAGTTTGTCTCTCAGCTCTCCATCGAACATGAAGTATGACTGCGAAAATCAGTTGCGTGATACAGCCAGAAATTACTGAATGCAGCTCTATAACAAAGCTCAAAGTTCTGCTTTTATCAATGAATAGAGGTGATGCTTACAGGTGGTACAACAAGCTGAGTGACTTCGTCCAATATGATCTTGAATCGTTTTCTGGCATCTTTGAATTCAGCAAGAAGTGTATGCAGGAAAGCTTCGGGGCCGTTGACATAATGCTTGGTAGAGTCGTGCGAGTCAATCGTGTGCTCATGGTCTGGGTAACATTGTATGTTAAGTACATGCCACTAAACACCATCCGCAATTAGCTCAATGATGATTTTAGAATCACGAGACTCCACAGTCAATACTTTGTGAGACACATCTCGAATAAAGGAAACTTGAGGATTGGTGGAAGGTAAAAAGTTGGGAGCTTTTGGAAATGAGAGATCCAACTCACCGGTGCCCAAGTGTCGAAAACAAATCCCTCCTTGGTTTTTGCTCTTCTCGCCACATTTCTCAATTTAAAAGAGGGTTCACCTGACAGCGACAGGGCAACGACCGAAGTACACCGCGAGAGTGGAATATGTTTATCAGACCTCTTCTTCATTTTCTCTGGACTGTCTGTTGTTTGCCACGGCATCGGTTGCAGATTCTTACCCACAACAGTAAAGTAGTCGAACTTAAATACCACAGAACGCTGGTGTCTTCCGTCGTGGCTAAATGTGCGGTGATGCATATGGGCCTACTAGAAATCAGCTGAAAGTGCCGGGGATATAAATTGATGACTTACAGCTGAATTGTTTTCTTCCATAAGATAACCAAAGATCTCATCCATATCGAAGTCGTTGCTCATGGTCAAGTGTAAAGCGCCAAGGATGACTGGAGTTGGCTCTAGAATGAGACTAATTCTCCCCACAACAGGTCGCAGAGAAGGATCGACATTCAGCTCCTGCACATCGTATTAGAAGTGGCACTGTAAACTGTCAAGCCCCATACCCTAATGATGGCCCAGACGTCTCTATCTCCATCGACCTTCTCCTCCAAGCATGGTGTCCGACGCCGATTCAGTGGAGCTCCGTCGTTGCTCACGTCAAATATTGTGTAATGCGAATGATGTGATTTTTCCTCTTCGGCCGAATACTCGTGGAATATGGCTGGATTAAGAAGTTTACTATTCACCACGATCTCTGCCAGCAAGATTTTTCCTGCCTCGGTCCACTCATACCTCCTCAGATGGTCTCTCAGGTCCTCGTGAACAAATCTCGATGTAGGTAAAGGTTTCTGAACATACAATTCGGATTCTTCATCACTGTCACTCTCCTCACCAGTAAGAAGGGATATCAGTGTCCTCCGATCTGATGGCGTGTTGGGTCTGTCAGTCTCAGATTCCGCTCTCGACTTTTTAAGACGCCTTTTAGTGGATACTGTAACAGAGGATGAAATTGGGAGGAAACCTGTCGAGGGACTAGGTAAGTCTGGAGCTCCAAGAGCCTCGCGCATGTTTTGGCATTCAATGCTCTGTTTCTCATCGATAGCCTGTTGCTCAGCCTTATGCTTTTCATCTAGTAGCTTGAAAAGCTCCTCAGTCGTGGTTTCTGCTTTACCTGCCATTTTCCATCGGGATACAAGTATAATGGGCGACGCAAGTACTCAAAGGGGCAGATAATTGTGAAAGAGGGAATTAGAACACATTCTTCTGGAAAGAAACTTCTTTTCATAGAGCTGTTCGCAAGAGCCGCACATAAGGCTCTGGTGTTACCCAACTCTGCACCCTGGAGTCGCTGCCCCCAAAGCCCTTTCACTGATGACTGCCTGATTTTCTGACATCTTGGCTCCAATCGTCATTTCGGCGAGCACGGTTTTGAGGCTGCTGTACAGTATTGGAGCGGATGAAGTGGGTGATGGCCTACCCCTGGACCTGATTTTGAGCTCGTGACAGGATCTGACGATGTGGTCGTTCTTGTGGCGTCAAGTCTACTCTGCGTCCCGTCCCGGGGATGGAGTAGGGCCAGGAAGAAATTTGAGCAGCACAACGCCCACCGTGGATGTCTCTAATGTGGCTGTGCCCTTGAAGCTTAAAATAAGCGGCAGTGCTTTATTGCTGATTGGACACGAGGGCTACACCTCTGGGGGTAAAATTCAAGCTAAAGAGCAAGAAGGCCACGCAAGCTAGCATCCCGGTAAAGAAACAAAGCCTTATTGAAGCCTCGCAAGAAGGAGCTTACTCTTGTTCTGAGGATGTCAGCCTCAAGAGAAAATGACTAGTGTGTGTACGTGAGGCAATGCCTTCTCTGGTAAGGTTGTTCATGATGATAATAGGACTGATTACAATGACTGCAAACTTGTTGATGTTTTTAATGTGTAGGAGATTTCGTCCACTTCGGTCTGATGGATAAATATGTGTTGAGGCGGCACGAAAACAAACCCAGCAGGAAGAAGTGGAATGCGCTGTGCTTCAAGGCTGGACGAAATCCTCGCGAGTGGGTTGGGTATAAGTTACTAAGTTTGGGAATAAGACTCAAGATACGGTACAGTACGTAAAGGCAACCTGGACCATCCATATTCACTGCCGGATATATCTCACTTCACGCACTGTATCCCAAACTTGAACATTGAAAAGTCCCAAAAATCGGTAGCACTTGACAGATAGACAAGCATTTGTGCTCGCCGATAAAGCAATACCCCAGAACATGCCCGTAGTACTCCAAATATGATATGCCACAAAAATTGTCAAGACCATCAACACCATTCAATGACCACTTTCTGCATCTCTGACGCTAGAAGTCAAAGCTACACCATTCTTGCAATGGTGGAATTAACGGCATCTTACCATCCTTGAAGACGCCATGGCGAGCTACATATTGATATTCCGATCTCAGAGCATCGTTTCCAGCATACTTTTCTGGCGCTAGAGCAGCATCCCGATTAGGTGCTGGCGGCCCATTAGGAAACATGATTTTTTCCCACTTGCCATCAGGCCGCTTGAAGCCTGGCTTGTCCTCTTTGTAGACCACTTGCTTGCCATTGAAGGAGATTATTTTCCCAGTGCGATCTCTGGTGCTATAAGTATCTATGTTCGGATGAGCTGTACCAAGTTCCCGGCCACCACCTTTTCTATCATTGGAATTTCCATTAGGCTGTGGCGGCTGTGAACTCGGAGCAAAGGGGTTAGGTAATGTATTTGTTGTCGGTGGTTGGGGTTGTCCAAATGGATTTGAAGCAGCTATTGTACTAGGTTGAGCGTTGCTGAAAGGACTCGGAGCAGGAGCTTCTTGTTGTGGGGCTCCAAACGGATTTGTACTTGGAGCACTAGCAGAAGGCTGACCAAACAGATTTGAAGGCGGCACTGATTGACCACCTCCAAACGGATTGACAGGTGCTTGGGGTTGTGACTGAACACCGAAGGGATTGGTTGCCGGAGCTGGAGGGACCCCAAATGGTTGCGGTGTGGGATTGTTGAATGGACTCGGTGATTGTGTAGGCCGAACTCCAAAAGGATTTGATGGTGGATCAGATGCTTTGGCAAAAGGAGCGGATTGTTGAAGTGATGGATTGCCAAAGGCAGATGTAGCTGGTGGTTGAGAGAATGGAGTAGGATTATTGCTAAACGATGAGAATGGAGTTGCTGCAGGGGCATTGGAAGGTGCACCAAAGGGACTTGGTTTCTGTCCCAGACTTGAAGGTTGGCCAAATGGAGCAGCACCACCCAACGCCGATGACTGGCCGAAGGGAGCCGCGTTTCCCAAGGAAGATGGCTGGCCAAAAGCTCCCCCGCCTCCCAAAGCTGACGGTTGACCAAACGGTGTGCCGCCTCCAAGTTTTGTGGGTGCTCCGAACGCTGGTGCTGGTGCCCCGAATGGACTTGGCTTAATCCCTAAACTTGAAGGCTGACCAAATGCTCCCGCTGGGCCACTTCCGGGAGTTGGGACAGCCGATTGAGTTGGTGCCCCAAATGGATTTACCACTGGAGCAGTTGGAAAAGGTGATACGTTCTTGGAAAATGGATTTGGCGGGCCGCCAGAAGCTGCAGCAGCAGTTTGATTGACGATGTCTACCCGGTTGGGATGTTCTCTTTCTCCATTGATGACAAATTCTATTGCAGCATCAACGTTGTTGGCAGCAGCTTGCATTTGTTGCTGTGCGGAGTGAAACAACTTTTCTGCCTCTTGAGCCTGCTAACATTTAGTCTTTGTCCAATCCAATGAAGACATCCAACGTACAGCTTGCTGAGGATTGCCCGCCGCCATTGCAATGTAATGTAAGATCCGCATTTCCTCGAAACTCTGCTCTCTTGCTCCCCCAAATAGCTGAGCGGGTGCAGCTCGCCCAGGGCCGTACGCAGACAGGATCCATTGTGGTGCTTCCGTTGTGAGATCTGCTAATATCGCGGCTTTATCGAGACCATATGGCAATGCTGGCGGTGCTATAAGCTTGTCAGCCTTGGCTGACAATAACCGCAACTGCGATTTCCTTACTTGCACCTGGATTGAAGGAGTTATTATTCCTTGGGTTCGGATTATTTTGTAGAGGCGCGAAACGATTGCCGTTCGAGGGAGGAGGAGCTCGATTGTCTGCAGGATGCTCGAATCGACAGCTGCCTGCATATATTTATCAGCTTCAGTTGTTCTAATCTTGGGAGGCATACTCACTTCCAAAACGACAACTGCCCTGTTGCCAAAATCTGCATACAGCCATGGTCGAGGAGGCTATCAAGACCTAATGCGAGCTATTGCGCATGATCAAACCTCAGCGCATTGTGCTGAGTTTTACACTTGCCAAATTACCAGGTCCGGAAAAATTCCAGAAGGATTGTAGGTGAAATGAGTTTGATAGGAACAAAGGACAGGCAGAATGGTGCGGTACAGTAGAGTTCTCTATTTTTGGTCATTGGCACCGCAAGGCTGTCGTTGATTATAATGTCACGTGATAACGCGACTAGGTTGGACGCCTTTGAAACCTTCAGCAGAACAGGCATATACTTTCTCGACTGAGGTAGTTTCCAAGGAAAGACTCATGTAAAAAGAAAGCTTGAAGATTCACAACAACGGCAAAGTTATTTAGAGGGTGTGGACTTAAAGCTTTTGACAGCCGTAGGAAGGAATGTTTACAATAAGAAGATCCCCGTATTCAGTTAACATCAGGTTTAGAAGTTCCATTCTCTATGACGCGTATGGCTAATTGGCTAGGTCTCTCTAGACCATGGAAAATTCTTAGGACTCTTACTCCTCAGTTTGAATCATCTTCCAAAGAGCAGCTCGTGTAGTCTCGTCCTCAAACACTTTGTGGAGCAATGTCTCGAGCTCTCTTGCGATCAACTCTTTTTTCTTATAGTCTTTCTCAGCCAACCTAGTCTGCCACATCTTTGTGAACGCAGTGATCTGTTGAACAAGTACTTTTTCTAACTCCTTCCGGGCATCCAACAGACGGTCAATTACTGCTGGGAGCAGGTTGCCCTTGACCAAAGGCGTGATGTACGCCAAAGGGTTGAACAATTGCTTGCGGTCTTGAAGCTCCTTAATTGTGGACCAAATAGGGGTGAAGTCAAACTCTGCTGACTGTCGGACTGAATCAGGGATCTCGTGAGTCATGAAAAGATTTTCGATCAGCAATAGATTTTTGATCAAAAACAACTGGGCATCCATAATGCCTGTACTTCGTTTGATGATAGTTGCAGCTTTCTGGAGAGACTCTGTGGCTTGGTGAACAATTTCGTAGAGAACATCACTAATTCTCTGCCAAATTTTAGTCATATGGTATCTAGGAATCGAGTGAGTGCGGAAGACTTACTGGCCTGTCATAAACGCCTTCATTGTACATGACCAAAAGTTTGACAGCGGTTTGCACAGTTGGGTACGCATTAGAGACGACTGAGGATCTAGCATCAACACCCTGACCGCCTCCCTCAATCTCATTAATCTTGACAATCGGCTGGCTCGTCTTATTAGTAATAACAGTAACCTTTGTCGTTACTTTAAGATCATCTTGTGATGGCTTAAAATGACTAATTTCGTTAGCTGCTTTAAGAAAGAGGTCATCAAGCGTCTTCCATAGATGCTTGCTGAGGAAAGCCTGCGCAATAGATCGTCGGCCGTCCTGAGCTTGATAGCTGTCCATGTCATTCTCCGCCGAGCTCATGTACATGGTTTCCAACCAATTCACCAAACTGCAGACCCTAGTCAAATCGCCATTGCTTAGGTATGGTAAGAGAAAGGTGTGCAAAGTTGCGAGGTGTGACAAAATGTTATCCTCGAGTCGTCCAGCATAATCACTGCTCTTGTTCCACCCTACCAGGGTCCCGTAGTCTGCGAGAAGCGGCCCGTCCTGAAAGAATTGTGTTACAAGACTCTGCTCGTTGTGGCATAAGTCCAGAATATACTGGACGCATCTTCTAGCGAAATGCTCAAAGTCTGCCTCTGGCTTTTCTGTAGTGATATACTTCTTCAGGTTCTTGCTAACCAGGACTCCAACAGATTCACGGCTTTTCAGAAATGCCTCAGTTAGTTGACCAAATAGTTCATGATATCTGTCGGCATAAGATTTGGTTGGTCTCTCATCACCCTTTTGCCCAAATGCAAATTCAGAACTCTTCAGAAGTCTTTGGATCTGTGGTCCTAGGTTTGCCTCAACATTTTCAAATTTCCCGTACAGAAGGATGTACTCCGCAGTTTCAGTATGATCCTTTGACTTGAGCTCTTTTGAGACATCATCTGACACTTCTCGAAGAGAGGTTGAGAAAGCCATTTGAACTATATTCAAGGCTCTTTCCAGTAGGGATGTGTAGCGAGTTTTGTATACAGTTGAATCTCGATAGTTTGGCTATGATCGTCAGCAACTGGTGAAGATACAGGGATGAATTTTACAGGTGAGGATTGAGAAAGAACTAACATGCTCATCCATAAAATCAATACAGGTATTCAGGTTCAGTAATATATCCAGAAAGTCATCACTCCTCACAAGTCGAGTAGCACCGGGGGCATTGAGGCGTCTCGTCAAAGGTTCAAGATAAGCATAGTATTGCAGATCAGTTCCGACTTCATTGGCAAGATCACGAAGACGTTTTTGCTCGGCCAGCAAGTCTTCGCATTGGGCTTGGAACGCAGTCGTCTCAAGCTCCACAGTTTTAAAGGACTCTGACAAACTAGCAAGGAGATCAAGAGCCCCGCTGGTGTCGCTCAGTAATGTGTTGAGATGTCTCTCAGATAACGCCAATTGATCATAGTAAAGCCTGCGGTTCAGGTTAGACATGAGCCGGGTCAAGAATGAGCTGCACTCACTGATAATCCTCATGACTCTCATCCAGGAGATTGTCTTCAAAGACTTCATAATCACTTTTGGGCAAGGCCTGACTTGATCCTATCATTTGGTCGAATGGATCCGGTGGTTGCTCGACTTTCATGTCATTGCCCAGATACTGAACGGCAACTTCGTAAAAGTCGCTGTAGGACTTTGCTCGCTTGGCCAGTGTGGCCTTTGGGGGACCTCTGAGAGATGAATTCTCCTCAAAAAGCTCCATGATGGGATCGGCATGCTCGGATGAGTGGTCAATGCCCTGGTAACAAGATTAGTTACATTCAACTCTAGCGGAGCGAAGGACTCACGTTTGATTGCTTCAAAAGTGAATCTTTTCGACGATGCTTCGGAGCGTATGAGGACCCATCGTCAGGTTTGGAACGAGATCCTGGCACGTAGCTGTACCACGAATCGTCGTACATTTTCAGAGCAAGATATATGACGCTGCCAGCAAGGCTGATTCTACTTGTCGAGGCCAGCAAAGCCACGAGGCTGGATTTAAATTTGCACTATGAGACGCTATGGACCCCCGTATCATAACTCTCAAACAGATCATGGTTACCGGAATAATGTGGACCCCCTTGTCTGAAAATCATATCGTCATGGAAGGACAAGGCTGAGAAAACATCAACATACAACGGTATTTTTCGTGGTTTATCTGTTTTCATTCATTGAAGACTTATTAACATCCATGGACGATTGAAGTGATCAATTGATACATCTCCATCATGATTTATTCACGAACAATCCCACGCACTTCCACGAATATCTGTCGAAGCGGCAGGCAGTTAAATGCATCAATCAGCCAACAGAAGAGATGCTTTCGAGGCCAAGCTGGCCCAAGAATTGCGGTTGCTAGCAAGCTGATACCAAGTGCTCGGTCCACAGGACTCTTATTCACAGTCCTCATCGGAGGAGGATGTCTTTACACACTAAATTATCCCACAACATTACATGCAGAATCTGTGCCTGCCCCAGCAGAAGTCGTGTTTGAGCAGCCAAGGAAGAAGGCAAAGTCAAGAGAAGAAAACCGGGACTTGATAAGCTCACAGCATCTGCAAGTCAAGAAGAGCTGGGAGAATCCCGGTGTCTATGCGTGGGGCTCGAACACTGGTCGCGTGGTCGCTCCAGATTCGGAAGAACAGAATATCAAGACGCCCAGGAGAATATCGTACTTTGATGGGAAGTTGCTCAGAGACATTAAGCTGGACCGGAATTTTGGAGCCGCAATCACAGAGAGTGGCGATTTGTTACAATGGGGAGTCGGCTTTTCCAGTACAACAACCGAACCTACACCAACATTGCGAGGAAAGAATCTGGTAAAGCTGGCACTTTCACGGGACAGAGTGATAGCTCTATCTTCAGACGGCACTGTGTACTCGATTCCTGCGGCTCACTCGGATCAATTGGCCGGTCATAAGGTTTCGGAGAGCAGTTGGATCCCATTCTGGACAAACAGAGCTTCAGTCAGCTATCGAAAGATTAATCCTTCAGATATGGCATGGGGAGAAAAGGTCTCGGATATTAGCAGTGGGCTTGAGCACTGTCTGCTCTTGACGACTACGGGTCGGCTCTTCTCTGCTGTATCTGGGTCAGAGGACTTTCCTTCTAAGGGTCAAATGGGTGTCCCTGGACTGACTTGGTCAACGAGACCTTCAGGGCCTTTCGATCAGCCGCACATAATTAGCACTTTGAAAGGATTTGAGATTAGCAAGATTGCAACAGGGGATTTCCACTCTCTGGCGGCAGATACAGCGGGAAGAGTTTTCGCCTTCGGCGATAATTCATTAGGCCAGCTAGGATTCGATGTCAGCACCGAGTCGCCTACCATTGACGCGCCATCTCTCCTCCCTTTCGACAAGCTTTATAAGGGTACCAACATGGTCCCAAAGGTCACCGGCATTGCTGCTGGGGGTGTCAACAGTTTCTTCACAGTTGATGCTACTAGGATCGCAGGGCAAGGAGAAGATGACCCTCGAGGTCTTGGACGTGTCACAGCAGACACTTGGTCATGCGGACAGGGCATATTTGGAGCTCTGGGGAACGGACGGTGGACACACGTCCAAGGAACGCCAACAAAGATCAAAGCATTGTCCGGACTCTTCGAATATGATGAGGTAAAGAAGATGGTGATTCCAATCCGTCTTGCCCGCCTGTCCGTTGGCGCTACTCATTGCTCAGCTGTGATGGATAATGTCACGCACGTTGGTGCCACAGATCGTACCTCAGAAAACGATACGAATTGGGGTGCAGATGTGCTGTGGTGGGGTGGCAACGAGTTTTACCAAGTCGGAACAGGAAAGAGGAATAATGTAAGCAATCCAGTTTACATTGCACCTCTGGATATCGAGGCGGATAAGGAGAAAGGGAGGAGGGAGGAGCATAGGTTTCAGATTACGCCGAGACACAACATCAAGTTCAATCGGAGGAACGTTAGTATGGAGCAGAGAATTGAGTGTGGTAGAGGCGTCACGGCTGTCTACTCGGGAACTTGAGCACTTGGCCTTTCTTTAAATGTAAATTTATGTATGATATGGGCATGGTATGGGCGGGGGACGGCTGGCCTTGTACAGTAAATTCTCCTCATACTAGGGAATCTTAGTTCTCCCTTATCAGATACCCTTGAATTAGAACCGCTCGTCATCTTCTTGGAACCTTTTTTGAGTGTGATCACAAATGCATGGACGTTGAGTAACGAGTACGGCAAATCGTTCTTGTTGTTTATTGGCAAGCAAGTCCTCGTTTTCCGGGCCTGGCTAGCTTTCATGAAGTACATCCCAGTTTCCCTGCAATTGACTCCATTCCCCGTAAAACCAAAAGAATCCCTTATGCCTGGGTGGTCTTGGCAGCTGCCTGGTTAGGGTTGACCTTCTTGCCGTCCTTGTTGTACTGCAGAACCAGATTAGCCTTCACAACCTATAGGGAATCCATGTTACTTACGCGAACTCTTGGTGGTGGAGCACGGTTGCGACGACCCTCGCGAGATCGGACACTATTAACACATTGTCAGCCCTATTGTTCCAATGCAACACAGGAGGTTCGACCAAGGTTCATCTCAGTGCGTGACATACCGAACAATCTTGCCATGAATGGCGCAAGAGACGCAGTATTGCAACTTGAGGTACATCTTGGGAACGGTGTATTCTGGGAATACAGATGCCTCAGAGATATCACCTGTAAAGCATAGTTTGTCAGCACAGGTTCTCATACCAATCCCATAACTTGTAGACATGTCATTTCCAACTGAATTAAATAAAAAGGGGTCACAAACGAATCGCCGCGCTCTCAACCATGTTGCGGATGGTAAATCTCTTTATTGCCTTATCCTTGGGTGTGCATCGGGAGCAGTTGGAGCAACGGATGGGCTTGACATGACCGCGTCCCTTCTTGTTTCGGCCGCTGCAAATCTGTCAGTTTCCAAGCCATCCAGATCATCTAATCTGATATCCCGTTGCCAGGCATAGATGGAGTTGATAGTAATATTCGCAGAGATTGTGCGAGTGTAGAAGGGTAAATTCGTGAGAGGGATTCGTACTTGGATGCGCGCTTCTTAACCATCTTGGCGGTTTGATTCTGCAGAAGTCAGATCGTCAATCGCAGGGAAATTGGAGAGGGTAGTTCGTACTGAATTGGTCAAATCTTCCTTTGTGGTTAGTTGGGTGGTTGTCGATGTAGATTGATGATCAAGGTCGCGGTTCAAGGCCAAATTTCCTCGCTTAGCTCTGCCCACAGTGCTGAATTCGCAAAAACGAAGGTCACACTAGCCGCAAGTCACATGAGTCCCAGATGCAACTTGAAACCGAAACTAAGGTACCCGATACAGAAAGGCGTTTGCTATATGGACAATATCACATGATCACGCTAACATCAGCAAGAGCGCTTCGAAGTGATGTCTGCCTTCAATGTAGAAGGCGTAATTGCAAATTTACTCAAAATTTGCGAGAAATGAACGAGTATACCTGCAGCCTACAGTTGAAAAACTGCCACGCGAATTATCTTTAATTTGACAGGGTCGACGACCAGTCAAATCTATGACAGACGACGTTCACTGAACATACAACCTCACCATACAACGTTGGCATCATTGGTAATAGCTCTTGAAACAAGAATGACATTTCATTCAGTCGGGGATCGGGGCTATCCCAGAGTAGGATGGCTTGGTGCAGAGTCAGCAGCCCCCGGATCTCCCATATTCTTAGTTTTACACACTAATACTCGGTCTCTCTCGTGCGGCGCTTCGCTTGCACTCGGGGGAACCGAGTGTCATAGGGAAGCAAGTTTGTCACATCGGATCTTTATCGGTACCCAAAATTACTATGAGACACCACCCAAATTCAGGTAACATTCAAAGATCTATTATGCTCGATTATTTATATAAGGACAAAATCTATATTCCGTGCAATTGAGTCAAGACTGCCAGTATCCGATTCTACGTTAGATAAATCTAAAAGTGCACTAAAAGCAGGTGGCGGGGGACTCGAATCAACGTAGTTTCCCACTATTTCTCCTTGTGTTTCAACACTAAGAATAAATCCGATATAGTCGTCGTCCTTATAATCTAGACAGCCTATCTCTTGCTTTATAATCGCATCACCTCGTTCTAGCTATTAAATCGCTACTTAGAGGGTAGGGTAGCCTTCAGGCCGTAATAGTATATACTCGTGAAGAGTCGGCTACTTATCTAGCTATCTAATCGTGATATACTCGTTAGGAGAGAGTAACTCCCCCCGTGTATTCGCAGCACTTACTCGACTAATTCGAGCCTTCTCGTCTTTACGTGCCTATACTCCGCGTGCAATTAGACTCTTTATGTATTTGTTGACTTCGACCTATAAAGCCTTCTTTACTTTTAGAAGTTGACGCGATAATTCTTCACTATTTCTAATTCGCATTTATTCTCGTAATATAGTAATAGTTATACCTAGTCCCCCTTTATACATATACCTTCGTGACGTGTTCTTTCGCTTTTGTTCACTTCGAATCTTCTCTTGAATAGCGCTATATTAAACTATTAGGAGCTAAGCTTTCTCGACGATAATACCGGTAGCTATATATATTCTCTTATACCGTGCCTTCGTAGGGGACGACCACTCTATAGGATTGCGTTCACCTAGCTCTCGTAGTGTAGCTGCAACTTCCTATATCTCTTCTAACCTTATCGGCGGTGTAGCTGGGAGATCTAGGTTATTATTAGTAGTATTATCCGTAGTTCTCTTATGGCGCTAGTATAAACGCATCTTTTTAATCCTAGCCTTCTCACTACACGGCTATATTCCGGCCTCTTTAAAAGCACTAATAATTGTGTCCTTCTTTATAGTTTATGTGCGAATCCACACTAAATCCCGAAAGAAGGATATGATAGTGTATTCGAAATCAAGACTCCGGATTGCCCTCTAAATTGTAATATTATGCTAGTGCTTCTAGGGTCGAAAAATCCCTACGTTAAGAGGCTATAGTGCGTGTGTTAGGTGGGATGGGAAGAACACTAGCTTAATATGATTCTTAGTAGCTTTTAACTAAAATAGAAGAAATCGATACGATTTATAGCCGTTAAGTAGGAGAACTTTCTATAGTTTATTAGGCCCTGCTTTCGAATATAGTATTAGATGGTCGAGATACTCTATTGCTACTAAGTTGTTGGTATATCCTATTAGAGTGGATATTATAAACTCGCCACTATAGAGCTCTAAGTGTACCTAATTATCTATTATATGCTTGCCCGGAGTAATGATAAATAGAGGTAGAGGCTCTCTCCCGTCTATAATTATAGTTTTAATAATTGTGATAGATTTGCGATTCTCGGGAGACTCGGTGTAGTGTTCCTTAACCCTAGCTGGGACGATAATATACTCTCTAGTTAGATATCTAACCCGCGCTCCTACCTCGTCTATATTTAGTATATTCTTGCCACTAGTAATCTTATATTCCCGTAGAGTCTCGCGGTACTATTTAAACCACTTCTTGACGTCTTCTTCGCTATAAGAGTCGAGTCGAACGTATATAATTAGCTTTATCTTAATAGTATAGAGGTCTAGATTTCGTCGCAACCACTTGTTAAACCATAACTTCGATAGTATACGCTACTCTTTTGACTACTATAAATTAGTAGTAGATCAGCTAAATAGATATATCTTAGGAGATATTACCTTCTTTAAGAAGTAGATCGCAGTAAAGACCATATCCCTCGTGGCTCCTAATCCCTATTCCCACTACTTAAAGCAGTACTATCGAATCGCCTCATTCTCTTGTATATTCAGCGTCTTATTCCCCCCTCCCCACTAAATCCCTAGATTACGCTTCTTCCCCTTCTACTATATCTTGGCTCGAAAAATCGACTGGCGTAGAGAGTCTTCTTTAACGTAAAATATACGCGTAGTAGCTATATCTAGCTCGTCGATTCCCTCCCCTTCGAGACGCTAAATACGCGCGTTATTAAACGCGATATCGTACTCTTACTTCGTGCGGTGTGGCCTATAGTAAAATAGGTTCGCAAGAGAAGTTGAATAAGAGGTTATATTTAGGGATGGGCGAATCTAATATCTCGAATAAGGGTTATAATCACGCTGGAATTGTGGTTTATATACGATTTTCTATAGGGCGGCAAATTCCGATATGACAAACTTACTTCCCTGTGACACTCGGTTCCCCCGAGTGCAAGCGAAGCGCCGCACGAGAGAGACCGAGTATTAAACTCTTGTTTCTTTTTTCTTTTTTCAAATCTACTTTGTTAGTTAAACAGTAGGACCCTCTAAATTCCTTTTCGCCCTTGACTGGTACCACGAGCACATGCATTAAATGTAATGATACCCAGTGCGACTGTTGCAAAATTCTGTTCCTCTAGATAGATATGCTTCTCTGAACTCTTTTGAAATACCCCCTTTGTTTCATAGTGTAGTTACTACCTTTCTCGATCCGGTTATCTGAGCAATTAGAGCGCTGTACCCGTCCTTGTTTCCTACCCGCTTTCGCTCCTCATCTGTCCTGCCCCCTCAATTTCTGAGACTCCTAGGCTATTCCTATCTTCTCGGCTCATTTGCGGCGGTCGTCCGAGATTAATACACTTCGTGGCTATATATTTATTAGATTTCTTTTCTACGACTCTTTGCTATACCTATCCAGTACAACTGGCATGACTGGAGAATATGCCCACCGACCTAGAGCCATATAGTCTGTCAAATAGAGAAATTAATAGAGATAGCATTTATATACGTATAGCGAGAATTCGATAAGGAAACTTATAACATACCTACAAATAAGAGATTTCAATAGAGAAACTGAGGTATCCAGGTTATACAGATATACGGAGAATATATATAAACAAAAGGATATTGCTATATGTCTACTACACCATATGGCAGAAGGAGAGGGGGTAAGAGGGTCGTATATTGACTAATTCCTTCTGTTAGCATTGTTTTATAAGTTTCTCGACAAAACATAATAAGAATGTACTATATGAATTACAAATTCCCACGGTATTTCCCATGGGACAACTATGTGGTACCGCCATCCAAAGCCACGGTGATCATAAAGATCCTTGTTGAGAAATTCTCCTCCCATCCAAGGGTGAGAAATGTGTTGATTCTGATTGGTGGTTGTCTGATGTGGGGGTATGAGCTGCTCGTCACCGTCATCTTGGTCATAATAGTCCTGCTCTTGTGAGAGATTTTCCTCCAGACCCTCTCTCTTAACAAATTCTTGTGACCCTCCATCCTCGTGTTCTTGATTTTCGCTTCCTCCTCCTTCATCACTAGACGCGGTCTCAATAATCCTCTGGAAGATTGCACCTGATGCTGTTTCTTCTATCTCACTTGCGTGACCTTCGTCAGGGTGGGAATATCTCATTTCATCATCTAAAAACCCTTCTTTGGATGACTCCTCGTCGTATTCTTCTTCATCACTCGTTCCAGAAATATCGCCATCTTCGTAGTCGTCGTCCTTGTTTTCATCATATAACTCATCTTCATCTTCATCTTCATCCTCATCCATCTCGCTGTCTGGTCCACCTGCAATATCTCCAAACTTGACCGAGCCTTTTTGAAGCTCCTCGCCAACTTTGTCAAAGAAAGCCTGCAGCAAGGAGCCGTTGAGTTTGAATGCCCAGTCGAGCTCCTCGATCTCCGACTTGACCGATATGTTGTCTTCTTCTTCAGCTATTAACAAAGGCATCTCCGATAGGATCGGTAGGCTCCAATATATGCTCTCGTATGGTTTGGCTGTTCTGTTAGAGGTGGGTATCGTATCAGAGAAGGAAAACTCACGCATATCATCACCCTCTTCCATTTCCACGTCTTCAGACTGCTACGCACCATTATCTGAGATGACACCGATTTGAGAAGCCCCTTTCATTTTTTATGCGAGCCGACAGGTCCGTAATGTTGCGCTCGAACTTGTCTTCATCAAATCTGACAAGGTTTGATCTTTCGTACTTCTAGGTCTGCACGAATCTGTCGAAGTCGCAACATTGTGGCATCGCTTATCTGATATGGCATTCTTGGATCACGGGGCTGCTGAGGTCGGCTTCTCCTATTAATATCAAGACTGATATCAACCAGAGATTGTGCTGCGACATCCAGTTTCGCATGATTCTGGCTGTTTACTTTTCCACAACGGCTGATCTTCTTTTCAAATAGTTTAAGAACTAAACGATAATCATTCATCCCGTCGCGGATATCTTCGATATCTTCGCATTCGAAAGCGCCATGAGCATAAATGTAAATTGGTTCTGGAGGACCCATATCGTCACCCATTGTCGCTGTGTTGTGTATGTTTGAGGTATTGAGCAGAAAAATAAGACAAAAAAACGTGAGACGTGTCTGAAGTAGAAAATAGAACAGCGAGATCTTGGTAATTGGACTGCACGGCAATCGCTTTCCGGGTTTGTGAATTTGTAACACTTCACCTTATGGCAAATGATTCGATCTCGCTCAAAACGCCAGGTGTGCGTTGAAGCAGTACTAACGAAGTTTTCTAGTCTCAACTTATTCAATGTTTCCAACCTCCACATATAGCCATATCTAGAATGAGCATCAAATTCAGCTCCATTTTACTGCAAGGCAGTATTTCCTCTTTTGTGAGGACGTCAAATACTCTACGCACACGGTGGTATTGCGGCTGTTGCGGTTGCATGTGTTGGTGTTGAAAGTATTGATGTTTCATTTGAGCTTGCATGCTTTGCCACAACAAAAATTGCTGGTAGGCCTCGGTTTCGGATCTCAATTGATCAAGAACCTGTTCTTGACAAGGAACCAGATGCTGATGCAGAGGAGTGGTCAAACCAAGTTGGTTCTTCAGTTCGTCATCTGTCGCTTCGCAGATGGTCAAACCTCCTCCGGTGGGGATGTTCGGAATTCGCCTACCAATAGTGTAGGTAGGTCTCAATGACTTTGCAATCTCCTCAGTTCGTAGGAGCCAATTTCATTGGGTTGCAAAAGCATTTTCTTCTGCATCTGGGTTTGCGGGCACGAGTCAATGACTCTTGTTGTTGATCGGATGATGGAGGAAGATAGCCTGAGCTTTTGGGAGCTCGGTTGTATACTTCTCAACCTTTTGGGCGAGATCTAGTGCTGTAGGCGAGAGGTCTTTGGTTACTGTGGTTGAAGATTCGTGAACTAAGGATCTGCGAATTGAGGCTGCTGATTCGTGAACTGAGAATCTGTAAATTGGGATTGATAATTCGTGAACTGAGGAGTTCTAAACTAAGACTGGTCATTTGTGAAATAAGAATCTGCGAATTGAGGCTGCTAATTCGTGAACCGAGGAGTTCTAAACTAAGACTGGTCATTTGCGAAATAAGAATCTGCGAATTGAGGCTGCTAATTCGTGAACTGAGGAGTTCTAAACTAAGACTGGTCATTTGCGAAATAAGAATCTGCGAATTGAGGCTGCTAATTCGTGAACCGAGGAGTTCTAAACTAAGACTGGTTATTTGCGAAATGAGAATCTGCGAAATGAGGCTGCTGAATTATGAGCTAAGGAGTTCTAAATTGAGGCTGCTGATTGGTGAATCAAGGGTGCGTGAATAGAGGTTGATGAATGGTGAAGAGTGAGGGGTTTGTAATTGACTTTTCATCCGAGGATTGTATAGTTTGTAGTGGTAAAGGCTGGCGGAGGTGATTTCAAGGTTGGTTTGTCGGGGAAGCCTGCGTAAAAGAAATTTGATATACTCGGTATGAATTTGTTTTATTGTTGCGGTATAATTGCTTCGCAAATTACGAAGAATTCATGGTCGAAATTGAAGTCGAAAAATCGATTTTGAGTTGAGTCGAGAATCGATAGAATCGGGTCTGATCTTGGTACAGACTCACCAGTGTGGGAATAAAATATCTACCTTGAATATGAGCACATCCGCACGTGTGTGCAGAGTATGTCAGTGTATTCGTAAAGTTGTACTTGTTCATTCATGATTGACGGAGATGTTCAATTTCTTGGCTTCTTTTTTATAGCTTTTTTGACATCATTGGGGATTTCTTGAAGTTTCTCCAGGACATCGTTGCCGGGAAGAACCAAAATCCCGTTCTGGTCTTCCTGATACGGTAAAAAGTTTCCCCGTAGTCTCTCGTACGGAGCATAATACGCAGGTTGATGTGATATGCCACCTATGCCATGGGACATACCGTGGGACGATTGTCTAAAGCCAGGCGATTGGTTGTGGGAGCTAGACCAGCTAACCGTGATACCTTCATCTTCATAAAAGGCATTGACGGGTGCATCGATAGATCCCCCAAGCTGGGTTTACCTAACTACAAAGTTCCTAACGTTAAATATCACGTTGGTGCATGTTTGCTTGCAACTTGATATTGGTCCAGAACAGAGTGCCTATTGGAGTAAACTGGTTTCGGCGTCTGGAGAACTATGACGGAAAGCTCTATGCTTACGTCCCGTTAGCGCAACTAGTCCGAGGTATTGCGCCGCCTCAAAATGGCGATCTCATAAAGTGGATGTTGAAGGAGTGGCGCATCGGCTGGAAGTTTCGCCAGGCACTCTCGGCTGCACAGCAGTTGAGGAATCCAGAGACAATCACCAACGCGTACAAACAATTCGCGACACTCGTTACGAAAAACCGCAACAACTTGCCGTATATTGCTGGTTCTAGGCCAGGCCGGTGATTTGACAGCCTCATTTTTTTGCATCATTTGCTACTCTTCACTATTTATTTGTGACAGGAAATACCCAGAAGCTAGCGGCGCACTAGCGCAGTCACATGTTTACTCGCTTAATTTTTTAGCACTTCGCACATTTTACACCAAAGTTTTCTTCTTTCAGCATCATCAAAATCGACTGCTTAGGACGACAACTAACATTGTCGAGGCAATCATGCAGATCTTCGTGAAGACCCTCTCGGGCACCACCTCGACTCTCGAGGTAGAGTCTTTCGACACCATCAGCGACGTCAAGTCCAAGATCCAGACTAAGGAAGGCATCACCGCTGCTGACCAACGTTTGATCTTCGCTGGCAAGCAACTGCAAGACGATCTCACCTTGTATGACTATGGCATCCAGAAGGAATCGACCTTGCATTCGCTCCTGAGCCTCCTTGGTGGCGCAAAGAAGAGAAAGAAAAAAGGTAAGAGCTGTTCTAATGAGCTGTTTAGGTGGTACTGATCTTTGTTCTATAGTTTACACCACCCCAAAGAAGATCAAGCACAAGCGCAAGAAGACCAAGTTGGCTGTTCTCAAGTACTACAAGGTCGATGGTGATGGAAAGATCGAGCGTCTGCGTCGCGAGTGCCCAACTCCTGATGTAAGTTACCAGTCCTCTTACTTTATTGATGTACTAACAGATTTCAGTGCGGTGCCGGTGTCTTCATGGCAGCTATGCACGACCGTCAATACTGTGGACGTTGCCACTTGACCTACATCTTCGACGAGGCTGGAAAGTAAATGTGACTGAACATCACGCCTGGCATCTGGAGGAAGACTGGAATGGTGCTTTTGTGTCTAAGAGATCTTAAATGCAAAGCAGTTGCTGACCACCCAAATAATTGGTGCACATGTGAAGTTGAAAATATGCACGTGACTGGTTAGCTGCCCCTCCCTTCACCCCACCAAGATCCTGTTTGCCCCGCTCCTCAAACCAGCTCCTCTCCTTGGCAGCTGCACGCGACAGGACATCTCAGCTCGACATGCATTGCCCCCCTAACCTTACTTGGTTATGTTTCTCATCCTGCTCCGTGACAGCGATGAGGACATTGATTGCTCCGATCCATTAATGACGCAGTTTCTTGGCACTGCAGCTCTACCTGCAAACAAACAGACTTTCCTTTTGGTAACCACCCCACACTACAGCTGGCTCCTTCCTTCCTTATTTATTACCTTTTCTATCACGTACAAAATCTCGCTGTCTTCCGCACAGCACCATACAGCCTCCACCCAAACGACAAAGACCAGACTTCACAGCAATGGATTTTATCAAGAAGTTCGCCGATAGCCAGGGCAACAACCAAAGCGAAGGCCAAGGTCAAAGCCAGAACTACGATGGCAATCAGACCCACGGTTCAAGCTCCAACAATCAAGGGGGTGGATCATTCCTTGACAAGATCACCAACAAGGTCAACTCCGCAGCCGGTGGTGGTAAAGAGAGCGAGAAGGATGAGGACTATCTTGACAAAGGTACTATTTGATTTCTCGAATCAGCGAGCGATAAACGAGTACTGATATCGTGTACATAGGGGTTGACTTCATCCAAGAGAAATTTCTAGGCCAAGGGTGAGTAACATTTCTGTATTTCCTAATAACACATAGCTAACAGATGTGAAATAGTGCACAAGACAACGAATCGGCAGTAGAACAGGCAAAGGACGAGCAGATCTCTGACTTCATTCGGGGTAAATACAAGGAGACCACAGGAAAAGATGTCCCAATCAAGGACAAGGAGACAAGATTTGGCTGAGCAGGTTTGGGCCGTGGGCGAAAGCTACTTAGCACTGCGCCCAGTGTAGAGACAGAAGGACAGGATAGGTGCTACCGGGTATACATCCACGAGTGTAGTCTTATTTGCTAGTGTGAGCAATGCAATCGATTTGCAGAGGCACGAACGTGAATTAGTCTTCGATTGCGCTAAACTTGGCCAATTTGTCAAAGAAGAACGGAAGTGGTCCTTGAAGGCTAAAACGTACCTTAATCATTTGCTGTGATCGGAAGTGCTATTGGCAGATAAAAGAGCGTATCCAAGAGACAAAACCGGTCCATTTGACTCCATTTTACTCGTCTCTTGATGCCAAGAATTCAGTATTTTGGACATCGCAAGCATTCTTTCCAGTCAGCTCTCATCCTCGAAGCCAGGCCACTTGGCAGAAGGTCTACGCAATTGATGCCACTGGGTGCGCCTGATTGTACTCCGCCTCGTACGTGGATCAAGCTGCGCAGCGCATCAACCCGCCCACCCCTGAAGAGGCGAGACCCACTCACCCCGCCACGTTCTTGTTCCTCCCAAAATAACAACTAGCGGGGACAACCGTATAAGTTCGAACTCGTCATTCCAAGTGGATATAAGAAACATACATCGTGACAACGCTCACACGTTCTGTTATTCTCATAGCCCTCATCGCTGTCTTCACAGCCGTTCTCATCACCCGTTTCTATTCCACGACACTCGCAACTTCGCTCCAGATCAACAACATCAAAATGGGAAGCGAAGGACAATTCCGTTCAGTAGCTTATTTCGTGAATTGGGCAATCTATGGCCGCAAGCACAAGCCGCAGGAGCTTCCAGCAGACAAGCTTACGCATGTACTCTATGCATTCGCAAACGTGAGGCCTGAAAGTGGTGAGGTGTAAGTCATCCGCACGCTTCCATACCTCGTACTCATTTCTAAAATATTTCCAGCTATCTCACCGACGTCTGGGCAGATAAAGATATCCACTTTGATGGGGATTCCTGGAATGACACCGGCAACAATCTCTATGGCTGTCTCAAGCAACTTAACCTTCTCAAACAGAAGAACCGGTCCCTTCGTATCCTCCTCTCCATAGGCGGATGGACTTATTCTTCCAACTTTGCTGCGCCAGCCTCCACTCCGGCTGGTCGTGCGCTCTTTGCCTCTAGCGCCGTAGCACTGCTCAAGGACTACGGTTTGGACGGCCTAGACATCGTAAGCATCCCATTCCCTACTGGATTTTGATATTTCCCAGCAGCGGGAGCTACTAAGCAATTCTTCTTGGGTTGTAACTTCTTGAAGCATCCCAGGATATGTGGATTGGAGGCGCAGCTTTGAGGAACTCTGTAGAAACTCTTGCTGATTTTGTCTCAGGATTGGGAATACCCCAAAGATGCAGCTGAAGCATCGCACTACGTTGAGCTGTTGAAATGCTGTCGAGAGGCTCTTGACGCTTACTCTTGCACATTGCCAACAAAACATCATTTCGAGCTTACTGTCGCAAGCCCGGCTGGTCAACAGCATTATGAGAAGCTAGACTTGGCTGCGATGGACCGGTATCTTGATTTTTGGAATTTGAGTATATCTCCCATTTCTTTATTCTTCATCCCCGGAGCATGCTCCCATTTGTTAAAGAACTTTTCATCTTTCTATGAGTTTCCAGTTCGTGTGAGAGTTTGCTAATAGTCGCTTGTAGTGGCATATGACTTTGCTGGGTCCTGGGATTCCGTCACGGGGCATCAGGCGAATATCGAGCCCTCTGATATGAATGCAGCATGTACACCCTTTAGCACCCAGCGCGCTGTAGAGTACTATAAATCCCATGGAGTCGCTGGCCACAAGATCGTGGTTGGTATGCCTTTGTATGGGCGAGCCTTTGAGAATACCAATGGAATCGGACAAGCATACTCTGGCGTTGGGCAGGGCAGTTGGGAGAATGGGGTTTTTGATTATAAAGCACTCCCTCTACCGGGCGCTCAAGAGGTCTACGATGAGGATGCAAAAGCTACGTATAGTTACGACGCAGCCAAGAGACATTTGGTGTCGTATGACACGCCGCAAATGGCGAGGACGAAGGCGGAGTGGGTCAAGAGGCATGGTCTAGGGGGGGCTATGTGGTGGGAGAGTAGCGGTGATGGGGTGGGAGAGAAGAGCTTAATTTCGAATGTGGTTGGCACACTTGGGAACTTGGATCAAGGGCAGAATTGTCTCGAGTACCCATATTCGCAATTTGAGAATCTGAAGAAGGGGTTTTGTTAGGAAATCGAAGCGGAGAAAAAAGGAGGCTGGACGGAAAAATTGGGATCTGAAATGATTAAGAAGGAGCAACATAACCAGGGGAAAAGTACGGCGTGTGGCTTGTAGTATACTTTCTTTCCCTCTTGATGGCAGTATAAGGGTTTCAAAATATGTACGCAGAGATTGGCACCGAATTTCATTGAGATTCCGCTGTTGAGCTTTTCGCACATAGTCCACAAAGAACGCCATTGCTCGATCATATATCTTCCTAGCCTATGTTTTATATACACGTATGCCACATTCCGTGATTCTCTCGTTTCACAGATCCACTCAAAAACGGACAACTTATGAGTATGATGCTTATTGCAGGCTTGTGAAGGTAAATTATGAATGGCAGTACACCGAAACTTGGCAATGAACAATGAAGGTTGAAAATCTAATCATATGCGGTCCTCAAAGCTCATGAATAGGTGGGAGAAGTTTCATTTAGGTCTATTACTTCATTGTCAGCTACGATGAGCTGCCGCCTTCCTCAGGCTTATTGCTGGTATCCGTTCCTACGTCGCTTGACTTGTTGTCCGCATTGTTACAATGAACTGCGTGACGTGTACGAAGCCGGTGGTACTCTCGAGTGCCCGTGGAGAACCTATGCATCGAAGCAGACCTGCTGGGTCTAAAAGAGACCCAGACTTGTACTCTAAGAGGTCAATCACCTAGTCTTGATGGTTTTACCTTGATATGAATTGGATGCTATCTAGCCGTCCTTCGGATTGCTCTTTTCATGATAGATGCCCATTGGTCGCGCCTTGATGTCCTCGCTCGAGCAGACTTCTGGAGCCGGTAGAAGTTTCCTGTAGCTTTCTTCTTTAGGATCCAGCAACCCATAGCCTACTGGATCCCGTTGCTTGAGAAAGCTTTCGATTCTCTCCTCCCTGCTACCATAGGCGTTTAAGGTTTCCCTCCTTCTCCGGACCAGATCTTTGGATATGTTACCATGTAGAGCATCTCGTTGCTCAAGGTAGTTTGCGCCGTATGTCCCAGCTCTAGTGGCTTGACCAATACCTCCAAGAACAGCAAATGCGAATATCAGTCCAACAAAGGCACTGTTCGAAACAAATGTGGGTTCCTGCGGTCCTTTCGAGTCTCGTTGATACCATTTTTCCCAATCCTCCCAAGTAGCATTCTGACTAGGTCCCCTTGGCCCACCTCCCCAGCCCCTTCCTCCCCACTCTGTCGAAGGATCCGAAGAATCTCGTGGCCGCATCACATCCGGTTGACCATTCCACCCAGCTCCGTAGCAATCATATGCCCCTCGCTTCACAGGATCTGAAAGGATATCATTTGCCGCCACTACTAATCTATATCTCTCCAGCTTTGTATTATATGGAAGACAATTGTCTGACGGATCGAAATCGTGTCGATCAGGGTGATATAGCTTCACCAATTCATAGAATCTCTTCTTGGAGTATGGTGAACCTTTTCTCTGATTAAAAATCTGGTATGGTGTCGGGATGGAGTTCGCAGAATTAACCTCAGGCCAGCGAAGACCATTATGTTCGTGCTTGCTGTGCCCATCAGATACCATAGCATATGAACGTCGTGGAGGTTGCGGATGTGTCCATGGCTGAGCATGGGACGATGACGTCTTCGATGTCGAGGGAGTGAAGGCCTGCCATGACAATATTATAGACGGCTTTTTCAACATAGCTGTCAAAGCTATTCTGGCAGCCAGTTCAATGGCTGGCAGACAAAATCATGCTTTGGATGGCAGATGAGGAGGGTGCAATGAGGTATTGCGGGGGAAGTCCTCGGTTTAACTAATGCAAGCAACAGACCTGGCTCCAAGAACGGCGGGTATCGAAGATCCCTGTATGAGCGCTTTGAGAACTTATCGATAAGGGCATACACGAAATTCGCCCGCATTGAACGCGTTTACCTTAGTTTACTTGCATCCTACGTTACAATATTCGTTTTGTCTTAACTCTCAAAATCTCTCAATTGCGCTCTTGTGTCGTTGTTTTCAATCACCAGCATGGTATTACGGTCTGGGCACTACAGCATTCAACGCGAGTTTGAGCGCGTTTGATCCAATTCTTGTAATTACCAGCGAGTCACATTGCTCAGAATTCACCGCCATGATACCAATTACTTCTCAGCGTAGGAGGCGGATTGGCAATGAGAATAGACGAAATAAGGACCATGTGCCTCTGGCTCGCCATCACAAGTTCGATGAAGCTTCTGGGTTGCAGTTTATCGAGACAGCTATTGCCATACAAAGCGAGGATGACCGTGACTGGATTCATAACACCAACGCCACTGATGACTTGGGATTAGGAGCTCGCAACAACAGAACCGTTTCTGAAAAACGGCATTTTAAGGGCAGTCGATCTTTACAAGAGACTGTTAACGAGTTTATTGTCCAGAACATTTCTCGCTTCTCTCTGGATGGAATCGCGTTTCTTCCTGTTCGCCTCGTCGAGAAGATTTGGGACGTCATACGGAAGAGGTGAGCAGCATTTTAAATGCAATACTAATTGCTCTTTTCTTGAATTCTCGCATCAAATTGCTGACATGTCTGGGTGTCTTTTACAGGAGGGGCGTCTCCTTCCACGTCTTTAAACTCTTCTCTGCGATTCTTGGCAGAGAGGCATGCAAATTAGACTTGCTCAAACATCAAACCCAGATTGTCTCTCAGAGATCACCCCTGGGTGCATACACGAAGCCACTAACATCAAACTCTTTCGATTTCCTTGCCATTCTTAGCATCACCACTTATGTCAATGTTGTTGAACTTGTTAAGCTGTCAAGTCTGACAAACTTGGTTGCTCTCGAGATAATTTCTTCGTGTCGAGAAACCAACACAGGTGTCAGTGATAGACTGGTTCGAGCATGGAGCTTTTCAGCCCAAGAAAACGGAGCCTTTCCTGTCCTGAGAATTCTAAAACTCGAGAATCACTATGATGTCACTAATTATTCGTTGTTATATATCGAGAGTTTCCCGGCGCTCGCTGTGTATGATGTTCGAGGTTGCAACATCGGCGCAAAAGCCATTAAAGATGCTCATCTAAGCAATTGGAAAGCATGTATGAACAAGAGCGCGCTCAGTCTGTTAGAAGAAGCATGCGTTGAAAGAGTAAAGGTTATGCAAAGCAAGCTTGGATTAGAAGATAGTGTACCACACCGGATCGGATCCCAACCACTGCGACAGAATTCCAATGTCAAATGGATTCCTCGACAGGATATCCCACAGTTCTTAGCTGGGTCGGAGACTACTGCAGCTCCCATTCCCATTCATGATCCAGACCTTTCCAAACCTGCCGGAAAAAGGCAGCGGCCAACAGAGAGGCAACCTGAACCATGGGACTTCAAGTTATATACCTCGGTCGCCAGGGTCAGTGAGCTTAGGAATGACCGAGACCTAAGTAGCATGATGCATGTTGGCAACCAGGCACTGGTTGGCAATGATCTTGTCAATTCTCAACCGACTGCCTCTCTACGTTTGGGCCCTACGTTGTCGGCTGATCGGAGTATGGAGACCTACGCCCTCGCATTTATTCGAATTGGTCTACCAAAATCAGAGTCCGATCTTACAAGGCTTGAAGCAGGTGCTCCTTACACCGGAAAGCCATTTCAGGATAAAACGAGTCTCGGATACAGCGCTGTATCGGCTTCCACTGGCAGTGCACCGAACGCCGAAAGGAAGGTCGTTGATCGTTCCATCATCCTGAGTCCTTCAGCCCATTCTACAGATCATCTGGGAAATTCTAGATCGGGTTCTACCACGGCTAAGGATGGATTTAAAGCACCTGCAAATTCGACGGAATGTGGCGCCTCAAGCGTGCCAAGAAATAAGAGACGCAAACTTGACGATGTGCTGAAGTCATTCTTCTGAGCATTGGAGACGATCTTCTTGTGTTAGTGGACTTGCCCTGTATATATGTAAAATTAGGTAGGCATCGTTCATAGGACTGGACTGGGTTGGGCGTTTGTGGCATTGGATACCCATGATCATCTTGTTATAGATACTGCTGTTCCTTGAAGTACTGGATCAGATTGACGAGCATCTGCTTTTTTTGTTTCGACTCTGCTGGTTAGAGTTTCTTAGGATTAACCTAAACTGGCTGGCAAAGGGTTAGAAGACAGCTTGGTGCTGTCTCGGCAGGTCTGAATTGTGAAGGAGTCATCGCGGAATATTTTGTAGAGTAAGATTATTCTTCAATTTGTGCCCGTCAATGCAATATGATGGTGTCAACGTGTATCTCTCAACACTAAATCTCCATACTCCCTAGTTTACCTCGCCGATTACCTATTCCCAAATACCGAGCAGAAACTCATATGACAAAAACCTCAAATCTCGCGAGTCATCTTCTCCCCCAGTATTTTCTGATTTCCACTGCCGCCTTGCTGGTGATCCTTCATCAGTGACTGGAAATCATCAACAATCAACTGCGCAACATTCATCCCCATCAAAGCACTCGTTTCCATGGTGGAAATAAAACTTTCCATGCCACTGGTGTAGTAGAAGCCTCGCGCGAGCTCCGGGTCTTCGAATGTGACGCGAGGGTACTCAACTGGATATGATTGCCAGAGGTGGGGATAGTACCAGGATATTGAGGGATTGGAAAGTGTTATGTTGCTCAAGTCGGAGGGGACTGGATTCGTTAGTTCTGGTTTGAGAGGGGAGAAAACAGTACGGGGGGACGAACCTTGAGTTCCGAGAAGCCCGGACAGAAACTCGGAGGAAATCTTCTCGGGTGAGAATATCTTATAGAGGTACTCTTTCTCCAGTGTTTCTGGGTTGACGAGTTGACGTAGTGTGCTGATGCTGAAGAAACCGGCTGGGCCAACTCCCTGATCCTGCTTCGGAGGCACTTCTTCCCCGGGCGGCAGAGTTGTTAAAATTGTGTTTGGCATATCGGAACCAGGTGTGACGTTGAAAAAGCGAGGGTCGAGCGTCTTGGGGCTGGTAAATAAGGTGACATGTAAGTTGACGTACGGGATCTCATCTGGAGTGACCTTGAGAAGCCCCTGCTCGATTGAGATGTTGGAGTATTGAAGAGGCGCAGCGAGAACCACGGTGTCAAATTGCTCATTCTTTATTGACAATCGGCCGAAAGAGTTCCTTGTCGAGGTCTTGACGTTGTATGATCCCTTAGCTTTAGTAATAGAGCTCACAGATGTGTTGAGTAAAGCTGTCGCATTGGAAGCCGTGACCATGTGGTCGAAGATTTGCCAGTTGCCACCTTCGATCTGCATGGCTCCGTCAATTGCCATGCATACCATTGTCTCAAGACCATGGATGACGTTCAAATTCTGGCCATAATTGACTCTGGTACTGGCTTGAATGATGTCCGTAGCGAAAAGAGTACCGATCTGGGATAATTAGAATGCGAAGGTTTAGGGGAAGAATATGGGCCATACATTATTATCAGCTAGAAATTGCTCGCCAGTTACAGCAGTTACAGATGTGAGATCCAAGTCAAGTGCCCTATCTGACAAGGATCGGAATGGGAAGAACGGGGCATCGTAAAGCTTCAAAAACTTTCCCACGGTAGCCTTCATCAGCTTTTGCGTGCGCATGGGTGCAAATCCATATTTCCAGAGGAGTTTGGCGACGTCCCAGTAATACCACCCACCCTCTTTTTGCTGGTAAACAAAGGACTTTCCATTCCAGATACCAAGTATCTCCTCGCTGCCGGTATCAGAATCTTTGGGCCGCAGACCAAAGAGCTCGCTTGAGTTCTTTAAAATGGAATTGATCTCGACAAAGATACTAGCTCCTAACTCGACAGGCTGTGACGGGCTGCCATAAGCATTTACAGTAGTTGTTCGCCCACCAATATACGAGTTGCGCTCGAAAACCGTGATGCTGACTGGAACACCTGCCTTGGACGCAAATTGTTGCAGGTAGTAGGCAGTGGAAGCACCAGCTGGTCCAGCACCTAGACAAATGTTAGCAAATGATAGCTTGCTGCGCCCTTCAAAACATCAACGGGTGACGAAATAAACACCCAAAGCAATACTCCCGTTAAGCTTTGAAAGATTTTTCAGGTTCCAAAGTGGATGACATAGTCTTGATCCAATGAAAACATATCTGAATGGATGCATTGCCTTCAATCATGTGACCCCCTTTAAATAAACCACTACCACGCAGTGCTGACTTGGGCAGCAAACCTAGTTGCCGAATCGTCGAAGAATTTCTTAAATTTTGAGGGAGAATTTGTTCAGGAAGCTATGTGGGTAGCTCGAATACAAGATAATATAAATGTACTGTGTTGGATATGAAGAAAGCAGACAAACAAACAGCAGCTGATTCTCTAGCAAGGACGAGAATACCAACGTGAATATGTAAGACAAAAATTGAATTGTACGAGTCATCTTCCAACACTCTATCGCTCTGATTGAATACAAGAATAAATCGTAGATAACATACCAATTATTGCAATCCGTTTGGTGCTGGCAGTGGCGTATGTTTCGGATGAGCCAGTGGACGCGTAGACTTGAAAAGGCCAGAAGCCGTTACTTTCATGACAGAGCAAAGTAAGAACAAGCGTAAGAACGAAGAGCCAGCTCGAAAACATGATGCATCAAATATTGCAATGAATGAGAGTGTGAACTGTGCACATTTATCGTCCGACGTCAAAAGGTTGTTGTTTCAGCGCGCCACCAAGCCTCGTTGCCTCGTAAGCCTGATATTGAACTTAATGGCGACCGTATTTAAAATTACGGAGACCTCAACCCCCATTCGCGATTCTTCCATTCGCGTCGACCACACGAAAAAAAGCTTCCAAGAGGAACATTTTCTGTGGCACCTTTCAAGGACCTCACAAATACGAACAACTTGCCTTAGAGCTTCCTTATTGTCAAAATGTCCGCCGCGCAGCTTCTCAACCCGAAAGCTGAGTCGAGGGTGCGTTTTCTCTTGGTGGTGGGGGGAAAATATCAACTGACGGTACCTAGAGAAGAGGAGAAGCTCTTAAAGTTAACATCAGCGCTGGTGAAGGTCTGCAAGATGTTCTCAAATCCAACTTAGGTCCATTAGGAACCATCAAGATGTTTGTACTCTTTCGCTGTTACCATCTGCTCATGACTGACTGTTCTCTAGGCTGGTTGACGGCGCTGGTGCGGTAAGAAGAGCTCCAAAGCTTCCTGCAGAAATCCTTCCTAATGTTTGGCGTCGCGCAGATCAAACTTACAAAAGATGGAAATGTCCTGTTACGAGAAATGCAAATTCAAAATCCTACGGCGGTTATGATTGCCCGAGCTGCCACAGCACAAGATGATATCTGCGGTGATGGTACCACTTCTGTGGTTTTGCTTGTGGGAGAACTTTTGAAGCAGGCAGACAGATACATTTCTGAAGGTCTACATCCTAGAATTATTACCGATGGCTACGAGATTGCCAAGACCGAGTCTCTAAAGGTAAGCGCAAATTGATACCTGTAAGAGCATGCGCTGATTGTTTGGCCTAGTTCTTAGATACGTTCAAGTTGCCAAAGGAGGTTGACCGAGAGCTCTTATTATGCGTTGCGCGAACATCACTTTCGACGAAATTGAACCACTCGCTCGCTGAGAAGCTTACGCCTGATATTGTGGATGCTGTTTTGGCCATTTACCAAGCTCCTGCGAAGCCCGATTTACACATGATTGAAATTATGAAGATGCAACACAGAACCGCGTCCGAGACCCAGCTTATCCGAGGTCTGGCACTGGACCATGGCGCAAGACATCCCGATATGCCTAAGAATGTCGAAAATGCGTTCATTCTAAGCTTGAATGTGAGTTTGGAATACGAGAAGTCGGAAATCAACTCTGGCTTCTACTACTCGAGCGCGGAGCAGCGAGATAAGCTGGTAGAGAGCGAGAGACGCTTCGTGGATGAGAAATTGAGAAAGATTGTCGAGTTGAAGAAAGAAGTGTGTGGTAACGACCCAAAGAAGGGATTCGTTATTATCAACCAGAAAGGAATTGACCCTCTGTCACTTGATGTGCTCGTCAAGAACGGTATTTTTGCTCTGAGACGCGCAAAGAGACGAAATATGGAGAGATTACAATTGATTTGCGGTGGAACTGCGCAGAACAGCGTGGACGATCTGTCGCCAGAAGTCCTGGGATGGGCCGGAAAGGTCTACGAACACCAATTGGGAGAGGAGAAGTACACATTCATCGAGGATGTCAAGGAGCCGAAATCAGTGACAATCCTCATCAAGGGACCAAATCAACATACCATCACCCAAATCTCGGATGCCGTCCGTGATGGTCTTCGCAGTGTCTACAATATGATTGTGGACAAGAGCGTTGTTCCAGGCGCAGGAGCTTTCCAAGTCGCTTGTGCGGCACACCTAAACAGTGAGGCATTCCGCAAGACCGTGAAGGGTAAAGCAAAGTGGGGAGTGCAGGCATTTGCAGATGCTCTTTTGATTATTCCAAAGACCCTCGCTGCAAACTCTGGCCACGATGTCCAGGACGCTCGTAAGTGTTGCTCGCTATACTAAAAAGTCAATGTCTAACATAGAAACAGTCGCGAATCTTCAAGATGAGCAAGCCGAAGGCAACATTGTTGGCCTCGACCTCAAGACCGGCGAAACGATGGACCCAGTGCTCGAAGGTGTATATGACTCTTTCCGTGTCATCAGATCTGCAATCGCGTCGAGTTCGGGCATTGCTTCCAATCTTCTTCTCTGCGACGAGATGTTGAAGGCAAGACAGATGGGTAGACAACCAGGTCCAGGACCGGGAATGGATGAATAGACAATCACAGGCCTTTTCACAAACTTCGGCTCTTCTCTAAAACATGTGTAACGGTGTTTAGCATGAAACGGGATTCTTGGGCACAATCTCGTTTGACGATGTAAGACTGCCTGCTCAGAAATGTACAACACACTCATCTGTTGAGAGGCATGCACAGCGTACACCGAAAGAATAAAAGAACATCGAAGACATAATGAAAGCAAGCGAATCGTGAATTGCCCCGGCGCTTGTGAGCTGTCCTGACTTGACTACGCGCTCTCGTAATCAGATTGATGATGCAAAAGTGAAGAGAGGATAAGGTAGCTAAGGTACCTATGATGTTGACCTGTGAACCGATGCGGAAGCAGAAAAGCGGAGGTGCAATTTAGGTTTAGCCTCGTCTGTTCGATGTTCGGTTTGGGCTGCTCGTTCAGATGCAAGCCCCACCAACCCACACAGCACCAGTAAGTCCAGCAGCTGTACCAACGCATACCCCTGATTCAAGGCTGGTGCAAAGACCCCACTGTTGCCAGCTCCGGCCAAGCTACCAAGATCAATATATGTTTCAAAATGACTGGTTGCTTCGGGTCGCGCGATCGTATGGGCAGAGAGACGGGCAGACGATGGGCAGAAGTAGAGCAGTCAACTTTGTTTACCCGGCTTAAAGACATGCCTGAAGGGTCTGCGAAGCCCGAGTTGGGAGGTCGTATTTTATGCATAATCGTTAAAGTCGTGCAGTGTACCTTTACCTTTAGCCTTTTGCCTAATGGGGCTTTCGGCAAGAGGATCCCTCCCCCTTCACCCTGACTGGACATCCACACCGGCGCATGCCTTCATCCTTTTTTGGCTGGAACTGGGACCCTTGGCTCGTGAGTTTTGATCAGGTGAAGATCGAAACAGATCGGTCGGTCCCTCACTCACGCTCGAAGATACGCACGATCGCTTTGCTGCTTGCCTCCGCCTCGTCTCTCCTGGTGTTTCTTATCCAGCCGACTTTCTGTCGTCCCGTGTGCCACCATCCAGCGCCAACCAACCTTGCCTTCAGCTTTGGCTGATGCCACCTCACCTGAAATCCAGGTCTCTGCCCTTGTCCCCCAATTGCCCTGATCCCTGATCCCTCCGGCGCCCTAACCTCTCCCTTTGCAACATGACCCCTACCGCCTGAGGATCGACTCTCCCGCTCAATTGGCCCAAGAAGAGACGACACAAGCTGCAGCCGTGGATGTTTCTACTCCTCATCTTCATTCCTTTTTCACCAATATCACCGGCCCATAGTGTCGCCAGCCACATCGCGGGCCAAACTTGCAGAGTGTTCACTTCAAAAATGCTAATACGACCTTCAACATTCTGCTGACGACTTTGTGTCGCGTGCCTGTACACTTTTCATTTTTGCGCCTCCCCATTGAGCAACGGTACTCGAGCATCTCGACATGCTGCGCTTCCGGAGATATCGGGTGTTCCTCGCGGTTGCAGCTGTGTTCACAATTCTTGTTATAAGATTGAAGCAGACGGGGGATTGGCCGTCATATTCGCAGATTCAGGACCTGGGCTATTCTGCAACAGACAAGGGCGAAGAAGTACCGCTGAATAAACTGAAAACTCCACCGGTCTGGGAGGGGAAGAAGAACGAGGAGGTGCTCGTTCAATCTTCCATTGCGAAGGCGCCAGCATCTGCGGCTGCAAAACCTAAAGCTACCACGCCTCCTACGAAACCCCAAACACCTGCTGTCGAAACCATACCCAAAGTTGTTCTGCCAGACAGGAAGCCTGTACCGCCTACGAAGGTATATGATGGAAGCGCGGGGGAGGATGAAGTCCATCCAGTTGCACCACCAGGGAGACAGGAGCTTCCTAAATTCCCCTCAGTCCCAACGGTGATACACTGGGAGAGGCAAGTGGAACATTTCCCGGTGCCTAAAGAGTCAATTATTGCGCTACCGACTGGGACGCCAGTTGCTATTCCCAAAATACAGCACAAGTTCAATGACGAAACCCCAAGTGCGAAGATAAATCGGGAGAAGAGACAAAACCTAGTGAGGGAAGAGTTCTCGAGAGCATGGGATGGATACAAATCGAAGGCATGGATGCACGATGAATTATCACCAGTTTCTGGCAAATTTCGAGATCCATTCTGTGGATGGGCAGCGACTTTGGTGGATACATTGGATACTCTCTGGATCATGGGGCTCGAAGAAGAGTTTGAAGTAGCCGCAAAAGCAGTTGATTTGATCGACTTCACAACCAGTCCTCGCGCTGACATCCCGGTGTTCGAGACAACCATTCGTTACTTGGGAGGGCTGTTGGCCGCCTATGATGTTAGCGGTGGCACATACAAAAATTTGCTTGACAAGGCTATAGAGCTGGCCGAGATTCTCATGGGCATTTTCGATACTCCGAACAGAATGCCAGATTTGTATTACAGATGGAAGCCGGCCTTCGCATCACAGCCACACCGAGCAGGGTTGAGGTCCAACCTGGCCGAACTAGGATCGTTGTCATTAGAATTTACTAGATTGGCGCAAATCACCAAGGACTCTCGGTATTACGATGCTGTTGCTCGCATTACTAATGCACTTTCCGAATGGCAAGACCGAGGAACTATGCTCGACGGTGTCTTCCCAGATAACGTCGATGCTTCAGGGTGTAACAGAACGCAAGTTGGTACCGCGCTGCCACATACCAGCGGAAGAGAGCAGGCACTTGTCCCTGTCACTCAGTCAGAAGAGCCTATAGGCTTCCAAGCTACGAATGCTGATGGTCTTCCAATAATATCCCCCAAGAAACCCAATGGTAAACTGCCATCAGGTCCTGGGACTTTAGCGATGGAGGTAACCCCAGGTGTGCCGGGCAAGGCTACGATTGTTGGATGGGAAGAGAATCACAAAGCTGGCAACTCGAAAAGAGCCACCAAGAGAGACGCTGTTGGTGTCCCTACCGCAAACAAAACGGTTCCGAAATCTACATCTGATGCCATCACTGGCTTACCGCTGGATATTCCAGCGGCCAAGGCGAAGATTGGATCCACGGTGGGCGACTGGGACTGTGTGCCTCAAGGCCTGGAACCAGCATCACCACATGGACTTAATAAGTTTTCAATGGGTGGTGGACAAGACTCCACCTACGAGTATTTCCCCAAGGTAAGTTTGTCATGTTCTCTGGGAGTCAATAAAGCTAACAGCTTCAGCAATATCTCCTGCTGGGTGGCTTGGAAGACAAGTACCAAAAGATGTATATGAAGACAATTGCAGCAGTGCGAAAACATATGCTCTACAGACCGATGACGAAAGATGGCCGAGACATTCTCTTCTCGGGGTCAGTGACAACTTTTGGTCGACCCGAAGATGATTTGAAGCTAAGTGCCGATGTTGAGCATCTGACCTGCTTTGTTGGTGGTATGGTAGGAATGGGTGCTAAGATATTTGGCATTGAGGGCGATCTCGATATAGCCAAGAAGCTGGCTGATGGTTGCGTATGGGCTTACGAGTCATTTTCTTCGGGAATCATGCCAGAGGGTGCCACTGTGATGCCCTGCACGAACTCGGAGGTTTGCCCTTGGAACGAAACAGCCTACCGGGAGTTCATAGATCCAGTCCCACCAGCCACGAGACAAAAGCAAGTCGACGACTACTTCAAGAAGAAGGCTCAGCAGGAGCAAGAAGAAGTTGCAGAAGCTGCTCGAGTGGAGACTGAGCGATTAGCTGAGATCGAGGCTACTGCTGCGGCCGAAGCTGACCTTGTGTATGGATCAAGCAACCAGACGGGTTCACACATTGCAGGCGATGAGACACTTGTAAAGGAGCATGACACTACTGATCCTGCCAAGGGAAGTGACTCTCTAAAAAAGGAGAAGCCAATATCACTACAGAAACGTGAGAGCGACGACCTTTCGCCAGCCGAAAAAGCACAAAAGCAGAAAACATTAGATACGGAGGCTGAATTAGCTGCCATCGCAAAGACAGCAGGACACAAGGCGGAGAAAGTCCTCACGCCAGCACATGTTGAACCTCTCACTACAGATCCTTGGAAGCCCCTTACCCATGACGAATTTGTTGATAGAAGAATCAAGGAACAATCTCTGCCTCCTGGATTCGTCAGCGTTAGGTCCAGGAAATATATTCTCAGGTAATGACAGACTCTCTCCTGGTAAGCGAGGTGCTAACCCATTCTCTAGACCCGAAGCTATTGAGTCGGTCTGGTACATGTACCGTATCACAGGCGACAGCATCTGGCAAGACAAGGGATGGAAAATGTTTACATCCATCATCAATGCCACGTCAACCAAATATGGCCACTCGGCTATCCAGGATGTCGCCAACCCGACACCCTACCAAGTTGATGAAATGGAGAGTTTCTGGCTTGCGGAGACGCTGAAGTATTTCTACCTCCTGTACTCACCACCCGACATTATCAGTCTGGATGAGTGGGTGCTGAACACCGAAGCACACCCTTTCAAAAGACCCACCTGATCACAACATGTATAAGGGTGCGCAATTTGTAAGCTGACTGGAGGCTTTGTGCATTAAGGGATATATGGCACCGGAGTTTGGGTTTGATTTTTCAAGGTCTCGGTGTGTTTATATCTGCCTTTTTTGTGGCTAGAGTTGCATGCATGTCTGCGGACGGGGAGAAAAGAAACTGGAAAGAAGGACGGGTGTATGTAGATGAACTAGTCCATCGGTGATGCATCGTCACTCGGAGGCAGTGATGAACATCGAGAGTGCACCACATCGACGACGGAGCATTCGAGGTGGACAGTGAAGCGACCACTACGAGTGACATACATTTTCACGGCGTTGAAAGCAATCGGGAAGAAACACCTACCTCCCTTGTCGGATTATCGAAGCAGGTCCAGCCAGGGCTTTAGATATTTTTTATATTGATTTTTCTTGGAATGTATGCATGCCCCCCCTTTTTTTTGATTTGTCAATCCGACTACTCTCGTATGCTCTCTCGTGCTCTCTCGTGCGTATTCATCTATCTATCTATCTATCTATCTGCGTTTCTCGTGCTCTGAGGTATACCTTGGTTCTCTAGTGGGAGACTCGCGAGTGCGTGGTCCTACCCGATGAGCAGAGCGGCTGGGTGCATTTGACAGAGATACTACTGGCAGGGGGACGAACATATCATGTGCAAAGTAAACAAACATATGGCCAGGAGTTGCTCAAACCATGGTATTCGGTATCATTCGAAAATGACCGTCTCAATTTCACTCTAGCTGTTTAGCGGTAGGTATTAAGACCCGCCTTTGCTACGCTGGGATACACAACATACAATTCTCGACCATGCTAAAGCCAATTTTTGCTCTGTTTTGGATGCAGATCAGATCACGCCCAAACGCCATCCATGCACCAGAGCCTTCTCCCGCAACCCGTTCCACTCAGATCTACCTCCCCAGCACCCGCGCTCCCCTAGGTTGAAAATTTTCTCCCGTAGCCAGGTGAAGCGACCTCACTTCGCAACCGCCGCACTCAGCACTTGAGTCCTGAAGAATCCGCCCTTGGTCCGCTCGATGACCTGCTGGTACACGCTGCTTGGGGGGTGGTTCATGACGACTGTGCCCTCCTTGTAATCGATCTTGGCATCGACGCGCGTGTCTCTGATCAAGTTGACGATCCACTTCTCACCCTCATCTTGGTTAAGACCGAGGCGTGCGCTGAGGTCCTTGATATCGATACGTTGGTGGATCTTGCAGTAGCTCTCGGAGATGAGATGCCTGGCAGCCTCAACGAACGAGTCGGATGCAGCTACGAGGAAGAAATCAGAGCGAAGAACCTCTTCGGCTTCAGAGAGCTTCTTCTGTGCTTCCTCAAAGTCGAAATCGATGTACAGAGCCTTGACAAAGTCCGTGACTGGGTCATTGTACTCGTAATTCTCTTGCTTGACGATTCGGATGACATCCTTGAGCTGCTTCTGGTATTGGCCGGTGTTTCGTGTGCGGCTACGGTTGGTGATGACGGCAGCTGTGAGGTATCGCAGGATCCAAGGGCAGGCGGTTTGGATGGTGTTGATGAATGGAGCGGAGAAAAAGAGCTCGCAGATGGTATCGCGGGCGGGCTCATAGTTGAAGAATGGGAACAGAGCCCAGTGGATCAACCATGTCCGGTGGGTAAGCTGTGCCAGCGGGTTGCTGAAAAGCTTGGTATCGATCGATTCCTTCACTTTTGTAACTTCCTCCATCGCTACCTCCCAGTTGGTGGTCAGGATCTCAGAAGCGAGCTTCCCCCATGTCGCAGCGGAAACCTTGTCGTTATCTGTAGACAGAATTCGGAATTGGTACAGGAGTTCAGCAGCTGCTCCGTAGTTACCGCAGCTGTATTGGAAGTTGCCATAGTCGTAGAGAACGTTGATCATCTCGATAGTAACCTATGCTAGATCAGCAGGGGATCCCACAGCAGGTTCCGCAAGAAACATACATCGTGGTCCTTCTTCAAGAATTCCAAGTTAGCAACCTTGTCGCTCCTCAGACTGGTAACCACATCCTCTCTACCCAGCAGATCTGTAATCTTCTCCGTCTCCTCTCCGTACTTCTCCAGGCGGTCCAACACCTCTTGCCTCTTGGTCGCAAACTCCTTTGGCGGCTCCTCCACACCTTCCAAATCGCAGTACAGACTGGCCACGTAATCCGTCATGTTCGTCTTCTTCAGGAGCTCATATTTGGCACGCGTGATATCTCCCGTAGGCTCATCTTCCTGCTCGGCGACAAATTGCAGCAGAGGGAAGATCAGATGGCGATCCAGGTGCGTAATGAGCTTTGGCAGAAGGTCGCTCTCCTTTGCGACTTCCTCCGGCGTCTTAGCTGGGGCGACAGAGCCGTTTGTGGTCGCCATGATTGCGGTGTATTGTTGAGAGTTAACTTCGTGGTGGGGTCGTGAATAATTCAAAATGTGTGCGCTCTCCGCCAAATCACCTGACGCTAATCCCGATTCGGACATAGATTTTTAGCTTCGAGATGTTCGCGACGAGACGACTTCAATTAAGCTGTCTGAGCATAATCACCATCCCACTCAACAGCATGGCTTCCCAAATCCTGTCATTCCTTCGGCCAATGGCTCTCCCGCGGCCAGCGACTTTCAATCACTTCCTCCGCAGATCGTTAACGGAAGTCGTGCACAGCAAACTCCCTACTACTCCCGCAACTGCAGTATCTCCTGCAGCGGATGCCGCTCTCAAAGCTACGCAAAGCACAAGACCATACTGGATCACCAAGACACCGTCAAACCAATACCCAATCTACACACTCAAGAAGCGAGGAGGGAACATGAAGTTGACCCGGATACGGAGGATAGAAGGTGACTTGGCTGCATTAAAGAAGGACCTGCAGTTGGCGCTGAAGGTGGAGGAGAAGGATGTCACGATCAATCAGTTGACGAGACATATCATTGTAAAGGTATGATTTGTTCTTGTCGCAGGTTTGCATCGATACTAACGGCTCATAGGGACACAAGCGGCCTGAAATCGAACAGTTTTGGAAGGATTGCGCTATGTAAACATCAAGCTCGACGGGAGGGATTATGAAATGTATACCAAATGGATGGAATATGGCCGGTCCGTGTATGATATTGTAGAAGCTAGAATACAATATGTATTGTTTGCAGAGGAGCATATCCGGAAACAACCATCAGGAATGTGTATACTTTACTGGCTGTGTGAAGGAGAAGGCTTCAAAGACGGGATGGAGGAGGTCTACTGTTCGATTACTCCTATTTCTGGAAGCCTTTTAATAGGCGCTTCCAGCTCGAAGATCTTGCATTTTCACATTCAATCCATAAAACCAGTGTGATTTTAACTCTTGTCATTTGCTTTCCAAAGCAATACCTACATTCCTCATTCTGCGCTCACATACTATGTACAACAACCGTCATTCCTTTTCTCTTCCACAATGAAAAGATGATCCAATCCCGCACAACTTGTACAACAGCTACAGAAATCAACCAAGGAAAGACATCAGCCTCGCTGCCATGCTAAACAAACAGATATCATTTCATAAAACGCCAACCCCACCTGCGCTCTGCTGTTGATGCGTCTATGGAATGTAGTACAATAAATTTAATCGAAATCGCTCTATGTACCTAGCCCAGCGTATGCACACAACTGTTTTAATACCCCTTGAAGTCTTGGCTGCACAATCTTCAGAGCTGCCAGTAGAGTGTCCTTTGGCGGTAGGGATGAGCAAGGTATCACAGAGGTAGGATCTTCGGGATCTCGGGATTTCTCTGCTAGACGTCGCAGAACTGCAATTCCACCCATTGTGATACGTAATAATGCCTCGTCCTCCACGCCCTTTGGTGCTGGCTGTGATCTTTGATTTTGAGCTCCCGATGGTGGCGGGGATGTCTCGAGACACAATAGGAGTATCAACCGGCAGAGATTCTGCGAGAATCCATCCTCAGATGTCAACCAAGATTTGGCAATGCCTGTCTCGGATCCGGGTGCCAGATTTGACAATATTTCAGCTGCAAGCATACCTTGCATCAAGAATGGCTTGCGAGCCTCGGTGACTGGCATCAAGGCGGTCCTCTTGGCTTCCTGCTTGTCCTCAGGAATTGGCGATATTGCGAGGCCAAATGTTCTGGTGAGTAGGTCGTACGGCGGCGAGGAAGCGACATCCGAAGCAAAAATTGTCTTGTAGTGTGTCCGGTTGGGTTCGTCACGAGCGAGAAGCTTCGCAAGACTGTCAACGGCTGGCGGGAGATATCGATGAACTGACGGATCGTAGGAGGAGAACGCGACACTCTCTCCAGTCACGTTTGGAGGTGGACATGGCGCAAACGCGAGCAAGAAGTGGAGTAAGCAAAGAGCTTGTTCTCGACCTGGCAGCTCAACGGCTTGAGCTAAGTTCGACAAGAATATTATGACGTCTTTCATGAAGTCCAGCGTGTTTTGGTTTGTCCGTAATAGCATGTTGCGAGTACCCAGGTATCTTATCACGACGCAGAGGAACTTGATTACCAGCTCGTCCGCCAGTAGAGCGTGGTTCATCTCGTAGAAAGAGAGATTTCGAATGATAGTCGTGATGCAGATTAACTTGTCGACTGCTCGATCGAGCTCATACTCGAGAGACCCGAATGGGGGAATATCTTGCAGAACCTCTTGCTCGCACCGGCATCCGCGAACAATATCTTCGTAAGAGTTAACAAGCATCATATCAGAGACTTCTGCGGCGTTCTCTGCTAGAAGTTCCACTTGCGTCTCGGCACAGTCAATCAGTGTCTCCACAAGATCTTCACATGCCCTCAAGTCCAATTGTATGCGAGGTTCGACAGACATCGTTGCCAGTGTATCCAATGCCAGTCGCACTTCTGCATGAATTCCACATTGTAGACTCATAGTCAAAGCATGTATGTCCATCACACCTAGGTCGAACACTGCTGGAACATCAGGCTTGGTTTGTGCGAACGCTTTCCCCACTTTCTCCAAGGAATCGAGGTCAATCCCTCCCCATGTGTCCAGATGACGAACTCTGGGGTCTAGTTCGGCTGGGAGATTGAATTCCTGAGGCTGTGGCGGAGCGGCAGCGACTTGTGGGACAGTATTGCTGATTGGGGGTACAGTTAGACTTCCAGCTTTGGCAGACATGGGAGACGGCACAGTGAATGAAGTTCCATTTTGTGGAGGAGTGACGTCGACACTTCTGGAAAGACTGTTTCGCGCATGACTTTGAGGGCCCATCTGATGAGGCAAGGGCTGTTGTTGAGGTGTAGAGAAACCATTCACTGTTGCTTGTTGTGGGTGGTGCATGGGCTGCATCTGCTTGACCGGGGTGGTCTGCGGATGTTGTTGCTGTTGCTGTTGCTGAAGATGCGCTTGCTGTCCCATCAATTGCTGCTGCTGAAGGAAGTTCTGCGACTGCTGCATCGCAGCTTGAGGATTGACCTGCTTCGTGGGCGACATCTGGGGAGCGCCTCCGATATTTGGATTTTGTTGCATCATTGCCGCCCGTTGACGCTGTTGATTTAATTGCCAGGCTTCCTCGAACAAGAAGAGATTCCGCTCGTAATGACCTTTCAACTGGGCAGGTGCGTTCTGGTGCTGCTGTGGATGGAATTGCAAGGCTTGGGCAACCTGTCCCCATCCATTCTGGGCTGTGACCTTCTTGAAGCCTCCAAACTTCATGACAGTCATGTATAAAGTGATTAAACTCATGGAACGGTCCCCAACTATCGGGTTCGTGTCTAGTGGGAGATTCTTGGTCTGCATGAATGTTGCTAAGCTCTTCATGAAGTTCTCGGGATTCGTACCACCTCGCGCCTGTTGTGGGCCGGGTGGTTGTTGAGGTCGCATTCCTGCGAATTGTCCATTCGGTCCAGGCATCGGCACTTTTGCCATCGGATTGGCATTGGGTGGCATGTTGGTACGTTGCGCTGCCATCATGTTTCTCTGCTGTAGCTGTTGTTGCAACTGCATCTGGTAGAGAAGTTTCTGCTGTTCCAGGTTGTTTGGAGGCCGCTGCTGAGGTTGCTGAGGGTGCTGCTGCTGCTGTTGCTGCTGCTGCCCTTGCTGGTACATCCCTGGCTGTTGCATGTGGTTCTGTTGCATGTGAGGTGTAGACATCGCATTTTGTTGTGGTGGAGCTGAACTACGGCCAGGTTGAGGTGTGAAATTCTGGTTGAACCCTGGATTGAAGCCAGGGTTCTGGGCATAGGGATTATTGCCCTGCGGTGTATCGACACGATTGCCATGCTCAGACTGGGAGGGTGAGGCTTGAGGAAACTGCTGAGCAGCCGGAGAAAAAGGGTGCGGAGAGGCTGTGGCAACGCGTTGGGGTACGCCACCAGGACGTAACTGATTGCTCATTATGGGAGATGGGCTGGCATTTGCAGAGCCATTCTGGAGATGTGCATAGGAGGTTTGCTGCGAAGGGTGTTGGGTAGGTGCATTGCTCCCTTGGGGAAACCCGGGATATGGGTTCTGCTGTGGTGTTTGGGAGCGTGAATTTGGGAGCATTCCAGGTGCTTGTCGAGGTGATGCTCCCATACTATCTTCTCGCGGTCGAGCTCTCTTTGCTGGAATTAGGGGATTCGTTTGATATACAGGGCTGTTGAAGGCCGGTGAGCCATTGCGCATGCCACCGCCATTCTGCATCCGCTGTTGGAGCTGCTGATTCTGAAATTGCGAGGATCGAAGGAGCCGGGATTGTTCATGAATGTCGTAGGATCAAGCATAGCTCCTCCTCCATTGGGATCGAGATGGTTGAAGCCTGCGCCATTGTGATTTTGGACGGCGGTGTCGTTCATCCAGGAGGTCATGTCTGTGGGAAGGAGTTGAGGCAACCCATCTGCGTGTGCGATACGGTGTCAGCAATGGTCATCTGAAAGCAGGTCTCCCTAGAAGGCCTCGAGGGTCAAAGGAGAGATGGCCAAGCGCGAGTCAAGGGCAGGCGCGATGAAAAGTCGCGACGCGGTGGATGAGCCCCGAGGGAGTCGATGAAGCCAGCGACGAATCAATGGCCATCAACACCGCTGAGGAGGATCCAGACGATGCGCGATAGGATCTCAGAAGCGTCACGAGACCCCGATACTGCGCAGGAGAGAATAGAGATGGAATGAATGGAAAGTCTTACCTAAGTCGACGCGCTGCTGTTGATTGTCGCAAGCAAGGCTCGAACTTTCGGCTGTGAGATGATTTGAGCAGGCCGCTAAGCCGGATTGGGCGGGCTATGAATAGGACCGATGCCGACAATTCGCAAATGAAGTCGAGCACTACCAAACATTGTATTAGTACCAGAGCCAAATGCGCGTCTCTCCTCATTGGCCCCGTCTGGGAGTCGGTCGATTGATTTCGGATCGCGGCATGGGATGGGATGGGATGGTCGAGTTGCAACTGTGGGGGGTGGGTGCTGGGTGCTGGTCACGCCGATAGCAGGTGACCCGCCCAGATGGGGTGGGTGTTGTGAGTGTTGGTGTCGAGGTGGCAAGTTTTGCGCGCGTGAAGGGGCACGCCGCGACGTGAGATGAGAGGAGCGCCGAGGCGACGAGGGGGAGGGAGGAAAAGGGGTGCATCGGTTCACGTACCTGGGAGTCTGATCCAGAAGTCAAGTCACAGTCAGTCAGTCGGTCGGGACGGTGAGGAGGAAGAATGGCACGACTGGCGCCGAGCGTGGGTTCGGAGCAGACGATGGGATGGGACGCCGGCTGGGTGGAGCTGCGTTGCTTGTCGCCTCAAACGCTGTACAGCAGGTAATGTAACACTTACGGTGCCGTCCGCACGAGACGCTCCGGTCGATGAATGGACGAGGGATGCGGCGCAATGATTAGGCGCACGGGAAATAAGCAACGGCGGTCTGAGAGGGGAGGAGGTTGAGTCGAGTCGAGTCGAGTCGATCTTCGCGACTATCACAGGCAAGGGATCGAATTAGGCCCCGAGAGGGGGAGTGAGGGTGAGGGCTGAGGGTGAGGGTGGGCGTGGGTGGTGGTGGAGCTGGACCTGGGAGTGAGCTGGACCTGTTGTGAGTGAGAGGGAGTGTGAGTGTGAGAGGGCGACGCGTGAGGAGAGAGGGTCGGTGGGTGAGAGGGTGAGAGCGAGAGCGAGCACTGCTGGATAGGAGGTGAAGGGCGCGGTGGTGCGGAGATGCGATGCGTAAGGTAAGGTAGACAGGCAGGCAGGCAGGCAGGTCGTAGGCCGGAGCAGTACTTTGCAAGGCAGCAGGCAGCAGCCAGATGAAACTAGGCGACCTAGCAGGTGCGTGAATGCGCGCAGTAGGCGTTGGTCGGCGGAGGCGTGTGGTGCGCAACGAGTTGAGTCGAGCAGCAGCAGCAGCAGCAGGATTGCATCGGTCGTGGTGCTGCTGCTGCTGCTCCTGCCCAGGTCGAAAGCTTTTCAGTCGGCCTGTTCCACTAGCCAGTAAGCGATCCTATCACGCGGCGTCTCGGAGATGGGCCCATGCTTCGTCCAGCCACGCCATGAGAGTAATCTGAGCAGCATCCGAAGCATCGAATGTGTCTGTATCAGCGTCTGGTTGGGACGGGCATCATCACCATCACGACCAGAGCACACAATGCCATCTGGTCGCTGAGCGGAGCGCGTCTCGCCATGTTAGTGACCGCTCGCTGGCAGTGAGTGTTAGTTGGGTATAGCACGTTGAGGCCGACCAGCGGCGACCATTGATTGGCCTTGGGGCTCATTGGCCCCCGAACCGGGATCCATCCGCCGCTTTAGCCCCGCTTCCAGATAGTGTTGGTCCGGTCTCCGTGGCCTAAAAAGCATGAAAAGGTGCGACACGTCGATGCCGATGTGGTGCTTGCGCTGCTAACGTGGACCTGGGGCCTGCCCAAGCGGTGGTGATGATCGCAGGAACCTTCATCATGGCAGTGCGGCGTCGTCTGGCTGGTGGGTGATGGTGAAGCTGCGTCGCTCGTCCGGGGGTTGTTTGCAGGCTCGTCGTCCTCGGTTGACTAACAGCGGCGGATCCAGATACTGTACCGTCCCGGAGCTCGCTGGGCGTGCGATGCTGGGCTGGGAGCAGCAGCAGCAGCGAGAAATCAGATGGAGGCATGCAACAGCAGCAGCAACGGGGAAGCAGGTAAAAGAAAGGGAAGAGGAGAGGGGCCTGCGAGGAGGGGAATATAGAGGCTTAAGTAAGAGCAATGCCGAGCCTTCAGAGCCAGGGCCAGTCTTTTTTTAATCACGCTTCTGGAGGTGGCAGCAGATGCTTATCCGCATCGTTTGGCGTCATAAACCCTCCTCCACCAGTCAATAATTCAGATGTCAGGACCGCATCGCCTGCCTGCCTGCTGGCCTGCTGCCCTCCTGCCTGCGGTTCCAGCCACACAGACCAATGAACCCGTCACAGATACAGCTGGGTCTCGGCATCATCCTGCTTCCTGCGAGGGCGTCCGCCAGCCAGGGCAGACCTCCACATTGCGATTCTGACGTTGCGTGGCGGCAGAGCTAGGAAGCTTTGAGGAGGGGCAGCGTGAAGCATGGACGATGGACGAAGACGAGTGATCCCGGCAGGCTTGACCCGAGGAGAAGGACAGATGGAGACCGAAGTAGAATGGAGCAGAATAGACGTTTTTACCTGGAACTAGAGCTGGAACTCAATCGACCTCCCTTCCTTGCGTTCGGTGGCGTAGATCCCTCTGGTCGTATACGGTACTAACTAGGTACCCTGCTCTACTCACTCACTCACGCACTCACTCAAACCCTCTCGTGCGACCGATGGCCAACGCTCCCCGAATTAATCCCACATCCAAATCTCCAAGTCTTGCCTCCTTCCCGCAGGATGGATTCCAGGGCCCCATCTCAGCTCAAACAGCGGATTATGGGGAGATTAGGAGATTACTCCGGTACTGGCTGCTCCAAACCAATCGGCACATTCTCATGCTCTGGATGTGCCTCGACACATGGCACCTCACCTCTTCAGCAGCAAGTCACTGGGATATCTCAATCCTCTAGGGTTGGGCAGCAAACTCTCCCAGTCAGTTCTCTGGCCGGAGTACAGGACGCATTTTCACAGAATCGAGCTGTGGCACTGGCACACTCTTTGCAATACGATCATCAGGCTGGACGGGTGACTGATGTCGACGGGAGGCGTTCTTGACCTTCAACGAGCAAGGATTGACATTTGACGACCACGCATGCCAGTTTCTTGCATGAGACATGGTCCAATACAGTGCTTCACATCACACCCGATGGACATGGATCGCACGGATCTGCTCAATTGAGGACGAGAGACTAACTGGGTAAAAGCAAAGGATCCCGACAAGTGTCTGCCCTGGCCAGGTGTGCGAGAGAAACGAGGAAAGTTGGGTTGCGTTGGGATGGGACGGGTCGTGGTGATTTGAGGATGCCGGAGAGGCTTTGATTTGATAGAAATCGGGAGGGCCCGATTCGCCGGCAACGCTGGGATGGAGATTGACACCAGCCGTCCAAATTTGGCATTGGCTAATCCTCACGTGCGGACCCGCGTCGCACCCCTGCAAATATGGAGAGCAGCCGAGACGACAGGACGACAACCGATTCCTGGCGTGGTTGGTACCACGACAGCGACACCATCAACCTCCATCTCCCATTCCCACAAAGGACCTGGTGCTTCAGTGCGATCGAGCGATCGTGGGGTACTCGATATCGCCATCATGCCGCCCAAACGAAAAGCCAAGGAATTGGAAAATGGATTGGATGCAGAAACACCTCGACGATCAAGTCGTCGAGTAACCACTGAGGCCAAGTCAAAAGTCGTGAAAGAGCCTGCGCCTCAATCTCCACCTGCGCTCAAGACGGCCAAGCTAAAGGCAAAGGTAGTCAAAAAGACTCAGCCAGAGAAGCCCGTGATAGCAGCAGAAAAGGAAGAGGAACAGGAAGATGCAGTCATCGAAGAAGTGGTATGCCAAATCAATTGCTTTCGGATTCCTTCCCTGAGGGCCTATTGAATCTGCCTGTCGTGATCCTGCTGTCGGCATCTTTTGACTGCCGCATTTCTGATTCCTTGACAGACGCCCCAAAGCCAACAAAGAAAGCAAACGCTGCAGTGAAACCTGAAACCACGGATGTTCCTGAAGGAGGCCGTCAGTATTGGTTGATGAAGGCCGAGCCCGAATCAAGAATAGAGCGAGGGCATGATATTAGTTTCTCAATAGATGACCTAGCTGGGAAAACTGTTCCTGAACCTTGGGATGGTGAGTTTGACATGATGTATTGATAAGCCAATTGCTAATTTAACGTAAAGGAATTCGAGCGTACCCAGGTATATTCTAACTCTCCCGAGTCAAGCCCTTGATGAATTTGATCACCTGACACACCACAGCAAGAAACAATATCCGAGCGATGAAGAAAGGAGACCTGGCCTTCTTTTACCACTCTAGCTGTAAAATTCCTGCGATCGTAGGTACGATGGAGATCGTCGAGGAGCACACACCAGACTGTATGTAGGCAACCTGTCACACCGATACCTTCACTAACTTTCGCAATCACAGTATCAGCACATAACCCTCAAGCAGCCTACTACGACCCAAAATCCAAACCCGAAGATCCTAAATGGTCGGTTGTTCATGTCACATTCAAGCAGAAGCTCAAAACTCCCGTAACGCTCAAGGAACTAAAAGCATGGCAAACAACAAAAGGACATGCTCTTGAGAATATGCAGATGTTGAAGCTAGCAAGGTTAAGCGTGAGCAAAGTAAGTGAGGGCGAGTGGAAGTTCTTGGTGGCTGAGATGGCAAAGAATGGGGATGTCATTGACCAATGAAAAATATACGATAGCCAGATGTAGGATAGCATGTACGAATTCTAGGGCAGAGCAGACTTGAATGTGCAAGTCAAATACACTCTGCAATTAGCGAATATATCATTTTAGAAATAAAGATCAAATCAAATATCAATATACAGATTGAGTTGACAAGACTGACCAAATACCATCGTGTACAAATCTGAAAGGTTCCGAGTTTTAAACCCCTGTAGATTTTAATGATACAGGCGAGTTTCAGAAGGGACTAAGTAATCTCATGAATGGCTGCTCCTCTGGATACAAATTTTTTTCAATGTCTAAAGTACCTTGACGTAGCACAGCACTCTTGAACACGCAATAGGAGTATGGGTTTGAACTCGAATTCATAGAAGTGCAGTATAAGTTTGCCTACACAGAGTTTCAACTAAATGTAGCGAAGTTGAGTACTGTAACGTGTCTTACAGATAACCAAATTGATATCCGTATGTAATATAAATATTCAGAGATCTATTAACAAACTATACATCTGAAACTAATAATTTATTCGTCATATTGACTATCTAACAACTCATATTCTTACTCTTACTCTTACTCGTACATCACGGCTTCTTGAAATAATTATTCAGGGTATTCTTCTGCGGCTGCGGCTCCTTCTTCGTCGTCTTCTTCATCTTGTTGCCACTCACCGCGGTAGCCTCTCCCTCCCTCTCCCCCTCCACCCTCTCCGGCTTCTCCCCAACCCTCATCAGCAAACAAAACTCCTCAAAAACATCCGTATCGACAATGCCCCCCGACGCCTCCCTATGACCCCTCGCGAAATTCTCCCCCAGCCGCGCCATCAGCGCGCCCGTCTCATCACGCGCCGCAACCTCCTTCAACACCCGGATGATATCCACCGCCTGCTCTCCTTCCCCTCCCTCCCTCTCCCTCTCGCACACCGCGCAACCCGGCACGAGAAATTCACCTTCCCAGCCAAATAGCCATAGTTAGCCACGAGCACGATCTCGAGGGCCCGCGACTTCAGGTGCCCTGCCCACCGCGTCGCGATCACGGGGTGCACCTGCGCTGCGCTGTGGATCTTCAGCACGGCGATCTTGCCATCTTGGCTGAATTTCGGCGCCGTGTGCGTGTGTCGCTCGACTTCGAAGTTGATCTCTGAGCGGGCGGCGGCGAGGCGCGCGTTGTTGAGGATTTGCCGCGGGTCTGTCGCTGCTGAGAGGAGGGCCGTCCAGGCTGTGATTACGTCGTAGGTGCCGGTTCGGCGGGCTGGGAGGTGTTAATAGAGGGGTATGTGTATGTGTAGAGGGGTGGGCAACTCACGGGCATTGATGTAGGAAACGCAGTCGTTGATTAGTTTCTTCGTGTGCCGTTTGAAGGTTTCTGTCATGTCGGGAAAGGGTGGGAGCCACTTCAGTGTGTTTCCTAGATCACCGTGCGTCCCGATCGCACAGAGATAGCCGCATTCTGAGGCGATGTCTGGGTGGAGCTCTTTGCATATCTCGTAGGCGACGAGGGATGTGGTTGCCACTGGTGGGTAATGACAAGCAGATACAACCTACTGACATCAGCGATTGCTAGGTACCTAGAGAAGAGGCATCTCACTTCTGCATTTTCAGGAAACTCGTCACTGAAGTGGTGATCGATAATCAAAGATCTTGCAGTCGGATCATCGATCACGGGAGGGCCACCTCTACTCCCCTGATCGAGCACAATGACAAATTTTGGCTCTTTCTCACCCATCGACTTCCGCTCGGATTTTTCATGGATATTGGATCCCTTCTGCACAAGGTGAACTTGGAGGTTCTCAGGACTCAGACCAAGTTTGACAAGCGTTCTGTGAACTATCACACCAGCACTCAGTCCATCTGCATCTTTGTCCGGCACAATGAGCGTCGGTGCCTGAGCTGCTGCACTGTCGTGTGTTAGCTAACATTTCTTGATTGCAGCCAATGTGTTACACTACCATTCTCGCAAAAAAGCGCGCGCTGCACTCATCTGACTATCTGGCGCTGGCCAGACTGGACTTCCTCGCTCATCGAGAGCGAGCGGTACATTGCAGTAATCATCGACTTTGACAGCTTTCCGTGCACTGGGTTTGGGACTTGAGCTTGCTTTTCGTTTCATGGTTCCAATTGACCTGAATCGAGTTGAGGGTAATTTTAGCAATATTGTTGCTCGCACGTGCCGTGTGTGTCTCCATATAGGTGTGTAGAGACGATACATCGACTCTGGTTGGTGTCTACTTTGGTATTCTGATGGTTGTCGTTCAGAGGTCTCGTGACGTCAGTCCATCCAAGCCCGTACGTCGTGCAGTAGCGCAATGATGTCTTCCGGGTGATGAGCTAAGCGAACCCCTTTTCGAATTATGCCTGAATTATAGGTTTTATTCCCATAACTCGTTTTCTGAACTGTGGAAAAGTATCCATTTCACATAATTGTTCTGGAATTTAAATTTTGGGGTCATTTGCAGAGTCAAATTACCTTGGTTGGCCTGTTTTAATAGAAAGTACTCTCCTGTGTTACTAGATCTGACTACCCACAAATATGCTACAATAGCGAGGTCACCTTGTTAAAAATCAGGAAAATTAGTCAGAAATATTCTCTCATCGGAAAAAAAAGTTGCGGATATCCACAAAAGCTAGCTTACGTGTTGTTATTGGGTACTGAGAATTGTGTTATGTATTATAGACAAGTAAATTCAACATGTCCTTTCTTTCTTTGTTGTTTCGAGAGCAGGGCAATGAGCCCGTAGATAGAACTCAATTACGATATTTAATTTAAACATAGGCATTTTAAGGTATCAAAGCATTTTTTTAATCTTTGTCCGCCATTTTGTTGCCATGGAATAGCAAGTACAGTGGCATTGTTTATAGTGCAGGTATCTGTCCTTAACAACCAGTCTCTATCTTCTTCAGTCTTTGGCCTGGATCACTGTTCTACTTCGATGTTCCAAGGTCCTATTGTTCTATGAGAAGTATTAAAGAGAATTTGATCCCTCTCTTTTATGGGTATCGCATTCATTGCTATCATCCACCACCACACCCTTACACACAGCTACCACACACAACTCGACCTAGACCTGAATCAAACAAAACCCAAAGTATTCCCCAACCCACCATGTCTGACGCTAATACTACAGCAATGAAATGGAAGGTCGGAAGATTGCCCGAGGAGTCATGGTACCATATCTCTGAAGACATCTCTGAAGACATCACTGAAGGCCAGACCGAAGAGGGCGAATCTAAACCCGACAAGACTACAGCTTCACAGGAAGCCGACAAGAAACAAAAAGCTCTTAGCAAGCATTTGAGACAGAAGAAGAAGAAGGAGGAGAAGGAGGAGGAGGAGGAGGACACGGATTTCTTGAACCCTGGCCTTTTGACCATGCTTACGAGCTGGACCAAGCATGCTGTCAAGAGCATGGGTAAACTTTAAGGATGAAGTTAGGTGCCATTTTGGGAATATGCTGATGTGCAGTATAGATCTTGACAAATTGCTTCCTAGCCTAATTCATTGGGTGTTGATATCAACGAGGAGTCGGGTGAGTATCTCTTGATAAACTTTAGGCTTATGCTACTGTGTAGTATAGCCAAAGTCATTCATAGCCTGGATCTTCTTTAATTATCTATCACAAGTAGCTTTCATAGACTTTAAATCACGCGAGGATATTTCAAAGTACATATTATGCAACGTGAATTTTTTCGATAGTTGTTCCTCCATCATACCCACTGTGCTTAAATCAAACTTTTATTTATCCTTCGAAAATTCTGTAGAAAGTAAATACTTGATATTCCATACAACCGTATTTCCAAGGTACCTCCTAGTCTCCGTGATCAAACAGAATGTTTCGATGTTTGCAAATACCTTCTTGACTATTGTTCTCTCTGATTCATTCCAGCTTGAACCATTAAGCGGATTCCTAGTCCTGCTGGCTTAACTGAAGAGTTTGAAGAGAGATTGTAGAGCAAGTGCCTCGAGCCTCTCACCAAGTAGTCGCCCAAATGCCGTAGCCTAACACCACCGTTACTTGAAATCTGACGGTGCTCCAGCCTCATCAACTCGCTTAAGGTAGCACTCAAATAAATTCACAGAGTTTCTACATTTTGTTTACAAACAACAACACGACACGTTCGGAGATCCAAAAGCAGATCGCAAAAATGAAGATCGAAGAGTTAGTCTCGGATGAGAATGATATCTCTTCTATTCCTCCCATGTCAATGGATGCAACACGCTCCCTCGACTTGACGATCCGAAGCAAATCACCAATCGCTGCTCCAGTATCAAGACACTTCTTCCAATCCAACTCCTACCAAAGCCTCGTTCTCCGCATCCGCACCACTCCCAACGCCGTGGCAGCAGATCGAATCGGCAGCGTCGTCCACGTCAACATCAGTCCTCACACCAAGAGCTACACGCATCAATACGATGTGCACCCACTCCCTCTCTCACCTCGTCCACTCGCCACTCATCTCACATTCCGCCTCGCAACACCCTCCTCCCCACCACAACTCACGCTCACGCTTCGCAAGAAACCCATCCTGCTACGCTTCCGCATCCCTGTTTCCAAAACCCCACTGTGGGACAAGAGGCTGAGAGCATTCCCGCCCGAGATCCGCGATATGATCTTCGAGTGGATGTTGCGGAATTCGTGGAATGGAAGGACCCCGAATCTGATCAAAGCACTGAGGAGCTCGAAGAGATATAGTTATCTGTACTATGAGGCTATGTATGCCTTCTACAAGACTAATTGCTATTCGCTGAATCATCGCAATGGTTGGTGCTTTGGAGACATGAATGGCAGATTGCTGTCGAAGATTCGAGTGCTGGGGATCGACATTGGGTAAGTGAAGCTTTACACCTCGAGTTAATTTATTACTTTATGTACTTCATGTACTTCACCTCCTTCGCCCTCTTCGCCTTCACACCTAACTAAAAGAAATCAGCAACCGCTAACAACGCCTAGATACCCAAACCTCAACTACCACTGGCCCAAGCTAATCTCCACCTTCCACCACCCCCGAGTAGCCCAAAACCTCCGCTTCCACACCCTCCACCTAACCGACACACTCCCCACACTCCCCACACTCCCCGCTACAACAATCCCCTCCACGTCCCTCTCAGCAATCACAGCCCCAACTCCAACTCCAACTCCAACTCCAACTCCAAACACAACCACCCACCGCCGCGCAATCCGCAACCACAACATCTCCGTCCTCCTCCGCCACTTCGTCATCATGCCCGGCTCGCGCCCCGGCTTCGTCCAGCGCCGCCGCGGCCTCGAGCGCGTATTCCTCAACACGCAGCTGGAGCCCGACCTCGTCGCGCCGCTGATCGCCAAGCTGGATTTCCGCTTCCGGAAGCGCCCCAAGCTGCTGGCTGTTAGTACGGGATATGAGCGTCTGGTTTGGTTTTGGGATGTTAGGAGGGGTGATGAGAAGAGGGCTCGTGAGGGCGGGTTGCCGGATGATGTGGAGTGGTTTGAGAGGTGGGCGGGGATGGCGACTTATGAGTGAGGTGTGAGGTTTGAGGTATGTGGTTTGAGGTGTGTGCGAGACGTGCCGTCGACGTTAGCATTCTTCAAGAGTTGAAGCATACTGTCTCATCTCGTCTAGTCTGCTCTGATCGGATCTGATCGGATTGGATCACTTCCTAGAATGCCCTGAAGATATCGCTTGCCTCCTATTTAAACGAGTACTGTACGTATTTTCGCTTACCTGCCCCAAACCAAGCTCACAACCGACTAACTCCAACTAGGCTCATCTCCCTCTCCCTCTCAACCTCCACAACCATCACCAAGGCACCTTAGTTACAAATCCTACTTCCGCTGATCTGCTGTCTTTGAGACGGACGGGCGTTCAACACTGTGATTGATGGCACATGCGATAAAAGGGGCACATCTGTGATGATAGATAAGCAGAATAATCAATGGAGAGCAGAAACAATGATCCAACTTTAGGAGAGGAGAGGAGAGCCCTTTCCTTCACTGGAGGAAACGCCGACTGAGTCACCATGTTTCTACAGCACAAGAAAGCAAGTCAGAATAAATGAACAATGAGCTTTCACAAACACATCTCAACCTGACTAGACTCATAAAATTTAACGTGCAAGGGGATAGGGGTAGAAGGCTAGGTAGGTAGTTCATTGCATTCCATCTCCAAATCACTCTGTTCTACCCCTTAGAAATGCACCTTAAGGTATTATTTGTCCTCTCCTCTCCTCACCTCATCTCACCTCTCCTCACCTCTTCTCTCCTCTCCTCACCTTCCTCGCTTCACTCAACAACAAATACCCATATAAAGAAGAAACTAAACATAATACAAAAAATGCGGATTCCGATCCCCCAGCTCCGGTTGATCAGGGGCACCCTCCCTCACCAGCCTCTGCTTAACCGCATTCGCGCGACGCAGGAAGAAGCTCATGGCCACCGTGAGCAGCATAGACATGAGCGTCATGGCGACAGCGAAGTGCAGACCCTTGAAGTAGCGCGGAGCCGACTGCGCCGTGAAGATGAAGCCGATCGCGGCGCCGGCCGAGTTGCCCACGAGCTGCACGCAGCCGGTCGCGAAGGCGCGCTTGAAGTACCCGGCGTGGTTGGTAGCTGTCCAGACGACGTTCAGCGATGTCGTGGCGTAGAGGCCTACTGCGACGAGGAAGACGCCGAAGAAGCGCACGCCGGTGCTGTTGGAGGCGATGAGGATCACGTAGCCGATTATGCAGGATGTTAGTGCGATGAGGAGGTACATTGAGCGCACTTTGAAGCGGTCGGATAGTCGGCCGAGGATGATGTAGGAGACGGCTGCTACGAAGTATACGGGTACCGTTAGCAGCTGTGCGTTGACGGTGGTGGTGAAGCCCAAGCCGGCGATGATCTTGGGCATGAACGTCGTCAGGGCGTAGAGCGTCGTGTCGATGCCGAAGTGGCTGACGGCCTGGATGTAGAGCTTCCAATCCTTCAGGCAGCGCACGATCTCGCTCCACGAGAACTTCTCCGACTCGTCGTATGCACCCTTGTTGCGAGCGAGACGTGCTGCCATGAGGGCTTTCTCGTCCTTGGTCAGCCACACGGCTTCCGTGACCGCGTTCGGCAGGAAGATGAACGTGATGGGTGCGAGACACATGCTGATGAGCCCTTCGATCAGGTACATCCATTGCCAGCCGTGGAGACCGCCGGCTTCGATTTGCGTCAGTCCGTAGGCGAGGAGACCACCAAAGGCTCCAGAGAGGGCGGAGGCGGAGAAGATGTAGGTGGTGCGAGTGGCGTATTCATCACGGTTGTAGGTCACTGGGTGACTTAGTACTCATTCTTGACTTTGCTGGTCAAGAGGGAGAAGGCACGTACTGGTGATGTACATGAAGATACACGGGACGATGGCTGCTTCGACCATACCAAGAAGGACACGCACAGCAGCTAGTTGGTCAAAGTTTTTGACAAACGCGGTCCCAATGGTCAGTGATGCCCACGACACGGTCGATGCTGTCAACAGATACTTGGGAGTAAGAATCTTGAGAAGCACCGTCCCTAGGCAATCAATCAGGACATGATCACCAAAAGTAGGATTCAACGTACAGATCGGTTCAAAGATGACATATGTCGCATAAACAATGCTGACCGCCGCTCCATACTGATTGTTGACCAACCCCAGGTCCTTGCTGAAGCCGGTAAGATTCTGGAGATAAGTCGCGATCAGTAACACACTCTAGTCTGCGATGAACGGGAATCTTACGGCATTGCCAATGTTGGCTCGGTCCAAGAAGGACATGAGATACAAAGCCTAAGGCAGGTAATTAATTGGCTATATTTTCCTTCAACCACAAATCTGGACTTACTCCGAACAACGTGATGAGATTCAGATCAATCTTCCTTAGCAGCTTGTGTTCCGCAACATGATCAATCTCACCACCAGTCGTATGATCCTCCACGTCTGCATCCGTGTCTGATGGGAGATCATGTGCATGTTTGGCGGCATCGGCATCGGCCTCGACTTCTATCTTCTTCTCCATATCCATGATATATATTCCAATGCGATCAAACGACCTTGCCAACCACAGCCTCAACCGAGTGCTGGAGATCAAGTCTATTTAAGCATGCACCTGCAAGTAGCACATCCAAGGCGCCACACCGACAAATTCAAGATGCTGTCATCAGAAGTACGATTTCCCAGCATGAGCTGGCCGTTGCCCTTCGCAGGCAGCGAATCACACGCAGACGCACGCACGGCGGTGCGACCTATTGCAGCACACAGCAGATAAGGAAACGCATTCCTGTCTATCGGGATCGGATGTTCCCCTTCGTCGTGGTGTGCAAGTGGTACAGCGGTGCTCCCGAAGCTTTGCTGTTTCTCGTGTGCGGAAGAGGGACCAGGGTCACTCTCGAAAGGTGGGATGAGGGAGTGATAAGGGGGCTCGGTAAAGATCGACAGTGCATCATGCAGTCAATACAGTTCATCAGCAGCAAACGAACGACCGCCGTCGCCGTTGCGCGGAGCGTCATTATTCCCCGCCGTGCCCGCCCAAGATAAGCATGAATTGACATCTCTGTTCGCGAAATGTGAATAAATCACAGCTGTAGTTTTCATCCAGACCAACGTGCTGCTGACTGACGCAAAGCCAAAACTTAATTCACATACCAAGCTTTCACCATGGCGTCTCCTTTCGTCCCACCTGCGCCGATATCAGCCAAACCAACAGTCCCCAGATGGAACCCGCCGCAGCCGACGAGAGAGCCCCTGGAATGGGCAGATCTCAGGACGATCGAGTTGTCTCTGCTCGATTCTCCGGATCCGGAGGTCGTTGCGAGCTTGGTTGCTACAACGAGAGCGGCAATTAAGGAGGACGGTTTTCTGTTCCTGACAGACTACGGCGTGTCACTTGAACAGGTACAATCCACCCCACCCTCGTGAAGCCGTCAATATTGGCTGACAAGATGTGTGGTAGCTTCATCGCCAGTTCGACTTAGCTCAGTATCTGCACTCCAACATCTCAGACGAAGACAAAGAGAACTTGCTGTGGGATCCTTCTACCGGTGTGTTCGCTGGTTTCAAACCCAGATATGGCTGGAAGGTACCTAGTCTCTCCCCTCTGGCAGCTCTGCCGAGATACAAACACAGTAGCTAACTGCATTTGGTTGAATGAAGCGCGAGAGAGGAAATGTGGACGGAATCGAGCATTTCAATTTCTACTCGCCCGAGTTCGCAGACTACGATCGAGTGCCTAGCTGCATCCAACCGTTCATGGATGAGATTACGGCCTTTTGCGATGTGCGTGGTAGGCCCCGTGTGCGAGATTTACAGCGACTTACTGTGGTTGGTATCTAGTATCTCATGAACTCCGTCAATAGGAGGCTGCTAGCTCTCCTTTCTATGGTTCTGGAGTTGCCTAGAGATTACCTTTGGGGTAAGTACGCGAGTCCCAAGACTTTGCAATGACTTGTGCTGAGTGTTGCAACAGATAATGTGCAATCCCACGACGGACTCGTCGGGGATGGGTATTTCCGCCATGCCTTGTACTACCCGCTCGAAGGAGAAGCGAAGCGAGCGAGAAAGGGGTGAGGATGTATGGGTATGTCTTCTTCCTCCAATCAACTTACCTGGTCCAAATCAACCCATACCCGGATTTGACGACATGATAGCCATACAGACTATGGAACCACTACACTCTTATTCTCCGTGCCAATCACCGCTCTCCAAATCTGGAAAGATGAGAAGTGGAGGTTTGTAAAGTACAAGCCAGGCGCCCTGGTGGTGAACTTAGGCGAGACACTCGAGGGTATGCCTGCCGCCTAGACCCCGGATTGTTCCAAGAGTCTGTATAATGATACTTGAGTGTAGTGATATCAGGCGGACATTTCAAAGCCACGCTTCACAAAGTCGCCGAGCCGCCGCGGGACCAGGAGAATGAGCAGCGCCTCTCACTTGTATTTTTCAATGGCTCAAAAGGCAGTATGCGATTGAAGCCTGTCGTCGGTATGTCCCTCTTCCCGCGTCGTTCTCCCTCGGATGTCCCGGATCACGTACCGTATGCGTGGATGTACTGACGAGGCATCTACTGTAGACTCACCCCTCATTCAGAGAGAGGGATATGTGCTGAGCCGAGATGGGATCTTCATGCAGTTTAAGAAACTGATCGACGCCGGCGTACCCGTTCCCACAAACAAGGAGTGGAGAGAGGCCCGTAAGTTGGTTTCAGCGTGCCAAGAATTTTGTGAGTTTCGTGTGAATATGACGGCTGACGATTTACGCAGAGGTCAGTACGCGTGTGCAGGCCGCGCCAGAGGAGAAGCTTGCGGGGATTAAAGAGGTTAACGGCACGAAGTATGGGGAGGATGTCATCTTGGGAGTTCCCATTTCGCTACCTGTGTAGTCGAGAGGACACTTTGACTTTGTAAGCATTTGAGCTGCAAAGGTCGTCCAGCACCTCAATGTTCCACTGCAGAAGTGAGATTGTTTGGAGTTGAATTGGTGGCTGAGATGTGGTTTTGGCATATGTCATATCTTACTCTGTAACACACTTGTGGGGAAATGACGTTGTTTAAGACTTGTTCTTGACAACTAACCAGGCGTACTCGAAAATTGATCATGTCCATTCGAAAGCCTTTGGCTGGCAACTTAATGAAGATGAATATTGATCATTGTTCTGGAGACTGGAACGCATCAAGCCATTCGGTACCACCGACGATCCAGAAAACTTATTCTCCCCTGAGTGCCCGGCGATCTTCTAAATCGCTGCCCTCAGACATCCCAAGCGGGCATGATTGGCAACGTCAATCCCCTGACTTATGAGATCCGTTGGGCTTGAAACCGGGAGGCATTTCAGGTTTGACTGCGGCAGGATAAAAACAAAGAAAATCAGGGTGCATAATCGCAATGCTATGGACTTGGAATATTGCGATCGTCCCGTCGCCCCCAAAGTAAGAAAATTTCTGCAGCTCCGACGTAGGATGAGGTCAAGGAGGCTTCATCGTCGTCGCCGGCGCCTTGGGCATGGAAACCTGCGCGGCACGGACTGGTGTGCGGTTGACAGCATGACTCCAAGGCTGCCGGGCAGATTGTCAGAACTCACCTCGTTAGTCTGCGATGCAAGGAGGACCCAAGACATAGCATGGAGCTTGACGTCTTGATGTCTTGTATTCTAGGGACATTAGCTCCGAAGCACGATCGGACGAAAGTCAGACACGACACCACACACGAAGAAACAAAACCGAGTGTTCCGAACATGGCGCATGCCACGGCCATAAATAGATACCGTATCGCTGCTGGGTGTGAATATTTTTCTTATCGCACTGACGCAGCGCACTGGCACTGAGACCGTTTCCCTTCCTGGTCTGCACGGACTTCCTCTGCTGTGCATCAGCGACTCCTCCGCAATGAACGAAATTTGAGGACCGTCACGCACGACACTGGATGGGGTCATCGCCGCTGCGCGGGACCGCACGCACTTCTGCAGGACCGGTAGGACGTGTTGCGGGCGGCTATCTCGCATGCAGACTGTGCAGTTGACACTCCTGGGTCGAAGCTATCGTATACCGCCGGAGAGTGGATGCGGATGTGGATGCAACGCAGCAGTAGCAGCAGTCGTCGGAGGGGAGGTGAGATGCTTCGCGCGGGAGTTCGCGGGTCTAGTGGCGTTCGGCTTAGTGTCTCTCTGTCGATCAGCTGGTGTCGTTTTTGACTTTGGAGGATGCCCTGGACCCCGCTTTCTGGCTGGAAAATGATGCAGGAACGGGGGCGCTCGGACTTTGTTTGCGGACGGCGGGCTTGTGCCTATTCCGGCTAGGGTGTCGATAGACAGATGAGGATGGAGGAGGGATGTACAGTCCGATGGTACTCTCCTCGATCATTGTTTGCGTTGCGCATGCCATGTAAAGTGCATGAATGGTTGGATGGACGGATGGATGGATCGAGAGCTGGCTTGGTTGAGGATCTGGTGGGGGTTACACCATACTTGCAGCCAGTTGCGATGCAATCTGTCCAGACGCCTCTTGATGTTGATATTGCTGGTGCATGCAGGCGGCCGTGACTGCGGGCGTGGAGGGAGAAAATTCAAGGTTGATCCAGATGGTGTCGGATGTACATCCTAATGCGGCCGTCGCTCTCTAGATTTCCACTTTCTCGAGTCGCGCGATACTCTGGATGTGTGTGTTCTGTGCTCTGTGTGCCGACGACCCCTTTCCTCCGCAGACTGAGAATGCTTGCACAGCATCGGGTCATTGGCCAGAGGGAGGCTGGCAGGATGAATGAAGATGGATATGGAGATGGATATGGATAGACACTGGGTATGATAAGCGAAAAGATCACCTCCCTCCCTCCCCCCCGGCGGCGCCCGTGCCTTGATTGACCGTTTGCAGTCGCATTCCCACTCCATCCATGCCAAATCATGTTTCTCGCCAACAGAGGGAGAATCGGAACTTCGGAGACGAACCGTGGAGGTGGCGGACGGGTGAGCATGCTTGCCATGGCAGGTCTATCCTGTAATGAGGGTCGTACTGTAATTCCAGTTTCCCCAATGACCAAATGGACGACGACACCACTTCGGGTGGTGACCGGTAGTCAGTCGATGTGCTGCTTTGGGACATCCGTAATCTCCCCCGTTGTCGAATTCAGGGCAGCAGCGTGCATGCATTCTTCAGGAACCCGGCAGGGTAGAATTGGGCAGCACCCGGCATGGCAGAGCGCAACCAAAATGGCCTTGCATCAGCACTACTGTACGATGCTGGACAAACTCTCGCTCCCTTCGTATGAAGTGTGATGGGGGCCACGACGACCATGACCACGACGTCGACTGCATGCAGCATGCTGAAGGGGACACGCGCCGACGCGATAGATGAGAGATGATAGAAGTGATCTGTGGAGAAGAGCTATCGGGGCTCTAGTCTCGGTCTGATGCCGTGGTGGTTGCTGTTGGTTCCACGCCGCCCATCCCTCCGCTCGCCTTCACGACCTCCCTCGTTGTCCCTCAGCTAGTTTGCGAGTTTGTTTTTTTAGTGACCGCTGCACGCGAGAGGTTTGTCCTGTAAGGTACGTTGGGCTAGAGTAGCGCTGGCGGAGATCCGAAGTCAACGTGGGATTTTGTCTGCTTCTCGAAGCCATCTCGATAGTACCGGACGGTAGGGTCCCCTCACCACGCGATCGCCATCCATTGTCGGCCGAACAACGAAGGGCATCGTCGATGATGTCAACACATCGCCCGTCTCGTAATTCATGTGTCTCCCCGTGTCCCCATCTCCCCTTAGCTGCCAACCTTCCCTCCATTTGTGGCCTCGCACCCTCCTGGCCGCCGTCGTGAGATCATCTCAAATCGGAACAGCCGAGTGCCGTCCCCTTCGTTTTTGCCGGGAGACACACTCGCGATGGTGGGCACAAACTGTTGTTCGGTCCACGTGGGTGAGGAGGGCCATGGTATCAAATAGCCGTGCGCCGTCGTCTCTCGGGGGTCTCTGGAGGCCACTAGTGCCCTGATCGGCCGCCTCTCGTGCACGCATCCATGGGCCAGATCAAAAAAGACCAGTTGGTCGCGTTGCTGGAGTTGTGGCAGTTGGAAGTTGGATATCTGCAGGGGGAGAGCATCATGGGCGATGGCACGAGCGGGAGGAAGTTAGGATGGGATTGGATGGATGGGATGGGATGGGATTGGATCTGATATGATTTGCTATACTGTGATATGATATGATGGGGTGATGGGGTGATGATGGGTGTGTAATCAAGAAATCGGTCAGTGCGCGGTATAATGTCGAGGAGGGAGAAGGGAGGGAGGGAGTCTTGTCTTTGTTTCCTGCTCCGGTTCCTGTTCTTTGATTCGGTTCCTGTTCCTGTTCTGGTTCCTGTGGCTGTGGGTGTGGGTGAGGGAGGGAGTGAGTGTTGGTGGGTGTGGTTGGCCCAGGGCAGGCGGACTCAGGTACTGTATTTTGTTGGATTTCCATGCTGTAAAATCTTCCCATATTTGTCCTGGAAGTGTCCTGTAAGTGCATGCCTCCCTTGTCTCTGGCCTGTGCTCCTGGTGGCTCGTCTGTTTTCGGACATGGCGGGTGGTGGATTGAGTTGGATTGAGTTGAGTTGAGTTGAGTTGAGTTGAGTTGAGTTGAGTTGAGTTAAGTCGAGTCGAGCAGAGCAGGGGGGAAGTGGTGGACTCTCGCCCTCCACTAGGGGAGAGAACACTAGAGTACCAGACATTACCAGACATTCCCAGACATTACCACACCACACCAGACGACACACACCAGACAGCAACCAGACAGCACCACTTCAGGTCGTGTCGGGTCGAGTAGCGTGCCTCGCTTCAGCACGTAGGGGACTCGTCAGGGTGCGCTAGGCACGATTAGGGATCGGCCACCCACCCAAAACAGCCTAGACCATCCCGCTAGGGGGAGCAGGCCTCTAATCGCCACCCCCTGCACGCTTCCGTTTCAAAATTCCGAGCCGTGGTCGAGGCAGCAGCAGGAAACAGGAGCAGGAGCAGGAACAGGAACAGGAACACTAAGGTACGAGGACCTTTACTCACAGCAGTAGTACTGTAACTCACAGATTCCTGCCTTTCTGCCCTACTGCCCTGCACCCCCCTCTCCCTCTCCCCCCCCCCCCCTTCTAGCAGCAAGAGAGCATCGCATGCACATCTGCATCTGCATCTGCACCTGAGCCTGAACCTGCACCCACTTCCACTTCTCTGTGGTGTACCCTTTTTCACCACCACCACCATCACCGGCCCACTCACACACCACCACCCCCCCCTTCCCTTCCCTTCCCTTCCCTCCCCCTCCCCTCACTCCCCTTCCAGCAGCAAGCATCTCAAGCAACCAACCAAGCAATCAGACCCACCTCTGTCTCTTCCTCCTCCTCCGATCTTAAACTTCATTCTTTTTCATCTTTTCCTCCTCTTGGTCGACCATCACCACCACCACCACCACCACCACCACCACCTCCCGCCCTTCCTTTTTCCCACCACCACCACCCCCAACCTGCGACCCATCTCGCCGTCGCCTTCATCCCCCTTATCGGCCTGAATCCGACCTCACTCTGTGACGAACCTCAATTTGCCCTCCCAGAAACATACGCAACCGGCTGGCCTGCGCAACCACTCCACCGCGCCACGTTTCTCGTTGCCGACTCATCGACGCTGCATGCGGAGCCATCCCAGGGCAAACCGGCTTCCTGCTGCATCGTGATCCTTCGCAAAGTTGGCTGGCCGACATCGACATCGACATCGACATTGCTCCCTCCCTCTCTTCGACCAGAGCCGCATCGGTACCCCGACGCAACCACCACCACCCCCATCGCGAACATCCGCAGACCTGCGGCTGGCTCCATGATCCGTATCCTCGACCGCATCTCATAATCCATATCCGCAATTCCTATAAGAGCGAGTGTCGCGCGCCATTGGCCACCCGTCCGTCAGCGTTCTGGTTCTCGAGAAACAGTGCCGGTGACCCATAGCCGTGAAACTCGGGCCATCGCCAAACGCACGGAATCATTCGCACTTTTTCACTCCCATCCGCACACGACACCACGCCCACGGCCATGAGCGTCATGTTGCAAACCCCATCGAGGGCCAGTACGGCCTCGTCCTCCTCCTTTCAGCCCGTCTCGCGCCAGAACACCATGTCGTCCCACGATGGAGGTCGCTCCGTCCGCCAGTCGAAGCGCTATTCCATGACCACCTTGTACTTATCCATGTCCGCGAATGAGAAGGATCTCGAGATCGAAGATGATCTGGCAAAAGGTATGTCCATGGCCGCACGCGCACGCATGAGCGGACCACTGACTCGTCCTCGCAGCCCAGAAGATCCTACGGGAACTCAAATCGAAGATCTCCTCCCAATCCAAGAAGAATTTCGTGCTAGAGAAAGATGTGAGGTATCTCGATTCGCGGATAGCGTTATTAATCCAGAATCGAATGGCCCTGGAAGAAGTGAGTAGTCCGGTTGCGAGGTGCTCGAACACCAGCTAACCACCACCAGCAAAACGAGGTCGCGAGCCATCTTGAAGATGCGTCCGACTTGCAAGAAGGTTTCTTCCCCAACGACGAGAAGACCCAGAAGTATGGAAATCTGTTATTCCTGCTGCAGTCCGAGCCTCGACACATTGCCCATCTCTGCCGTCTGGTCACCATGGCCGAGATTGATTCTCTCCTCCAGACGGTCATGTTCACAATTTATGGAAATCAATATGAGAGCCGTGAAGAGCATCTCCTGTTGACCATGTTCCAGGTACATCCAGCTGACATCCGCAAGCAGCGCTTCCAGTACTGACGTATCGTGTGTAGTCCGTCTTGACCTACCAGTTCGATAATACCCCCGAATACTCCTCTCTCCTCCGAGCCAACACCCCCGTGTCCCGCATGATGACCACCTACACACGAAGAGGACCGGGTCAGAGTTATCTGAAGACGGTCTTGGCCGATCGCATCAATGGGCTGATTGAGCTGAAGGATCTGGATTTGGAGATCAATCCTCTCAAGGTCTATGAGCGGATGATCGAGCAGATTGAGGAAGACACAGGGAGTTTACCGGCCTCCTTACCACGGGGAGTCACTCCGGAGCAGGCGGCAGAGAATGCGCAAGTGCAGGCGATCATTGAGCCCCGATTGACCATGTTGATGGAAATTGCCCACGGGTTCTTAGCGACCATTATTAACGGCCTGGAGGAAACCCCCTACGGCATTAGATGGATCTGCAAGCAGATTCGGAGTCTCACAAAGCGAAAGTACCCAGATGCTAACGATCAGGTCATCTGCACACTGATTGGAGGATTCTTCTTCCTACGATTCATCAATCCGGCGATCGTCACCCCCAAGTCCTACATGCTCATCGAGGGGACCCCCGCCGAACGCCCAAGACGGACCTTGACCTTGATCGCGAAGATGCTCCAGAATCTGGCCAACAAGCCCTCGTACGCCAAGGAGCCGTACATGGCCAAGCTGCAACCATTCATCCAGCAAAACAAGGAGCGAGTCAACAAGTTCATGCTCGACCTGTGCGAGGTCCAGGATTTCTACGAGAGCTTGGAGATGGACAACTACGTCGCGCTGTCCAAGAAGGATTTGGAGTTATCGATCACCCTCAATGAAGTCTACGCGACTCACGCCTTGCTGGAGAAGCACAGTGCGGAATTGAACAAGGACGACAACTCCCACTTGGCAGTGATCCTGCACGATCTGGGAACCGCACCTCCACAATTGCCCCGGAAAGAGAATAGGGCCATCAACCTGCCCCTGTTCAGCAAGTGGGAAACGGCCATCGACGATCTGACGGCGGCTCTGGATATTACCCAGGAGGAAGTGTACTTCATGGAAGCCAAGTCGACCTTTGTGCAAATCATGCGCTCCATACCCAACAACAGCGCCGTCGCGCGAAGGCCATTGAGGCTGGAGCGAGTCGCTGATGCTGCGGCCACATCTCGAAATGACGCAGTCATGGTCCGCAAGGGTATCCGAGCCATGGAACTTCTCAGTCAACTGCAAGAGTTGCAGGTCATTGACAAGTCAGACCAATTTAGTCTGCTCCGGGACGAGGTCGAGCAAGAACTCCAGCACTTGGGCTCGCTCAAGGATGGTGTAGTGGTGGAGACGCAGAAGCTGGAGGAGGTTTTCAAGACCATCCGAGATCACAACACCTATCTCGTTGGGCAATTGGAGACCTACAAGAGCTACCTACACAATGTCCGAAGCCAGAGCGAGGGCACGAGGCGTAAGCAGCAAAAGCATCAAGTCCTGGGCCCTTACAAATTCACACATCAAGCCCTGGAGAAAGAGGGTGTCATTCAAAAGAGCAATGTTCCCGATAACCGGAGGGCAAATATTTATTTCAACTTCACCAGCCCGCTCCCAGGGACGTTTGTCATCTCGCTGCACTACAAAGGTAAGTCGCTCGTATCTTAATCCTCGACCTAACTAACATAACCCAGGTCGTAATCGTGGACTTTTGGAACTCGATCTCAAGCTCGATGATCTTCTTGAGATGCAAAAGGACAATCAAGAAGACCTTGATCTCGAGTATGTGCAATTCAACGTACCGAAAGTCTTAGCACTTCTCAACAAGCGGTTTGCCAGAAAGAAGGGGTGGTAGACCTCCTCACCTTCAACGTCGTCCCACGCCAGGCTATTTTTTAAGGGCACGGGGCTGTAAGATGGTGGGTTTGGATACGAAATTTGTTCAAGATGCAACGATGGGCGGAGTTTGAATGCTTGATTGAGACATCTGGCGAGGCTGGTTATCTGTTTGGGCGGCGTTCATCATGGACGATTCGAATTGAGCGTCCGGGGTTGGCACTATACCTCCTTTCCTTGATCATTCTGTGTTTTCTTGCTATAGTTCTTGTCTTAATCGGCGGCAGCGTTGTTTACCAGTTTTTTCTTTTCGTTAACGTACTTGCAAGTAAGAAGTGAGATTCACAGGTGGAGATGGATGCAGTTCCGTCTGTTTCGGCTGGTCCGGGGCCGTGGTGGGGTGTTTCTGAAGGGGGAAGTAAATTAAATGGACATGACAGCCAAAGAAAGGGAGAAGGAAGGATTGGGGAATGGGATGAGATCTGATGCTTCATGCATGTATGGATATGGAAATGAATTGTGACCCGGGATGGGTGGGAAAGGGTGAAACGGGTGGATGAATTGATGGAGTACCTAAATGTAATATCATGAACCAGTAATTACATTATTTGTTCATGGATTTTTTGTTCTGAATGTGTTTGTGCTTGTGCTCTATTCCTCCTCCCAAGGCCTCGTCTCCAAGCCGTTATCGAGATTTTGGCAAGGTTGTAGAAGGAAGCAAAATTTGACCAATCGACTGAACGGACAATACAGACAGGTACGCTATACATATTTCGCGAACTGAACAATCCCAACCGGCTGAGTGAGCCAGCTGAGCCAGCTGGTATTTTCAAGGGACCCAGAGACAGGACCTACTCTGTGAATTGCGGTCTTTACCCATTATCTGAATACGGTATGGTATGGTATGACATGGTATGACATGGCGTGGTATGCTGACTTGACTTGACTTACCTTACTTACTGTACTGTTGACGTTGACGTTGCATGCCCCGCGCGCACGTGTGCCCGCGAGGGGTAAATTTCCTCATTCGGCTAATGTCCGTCAGTGTGCTTTTGGGGGGGGGGGGGGGGGGGGGTGCTCGGGTGCATACCGTAAGGTAGGTAGGTAGGTAAGGTAGGTATCGATCGGTGGTGGTGCATCTCGAATCGGTGCATCTTGATTGATTGAGCGAGGGAGAGGGAGAGGGAGCTTATATATACATGCATGCATAAATCAGTTGTATCTCTCTCATCAAGTGAGTGAGTGAGACAAGGTGTTAAATACTCCTCGCTTCCGATACATACTCCACCCACTGTCAAACTCGATAACGTCGTTACCTACTTCTACCTCTCGTTGCAAGATCACTTGTTGTTTAAACGAACCATACTAATCCCGTGCCTCCCATTATTATGGATGCAAAAAACACCAGCTTTGATGCCGCAGATCGCAAGACGTTCGACTATGTGATCATCGGCGGTGGCACGGCGGGTCTGACTCTTGCTGCGAGGTTGACGGAACGTCCAGATGTCGAAGTGTTGGTTCTCGAGGCTGGAGAGGAGAGGTTGGATGTACGTCTTCACTCTGAGATGCAAGAAGAAACAAACACCCTTCTGCTCCATCTTATGTAAACATGCTGATATTGTCCTTCCCACTAGGACCCCAAAATCCAGATCCCCAATCTCATGACCAGTTTATACGGCGAGTATGTCCCTCCCTCTCTCCTTGCTCCTGCAGACAAACATCCAGACGGATACAGATCTATACATTCACGTGCAAATCACTAACAACCCCCACAGCACCAGCTACGACTGGAACTTCCACACCACCCCACAGCCCGGGCTCAACAACCGCGCCATCGCCTTCCCGCGCGGCAAAGTGCTCGGTGGCAGCTCAGCCATCAACTTCCTGATGTGCAGCCACGCCTCGCGGCTCGACATCGACAACTGGGAAGCGCTCGGCAACCACGGGTGGAACTTCGACACCCTGCAGCCGTACTACCGCAAGTCAGAGACGTACCACCCTCCTTCTGCCGATGCCAACGGTCAGACGGGCTACGTCCAGCCGGAGCTGCATGGGGCTCAGGGGCCGCTGCAGACGTCGTTCCCGAGGGGACGGGCGAGCTAGATGCAGCGTGGGGCAGCGCGTTCGAGACGCTGGGACTGCGTCCGAAGGCGGATCCGAGGGCTGGGAGCACGCTGGGCGGGTTTCCGGTGCTCAAGTATATGGATATCATGGGTCGGAGGAGTCATGCTGGGAATGCATTCTATGCGCCTAATGAAGGGAGGGGGAACCTGACTGTCGTGACTGGCGCGTTGGTTACGAAGATCGTACTGGAGCCGCGCGAGGGGGGTGTCGTCGTAGCTGCGGGTGTGCAGTACGATGTTGGGGGAGAGACGCATGTCGTGCAGCCAAAGAAGGGGGAGAGGTCCTGCTGTGCGCTGGGACGGTGCAGAGTCCGCAGCTGTTGGAACTGTCGGGCGTGGGTGACAGGACGTTGCTGGAGAGGTTGGGCATTCAGGTCCTGGTGGAGAATTCGAATGTAGGGGAGAATCTCCAGGTATGTTCCTACTCGGCCACATTTTTGAACGTTGGTCGAAGACGATGTGAGGAATACCTTAGCTGACGCATCAAAGGACCACAACATGGTCGGCTTTGCATACCAAGTTCGTGACGGTGTCCCCACTGGGGAAATGCTCTCCCAGCCTGGTGTCCTCGACTGGGCGCTCAATGAATGGTCCACCAAAGGCGCGGGTCCCCTTGCTGGCGGCGCAACTGGGACTGCCTTCCTGTCGCACGTCTCTGTCCTCCCCTCATCGCCAGGTGGTAGCGAGAGCAGCCTGCTCTCCCTCCTTGCGTCGACTCCTGAGCCCAAGCATGCAGGCCTAGCGCAGCAGTACGTCCTCCAGAAAGCCCAGCTCCTGGACCCAGCCGAGGCAGACCTGCAGTTCAACTTTGGCGCCATGGGCGTGAATCCCCAGGGACAAAGCGACATCTCCAAGATCTTCGCACATGGCAACCAAGGCGCGTACGCAGGCATCATGACGGCGCTCACGCACCCCTTCTCGCGAGGCTCGGTGCACATCTCCTCCTCCTCTGCACAAGTCCACCCATCCATCAACCCCTGCTACCTCTCCCACCCACTCGACGTCGAGCTCTTGGCACAGGGGCTGCTGTTCACGCAGACCATTGCGTCGGCTTCCCCTCTCGCCGACTTGTTCGTCGACAACGAGGCGAAGGATGGGAAGAGGCCCCAGCCTGGCTTTGGCGTGCAGGGCAGGATGACCAAGGAGGATGCCGTGAGGATTGTGAGGGAGACGAGCGGGAGCTCGTGGCATCCGGTGGGCACATGCAGTATGTTGCCCAGAGATCAGGGCGGCGTTGTCGATGCCGAGATGAGGGTGTATGGCGTGGCGGGCTTGAGAGTTGTAGATGCAAGCGTGGTGCCGTTGAATGTGAGGGGAATATTGCTAGTGCTGTCTATGCTATTGCAGAGCGGATGGCCGACGTTATCTTGAGCAGCAGGGAAAGTGAAAAGGAATAGGAAGGAGAGTGGAAAGGGAATGATAGGGTGGATGCAGTGGCTGAGGATGTCGTAAGAGAAGAATCTTAAGCTGTATCGAAGTCGGCTTTTGGTAACGGTATTTAGCCCAAACCTAAGAATATCCCACTCAATGTCATCAGTGCTGTTGTATTAAAAGACAAGAGGGGGATAGTATAAGCATTACTCACACTAGGAAAGTGATTGCCCATCGACTAAGGCCAAAAGCCCTTTCATAGCACTTTTTCTCACCAGATAACTTCTTGCTGATCAGACCAGAATAATCAAGATCTCGGCTTGAATTGTTTTCTCTCATTTCCTATCTGAAGATTCTTTTTTGGATCTCGTTCAAAATGCACCATCATGTGAAGTGACTTGTCGCTGCATAGTTGCAAATATCCTTCTCCATACCCCAGATGCTTAAAGGGAATATCCTTAGGCTCCGAAAAATGCCGTTTGCCAAACACCTTTTCCAAATGCACCTGAACCGAGATGTGCCAATGCCGTTCCATATCATGATCATAATATCATACAAAATCATATCATTATAAAAAATTCCTTCACATATACCCGAACTAATGTTGTCAAAAAAGTAACATAGGCATCCCATTAGGATGCTGAACCCAACGCTCAGGTTGGCTTGGAATATACACCGCTAAAGCTAGGTCAGCTTAAATCCTTATTTTCATACTGTGTTACAAGAACATTCCAATTCTGCTTAATAGCTTTGGAAGATTTGTAGCACATTGCTAAAACTGGGGGTGAGGCCCAGCTGGATTTAGATTAGGAGGCTTACCTAGCATTTCCTCACAAAACTGATCTAATTCGATGATCCTAAGGCTATTTTGCCACTTTTTGAGGAGCTTTTGAGACCGATATTCGTAACTCAGCCCCTTCTTCCAGGCCACCACTTCGACTTTCCACCCTTTCAATAAGGCTCTTTCCACTGTTTTCAAAAAACCGCCCGAAAATTCAGCTTCAGCTGCATCTCCACTGGCTAAGACAATTGTTGTTGGAGTTTCAACATCCACAATGCTCTCAAGCATTTTCATCTGTAACAATTCATCCACAGCTTGTTCCTGCATTTTGTGCCGTGATACCGTCAGCCCTGATTCAGAAGCACTAGAATTTCCAGAAGTGGCATAGCCAGAACCAGTTCCATGCTTCTTCTTCTTCTTGCTGATGGAAATGGATGGTTTGGAAACTCTTTCAAGAATATTTAGTTCGTAGCCACATGTTTCGGCTTCTAATATGTGTTTGTGGAGCTTAACTGTCTCGCCATATGCCATGCTAAGGGTAGAACCAGCCAGTACTCGTCTTTCAACCTTTCGGCCGCGTTCCAGAATAAGGGCCAGGGAAGAAAATGACATTGGCGGGTTTCGGACGTGGCGTATTGCTGGAATACCCCTGTTCAGTTTGATCTGATCCTGGTAGCCGATCACTATGTTTGACAGGTCTACAAATACCTGGTATATTGTGTTAGCTTTGAAACTATACTCTCATGAAAAGTTTTGAATAGGCCAAAACCCATACGGTCAGAACAAAATCCTGAATGCAATTACAGGATCTATAAACAAACCACACAATTCGGGACAAGGGCGTTGACCCAAATCTTTGTTTTAGAAAGGTCGGCAACTCACATGTATACCTGGTGTGTCGACTGACCCTCCTAATCTACGTATCGCCTGTCCATAGTCCTCCTTTGCTGCATTTCCCAAGTATTTTGACATCATCTTAATAAGCTTAGCCTTTTGTTCGTTGTTTGTGAGCGTGTAAATTGGATGGATTTCGGACGGATCTAGATAAGGCTGTTGAATCGGATATGGAGGCAGTAGGATTGGTTCGAACAGTTTCTTAGGAGGAGGTATAGAGTGTGGAATGAGGGGTGTAGCTGTATCTAGCGCGTAGTCTAGAATGTTTCGAGACCGTCGTTTCAATGTACGACTGGATTTGGGAGTAGGAGTGTTCGGGCATTCCAGCTCTGTGTCTAATACTGCATCTGATTCTGCAATTGAAGCCAAGGGGATGTCTAACAGACGCTCGACAACTGCAGGGTCCAAACGTGATGCAGCGTCCTGAATGCTCTTCCGTTGGATTTCTGCCAACTCTTCATCGCCAACTTCGTCCTTCCATTGCACTGTTTTCCCAGTGCGGGTTATAAAGTCATCGAAATGTTCTGCCTTCACAGTATTGTCTTCAGGCGCAGAGGTTGGCGGGGTAGATCGGTCGGATCGCTGCGAAGACGAATCTGCAACTTCATGGTGAGCATCGGGGATATGTATTGGCTTGCCGCAAAAGTTAAAGAGTCGGTCAAAATCCCCCAGACTCTTTGGCGCGTTGGCTTTGGGATTGAAGTTGGATGCGTCTGGGATAGAGCTTAGTGGATCGTCGAGATTGGATTGAGCATTGAATGCGCGGCGAAATCTGCGAACTGCCCTGAAGTCCCAGAATCCTGTTGGATCGCCGTTGTCTGAATCGGAATCTATCATAGTCTTTGCGATCTGCTCGTAGTAATGGAGATCGGAAGTTATGGAGGTTGGGGTTCTTGCGGTCTAGAAAAGGATTAGGCGGGCTTGAGCTTGGATCGCATTGGTTATAGAGACATACTGGTATACTTGTATGGTAGGCGGTGTCATGGTGAATTCGTATATTGTAGAAAGGAGTCGAGGGACATTCGAGAATGTGGGGTTGATCAGCAAGAGTCACTGCCGCAGAGCTTCGGATGACCTCTATTGAATTGAGGCTGTCATTGTTCTCGATCCGAGCCGAGTGGCGAACATCCCTGTCGAATCAGAACCTTGTCCTCATCGCGACCTCAATCCCGATCCCAACTCATGGCTTGCGACGAGCTGCTTTAGAGTTCGAAAACAGTCGAGGCACATGCTGGGGAATATCTCCAAGTTCTTAGATGCCAAAATTTTGGTTGTCTTGAGTCTTGCATATCCGTGATTGGCTTGCAGCTGCAACTGGAAGCATGACATCGCCTCATAGTAGTTGCTTTTCACTAAATGTTCAAAGCACATCTATTATCAGTAGCACTTGGTATCTTGAAGCTAATATCTAGGGTTGAACTAGCCTAGGCACATGCCCAGATAACAAGATGTGAGCTACGCTGATATGTTACCAAACGTCAGTGGCTAGCCGATCTCGACGCCAGCCAAACGTATATCATCACCATTGCTGCCTTCTTATTATCTAAGCTCTTTAAACTCATCGAGCATAATTCTATACATGACGATATGTCTTCCACAACATCAAATAACCAAATAGGTGAGCGAACAATCCAAGTGCATCTTTCATGGTACTTTGCTCTAAGTGCACTAGGTCCTGAGCAGCCATTGGCTGAGAGAATGACGGATGATACAAGCGGCTCGATCCAGCCAATTAAGATCACTGAGCATGAGAAAAAGGTCGAGAGAGAGAATGATCACCACGGTACTTCGAGCACACTGTAAGTGTTCCATATTCACTATTGGATCTCTTTCTCTGGAAACTAATGCCATGTCGTAGGGCAGAGAAAGTCAGCAATGTCCTAGGTATATATGCTCTCTTGTTACCTTCGTGCATCATTTCTACTTTGTTGACTTTGGATCGAAGACTTTCCAGGCTTGAACACCCAGCCACCACCAGCGCAGACACGGAAGGGACTTTAATGGATCGGCAATTTTTTAATTTGATGTATGGCAGATTTGTGTCTTGTGGCGTATGACTAAGTCAATAGTTGAATTTCTCGCTTTTTCTCCTCTCCAATGTCAATTATCGAGGTCTCACAAATATGTTTGTGGTTGCCTCTCTCTTCAAGAATCTGAAGAAACGACAAAGACCTCAAGATCGAATGCAATCAAAGAACTCGTTGACAAACGAATTTCCAACAAAGAAAATATCCACAAGCAGTGCGTCATAGAACATATATTGTTTCTCAGCACCCAGTTCAAGCCGATCACCACAACGGCTTCAGTCCATCCTAGCACCGGGTTAGATTGGTGACCTCTCTCGGATAAAAGCCCTAAATGCTCGATACTTTGTCAATATCCCCTTGTCATATTTTGACGTCCTTCAAAGCTTTGCGCTTCGATTATTCCATATTTGCTGTCATAATCATAGAATCTTATGCTCTGTCGACATGCGTCTGATCTACTCGTTAATATTTCTCACAAACTAGTAGTTTCAAACAAAGGGGTTGCAATTTAATCTACTTTTGAACATCGACGTCTATGAAGCAATAGCTTAGCTGTTTCACAACCACAGTAAATTGGTCAAAAAACATGTCATCAGATAGAATGTCTCGCTCCAATTTAGGTTATATCCCTTCCCTTTCACATCGAACATCTGATGAACCTTTTCAGATCAGGATTCTATAGGCGCCTACTCAACAGTCTCTGCTCCATCAGTTGAGAACCAGTACCCACCAGCAGTCTCATATTTAGCATATGCGAAGTCACGATATCTTACCTTCAGGCCCTCTCTGCAACCTGAAAACGAGGTGGAAGTTGTACGGAAATTATTAGGGCAGCTGGCCTTAAAAGATGTGTCAAAGACTCAAGATCGCTCTAAAAATTTACCGGAAAGAACATCTAGCTCTGACGAGCTTGATACCAAGTTTATTGAGTTTGAGCTGTCTGATTTCACAGTATACTTACCTGAAAACAGAAATCATCCGTGGGAAATGCGAGGGTTGAATCATCTCGCAACTAGAGTTTGTCATTCCAGTTTTGTAGGTATATGTTGGCCCTCACACGTAACTTCCTACATGCTGCCTTGCCCTCCTAAGTACAGACTTGTAAATGGATCAAATGATTCAAATTTATTTACACCGCGTTGCACACCTCGAATCATAACTAATACCTGTCCAGTTGTTCGACGGTATCTTGAGTGCTGGAAGTGTGCGACACTACGTACAGGGAGTTCCTTTCAAAATCTGCTCGATAGGCAATTATGGAAAGGAAACCCATGACGTGGGGACAGATGTTTGGATTCAATCCGATCTGAACCTCAAGTCTGAGATATTTTATCGTTTGCGATCTCCTTCCTTGGAGTATGCCCGTTTCCACGATGGATTTATGTGGCTGGCCAATCTTGCGAAGCACTTCGTTGACTATGCTCAAGACTCAGGTGATAGTGTGTCTGTGTGGGATTTTCGAAGCAAGTTCTTTGAATGGATCAACGAAACCCATTCCGGGTCCAAAGCTTTCCATGATTGGTATGAAAAGTTTAGGAACCAGGACTTTCGAGTTGCAGTTGGGAGGAATATCAGTTTCATTTACAAGGAAGCTATGGGAGTAAATGAAAGGTTTGGATCATTGCAAATTTGGAGAGAGCTACTAGATCTTGACGCTGTCCCGCACCAAGAAACCAGAGAAGAAATGACAGTAGTCACCCCTTATGTCTATGAGTGCTTCAAGGAGACACGATTTGGTAGTCTCCTCAAAATTATAGACTATTCTCCTGTTGCAAAAGATCGACTTCAAGTCGAGGGTGAGCCACTTGAGCTGACAGGCAGTAACGATCACCACCATGCAAGTTCAAACAAACCACCTGATAATGTCACTCCCGTCGGCTTCAGGTCAGCAGTAAGAAACTCTGAGATGGAGGCGCACTACACTTCCGATATCAATACAAAGAGAAGAACACTAATTACAACAATTAAATGCGGCAACGTTCTTTCGGTGACAAAAGACGGCAAAGGGTCAGTCTGGAAAGACGAAGTTAGTCGATGGAAAGCTGCAGATAAATGCTGGTATATCTATGTTCAAAGGGTTCACATATCTAAGAAAGGCAAACACTCTTTCGATGCAATCTGGCTTTACAAACCATCTGACACCAGCTGTGCGAAAATGAAGTATCCATATCCCAACGAACTCTTCCTGTCCGACAATTGCACTTGCCTACGAAGTAGAGTAGAGGAAGATGAAGTCTTGGATATGGTAGATGTGAATTGGCATGCATCGAGCCCAAGTCAAGGATTTTTCATCAGGCAGACCTATCTCGAGAATGAGAGATTTTTCATCAGGCAGACCTATCTCGAGAATGAGAGATTTGTCACTTTGAAGGATGAGCATAAAATCTGTCAGCATTTGAGAAAGGTAACAAAGTTCACGGATCTCAAGTTAAGGTATCCCATAGGTCAAACAGTTCTTGCCCCTCCATGTCACAAGAAAAAACATGCTCTAGAAGCGTACGAAGTCGTTGAGTATGCTTGCTCTACGCTCCCAAATACTCCTCAATTTGTGGTACTTCGACACCTCGAGAGGAGAGCCGCAATTGACGGCAAAGGTCGACCAAATGAGTTAGTATACACTACAAAAACAGATAGCTTTGACTTTAGTGATATCGACGGGAAGTGTCTCGTTCGGTTCTACACCGAGGCTGACCTTATCAGTGGGGGTGTGCCCGCTCCTTACTGTCGAGATGGAACTGGCAATGCATTTTACATTACTTCCAGGCTCATGGAAGTTGGGAAAGGCGTAATACTAGAGCCTATCCATGTCAACATTCCGCCAAGCCTAATCCAAGGCTTTGATCCAATGGCGCTACCTTGTCGCCAAAAGCTTCGTGGTCTGGATCTGTATTGCGGAGGGGGAAATTTTGGGCGAGGACTCGAAGAAGGAGGTGCTATCCACAGCGAGTGGGCAGTGGATATTGATAAAAGTGCAATACATACTTACTACGCCAATTTAAAACGCCCTACAGATACCAAACTGTTCTTTGGCTCGGTCAATGATATGCTTACCGAAGCAATGCAGGGCAATCCCAAGGGTTCTGAATTAATACCACTCCCAGGAGACGTAGACTTTATTTCTGCGGGTCATCCATGTCAAGGTTTCAGCCTCAAGAATATCAATAAACAAAATGCAAAGGGTCTGAGAGATCAGTCATTGGTCGCCTCCGTGGCTGCGTACATTGATTTCTACCGTCCGAAGTTTGGATTGCTGGAAAATGTGATGGGTATGGCGCAGAAAGGAAAGGGGAGAGACGAAGATATTCTTTCTCAGCTCATTTGTGCCATTGTAGGCATGGGATATCAGCTTCAGGTCTTATTACTCGATGCCTGGAGTTTTGGCAGCCCTCAGAGCCGGACTCGACTTTTCGTCTCCTTCACAGCCCCCGGACTCGAACCGCCACCACACCCAAGCCTCTCTCATGCCCACCCCACCAAAATGATGTCACGAAGCTTAGGTAAACTGGCGAATGGTGAAGCATTTGGACACAGAATCATTTGCCCGACGCCATTTGGATTCCCTTCGGCAGGCTCCAGAACCGCAGATTTACCCCTCATAGGAGATGGGGCTACTCAGCACTGTACCTCGCATCCAGATCACGTAGTAGTTGGCGGGCAATCACAGCAGCTCCGGGATCAAATAACGCACATACCCAAGTATCCCAGAGGACTGACACTAAGCAAGGCGTGGAACGGTGGTGGTGGCCCTCTTTCAACTAAAGACCGAACGAAGTACTGGGGGCACCTGCTGTACAATTTGAAAGGTCAGCTTCGAGAACCTTACAGGCCACAATCGAAAGCGTTTGGCAGAATCGACCCTGCTCATTACTTTCGCACTATACTAGTATATGCATCAGTACACGATGCTCGAGGTGGATATGGTATTCACTGGGACGAGGATCGGCTTCTCACTATTATGGAAGCTAAGCGGGCTCAGAGCTATCCCGATGAGGAAATCCTTGTTGGGCTGAAGTCTGAATGCTGGAAGATCTTGGCTAACAGTGTGGCTCGCACAGTCTCTCTTGCTCTGGGCTTGTCACTCCGCGAAGGCTGGCTGAACAGCCTTCCGGAGGCTTTATTTCCATCAGAGACAAGTGGTATGAACATCTTCAGCGATGAAGCTTCGGTTGAAGGGCTTCGAAAGCAGGATCATTCAACTACAGTCATATCTGATGAGGCAGACTGTGGTAAAACCATGCTTAAAAGCCGTCCGGATTTGGTCAGAGAGGATCGTAATATTTCCAATTCTACACGCATGCTTGAGGTTGAGCCAAAAGATTGTACTAAGCCAAGACAGAGATCAGTTGGTCTTTATAAAGCAAGGCGAAGTCAACCTCCACCAAGAAAAGGATATGTAAGCGGGAGCGAGTTAGTCACGGCAGATACAACGAATTTGGCCAGAAGTAAGAACACAATTATACTTACACACGAACATATATCTTTGGAGCTGGGAAAAGCTAAGGAATCTAGCCGTACAAATCGTCCCACATTACGATCAACTAGTTCGACATCTTCGAGAGTAGAAATAGCAAAAGGTCTCGAGCCAACTGGACTCGAAAGTTCTGAGATTATCACTGGAGCAGATTGTAGAAACCAACAAACTCCTCCTCAAACCATCCAAGATGACTCAGTAGCAACAGATTTGCACATATTATCTAATGACGAGAAAGAGATAACGGAGTCAATATTTCATCAATTCATGGTATCCTACGCACCACAAACGCCTCCAGTGCCCCAGAAAATATCCCCATCACAGAGCGATAGTCCACTTAAACGATCAAGTCCCATTACACAAGTAGGGAGGACACGACTACCAGACAAGAGACGCAAACTTATGCCTCCAGACTTGGCGCCTGGCAAAATTGATGTTATTCAGAGAACAGAGAACCTGGTAGTTCTGGCGAATAGAGATACGGAAGCTTCCAGAAGAAGGATTGGGGACAAATCCTCGCAGAAAAGGAATTGCTTTCAACATATGAGCGTTCGGAAAGCCCACAATTTGAACGGTGGCTCCTGTGACAGTCTAAACCAAGATTTGCGTGTGCATGACAGCACTAGCAGTGAAAGCACCTATCCTGCGCCGCCATTAATATCTCTGCAGCAACTGCGCCGCATCGAAGCCAGGACAATCCATACAAGTAGCACGGGAATGTGCAAATCATCCTCGAAGTCAGAACTCGGATCAAGGCCAAAAAAGACAGCTCCACCTATCATAATCGATTTGACCAGTGATGATGAAGATTCTTCTCCTGGTCATAATAGTCACATGTCACTCGATAATGTGATGACTTTGCCGACTGACGAGGTAAATAATAATAAGCCTCGGCATCAGGAACTCAGGACAAGTGATGAACGTGCAAACAAAAGACTTCAGCCGCAGGAGACATCAAGAGACACAAATATCGACAAGCTAGCCTATCAGCGACATAACCAGCGTCGGGTAATAACACATAAGATAAGAGAAAATTGCAACTGGGATGTTACGAGGACAATATTGCCGCAAACTCATGGGACGATGCATCAACAGCAGCCACGACAGCCAGTGAAACAATATGTGCCTGTGGACAATAGTATATTCGCCCCTTATGAGCAGACGTACCGCTACCTTTGCAACAACAGGAGACGTAGATAGACATTTGAAATATGTAGGCAAGTCAGGGGGTACTGTTAAAGAAGTCTAGAGTTTGCATCGGCGCTTACATCGGAGCTTGTTTGCTGTAGCTCTTGGCTTTACAAACTTTGGGCGCCTCTGTTTTTTGATGGACAGATGTAGCCGAGAGAAGTGTTGAGTGAGCAAGGACTTGAGAAGCATTGACACTATGGTAACACGACAATAAACATGTAATACTAGATAGTACATCGCGAGTCCATTCAAAGGACTCTCAAGCCTCGGTGCATCGTAATTTCACATTCATCTCATCCTTCAAACCAATAACATTCACTTACCTACTCAAGCCTAAACTTCAGATCGATCCTGCAATTCAACGTACCGCCCCAAGAGCGTTATCTATCTTGAGTTACGATGTTTGATTCGCTGTTAACAAGTGACACAAAGACAACATACCGGTAGTTCAGGCAAACAGGAAACATGCTTTGTGCAATAGTGGCATTACCGTTTTCGTTCCAGGTAGTTGCAGGTGTCACATGTGCATATGTACAGTCGTGCATCCGCTGCTAGTGTTTGAAGGAGTAAAGTGCAATAATTAGATGAGAATGATGAAAATGTTTTCAATGCGGCTGGACATTTCGGAATGATAATTGTTTAAGGAGAAGAGCTGCGAGAAGTATATGAACCGTGTTCAATAAGGTACCTCGAGATATTGACAACCCTATCAATTCTTCTATTGGTGAAACCGCGGAGACTCCTGTATGGTTCACATGAATATGAACTTGTTACATTGGTGACAGTGGAGCGGATGTCACATCGTGGAAAGGAGAATTCCCTGGCCGACAGTCCCGAAATCGCACTTTTGTGCGAGCCGCTACCCCGGCAACGTGCTTGTGCTTGCACTTCTGGAGCTTTCTCTATTGTCTCGGTTTATCTCTGTATTTTGTCCTAGTGGGCCACTCAAACGTCGATAGTACTACGCGCCGCCGCGAGAAAGTGAAGTCCGAATACTGGGATCGCGCCTTTCGGAACTGTAGAAATCTCGGACAAGCTAGACACATCATATGTAGACTTGAGATATGAAGAATACTGATATGAGGTGAGAGATATTCAAGACGGCCAGAAATTTTTTGATGGAAATGCGGATTCACCTTGCTTGAGTACCCCAAGCATTGTTAGCATTTTCTGTGTTCGCAGGATTTAAGCAGAATGGATGCACTATAAAGATTTTCTTGTAGCACCCAAAGAAACTAAATTGACTGGACTGGAGCTACAGACGTTGAGTCTGTGACTTGATCGTATGGGTACACTGCAGTTCTTGTTGCTCGTGTATGTGCGGGTTGTGATTCTAGGGGATGTGCATATTCTTGCCAGCCTGAAGGATCGAGATGAAGTCAATGCGCCTCATCTACTCTTATCGTGCCTGCATTGATCTTTGTAGTCCTCGACCAGACGAGAAATACAGTATGTAGATTTCGGGGAATAGCCGAGCGACGAGTGGAAGTAATCAGTCTGAAGTGTTTTACACAAGGGAGTGGGCTCTATCATCGGATTAGATGTTTAAGAGGCAAGGCGTTCCCGTTGCAGAAAGCCGTGAACTCTGTAGGTATCACTCTCGTCACCTATACAAGCATCAAGCTAGCAGCGGAATAAGGCTAAGCAGCAAATGCTCTACAAGAAACGAAAACTATCTGGGCACAACCCGGACTCCGGAGATTTGAGTAGCCTGTACCCCCAATTGAGAAGCCGTTGTTGGAAGCTACGGCATCTTGCATATGCACAGCGCAAAGAAAAAGGAACCTGTTTAATGCAAGATTAGCATCAAGATCTGGGCAAAGAAAAAGCAAAAGAAGCGTGTTGTCAGAGACCTGACATCGCAAAATGGAGCTTTGTCACGCGAGCAGATACAATGGGATTGGGACATATGAAGAGAAGAGGGCGAACAGACAATACAATAACATAAAACAAAGTGAAGCTGCAACCCCGCCTTCACCTTATCTTCAACCCTGCACTCCCTTTTAAGGCCTCGCGCTACTGTGATCTGCAAAACCCCACAAAGCTTGTCACCCACTACCCTGAGCTTGGCAGGGGTCCTCTCGCCGTGTGCGCTCCTGTTGCATGCTCCGTACTGTTTCTGATAAGCATGCCGCGACACATTGGACGACGACGCCACCAGCAGACCTGATGCTTGCTCCCTTTGGTGTTGCTTGAAGGGACGGGAAGACACGCCCTGGGCAATGGACATGGTCAGGAGGAGATGAATGTGCAATGCGGTGTGGACGAGGGAGACAAATGAGTGAGTGATCTGTTATCGAGGAAGAATAAGAAGGATGGATGCCGCGCATTCGAATATCGCCGCACCAAGTATCATGATCTGTCACCCACTGTTTATCTATCTGGACCTCATTGCCTCTTACTGCAGCCTGCAACAAATCGTCGATCTCGACGCTATATTATCTGGACGTATTGCCCCGCACCATTATCAATCCAGTCAATAGCCGTGCCACTACAATGGTCCTCCTTACGATAAGTATATCAAGAGGCAGCTCGGAACGTGTCACCACATCGTCTAGCTCAAAATATCAAACCAGTATCTACAGCTCACACTCACGATCCTATCCATACAGTAAAGGCACCGACCCGCGCAATTCTAGTATCGAGCACTTGCTGCGACCCGTGAAGAGAATTGTCAGAATTGAGAACAAATATTCACACATTCCGAGAGTATATAGGAGAAGGATGGCAAATAGTGGTGTTGAACCTGGGGAGGCTGAGATGAGGAAGAGTTATGGAATCGGAGGGGCGGGTAACATTCGTATGTTATTCCACAACGTACAGAAAATTTTCACGTGGTGCTAAACTTCGCATAGGAAGGCCGTCCGAGGTCGTATACCCCCCTAGACTCAACTCCGATGGCACACCGCGCCGAGCCAGTGTCTGGTCAAATATGTCGAGCTCACCACCTCCTGAGGGTAGAAGGGCTTCGATCATGAGTCTTTTTCGAAAAGGAAGCACTGGAGCAAGCGGTGAAGATGGTGCACAGTTCAATGCAACGGAGTCGGGTGAAAGTAGGAAACAGAAAAGTGAAGTGGAATAGCTCGGATGGATGACGAAGTGTTGCTCAGAATGATTAAAAGTGATCAGCAGGAAATATTGTATTTGTGCAACTAATCAACTAAATTGTATTCACTGGATAATATTTTTGGGAGATTTTCTGATATTACATTATGATAACAATATCTCATTATGCATAGAATTGGTCGTTGTGACTAGCAGCACTCAACTCTCTTGCAACCATGGCACTCTGTATCTTTGTGACCCAGGGTCTGAATTTGCCAGGAGCAAACTCGGACAGCCACCACAGTGACTGCACACCCCTCCCCTTATCGCCGCGATGAACGCTGATCTGAGTTTGCGCGATGTCGAAAACTATCTCGAATGTTTCTTCGTCCATCTCTAACGCGGCGTTTTCCATTTCCGAGAGGAGACTAAGGATGCCGTTGAAGTCATCGTACCTATACCGATAAACTCGAATAAGTTCGTTATAAAATTGAGTGCTGGCGCCAAGGACATGTGATATAAATCCCATTGACTTGATTTTAGGAAGTAACGACAACGCGAGAGGAGAGGATGTGGCGAATGACCGACTGAAAAGCCGGAGGCCAAGCAGCATATATGACGGGTACAGCGGCCCATAGAGAGTAAGGGGAGGAACCCCATTTACATCGTCTTGAATCCCAGTCGGAGGAAGTTTTGGTTTTTCTTTCATGACTTTCTTGGTCTCTGGTGTCTTAGACTTCCTTCCACGTTTATTGGTAGTGGGAGGGGAGCCCAGTTCAGGCTCGTTGGGAAGTTCCTCTAATCCCATTCTCGAAATCAACGAAAATACCTCCCTCTCCATGATATCCCATAGTTCAAAGTCTGTTTTAGCAGCTTTCATCAAACCCTCAACTCTTATCCGCTCTGGCTCTCTCAAAGCCTCTATCCTTGCATTTTCAACGGCAGCTTCCTCTCTGTCAGCGATGTCCCCTTCCGGACTCTTCACAACATCCACGCCAAGACCAATAGCTCTTGCTGCGGCGGGACGAAGTGCGGCTGGATATCGGTTCACTACTTTCTCTTTCTGCTCTCGGCTCATAGGAATAGCGCTACTGACAATTTCTGCGGTATTTGACTCCGCATCGCGCAATTTTTCATACCGGATATCAGGGTCATGAATCTTGACTGGTTCTATAGCATCGAAGGTAGCACGGTCCTCATCCTCAATAAGTGAAGCACTTTGCTCCGCAGAGGATTCGTCGTACCGCTGGAATATGTCTGAGAAGATTTTTTGGAAGGCGTGTCTTTCCGAAGGGGTGATTGTGGATTCGCGGTCGTCTCTTCTGTCTGTCAAGTGGTATATCTCATCTCTTCCTGAAAGCTCATTGTCCCCAAGAGCACCTTCCTCGAAGTCAATGGATTCTGGAAGATCGAAATCTATTTCGCGGAATTTATGGGCATCGGCATTAAACATATGCTTCCGAATTAGAGGCCGGTCCTCTGGTCTCGACTGATAATTGTCTTCTGTGAAAGCTCGAAGTTCGGAGTTATGGGCCCAACTGCCCGCAGAAGGAGCTTCTACACTAGACATCTTGGTTGTAGTGATGCTATGGATGCTAGTTGATTTTCTTGCTCGTGCACATGCCGAGATGGTGAAGTTCCGTCGAGGAAGATTGCCTCTATGTTTGAATTGAGTCGTTGTTGATCGTACCCAACCATTGCTGGCAAGTGTTCGAGTCTGGTACAGAAAAGGCATCATGGTCGTCGACATCCTGAATGATCAGACCACTCGCAGCACGCAACGAGTGGTAATTCGCTGTGCTGAAAACTTCTGGTTGCTGTTGGGTTGCAAAAGGAGGTATGCTTTCTGGTTCTTTGGTCTTGCTATAGCTTGAGCCACAGTGAAGAAAATAAAGTGGGGCATGGCATGGTTACCTAAAGTGCAAGGTCACGACGCGACGTGACGTGATCTTTCGCGTCTCCTCAGACACTCCAGCTCCAAGTCAATTGTCCATCATCAAATACATAACCAACGAGAAATGGCGCCTATAAAGAAGGAAAAGGTCGAGATGAGCGCCTTCGAGCGAAAGCGCATGGAGAACATTGCTGCCAACCAGGCCATATTGAAGGATATCAGCACAAGTGCAGACAAGCTCATGCCCAAACCCACAGCAAAGCCAAAGACCACAACGACTCGCAAGCGACCTGCTCCTGTGAAGAGAGAAGAACCGCGACCTACGAGAACCAGCTCCCGGTTGGCCGGGCTCGAGGCAGATAGCGAGTCTTCAAAGCGGAAAGCCGAAGTCGAATACGAGTTTGCGAAAGAGCAAGCTAAAGCAAAGAAGCAACGAGTGACAGGAGACCTCAATTTCAACGACATTGTGGTTGACGGCAAAAAATGGAACAAGGATGACAACTTTCTCTCCGGCATAATGAGAGGTGCTCAGCCCAATGTACGAACATTCACGGAAGACGACGTCAAGGAAACCACTAACGAGGGGCTGAAGGCGTTGAGAGAGAAAATGAGTGCACTTGAGCTCTATGATGGATATGAACCTAACCGTACGTACACCTGCGAATTTTTTTTCTTGGGCATTTTCCTAACATTCTGTAGAGATCAAGATTACACCAGAACGAGTGTATTCGTTGGGATTTCATCCATCCCCGGATAAGGCTCTCATATTTGCAGGTGACAAGATGGGCAATCTGGGGATTTTTGACGCATCTCAAACTGGATCAACTGTGAAAGCAGAGGATAATAACGATGATGAAGAACAAGAGACCCCCGAACCAGCGATCACTGCCCTGAAGCTTCACTCGAGAACTATCACTTCATTTGTCTTTCCTGCGGATGGCAATGAAGTCTACTCCGGCTCATATGACTCCTCAATCCGGAAATTCGACCTGCAGAGAGGAGTTTCCGTAGAAGTTTTTGCACCCAAATCAATCGACGAAGACCTACCCATCTCATGCATAGCTATTCCTGCCACAGACCCTAATTTGCTATATTTCTCGACATTAGAAGGGACCTTTGGCAGGCATGACCTGCGGACAGCCTCTGATACCGAGATTTGGCAACTGACCGACAAGAAGATTGGCGGATTCTCTGTCCATCCATTATACCCACATCTTGTTGCGACGGCTTCTCTTGACCGGATGTTGAAAATTTGGGACTTGCGCAGCATCAAAGGAAAAGGGGATCTTCGGTCACCAGCTTTAATGGGCGAACATGAGTCACGTCTATCCGTATCACACGCCTCTTGGTCACCAGCAGGGCACGTTGCAACCGCTTCGTACGATGATACCATCAAGATCCATAGTTTCGATAAAGCAGGATTGTTCAAGGTTGGTCATGAGCTTGACGCCAAAGCTATGAAGCCAACTGCTACAATCAAGCACAATAACCAGACAGGTCGCTGGGTCACAATACTAAAGCCTCAGTGGCAAGAAAAACCAGAAGATGGCATTCAAAAGTTTGTCATTGGAAATATGAATAGATTTGTTGATGTGTACAGCTCAGATGGAGAACAGTTGGCACAGCTAAGTGGCGATGGCATCACCGCCGTCCCAGCCGTTGCCCAGTTTCACCCAACAAAAGACTGGGTTGCAGCTGGAACGGCAAGCGGGAAGTTGTGTCTCTGGATGTAATTTATCATATATGTTGCTGTGGTTGGATTTTGATATGTGGCGTTCTTTCGGTTGCACTTCATTTAGGGAGGCGTCTGGAGGCCGCTGAAGGACATCCGCCGCCAATGGCGCTCGGGACAAAGGGACGTGCTGGGACATTCGGGGGTATGCTGGTCTCGTGCCGTGCTTGGTACCACAGGGCAGAATCGGGTCATGAAGATAATATGTCATGTTTCAAAAATCGAGAAATGGGCCATCATGATAACCGTGTCTACGTCATGCAGAGCGCCGACGATACAGTAATTATGTCTAAGTGCCCTCTTCTAATGTTTATCTTTCTGCTTCTCTAGGCACGTTGAGCCTCTCTAAAGATGGCATGGTTTAAACTACCGTACCGCATCACTTTGCCTCAACCGGATAGTGGTTGGGATGCATGGATGCCAGCCTAAACTGCCTAATGGCGAGGACCCCGATGCTCGGTGGGTACCTAGATAGGTGACCTGACTTGTCATGGTACAAGCCCTGCCCCCCAGGTTTCTTTTCTAGATTCACTCGAGCTCAAAACGACTTATTTCAGCACTGACTGGTGACCTTTGTATGACGAACTTAACTACTGATCATTTGAGACATTCCTACCCCATGTGATATTGGGTGGATTTGGCGAAGCCTGACCAGAGCTTATCGATAACCATCACTAGGATTTGACGCGCCACGACCACCAGCCCTTTGCTTGTGACACGGCGAATTCGCAGCTCTCCAAGTTCCTACACCAGGACACCAACAAGTCAAGATGGCGCCGCCGGAGGAGGATCTGAAGAAGCGTGTAGCGCGGAAGTTGACTAAGAGACGAAAGGAGGGCCATCAGGTTACGATGGAGATTCCAGAACGATTTCGAGATGGAGACGACGCGGATGAGGACTGCACAGCTCTTCATGGCGCCAACGTGTATATGAACCAGTCTGTTTTTGGCATGATTGCAGCTGCAGGCTCCCAAGTCGACTTCAATTCTCGGTTCGATGCGGAATCCAGCGATGAGGATGATGGTTCGGGTGAGCCCTCTACCCAGAGCTCCGGCTTGCAGGTGGACAAGACTCGCAGAAGAAAGGAGTCTCCAAAGCCAGAGAAGTCCCACAGACGCAAGTTCTCCGATGTTAAGCTTCTGCGATCAATATCAGGCCTCGGTGCCAGGTCGAAGTCTAAGATTTCACCGAAAGACAAAAGCCCGTCGACTCCGGAATCTGCGATCGAGCCTCAGACCCCAGAAAAGCTCATGGACAGGATACACTCTCGGGATGCACCTGTAATGAGTCGGATGTTAGAGGCTAGAGCTGAATTATCTATGAGACCCAGCTTCGATCTGCCACGCACAGGCGGGAGCACTACATCGATGGGCGATAGTGGAGAGCAGACGTCGAGCAGCCTGGCACAACAACTCATGGATATTTTCCAGTTCGAGAAGCCCGAAGATGTCATCGAAGGTTAGCTGCACGCATGAAAGAGTCTCTCACAATGTACTGACTTTATTAGAGTATCCATGCTGGCTTTTGAAAAGTGTTCTACTTCAAGGTTACATGTACATTACCGCGAAGCATATATGTTTCTATGCATACTTGCCAAAGAAATCTGTGAGTTTGTCTTAGGAGCACAAGAATGAAGCTAAATGCTATTAGAATGAAGTACACAAGTCCGGCTACCTTTCTAAGTCTGGACGGCGAAATCCCAAATTCAATAGATATTGGTTTAGGCTTAAAGGTGATGTCCTATCGTACTACACCGACCCATCGGATCTATACTTCCCTAGTGGAAATATTGACCTTCGTTATGGGATTTCTGCAAACATTGTAGACAAGGAGAAAGGCAAAGATGCAACACACTTTACGGTTGTTACTCATCAAAGGAAGTATAATTTCAAAGCCGATAGTGTTCCCAGTGCAAAGGAATGGGTTAAGTCTCTGCAGAAAATCATCTTTCGGTCCCATAATGAAGGAGATAGCGTAAAGATTTCGCTGCCGATAGAGAATATTATCGACATCGAGGACAGCCAGATCATCGATTTCGCTGATACGTGTAAGATTCGTGTCATTGATAACGACGAAACATATGCAATTGACGAGGTGGATACTTCTCCGCCATAGATTCTCTGCTCCTTTTTGCTAACCGTGACCGCAGTATTTCTTCTCCTTCTTCAGCTTCGGCAAAGAGGCGCTAAATGTGCTTCGTATTTTGGTTGAAGACACCACAGCTCAGCAGATCCCAGAGGATATGCTCATACCGCCCATACCTCTCGAAACCGACGGTATTCACAGTCCAAAGGGAGGTCTTTCAAAGCGAAATTCCTTGCAAATCAACAGAGAGAGCAAGGGGGTTATTCCAGCTCCAATTCGAACAACAACCCCTGGCTTAGAGGAGAGTGTGAGAGCAACATTATCTCCAATTGGCATTGCTAGTCCTCGCCCGAGTACGGAACTTAGCCGTGCAAGCTCCGATGCATTTCGCAGAAGTGTGGACCTAAAGAATTTCGGAAGACGAAGTGTAGATCTCAACAGATTGAACATGGAGGGTGGCCGACGCAGTATGAGTGCCAGTAGACGCAGTCTCAGCCGAAATCGACTCGGAGAAGACCCGCGTCGCTCAGAAAAGCAAGGCTCATCGGATTCTTTTGTGCACTCTCTAGAAGAACCAGGATCGTCAGGCGCACTACCATCTGCAAGCGATGAAACACAGGCTTCAGCGAGCCAGATTTTGAGAGGGTCCGATGTTTTCCTATCGCCCACCATACGCCGTGCATCATCGGCTTCTCGCCGTCGTGATCCAGATATTGCGTTGACCAATGATTCACGATCTGACTCGCCATCACGAAATGCGTCGAACATCAACAGAGCTTCACCACGTCTACGACATCCAAATACAACAGGGTCAACTGGGGATTCTAGCACTGGACAAGTTGAACCCTCAGCATCAGCACCTACACTACAGAGCATTGTGAAAGCATCGGCATATCCCTTGCAACGTGCAGCAGGGTTCGCTGGGTATCTTAATCGTCATTCAAAGCGGATGAGTAATCTTTTAGCTACAGAATCTATGGGTTACGTTGAGAAGGTGTCCGGGATGTGGAAAGGAGGCAAGAAGCACTACGATGAGCCTCAAGGACTCGCACCAGATGAAGAAATGTATGAAGACGGGGATGGGGACGAACAAATCGGATCTGGAGATCGTTTCCGCGAACATTTTGCACTACCTGCAACGGAGAAACTCCAAGCCGCCTATTTTGGATTTCTACATCGGGTTCTGCCTCTTTATGGCAAGATTTACATCAGCGATAGGTCTTTCTGTTTCCGCAGTCTCCTGCCAGGCACTCGGACAAAATTGATTCTTCCCCTCAAGGATATTGAGAATGTGGACAAGGAGAAAGGCTTCCGATTCGGCTATTCAGGACTTGTTGTTGTTATCAGAGGCCACGAAGAATTATTTTTCGAGTTTGCACAAGCAGATACCCGAGATGACTGTGCTGTGACGCTTCTTCAAAACCTGGAAACAATGAGATACCTCAAGGAGTCTGGTTTGTTGACCTTGGAGGAGAAGGAAAGTGCAGAGAATGCTAGTGCGGAACACAAAGCTCTTCAGCAGGCGAGGACCGAAGGGCAGACAGAACACGACCTCAAGTTACCCAAAAGCGGGGAGCAAGTTCAAGGCGAAGCTCCTGCAATATTGTTCGACGATCCACGTGCCTCTATTTTGAACTTTAAACCAACAGAATCGCTTCGGGTAACCTGCTTGACAATCGGCTCTCGTGGCGATGTTCAGCCTTACATTGCTCTATGTAAAGGGTTGATAGCTGAGGGTCACCGGCCTAGGATCGCCACTCATCGAGAGTTCCAGGCCTGGATAGAAAGTCATGGAATTGAGTTTCAACCAGTCGAAGGAGACCCCGCTGAACTGATGCGTATCTGCGTTGAGTATGGCATGTTTACGTATTCCTTCTTGAGGGAAGCCTCCTCAAAGTTTCGTGGGTGGATCGATGAGTTACTTTCCTCTGCCTGGGCAGCTTGTCAAGGATCCGATCTGCTAATTGAAAGTCCGAGCGCAATGGGAGGGATTCACATTGCTGAGGCTCTTGGAATTCCCTACTTCAGAGCGTTCTCTATGCCATGGACTCGAACAAGGGCGTATCCCCACGCCTTTGCTGTACCAGAACACAAGATGGGAGGTGCATACAACTACATCACATACGTTATGTTTGATAACATATTCTGGAAAGCAATTGCAGGACAAGTGAATCGTTGGAGACAGAAGGAGCTCGGGCTACAGGCCACAACTTTGGAAAAGCTGCAACCGAACAAGGTTCCATTCCTCTACAACTTTAGTCCATCGGTTGTTGTACCACCCCTTGACTACAGCGATTGGATACGCGTGACCGGCTACTGGTTCTTGGATGAAGGGTCTGCGTCAGACTGGACACCGCCGAAGGAGTTGACAGACTTCATCAAGAAAGCTCGAGCTGATGGCAAGAAGCTGGTGTACGTGGGATTTGGGTCAATTGTTGTCCAGGATTCTGCGATGCTTACAAACACCATTATCAAATCTGTTTTGAAGGCTGATGTTAGGTGCATTCTTTCCAAAGGATGGTCGGATCGACTCGAAAGTAAAGATGTGGATACTGTAGAGGCGCCTATACCTCCTGAAATTTTACAGATCAAGTCAGCACCCCATGACTGGCTGTTTAAGCAAATTGACGCAGCTGCACATCATGGTGGTTGTGGTACGACAGGTGCCAGCTTGAGAGCTGGAATTCCTACGATTATTAAGCCGTTCTTTGGAGATCAGTACTTCTTTGGCTCTCGTGTGGAAGATCTTGGGGTCGGCATTTTCGTCAGGAAGCTGAATGTTAGCGTCTTTGCACGTGCCTTGTGGGAGGCTTGCAACAGTCAGAGAATGATCGTCAAGGCTAAAGTGCTAGGTGAGACAATCAGAAAGGTAAGTCACATACGCCGTACTAGTTGTTTATTTGTTGCTAATCGAAATTGAAGGAGAACGGTGTCGATACTGCTATCCAGTCCATCTACCGCGATCTGGAATATGCCAAGTCTCTCATCAAAAAGGGCAAAGATGGAAAGACAGTCGATGATGCTTTTGAGGAGTCCGAAGAGAGTTGGACTTTTATCGGTGATGAGAACGATCCTGACGTACTGAAACGCCAGGAAGCCCGCGAAGTTCGAGAGGCAATGGATCGCAGTGGATCGCTTGTTACGAAGAAATCTTCCGGTTCCGAAACATCTGGCATGAGAGCGTTTTGATGATACTACTGCATTGCATGCGTTGTAGAGAGTTGGTTAGCGATTAGGAGTGAGGGAGCCTCGGCGTCTTTCTTTGGATTGGGTTGGCTTGGGAACTCTAATTGAGCTGAGAGGAATATGATATTACGACAACTCTAATTTGTATCGATCGGAGGGATATGAGAGCAAGACAGGGTGGGTACATTATGGTAATTATAGGTTGTTTCATTGAAGATTGGGCTTTAGACCTGGGCTTTGAGTGATAGAGCATATAGCGAGCATTTATACTCCTCTTGCAAAGGCGCTGCCACTCTGCTTGCTATTTGCTTGAGAAGCAGAGATCAAAACCTTCGATTTCCTTTTTGTTAGAAGATATCGCCTATGTGTATGAGTTCTCGCCGTCAGCGGAGTAAAACTTCGGATTCATTATAATGTCAACCTACATTGTTTCTGAAGCGTACAGTATATATCATGTAGGTATGCATATGGGTGTACCTCCACCTTAACAAGTTGGCTTGCCTGAGCAACATGAGAGTCACAAAGCCTTCCTGTGAAGAGATCCAACTTATTTATAGGCCAGTGATAATGCTTCAGTCAGCAAATGAGTTCTCTTTTTCCTTACCGAAGACCGAATCAAAGCAGCTGCATGCAGCGAGACAGGAAATCAGAGCATTCCATGATGGCCTTATTGACTCCCGCGAGACTGAAAACGTGACTTTGCGAGTCATTCAGCCAGCCAATCACAGCACGGACACCCCCTGCGCGCATGCATGTCAACCCGTCTATTCGACGAATCAACAGCTGTTGCTCCACTCCTCTCCCAATTCGGCCGCTGGACGTATTTAAAGCTTTCCGTCTCCCCAGGGAAAGCACCCATCCACACAGCAAGCGGCGACCACCGGAAACAGCGAACGTCACTAAGAAACCTCCCAGTACGGTCACCCGCAACCCCCACTCACGCAAGAGCTACAAGCTACGAGCTACCATAATTCATATTTTGTACACGACTCGACGCCAGTTTGCACAGCGATACATGAATCCATTCGCACAACCACCGCACAGGAGCGACTAGCATCACGATAGAACGCGCGCCATCTGCACAGCTTTGATCGGATACGAAAAGGTGAATATTGCGCTCAAGAAGCTCAGCGCAGATGCACAGGATACTCGCTGTACCCCACGCGACTTCTTCTATAAGAGCTGTCCCAAGGTTCAAATTGAGATCGTAGGTCTTTCACCAGCTTGCAGGTGTTCTATCGCGCACCTCTCAAGCTTGCGCAAGCTTGTATGGCACGTCTTGGGCTCTGACTTGTGGCTCCTGATCACCTGCTGCTTGTGTGAAAGTACTCGAGACTCTCGCGCCCAAATTCGTTGGAGATTGCGTTTGCTAACTGCTCATCTTCACAGGATCGAGAGCTCGAAAACTGCATGAGCACAAGACGCGCGCCACCGCGACGGAGGCAGACAAGATGGGAAAGACATTAAACCTCGGAGCCAAGCTCAAATATCCAATCACCATCAGCAAGCTGATCAAGAAGCCGGGAGATTCGATTAACAAGCAAGAGAAAATCCTCGAATTCAAATTCACATGGATGCAAAAAGTTGGCGATCCGTTTGGGGAGGAGTGGGAGGAGAAGCAAACTACTATTGCAACATGGGATTGCCCTGCTGAAGGCACACTGAAGCAATGGAAGATTCATGAAGGGATGACGATTGCTAGGGACATGCCATTTGTCGAAATCGAGGAGGCATGTCCGCATTCTATCCAATTCCAGGGACTTTGCGGCATGTGCGGCAAGGACATGACTGAAATGTCTTGGGCCAGTTCTTCGAACGACACCGAGCGGGCCAAAATCAACATGATACACGACCAAACGGGGTTGACTGTCAGTGAAGATGAAGCCGCAAGAGCCGAAGGAGACCTGCAGCGCCGACTTCTCAAGAACAGAAAACTATCGCTAGTTGTGGATTTGGATCAAACAATCATACACGCTTGTATTGAGCCTACCGTTGGAGAATGGCAAAAGGACCCCACATCACCTAATTATGAGGCCGTTAAGGACGTGAGGTCATTCCAGCTGAACGATGATGGCCCGCGGGGATTGGCCTCTGGATGCTGGTACTACATCAAGATGCGGCCCGGACTGAAGGAGTTCTTGAACAAAGTATCGGAAATGTACGAGCTACATGTTTATACTATGGGAACTCGTGCCTATGCTATGAACATTGCAAAAATTGTCGACCCGACCAAAAAGCTCTTTGGGGACCGGATTATCAGCCGAGATGAGAATGGCAGCATCACATCGAAGAATCTGGCGAGATTGTTCCCTGTTGACACGAAGATGGTTGTCATTATTGACGACCGTGCAGACGTCTGGCCCAAGAATAGGCCCAATCTTATCAAGGTTGTCCCATACGACTTTTTCCTTGGAATCGGAGACATCAACTCGAGCTTTCTACCTAAAAGAGAAGATCTTCCAACTATGGCGCCACCATCGAAGAAAAAAATTGCTCCAAAATTAGAGTCCAAGGATGCGGAGACGGAGAAATTAGAGGTGTCAAATGGCGAAAAGGCTGGGGATACGCCAGTTGATGATGACATCACAAAGCCAGAAGCAGCCGAAGAGAAACCAGTCAGTGCTCTGGAAGAGTTGGTTAGAATGGGTGGTGGCGATGATCAAGCTCTTAGACTATCCCAAGCTGCTGAGCAGGAGAGATCTCTAGAGAGACAACTTACCGAGCGACCTTTACTCCATATGCAAGAGAAACTAGACAAAGAGGATGAGGATGAAGACTCGACGTTAGAAGAATCTCAGAATGGAGTGGCTATACAACCGCACCCACACCACAGGCATAATTTACTCAAGGATGATGATGTCGAACTCACATATCTCGAGAGACATCTGACGAAGCTGCATAATGCATTCTATGATGAGTATGACAGTGCACTTGTCAATGCGCAAGGAGGTCGGGTTGCACAGCTCAAGCCAGGGCATAACAGAAAACTGAGTCTAAAAACAGACACTGCAGACTTGAAGATTGTTCCCGACATTGGTAATGTCATGCCAAGAATCAAGTAAGTTTCAACGTACCTTCTATCAGGTGATCTGCTAACACAGGTTTAGATCTCAAACATTGGCTGGTTGTACCTTGGTTTTATCAGGCCTAGTACCGCTTCAAGCACAGATAATGAGGTATGTTTGCAATGGTTCCTTCGCATTTTAAGCGTTGTATGGGATGCGCAAAATGAATTTGGCCAGCGGGCGCTAACATTTTTCTCTTCAACAGGACGGAAATTGGTATTCAGGCTGACAGCTTTGGAGCTAAGATCCAAGTCAAGTAAGTACAGGTGCTTACATTTGATTTGCCTTGCTAAGAACTTCTAGGGTCAATCGTCACGTCACTCACCTTGTGGCATCCACTAGTCGCACTCGCACCCACAAAGTACGACAAGCAGCAAAGTATCCTCATATTAAGATTGTCAATCAACAATGGCTTCTAAACAGCATGAGCAAGTGGGAAAGAGAGCTCGAAGAGCCGTACCTTGTATGCAATTCATTGAAGCTACAATTATATGTCTAACTCATTTTAGGTACAAATTCATGAGTCTGATCGAATCAGAGATGAAGGTTTCAATTCAAGCGCGCCCTCATCCATCAATGACTCTGATGAGAGTTCAGATGATACAGAGAGTGAGAATGAGGAGTCGAACAGTGTTCCAGCCAGTCAAGAAGAAGAGGCTGCGGACGACGAGGGGTGATTCCGGATGAACTGGAGGAAGGCCACTCCCCTATTGACGACCTGAAAGAATTCGACTGGGGTACAGCCGAAGATGAATTGAAGGCTTTCCTAGGATCGGACTCAGAAAATGACAGTGATGCCAGCGACGCCAGCGACACGAGTAAGCAGAGTCGAGGCAGCAACAAGAGTGCAAGTAGGGGTGGAAAGAGAAAGCACGATGACATCACAGATGATGATGAAAGCGACGAAGAAAGTACTCTAGCAAAGAAGCAGAGGACTGCAAAATCAAGAACAACAGGTCTAAAGACAGTTAAAACACCAAACAGCATACTCTCCGAAAGCAGCCTCCCTACTCCTGGTGGTACGGGAGACGAAGAAGGGGACGATAACATCGAAGCAAGTTTTGGCACCGGTGATGACGACGAAGATGATGGCTTTGATGACCTTGAGGCAGACTTGATGGCAGAATTCGATCGCGAGGAATTAGAAGCTAAGACGGGTGATGATGGTGCTGGCTAAGGACCGCCCCGTCCATAGCTTGGACAACTTGTGGGATTTTGTCTTCTTGTTTATTATGTAGTTCTGAATAGGTTCTTGCGAAAACATACCCCGAGGTGGCTTGGGCCGGAGTTCATTTGACGGTGGACAGCTGGAAAGGGAGAATGGACATGGTCATCATTCGGCGCATATACTTTTTCATTGTAGCGATGGGCTTCCGTTGGAGTTCACTTCTTTACCTAGCATAGCCGGATGGCGTTATGAAGCGACTGTTTGATGAATTGAAACTTGGTTCCACCTGTTCCATACTATGCAGACTCGTCGTAGTCTCTTCCCAGATTGTGATTTCGACCCAACATTAGAATCGAAGCCAAATAAATAAAATCGACACAATGTTCTGTCCGATTTCAAAGGTTACTTCCTGATTGGTGGCCCCACGGCGGGAACCGCCTCAACGAGCTTAGCGCTCTTCGACATGAAGCCGACCGTCAACCTCGATTCAAGAGCTTCGTAAAGCCCCCAAGCAATTGCGACAGCACAACATACACAATGCCTCAAGACCTCCCCCAATCGGTGGCTATGAGCCTGTTCAGTACAAGGTGTGTTTCCCCTACGATTTATGTCGTCTGCGGACCCTGCACGAGTGAATCTATCGGGATTTCAATCTTCAGCTAGAGGGAGCGGATGAGGAGTGTGCAGAGGGGGAGGGCAGGAGGGGGAAGGATGGGATACAGAGGAGTGATATGAGAGCGGAAATCTTTGAAGAGGCTTGGAAAGGGCTGACATGACTTTGATCAACAGCGAAACCTCCCGGCGCGTGGCTTCAGGCCCTCGATTATGCTACTTGCGATGGGCGGCGTGATGGCGTTTGGCTTCTGGAAGGTTGGCAAAGGAATTAGAGAGCAGAAGTACGTCTCTAAATTTCCAACTCGCCCGGCATGCGAGATGCGAGGGCACAGAAGGGAAAGCTGACCAGTGGATTACAGCGAACTGGCTAGAGAAAAGATGTGGTCGAGAATCCACCTCATCCCGCTGTTGACGGCAGAGGAAGATAGAGATCTGGTGCGACGACATCTGGCAGATCAGAAGAGGGAGAAGGAGCTGATGGGGAGTGAGACGAGTCCTTATAACTCGGATAGGTATGTTCATACTATTTTGGGAAGGCAAGGTTTAAAGACATGTGCTGATATACGGAATAGATACGTGCGACCAACGTTCGCGATTGCACCGAATGGAAAGTCTGGATGAGCCATCCATCAATGGGATAGGAATCGAGATGCGGATTGGTGAATGATAGGGCTGTACATATTGTAACAAGCAAGATGAATCTACTGAGATTAAAAACTACCAGAGCTCTCTGGGCCATCTTGATCAATTGGGACAACGCAGTTCTAGGGAGACACCTACCCACGTCCTTTTGTTGAACGAGTGCCTTTGATTTACTCACAAAATGGCTGGCTGGTATTCCTTAGGTACTGACGATAGTGAACCCCAATGGTATCTTTCTCCATTTTGGCATACCTGCAAATCATAATATTTTTTGAGCAGGCCTAAATTTTACAGCGGGTGCTTAGAAGTGTCTAGTTGCTCGCAGCATTGGGGAGCATGCATTACATCTTTGGCGCAGCTCTTAACGGCTCTCGTGAGATCTTGTCATATGAAAGTGGCCGAGAGTCTCTTGTCTACAGTACCTTAAGGTAAAGGTACGTATCCTGGCCTCTGTCGGGGTTGTCTGTTTTCCATCACCAACCATCCACCACTCAATGTCTTCTATCCATCACACCAGAAACATGGCCCACTATGCATCACCCACCACCCATCTTCCGTCATATACCTTGCGGAGCTCAAGCTTGGGATTCAGAGTAAGCTGCGTGATCACGTGGTAATTGATCAGCCAGGACCCTTGCGGCTGCACCCCTGCGCGCCCAAATCGACCTTCTCTTTCGATGCAAGCCTCAAATGCGCAGTCGCTGCGATCCCCAGTGTGCCCCCTCAGCCTTCACCAATTACCACCAGCGGCGCCCATCCCATTCTTGATCGGGACTATCTTCCCCCAAAGATCCAATGAGGGGGCTGCCCGTTTCTTGTTGCCTACACGGCCGAAAGGCGGAAAGGCCAACTTTCTCGAGCGCCGCCGTTCGAGAAAGAAAAGAATCCGTGACAGTTCCTTGAGCTTAATCCAACCTCAACCTCTCATGTTCTTCCGTGCTGACATGCAAGCGCGTTTTCTTGCTTGCTTATCGCCTTTCCCTAGCGCTGCACTCTGTCATAATTAAGCCGCCTCGCCGCAAGGTCTCTGCTTTCCTTACTTTCATCCATCCCGCTGCCAGGCAGCAGCATAAGGGGCCTCGCAATGTCGTCCTCCGCCAACCTTTATGCCGCGGGCGATTCGGATCGTGATTCGTTTAGTGACGAATTGACTCCAACAGATGGATACTTCAATCGCGGCCAGAGAATGTCGCCGTACGAAACGGTCCAAGACCCCTCGGTCGAAGACTGCAAGCCAGAACCTAAGACGTTGATAGCCCCGCCTCACCAGGGGAGCACAGGAGGACCTTCCAGATCGTCACTCCATTCAGTATTTCCTCCATCATCACCTCCTGCTCGACGCGCGTTCTCTCCATCACCAATCGACACTTCTCCGTCACCTGTAACATATAATGAACCTTCACCCGTTGCTGCCAGTCCGACAGAAATAATGTACTCAGAGCACAGTCCCTTGGTCAGCGGCCCTCCACCAGCGTATTCCCCAACTCCGGCACCAGTTGCAGTACCACAGGAAACAGTTGAACAACGATACAGTACATTCCCTCAAGAAGAGAGAGGTTTCTTACATCCTCCCCGTGAGCCAGAAAGTATGGGAAGACCAGTTGAGGACTACGACGAGACAACCCCCTTGGGAAGACCCCCTAGGACGCAGCTTCATAAGACCGTAGAGAGGTTACGGAAGAGTGCCAGCAAACTCATACTCATCTTCCTTGTATTTATTGGAGCATTTACACTTCTCATGCATTTTGCCACAAGCCGGTCTTCTGTAAGCCTAGCCTTCATCAAGTTCCTGAATACATCCCCCAGAACTCATCTAGTCCATCCATTCTCTTCAGATAATGTGCATCATCACGCCTAGTTTGCTGTCTATTAATTCTCGTTGCACTAAAGTACTAAAGCGCAATAAGAGTTCAACTAACGTGAATGCAGGACTCTGGCGGTATTCCAATCGAGGGGTCGCCAGTACAAGACAGACCTGTCGATCAGGAAGGACCATATTGCACATCGGCCCGACTTCGTGACCCTGAGGTCACTTATGAGTTTGCAACTGGTTCAGACTTGAGTATCATTCAAACCGTACACGAGAACGAGGGCAATACTCCTGTATCGACGGTTGGAGAAATACGACTTCGAACTATTCCTAAGAATTCGAAGCATGGAAATAAGCCATATTTCACGATTAACGCGCATGTCAGCGACCCAGAACTGGAAGTGCTGAAAACTTGGGACCAAGAATCAGGGTTACTGAAGATCAGTACTCCACGCACTGCCAATCTCAGATATTCATATCGTCACTGCATTGCTCTTGAAATTACGGCATGGTTCCCAGAGGATTCACAGTTTACCAACATGGTGGTTGAAGCTATATCTCTTGACTTGACGGTTATGGACGACATCAAAGTTTTCAGTGACCGCTCCAAGTTCAACACTATCTCCGGAAATATCTTGTTTCCAATTGTCAACGACGAATTCTTTTACAAGGTCCACTCTCAAAACGGTGGTCAGGACGCAGGATCAGTGGTTGACTCCACTTCTGAAGGCGCCATTGCCCCTTTCTCATCACGACGCATTCTCGTCGAGACTGTTTCTGGTAACATCAGAGGCGATTACCCCCTGAAGGACCTCCTAGGCATTTCTTCTCAATCCGGCTCCGTTAATGTAAAGGTTCTCCCTGCTGCAGATGATGAGTCGGCTCCTGCCCCCGCAGACCTGGAAATTCAGACCTCGTCAGGCTCCATCAAGGCTATTGTGCCTATCAGCAATCTCGCACACCCAAGTTATACACCACCTCCGCGAAACTATGTCACACGCGTTCATTCCAACTCCGGAAGTATCAGTGGATCATACTACCTTGGTTCCGAGTCCAATTTCAAGAGCAATTCAGGCAGCGTTAAGATTGATACATTGCCGGTATTGCAAGGTGGAGGCTCTGGCATCGCAAAGAATGTGTTCGAGACACACACTCTCAGTGGCTCAACGGTCGTCGATATCCTGGATCCAATTTTTATCTCACCGCTCACCTTCCCCAGCATCGGGGATGGAGATCCATACCGCCTTATTCCATCCATTGACGAGGATCCACTCTTTACAATCGATTCCAAGGCTACGGCTGATAAATGGAAGTTGCATTCGCTCAAGTCGTCTCATTCTACGACTTCCGCGAGCATCAATGTAACCTATCCAGACGCTTGGGAAGGAACAATACATGGGAAGGCTGTGTCGGGGTCAATAGTCTTCAAAGGATCTGGTATAAGGTTCTTGAAGATACGGAAAGGCCCTGGATATAATGAGGTATTGGCACAGAGGGGTGTCGAAGAGAAGAAAGCTGGATCTACAGTCGAGTTAAATTCCCTTTCGGGAAGGTTGGGGTTCACTTGTGGTGAGGAGATCTGATCGATTGGAAGCTGGCGATACCACATATAATACTTTCGGGGGAAATTTGGAAACGGAGTTATGGAGACATATATATGCGGGTCTGGCGCATGGGCGAAGGGTTCGCAGGCGTTTAAAGTTTCTTTTGTTCATGTCCTATGGGGATATCGTCCGTAATACTACGTGGAGTTTTCACTTTTATAGTACAAAACTTTCGTGTAATATGAAGTTGATCGTTGCAAAATCATATGAGTTGGATCGTCGTGACTGTATCAACTGCAAATTCTGGGCCCTTTTGTCTTCTTCGACAACCCTGAAGGTTGTGATCCTATACTGGTCGACGCAGCATACGCCTTGTGGCAAGTCAACCATCCAATTAGTATACACTATATTTATTGAAAACTCCTTTTCGAGTTTTTCCATTCTATCTCTCTCTCTCAGAAGAGGAAATATTTTGAAGCACCACTTTCTTTGTTACTCTCATCCTAAGTATATTTGTCACGTGCGGTCGGAGCGGATCAACCTTCGGCCAAATTATCTCGCGTTGACTTCAATACCTGATGGAGCAAGCCCGCAATCCAACCACCTACTCAGCTCGCCCACGCATACCTCTCTCTGGATAATAGGAAAGGCCCAAACGAGCGGAATGAACAAAGTAGTCACAAAGGTCGGCTCGTCCGCGTCGCGGCAGATCAACGCCGTCGTGGTGTCGTCGGGTCTGATGCAAAAGACTGTCAAAGTGCGAATAGGAATCCAGGCATGGAATAAAGATATTGGCAAGGTTCGTGCTCTTTTCCAATCGATATTTAATCATTCATTCTTCTCACGACATCAATTGTCTATCCTCTGTTATTATCTGCGATCTTACGACTTGTGGTTCGAGCTATCCGCAACCACCAGCTAACTTGTTCTCCCCTTTCAGAACTTCTCCAAAAACCGCTCACTCCTCGTACACGACCCTGCCTCCTCCCTACGCAACGGCGACATTGTATCCATCTCCCCTGGCTTCCGGGCCTCGAAGCACGTCCGTCACGTAGTGAACAAGATCCTCGCGCCGTTCGGGGAGCCGATCGAGTCCCGCCCGCCGGTGCCCACCCAGGAGGAGAGAATCGCCGAGGTGGAGAGGAAGAAGGTCGAGAAGACGCTGAGGCGGGCTGAGAACGAGCGCGCCCTGGAAGAGGTCGTGGAGAGCATTGCAGGACCGAGCGAGGGAGCCGGTAGCGGGAAGCCACCTGGTAATGGAGGGAGGCAGGAGAAGCAGGGCAAGAAGGGAGCCAAAGGGAAGGGTGGAAAGCAAACCGCTCAGACGGGAAACACTGCCAGCAGGAGTTTGAAGTTGAACGCTGCGTGATCAGCGCCGACTACCAGGAGAGCTTGTGACGAGCTGCCATAGATCATGGAGCGCTGAGTGCGAGTGCTCACGAAAGACAAAAGCGTATCGTGTATGAAAGTGGAGATGGAAAGAGAGAGGGCGTTCAGGGATTTACTCAATCGACCTACTTGGGTCTGTACTATATGTACGAAGGAGAAGCATTGCTCGGCGTGTGGGCGGGCAGATTATGGGTGTATCATATTTGTTGCTACCACTCCTTGAATTTAGACTTCCATGAGAAGCGTGAATATGAAAGCGAAAGATGTCCGCAAAAAACCTGAACGCACTTAAATAAAAAGGCTCCCCTAGCAGGAATTCGAGGACTTAAAATGTGATGAACCTCCGTATGGATACGGACGTGGGTGGAGGTCGAATTGCAAAATTTGAGCATGTAAACACATCAATTGGTCTATAACTTCGATGTAATACTTGTATCAGTGCAAAGTACATCGACAGATTCGATCCAAACGAACTCCATGCCATATGGTTTGCAACCAATGCTCATTCATCCGTCCGGTCATGAAGCATCCCTTGCCGCCGCCCAACCTGTTCCCACAAATAGACTGATCGAGTACATCGTGAACAGATAGCAGAGCATGTCTAGCCGCCACGCTCGCCAAATTCTCTTGCCCAATCCTCAAATTCTTTTAGTCCTTGCTTGCTGACACTCGGTCTGATATTGATCAAGCTAGCTTCGAAATCTTCGAACTGGATTGGTCTGATCTCGTCCATTGACATTTGAAGTAGAGCTTCTCCTAGAGATCGTAGTGGTCCCATTGCAGCGTCTTTCGCTAATGCGGTGATATCTGAGCCAGAGAACCCTTTTACGATGAATTAGCAAAGTTGAAATAAAGGAGGTCAAGAATACAAACCATCTGTGAGGTCAACCAATCTCTGGATATCAGGCTCTCTAAGACTATGCTTCTGATGACCCAGTAATGTCCTCAATTGTGTAGCGCGAGTCTCGTCCTCTGGTAACGGAATGTACTGTCTTCGCACAAATCTCCTCCTGGCAGCTTCATCAATTGCCCAAGGCAAATTCGTAGCAGCTAATACAAGTACCCGGCTTGCATCGCCGCGTTCTTTCTCCCTCTCACTCTGTTCTCGGCCAGCAGCAGCACGCTGCAGGTCACTCCATTGTATCAAGAATTCGGTCTTGATCCGTCGAGTGGCCTCATGCTCTCCTGAACCAGACCTAGAAGAGAGCAAAGAGTCGATTTCATCAACAAAGATGATGCTAGGCGCGAGGGCTTTTGCGAGTGAGAACAACGCCCGGACCAATTTTTCAGACTCTCCCAAGTATTTGCTCGTTAAACTACTCGCTGAAATAGAGAAGAATGTTGACTTAGACTCCGTTGCTACAGCTCTTGCCAACATAGTCTTTCCAGTTCCAGGAGGGCCAAAAAGAAGCATGCCGCGAGCCGGCTCACGGAGACCCATAAACAGATCTGGTCGAAGGAATGGGTATACAACCGCCTCCTTTAATGCCTTCTTAGCAATTTCCAAACCAGCAACGTCATCCCAGTGCACCTCGTCACCCTTGACTACGATTTCATTGAAGATCTGTTTAGCAGCACCTTCATCAACCCCTTTAGGAAGGTTCTTCATCAGATGAGCAACTTTCTCCTCCCATGCAGTCCTAACTGGGTCACTGTCTTCATTTTCCGAGCCTTCTGAGGTGGGAGTCGTCGGATCGGCAAGAATGGCAGCTTCTTTCTGTTTCTGCTTGGCTTTCCTTCTCGGCTTGGGCGCCTCTTTCCCACTGCTATTAGTATCGTCGTCAACGCTGTGAGAAGAGTCGGCGTTGGATTTCTCCTTCTCTCTCCTCTGCGTTCTTCTAGCATCGTCTCTCTGTTGATGGCGGTCCCGATGCCGAGGGGAGGAAGTATTAGCCTCTACAGGCCTTCTTCGACTCAGTTTCGACGTAGAGTTCTCTGCTTCCGCAGCTTTGCGTCGGATCGGAAGTTCTGCGCCAGCTTTACTTTGCTTTGCGCTTGTTTCGGGATACTCTCGAAGATAAGTTGGATATGACAGAGGCTCGAGCTTTCCAGAGCCTCTCGTATGAGGTGGCGGTGGGGGTGGCGTCCTTCTTGATTTGTGTGCATGTGATTCCCCAATAGGTGGGATTGGAGGATCTAGGTCAAGTAAATCTTGCGCAGCGGCTGTAGAAAGTGTCGACCCTGAAACTGCACCTGGCTGTCCTGGATCAGTTGGTGGGAATGGATATCCGTTTGAGCGACCCATGGCACCAAATAAATCACTACTTGCCAAGATATCAGGAGGGGTTGGAGCGGCTGGTGGCTGAGAATAATCGTCATGAACTAGAGTTCTAGTTGTCTTGTCGTACCGGATGTTATTAGAGGTGCCTGGTTTTACAGGAGCTGGGTCACTGTAACTTCCTTTCCTGGCAGAATCTGCAAGGCCAGTGGTGCTGCGATCCGTTTCAACATCGAGACTACGGCCGAGTCTGTCAGTTCCTGACTTTGCACCAGATTGCCAAGCCAAACTAGCAGCCTTATTCGTGACAGGATTCTCCCTTTTAACGGCAGAGGATCTTGGAGCTCTTGGACTTGGTTTTCTTCCTCCGTTGTCTCCAGACCGTAACGTATGGCGCATGGTTCTTGTCTTATCAGGACTTGGGCTTCGGGAGGTTTTCTTCATGGGCGGTGCTAGCGTCGCCGAATAGGAAGGGGGAATAGTTCTTGAAGAAATAGATGAGGGAGCGTGGGAAGAATACGACTCGTGATTGTTCAAGGGCCTTCTCCCAACTACGGCCTGCTCAGAGCTATTCTTTGTCGTCATTGGAGGTCGTTGGGGAAGCGGTGGTCCAAGTCTCGATGAGTCCGGGTAGCTAGCAGCAGGAATGGTGCCGTCTCCAATAAATCCTTTCTCACTGCGCTCAAGCTCGGTACTTGGCCTTGGTGTCCTAGACTGTGCCTTGTGTATCCTGCCATTTGACTCTTCTGGTGGGGCATCTATGGCAGCTTTCTCTTGTCTTGACTGCCTCAAAGCCTCCAGCAGATCAACTCGCTCCTTGCACTGCATTTCCATATCCCGCAAACTGTCTTTCAAAGCCTTCTCCGTCTCGGACCTCGGCATGTAACCTGCAGGCATACGGTAGGCATTGTGGTAGTATATTTGGTCGAGTGCAGAGCGCCATGATCGTAAAGCCTCAGCTTCATTCCCCTGTCATTCCACAATATTAGCCTCTTGTTAAACTCAGGGACAATTTTGCAGAACTAGGTCCCATGGAAAGGGTATATGCCCATACCTGGCCCTCGAAATAAACAGCCGTCGAGCAAATTAGATAGCATTCATCGTACGTCTTCTGCAGGGACGACGAGGTCTTGTTTCGCATCATAGCAACGCAGTATTGAGGTTTCCCTTTCCCTGTGCATGAATCTTGCTCTGATTTTTGGCAGGGAATGTTCCGCGGTCAAAATAATGTACAAATGAGTCTCGTAGATGTTGTTGTGATCATGTGCTTGTTCCTCGAGGTTGAGAGCAAGGCTGTGACGTAGGAAGTCGCGAGGTTGGACCGGGTTCTTGTGCAGGGGTTCAAAATCCCCCACCATGCATGCGGGTCAGTGAAATTCGACACTGAAATTGGGCACCTCCCAAAAGATATCCAAAAAAAATACCCAAAAAAGGAAGATATGACTTTGAATGTCTTCCAAGGCAGCCAGGTATTATTCTACAGATTCAACGCAGGGTGGCCAAGTTGTCGTGTTAGTGGGGCTGTGTGCTTGCGGCATGAAAGGGGCTGCGTCGAGTAGCTTCCGACACTACTTCGTGAAATCCAAAATAGGTAATTCTGTAAGCACCGATGAATGAGAGGCAAGCACGAGAAAGTGTGATGTCGTTAAAGTCTGTTTTGAAAGATTTCTACAATTACCTGCTCTCCAAGGTCTTTTTATGCTCATGTGACCTGCGAGTAGGCGAGATTTCCTGTCAGTGAACCGTTACCACCTGCCCGCCATGTGCAATATTATAGTTGATCCGAATACACAACCAACTATATCTGGGAACATTCCCTTACTGATGCATGATCATCCTATATAATGCACAGGGGTTTTTTTTTCATATTGATTCGCAATCTGGATTGGGTTTTATAAAATTGCAAAGGGTGCTTCTTCAGACATGCACGCTTTAAAAGTATTAGCGTTGCTCATTTGCAAACTTGGAAACTGCGTCACCCTAAGATATATCTGTAGGAAATTACCCATCGGTCTACTAGCCATGTCTGTCCCTAAATCCTTCATAGGAACTTAACTTATGCAGATAAAAAGGCCAGCTATAATCCGGTCTGTTCGCTGGCCTTCCTCTGCCTGTTGGCATGCGCTTAACCTCAAACGAATATCCATTTTGCCAAACCTCATCAGCATCCCTCCCTCTAAATGGTTCCCCGTTACGGTCCAACTCTAAATTATCCTCGAACAGCTTGACCGACTCATTTTCTCCTTGGTAAATACAATCCAGTCTCGAGGTCCAGATAACCTTTTTCCACATATCCGGATCTGATTTGCTGTCTGTTGCATACGGGAGTCGTCGATGCATGACAGCCTTTTCAGGGATCCATCCCAATCCCCCATCCATATTCGAAATCCAAGCATGAATGTCGCAGCTGCGCAGGCAACGAAGGGTCGTGAAAATTTCAGTTCCCATATTAGCCATGGGATCGAAATCCTCCTCACTATCACACCAAAGGCCTTCACCGTTAAGTTCTATGTAGAGCTCCTCTAAGGAGGGAGGCAGGGCTTGGATGAAACCTAGGAGTTCCTGACTTCTGTCAGTGCGTATAGTTCCTTGATATCTGATCAACGTACAGGTCTATAATCCGCGAACTGTGGCCGTCCGTCATCCCCATAATCGCCATTGTTCATGTCCTCATCGCCGATTTGAAGATATTTGAGACTTGTCCATGATTGAAAGAGTGTACCAATAGAGGGCGAAAATGAGCATTCAATATTCAAGATCGAGAATCGTTCGATCGCAAACCTGGGGCTTGCTAAGAAGGCAGTAAGTTCTTGGAAGAAGGCGTATGAAGATATCACCCCTCCTGCACCAGGGTCAAATCTCATATCTGGAATAAAGAGACTGGTCAATCCTGGAATGGCTTCACACACTTTCAAGATAAAATCAAGCTTCTCTCTTGTCAAAGGCCCGTAGGCCACAGGCAAGCTGACAGACTTCAGCGTGTGACCATATCTGGTAGCAAAATCCACAAAGCTCGTACTAAGCTGGCTTTGGTATTTGTAATCGTCATGACTTTGGAACCCAAAATGCTGTAGATTCGTGAGTTTTGGTGCCTTAGTCCTGTCCAGTTGGTGATATTGCTGGATTAGTTCGGGCGAGGCGGTTGAAATCTCTGTAGGAGCTCGACTTCTCACGTCGCAAAATGAAACGTCTAAATACTCCAGACAAGGGCAAGTAGACTCAACAGCATTTACTAAACAATCAAAGTTCTCCAACGTGTTTTGCGTGGTTGCTCCCCCCATCATCCACGGGGTAGGAATAACCCAAGTCAGCCGCTTTAGTGCCACTGGTGTGTTCTTCCAGATGTGCTGCTCCGGACTTAGACCCCAGATACTCAAGTCTGACAATTGCGAATATGACTGTAAATTGGCAATGATATGAGCAGCAACATGAGTCGGCATGAGAAATATTTTCGAAAGACATCTCATATTTCGCGCCATGTTGGTGTAAACATTGACATCTGTCTCCGGGATCATCGTCCCATCCAGGCTATGAATGCTTGACTGGTTTTTGTAATTCTTAAACACGCGCACCAGTGCACCTAGAGATGGATTTCTGACGTAAAAATTAGTTTTATAATGTATTTTGGTTACACAAAACGGGAATTCGCACTCAGCCAGTGTTTGTACCAGCCGGCCTTGGCGTGTTCTCGTCGTCTCATTAGAAGGGCTACCATATCGGTCTTCTTCTCTTTTTAAATCGATGCAGGAATATAGTGCTGAATTAGCGACCTCTGAAACACTTTTGCAAACGACGCTGCAACTGAAGAGGTCGGTATAGGCAGGATGGCCATTGCCAGGGGAAAAGTAGGAGAGGATTTCATGAAGAATCTCTTTCGGCAGAGTGCTTAAGTTCGCCATGGTGTCGAACGATGAAAACAGATTTTGCAGGAAGCTGCCATTGATGGTTTAGTAGTTGCTGTGGAAGACTGTGCCGTTTGGCTTGGCGAGTTGATGTAGATCAGGGGCGATTAGGCAGATAGTCCAATTGACAGCAATCCCCCACATTGCTGCCTGCACGTGGAATCTGCTCTTTTATTTCAGGGCTGTCCTCAAAGTCATTTCATACACTCGTGTGAAGTATGGATGGGTAAATAGGCAGTTGCTGCAAAATATAGCAAGACCAGCTGTTCGAGGAAGTATGCATCATTTTTAAATCACATGACCATAACACATTCCCAGCATAAATGTGGAGTTTAGGACCCTTCACAGAAAGGGGGTTAGGAAAAGACAGGATGTCTTAAGATTCGAAAGAGAGAAACATCTTTAATAAAAATGGAATCATCTGCGGTTGTAACATTTCGTACATCTGTCCATTCAACCCAGTTAAGATCAATCATCAGAAATATATGATATGTGCTTCGCTAGAGATTCGTCCAAGTTTGCTGTGTAACCCCTACTGCTGTACTGACTCTGTTTGAGACACACTTGTACTGATGCTTAATGCAACTTTATACTCACGCAGCAAGCTGTAAGAGCATAGCCTCCGCTCAGTGGCGCCAGGTCGCCACATCTGAGAGTTGTCTTAGAAATAGATAGAATGACATCTTTCTGATACATCTTGCAAAACAAGATATTCCGTGCACATGAAGAGTACTCAAGACATTGAGAAAATAACCGTAACACAACAGGAAATATTCCATGACATGGGCTCCACAAAATTATGTTTTGCCACACCAACAACAACCAAAAGTTATTGCACAACAGAAAACTCCTTCTGTGACATTCTCTTTGACCCACTGGATCTCGAGCGCATATCCATCCTCGAATATCTAGGGTTCTCAGATAAAATTATTATTGAGGCTTAAAACGGATATTTATCCTCGTAGCTATTACAAGGGAGAAGGAGTTAGTTAGGATTTGTGTTATAATATGCTCTATTGTGTCGAGCAAGACTGTGTTGTGCACCGTCTACCATCTGTTCCTCACCTCACCCCACAGGCGGCCCCGGATAGCGAAGATAGCAACTACCCCTACCCCAAGGAACGCCGACACCGCTCGTCTGGAAATTCTCTTCCTGCCCAGAAAAATCAAGACATCCAGGTGCTCAACGGAATTGGTGAAACTCCGTATCCGTATTCCAAAAATCCACCTAGCTCGGAGTGCCGGATATGAAAGAAGTGGATGTGCGGGAAATCCCCGAAATCCTCGGTCCCGCTGAAGATGAATAACCCGAGTCTCAGAGCAGCTCAGTTCACCCGGAATGACCGCCGTCAAACGGACATAGGTGAGGTGAATAGTTAAACTTGGGCTTGAAATGTAAAAGCAGAGCGCTAACTATCTGAGACTTCAGAATCGGTTCAGGTTGGTGAAGATCAAATCACAATGGCAAAAAGGAGTACAGGTCGTCATCAAGCGTTTTCATGAGGCACGTTTGGTCAACCTCGCAGCAGCAGCATTCGTAGCCTCGCGCGTCTCCTCATGATACAAGTACATAGCTTTGCTTTCAGGAGCGCCCACGCAATCATGCCATCGCACTTTCTTTCCCAGACCCCCAGTCTTCCGACACAAAAAATGCTTGATACGAACGCCTGTAAACCCCGGTGCAGCAGAGCTTCTTGCTCTCCCAGAAATTCCTGACCTATGGGGAAAATCAAACACAAAAGATCCTCCAAGCAGAGCCAAGAGATCTAGAAGAAATATGTACAGATCGAATGTTGATTTGCTATATTCGTAAAGTAGCAAAGTTGGGCTTCGTATCCAGAATGCCGATCAAGATTCTGAATTGAGCTGTGCAGCAGGCGTACAGCTCAAAATTATTCGCGGAAAAGGAGGCTTTTGTATTCTGCAGGCACTATTAAAGTGGGCAAATCTTCGTTGTGGTCGTGGATCCCATGTCTATTTAGCATTCGTGCATTAGACAATGGAGTCGTTTTGTTTGATAAAGTAGGCCCTGCTATTGTGTCAACACAAGCTTCGTCAAAGAATAAATCGCGTAAACTCACTTGCACGCCTCATATGCCGACCAGCAAATGGCAGTACTTGGCATTGTCGTAACAACACGAGGTCTAACTCCCTTGAAAAATCCCTTGAGTCCTTCACGTCGGTGTAGCAGTTTCGCACTCTCCATAAACCCATTAACATTCCTCAGCTCTGCATCGGTGGCAGTTCCTCTCGTCTGCAACATTGTCTTGACAACATCCATTGGAGTTGTCAAAGCAGCAGCAAACCCTCCAGCTACGGCACCGGCAGAACAATGTGTCAACGGATCGTAGGCCTTTGTTGGATTCATTGCAGTTGAGATCGATTCATAAGCCAGAAATTGCAATGCCGTGAATGGCACAGTCATAGAGAGGGTGGTCGGGTAGGAGACGTAAAATGCCGACAATCCTTCGCTGCGATAAACGTATCTGGCGCAATCGGTCATTGATTTGTACATCTTGCTTGAATTATGCATTTGCATGCGCTGCTTGATGACTTTTAAATATTAGTAATGCGTTCAGCCAGTTGGAGATCTTATCATACCATCAAAGGGATTCATGAGCGCATCACTTGCGATTGTTGCGCAGGCTCCGCTGGTGGCTGGGAAGTATATCAGCTATGCTCTTTCCTAGAACATCTGCTACAACGTACCAGCTGCAAGAGGGTGATGAACACCAGCTTGGTTGCCTCCCATCACATGCTTGACAGCTTCGTATGTTGCAAAGTACACAGCGTGTGCCGGACCTTGCAAAATGATAAGTATTTACTCGTGTCTTATCCATACGAGATACACACCTGCTCCAACAATGACACTAGACATGCCTCTCCATAAGCTGAGGATTCCCTCCCCCGTGGCTATTCGGTAACCTCCTTGTATCATGCCATTGTAAACAGCGGACGGGGTTGGGTTGAGGATTTGCATTCGGGTCTGGGCAATAGTCAATCAAAACAGTGCTTGGCATTAACATCGGTGAAGCTTTGCGCACCTTGATAGCATCAATCGGGTACATAACCGTATGTTCCTAGTCGAGAGTCAGTCTGCGCATCTCAATCTGACGGTTTGCCAGTATCTTGAAGCTTAGGTGAGCTCGAATCTTACCGCGATTCCGGCGAAAGCACCGCACAACATATTCTGGCTAAGGCTGAAGTTGGGTGGTAGCCCTTCATACCTGTTGTAGAAGGAAAGGCGTCAGTTGCTATGCGTATCGTGGAGATCGAAGTATACATACTCATACTCCTCTACGGGCTCTGCACCTGGCTGGGCCATCGGAACAGCCACGGCCACAGAACCTCCTCCGAAATTGGTGGATTGAAGAGCCAGGATGACGATCTTTGAATGCGATTGCGATGGGAAAGTAAGAATCTGGGTCTGCCGATGGTTTCAGGCGGATTTAGAGCAGTGGTTGTGGATGGGGAAGCAAACAAAGGCAGCGGTTTCTACCTTTGAAGGTGATGATGAATGTCTCTTTTGAAAAGTAGATCAAGCGAGCAGGGGTGACGAGAAAGAGTCTGTGCACTACGGCCACGACTTTTAGCAGCGACAATCGCCGAGGTCGTCCGTCGTTCTCCTCGCACGCAACGGGCAAAGGGGCATTCAACTTGCTTGTGGCCGGAAATCTAAAGCTGGCGGCGGGGTTAGTCCAGGTTGATAATTCCAATTACGATGCAAGCGACTCCTCCTACATATGCGCGCCGCCCCTTTCAACACCGCTGGCAAGAATTTCATGAGCAACTTCCCAGTAGCACGGTGGATCTCCGCTTTCGCAGCAGCAGCGAGGCTGGAAGTTGCTGCTTTACCTCCCCCCTTCTCCTCGGATCTCTGAAGCTCTGCAATTGCAACAAACAACTGTGCACGGTCCATTATGCATGTCCCCCTCCGCATGAAGAGCCTCTAAGCCTCCGCTGCCAGTGTGATTTTGCGTCATAATGGCCTAATGAAACTCGTACGACTTATGAAATCTAACATGCCATTTCACCCTCCCGCACGCAAATGTGCCCCAAATCCCATGTCTAAGACTGCAGATTCCCATCCAAGAAAAGCGGCAAAGACTATTGCCCTACGTGAGTGGAGAGAAGTTCCTGCTTCTAGCGTCTGGACTGCCCAAGAGATGTGTTGCAGAGCCCCATTCTTGAAAGCTTGCTTAGTTGTTGATATTTATACACATAAAGAGACAGCCCCCCAAAAGCAAGAGCTGGGCCAAGCCGGATATAAACCCAAGCTACCTCAATACAGCTGTACATTGATGCATCCCTTATATGCGACCATTTGTCCATTCTCAAATTATATTAATATGTCAAGCGGCGTTACGCTTTGAGACACAACACAAATCAAGTCGTTCTTCGGTTGAGGCGCACTCGCCATTCTGCATTCAGCATCCAGCCTTCTTTTTGTTCAAAAACTATATTCCTAAGCAGCTCTGGACTAGCTTGATAATGATTACTATCGGTTATATGTACCGTCCGTGCCTTTCATGCATAACCCCATACTCCAAAGCCGCGATACAATCACATGTGAACTCCCCCTTCTGTTTGCGCCTTCTGGAATTGATACAATAAACCAAGAACTCCTCCACCTCCTGCCGCTCCATCTGCGTCTTCTTCTTCTGCATCCCGAGCGGCAGGCCTGGCACCTGACGTCTCCCAGCGTGACTCGTCGAGTCCACCAATGACACTCTCATATGGATCCCTTGGTCCGGTTTTTGAATGCGGATGCCCATTGTTGTCTGCTTCAACTTCGTCTTCAATTGGCTCTTCTATGATATTCTCGCGAGCCTGGTACCGGGATCGCGATGTGCGAGTAATGCTGCGACCACCAAAGCCTGAATTTGATGGTTGATGATGAGGATCGAGAAGAATCGATTGTACTGGCGAGCCATGAGCGCCGGCTGGGGGAAATCTCGGGGTCCTGGCTGACTGGGGTACAGCATTAGGCCTGCTCCCGGGTCTCCTCTCGCTGCGTCCCAACCTTGAACTGTGCATTTCTGCACCAAGGGTTGGGGAGCCAAGTCCAGGGAAGTTGGGAGGTGGGTTATGCTGATGCCGTGTGCCAGGTGGTACGTGACCTTGAACAGCAGTCTTCGGATTGAGCATGTAATTGTCCAGAAATCCGAAGTATGAAGCCGCCATCTTGCCATGCTTTGTGGAATAATAATCGTCTCGCACATCAGCACTGCCTCCACCGTGAAGTTGTTTCTTGCCATTGCCCTTCTTGAAATCGAAGACAGCGAACGAACAAACGTATCCTACTCCATCGACATGGAGGGTGAACTCTCGAAAAAAGTCTATGATCTGGTCACTGCATTTCGGCAGACTGAACCAGAGAATGAAGGGAGTGACGATAATACTGAAGACTTCCTCGAGGAAGATGACGATTTTCAGCTGATAAAGCGTCGAAAATTCTCGCTTGACTTCATCGCTGTGAAGTCGATTTTGCCAGTGGTTCGGCATGTAGTGTGTGTACTCGATGACATTTCGAAGGGCATATTCTGGCTCAAATACCAGATTCTCTTCTGGTATTGAACCATTCATAACTGCCCAGAGAGAGCCAAATATACCCAAGTAGAAAAGAACTGTCCTGTCTGGAGTGATTTCGAAGTTGAGGAACAACTCGGGATCCCATAAAGAGGCTACAGCAAGCACTGAGACGATTGCCCCAGCAATGAATGCTGCAAATCTGGCAAACTGAGCGGTTTTGACCTTTGGAAACTGATCCAGATATCGTGAAGCAAAAGGGTATGACATGTTGACTCGTTTGTGGAATAAATGATGGAGTTCGTTGAACTCGCGGAACTTCCACTCTGCGAGAGGGGTGTATTGTCGGGATCCAATCGCGGATGGATTTGTCTTGAATTCCTAAGCAGTGTTAGCGCAAGAAGTATTTCTGAGTGACAATTCTCTTTTACATTGAAGTATCTCAAAAAATATACAAGCATGAGATATATGACGATAACAGGAGCAAAAATGACATTCATGAAACCAGCAAACAAAAATCGATCTCTCAAGCCGTCGCTGAGCTGCCTCCGGTGCGAGTCTTTCAGAATTAATTGTCTGACCTGTCCGAGGTCATTGAAGATAAGATCCATAATGCACCAATCTAGGTTCCACAATAACGTCCTCGAAAAGAATTGGCGACCTTGGAGAAAAGGGATTGGCAAGGTCAAATCTAGTATCTCCTTGTTAAATAATGCAATCAAGTAGTTCTCTCTCCTCATTAATCTGTTTGCAATATCGTGTGCGTCAAGTCGTTGTTTCGATTGGCTCCCCAAATACTTTCTGGTTGCGGGTGATATCCTTTCTGCAGTGATAGGGTTGGCGTCTCTCAAAGCCATTATCCTGGCAACGACATCTTGCCACGAGATGGTTTGCATATCGCTTTCCGGTACATCTAGAAGATGTAGATAAAAGTCGCGCACGCGAATAAGGCGAGGGATATCAGCTACAAGTTGGAAAATTCTCCAGAATACATGTAGCGTGAAGAGCCAAATCGCTACATTAGGCATACCCGAGATCTTCTTGGTGCACTGAGGAACCACAACCTCGGAGAGCTTTCTGCTGCTAGGAATTTTTTGATACTCGACACACTGTGTGAGGAACGTCATAAAGATAGCCACAAATATGGTTTGTCTAAATGTGAGATGTCAGTCAAGGATCAAAGGTTGTATCAAGGAGACTTACGCCAACGTTAACGTCTTTCCCAGAACGATGGACCACATGCCAGCACCAGTGTAATAGTCATAGACTTCTCTGATGAAGTTGTCTAGATTCGTAACATTAATCCATCTCCACATTGCTTTCTCTCGTGCGTTCGACGAAATTGGCCCAACAACTCGTCTCACTGGGTGAGGAGCTCCTAAGTCACTCTCTTCTTGATGCAACCTTTGTTGTGCCTGTGCAGCCTCCCAATGTGCACGAGTTTCTCTATTTGAAGGACCAGGTATTGGATTCTGTTTCTTGCTTCGTTTGGGTTGTCGAGTTCGTGCTTGAGCTGTCGTGCTTGGGCCTAGCATGTCATTCCCTTCTATAAGCAACGATGCGGGCACGTCATCGTCTGGATCCTCTTCCAGTAATCTTGGGGATTGAGAGACCCATTTGGATCGACTACTTTGTGCTTTGCCACTCGGCTTGTTCCCCAATCTACTCTCTTGAGTTTGTGGTTGGCGAGGAGGGAAGATGGCGCTTGCAGTGGTTATTCGACTGTCTTCTCCAAAGACATCTGCGTGGTCGAGTTCATCGTCGTGGAACCCAAGATTCTCCTCATCGAGAGCTAGACCTGCGTGCTCTTCAAGATCCGATTCCGAGGCTTCGTCGTGAGCCCGTAAATCGTCGTAGATAGACCGACCTGCGGCATTTGAGGGCAAAAGTCGCGAAAGCAAGTTCGAGGCCATCATTATCTCGAAGGGCAGAATTGCGTGTTACTTGAATACAGAATCGTTGGAGGGGTCGAGAAGGGGAGACTTTCGGGTTTCGTTTGGAAGGTGTATGGCAGAAGCTGTCGAGCTTCGCTGACGCCTGAAAAGTGGACGTGATTTAGCATCTGGGAATTAGAAAGACTTGAGTAGCAGTATCCCACTTCAAAGGAGAGTCATGAGTGCTCATGCCATGTTGTTGTGATCTCGAGAAGGTAGTCAGATGAGCAACCAGTGGATGCCTTTTCGTGGGTAATGGATGGGGACGAATGACTGGGCTAGGCTGTTATCATTAACATGTTCAGCCTTGCGCTAATGATATACGGCTAGCCATATTCGGCTTAACGGTAAGAGTGGGTCTTCGGGTTAGAAGAGAGCCAGCACGCTCGTAGCAATTATTGCTGTTCCATTTGCAGTATCCCACCAGGTCTGTTTAATTGACATGGCCGACTATATTGTCGCTCGTAAATTGTCTAGTATGAGTGATGGTCTTGACCCGCCACTGTCTCCAACAACCACTCAACCGCGCAGCAATCCACTGGCAACAAAAGTCACCTCTGTCCTTTCCGCTTCATATGCGGATTCCGATATTCGAGATGCTCTCTGCCTTTTGGACAAGCGCGGTGTAGAAAATAACGCCGAAACTCGTCGTCAGCTACGACTTGATGCCCAGAAAGAAGTTATTGAAAGCAATGGCGATATTATTAGAGAATTTGGTCATGTGGCTGAAGTGTGTTTATTACTACTTGTTTATTATCCCTTGTATTGACTATTATACCAGCAACTCAAGCGTATTGGCCTCACGATTGCCAGTTTGAATCAGGGCTGCGAGGAGATGAAGCGACATATCTCAGCAGCTCATCAAGAAACTGCTCCAGTGCTCCAAGAGTCAGCCGAGCTCATGAGACAGAAGGATCAGATCGAGTCCAAGCAGCAACTGCTGAAAGCATTCAATGCTCATTTCATAATGTCTGATGACGATATTTCAACCCTCACTTCTACAGCCGAGCCAGTCAATGATAAATTCTTCGCTATTCTTACACGTGCTAAGAAAATTCAAATTGACTGCGAGATTCTGCTCGGCACAGAGAACCAACGGTTGGGACTCGAAGTGATGGAGCAAACTTCAAAAAATCTCAATGGTGCATTTCAAAAACTGTACAGGTGGATTCAAAGAGAGTTTAAATCTCTCAATCTCGAAAATCCACAGATCAGCTCATCTATAAGACGAGCACTCCGAGTGTTAGCTGAGCGTCCGTCTTTGTTTCAGAATTGCCTAGACTTCTTCGCTGAAGCACGGGAAACCATTCTGTCAGATGCGTTCTATACAGCGCTCACAGGAGCGTCAATCAACGGGGCTCAAGACACATCTATCAAGCCAATCGAGCTAGTAGCTCATGATCCGCTTCGTTATGTTGGAGATATGCTAGCATGGACCCATTCTGCGACTGTCAGTGAGAGGGAAGCGCTTGAAGTACTCTTCATCTCAGACGGCGATGAAATTGCTAAGGGAATCCAAGCTGGACGCGACAGCGAACCCTGGAATCGTATTTCTGACGATGAGCAAAGTTCTAGTGGCTTTGATGGACTGAAGGCATTGAATGAACTTGTGGACCGAGATGTTGCGGGTGTTGCACGAAATCTTCGACAACGTATTGGCCAGGTAATACAAAGTCATGAGGAAACTATCATGGCATACAAGATTGCGAATCTACTGAACTTTTATCGCGTCACATTTTCGAAACTTCTTGGAGAAGATTCAGTTCTACTAGAATCATTGGTAACACTTGAAGATTCATCTTTGCGACAGTTCAGGATCCTTGTCCGTGACCACATTGCGGGTCTTCAAGTCGATACGCTTTCAGCTCCTCGAGATATGGGGCCACCTGAGTTCTTACAGGATGGTTTAAAGCAACTCACTGCGATCATGAAGACATACGAGACTTCCTTCACGCCCGACAATAGCAGAGAAGCGGAATTCGAACCGATCTTAGCGGAGGCTTTCACACCCTTCTTGACGAGGTGTGAGGATCTTGCTAAAGGCCTGGATGCGCCTGATAGCTATATATTTGCAATCAACTCCTTACTTGCTGCACGAAGTACACTGGCACCATTTGACTTCACGGACGCAAAGATTCTGGAGATTGAAGCGAGGATCGAAACATACTCCGCATCTCTGGTTGAATACCAATTTGATTTTCTTCGAAATAGCTCAGGCTTGCAACCCCTTCTGCAAGCACTAGCATCAATAACTGACCAGCCCCCAATTTCAATCCGAGGACTGGATCCTTTCCAACCTGCAGCGTTGGTGCAAGCTAGCCAGATCTTGGACGACTTTCTTCCTTCAGCATTGATGGATGCTACAGAAAATCTGAAGAATCTTCAGAGCTCCAAAATCGCAAGAGAGGTGACCGAAGAAGCTGCTGATAAATTCTGCGACGAATTTGAACTCGTCGAGGAAAAGATGACCATTGCAGACAATATGTGGGAGGACACGGATGATGGAGAAAAGACTGGAGAGCCACTACGCACCTTATTTCCAAGAACTGGAGGTGAACTACGGGTTCTCTTGTCATAGTGAATAGATCCCTGTGCTGTAGCTTCCGCTGTGCCAGTTTCTGATGAGCGAACCATACACTATCTCAGTCCAAGCCACATCATTAGCAAAAAAGATACGTTGATGCTTCGAAAGATTCTGTGTTTATTGTGCACGACAAGCCATCGTTTAGTCAACTTGCTAAATACCAAGTAGCGATAAAGATAATTGTGATTGCTGGTTTTATGAATGGCTTTACGATGCATTTCCTCCAATCACGGCTGACTTATCTCGGCCTAGGTCTTCCCAAATTGATAGACTTGAGGCTGAATAGACTCTTGTGCACGCCATTTTTCTCTCCGGAGGGGGTTACTTGAACTTTTTTCCCATCATCGCATGAGTTTGTCATTTGTTTTCGTATTTCTACTTCACTGATCAGGTGCAAAGGTTCTGCAGGCGTAAAGCATGTGCGGGGATGTGCGGGGTACATGCTACTTCTTGTTTACCCTGTAATTTTGGCCAAACCCCGTGCCATTCCATTTTCACTACCAATACCGGTCCCAATTCTCCATCGGGTAAAGATTTCAGTATCCAATTACGGCACTGTTTATACTGTCGGTTGATTATTCCCGGTGGGCAAGCAATAACCCATGCTTGAAGATTTTCTAAACCTAATCAGGCAATAGAGTCACGGATAAAATGCAACCAGAACTCTCCTACTTTGCCATCAAACTTCTCTCCGGTGGGGGAATAGATCGATGTCACGTTATGGGACTTAGAGAATATATAATTGTCTTTGTTCAACCATTTGAATGAATGTCCTTGCATCACTGCTTCATACCGTGGCCACTAACCTAGTCTTCAATACATTAAGAATTGGCTATGTTCTTCTCACTTGCTGCTCTCTTTGCTGCCAATTTGGCCCTTGCAGCCCCCTCTCCTACGGATGGGAGTGTAGAAAAGCGAGCAGTTGCAGGTTCCGCAACAGTAAATCTGAATGTCAACACGGGCAACATACAGCACCTAGCATCTGGCTTCATCTACGGCATCCCAGATACTGCGAATCAGATTCCGGATCATTTCTATACTGATATTGCGTTTCAATATTGTCGGGCAGGAGGAGCTCAGGTTCTTGCACCTGGTCGAGGCTGGATCTGGGGGTTAACAGAGTACAAAGTATGTTTGTTTACGAAGATTTCTTGGATTATACTGATTTAATACTTCTCTAGAATAGATTTGCCAGTGCGCTTTCTAACTATAAGACAACTCGCCAGCATGGTGGGAAATTCATCTTCCTCATTCATGATCTGTGGGGAGCAGATGGAACTCAAAACTCTACTGCTGCTTAGTACTTACCCCTTTTCATTACTATTTTGGGCATTGGATTTTTTTCATTGTCTGGTGCACTTGCATTCACTGATTGCACCTTACACGTTGAGAGTCTAGTGGAATACTGCTGACAATGTGCAATAGTCCTGGAGACAATGGTAATTGTAAGTACTGTTAGCTAATTTATGTTCCTGTACTGTCGAAATCGTGTCCAATTGCCAACCAAATTTGAATGGCCCTTGTTTTATTTCCAATATCACTACTAACAAAAGCTATCATTAGGGGCTTCTTGGGACGCGTATTTGAACCAGTGGATATCCGATATGAAAGCCAATAACGCCATTGACGGCCTTGTAATCGATATTGTAAGAATCCTCATGATCTAATTATTCTTATAACACTCATCTCCATTGTATCCTATTTGTTACGGCCAACAGAATTTGAGGGCCCGATTGCTACTGACAAACCTCTATGCAATATGGAGCTGACTCCCGGTCCAATAGTGGAACGAGCCTGACTTAACTTACTTCTGGACAAGAACACAAGCCCAATGGATTTCGATGTGGGGCCGGACATACTACAAGTTGAGGAAAGTTCTATCTATAAAATTACAAGACGTTAGCTGACTTCGAATGTAGATCAAGCTTTCCGGCTGCTGAGATCACTGGTCCTTCCCTTGCTGGTTCGCCAAGCAGCAGTAACACTTGGTGGACCAACTACTTGGCTTTCATCAAAACCAATGGATCCATTCCAGATCAAGTACGCAAAAATCCCACCAAAAAAGTGCCGCACTAACCCGAGAAAGTATTCATGGCACATGGAAGGCGGAGGAGGTGATATGCAAACCAGCGTAACAGATTTCAAGAGCATCCTGACTACGGCTGGCCTCCCAACCAACAAGCAAATCAACATCAATGAATACGCCACCTTCTCCGAGCAAGTTCCCCAGGGCGGTGCATGGTGGATCGCACAACTCGAGCGTGTCAACGCCTGGGGTCTGCGCGGCAACTGGCTCAGCACCACCTCTCTCCATGACTTCATGGCCGGCCTCCTCGGCAAACCCAATGCTGGGACCTCCTCATACAGTGCTACTGCAGGTGGTTACTACCCATCTCCAGAATTCAATGTTTATAAATACTACGGCACCAACATGACCGGATACCGCGTGCAGACCCTCCCGACTCCTGATTTTAACGGCGATGTATATGCTACTGTTGGCACGGACAAGGTGCGTATGTTGGTTGGCGCACGTGTTACGACCGGCACATGGGCGATCCAGCTCAATGGATTGACGAGTTTGGGCTTCCCAGCTGCTGGGTCGATCAGCATCAAGACTTGGGCGTTCTACGGGTCTTCAAATCACTTCTTGGAGGAGGACACTCCAACAAACTTAGGTGTTGTAGCCCATGCTTATACGGGAGGAGCGTTCAATTTCCCTGTCTTTCAAACGGATGCTTACACGGCATATGCGTTTGAGTTTGCGGTTGTTGGTGCTGCTTGCACTACTTAGAAATGTCTTCGTGGGTCTCAGAAAAGTATTGTGGCTTTGCGTCTGCTTTGTAAATAGCTTTCCAACTGATCAAAATCCGGAACACGCTTTGTTACTCAAAGCTCAACAGTTTTCATTGGCTACCATACATATTTCAATTCTGGAACAACGGAAGTCCCCATGCTTCTGAGAAATCCACCGTCCTCCCTTTCCCATTTGGAATCGCCATCGAGTCAAGCGCGGTCATATCCTCGCGTGAGAGCTTCTGAATCGAGAGATTTGACATGATACGAGCTTAAGGTAGACGCTGTTAGCAAAACTTCCATTAGCCGAGAATTTTCAGAGGGCATTTTACCAGGCGTAGAGCTCTTCCCCAACGGCACAGTCCCTCGCTGGACATGCCAACTCTGCAACAATTGCCCCACATCCATGCCATTCTTCTTTGCTAAAGCTAAAACACCCTCGTCCTTCAACAGCGTCGCACCATCCGCTTTCTGTCCTGCAAAAGGGCTATAGCACGTTGTCACAATCCCGTGCTCATTGCCAAAAGCGATGAGCTCATTTTGAGGCAGCCAGGGATGGACTTCGATCTGGTTGCAGGAGAGAGGAACATCCGTTACTTCATCTAAGATATCTTGTAGTTCTTGAATGGAGAAGTTGGAGACGCCGATTGCACGTGTCTTGCCTTTTGTGACGAGGGTCTCCATAGCTTTCCAGGTGGGGACGAAGGAGCCTTCTTTACCTGTGACGAAATATTAGTTGTTGCCCCCTGAGTTTAAAGATGTAACAAACCCTTAAGCCTCGCCAGATTAGCACAGGTGTGCTCCCAATCAATAACGGGCTTACCGCCCTCATACTTGATTCCCCTCTGCTCAGCCGAAGTCCCGGGTCCGGCTTTAGCATTGATCAACGCATCCCGACTAATAGGCACTCCAGCATACGGCCAATGCGCAAGCCATAGATCTAGGTAATCAAGTCCCATCTGCTTGAGCACAATATCGAGACACAGCTCAACATTTTCCGGTGCAGCGAAGTGCGTCCAGAACTTGGACGTCACGAAGATCTCAGATCTGGGGATGCCGGATTCTTTAATGGCGGCCCCGATCTCGGCATCGACGCCGTACATCCATGCGCAGTCGAGATGGCGGTACCCGGCTTGCAAGGCGGCCAGCACGGCGTCTTTGCACCAGCTCTTTTCTTCTATTTTGGGTCAGTAATTGAGTTGGGATTGCTTTGCCAGTCGAGGGAGAGATGCACCTGATGCCCACGTGCCGAAGCCAACGGCAGGGATTTGAATGGTCTTGCCATTTGCAACCTTGAGAGGGAAGTGAGTTGGGAGAGACATTATGGAAGCCCTCTTTACAGAGTTTCAGATGAAGGATTTGTATTCAAAGGTTGCTTGCATGTGTTATAAATCAAGTGGAACTTCCGGCTATGACTTCCCCACGAATGGGGTATGTTTACATAATCCCAGAGAACCAACCACCAATGATGTCACAACTGTGTCAATAACTAGGTTTGTCAAGTATGAGACCAACAACTATACAAGTCACATGCATTCTAAGACTCCTTGATCCAATCGTGCGTTTCGACTACTTCTAAGTTTACTGTAATATTCCTGCTTAGCACGTGCCATGATCTCGCTTCTGCCGTCCTTCCCCCTTTCAACCTCAAGCGACGCCCCGTCATTTTGTGCTCCTCCATCTCTCTACCAAAATCACGCCTCGACATGAGCAAACTCCGCATCCTCTGCCTGCACGGCTTCACCTCCAACGGCGCCGTGCACGCGCACCAAGTGCGCTCCATCACGTCCCGCCTCGCTCACGATTTCCACTTCATCTTCCCCGACGGGCCGCACGAGGTAGACGTCACGCGCTCGCTGGGCGACAACGCTTCCACCACCGCCTGGTCGAAGTACGTTTCTGAGAACTCCACCGTAGGCCACCGCGCGTGGTGGTTTGCGAAAGACCCCGACCCCGCCACCGGTCAAGCGGGCACTTTTCGCGGCTTGGAGGCCAGTTTGGACGCCATTGGGGACCTGATCCGCCGGGAGGGGGAGGTGCATGCCATCTGGGGATTCTCCCAGGGGGCATGCTTGGCGGGCATGCTGATGGCTTTGCTATCAGATCAGAATGCCAACCATGAGCTGAGAAAGCGCCTTCCCAAGTCTCAGCGGATGCCAATGGCAGGTGTGTTTTTCTCGGGGTTCAAACCGAAGTTTGAGCAGTATGATGCCGCGTATGCGTACGGGATCAAGGTCCCTACTTTGCATGTTATAGGAGAGAGAGACTTGGTCGTGAGGGCGGACAGGAGTGAGGTGCTGATGAGTGTTTGTGAGGAGCCGAGGCTACTGAGACATGCTGGTGCTCATGACATTCCGGGGAAGGAGGAGGATCAGGAGGTTATTGTCAGATTTTTGCTGGATTGTGTGAGGAGCAAGAAAGGGGAGTCTTTATGAGAGAAGCGCATGCCTGGAGGCTAGTATCAAGTATTGAGTGGACTTAGCACTAAATGGGAGACGATCCATGGCGTAGAATTAGATTCGACTTGACGTTTCAATATAATACCAGTATCCTAGATCTTTAAGCACCAATTTAGCACGCCTCGATCCTTGGAAGCCACACTGCAATTCAGAGATTCCGATGACTTTGTCAGGCTTCGGAGCCTCAATTGCTTAAGGAAGCTGGCTAGAGGAGAGAAATGAGAGCTATTACATTAAAATTCTACGAAGAAGCTATCCCATTCATTTCATATAGTTTCGAGACTACCTGCCTCTATGCCGCAAACTTCCCTAATTCAGAATGCTAACATGCAGTGCATATATACATAACCTATAGTACAGAAATTTCAAGTCAAGGTTTCAATCATGCTCATTCCTTCTAGAAAGATAAATTCTGGCCCTAATCCAAATCCGCCACTGAAGTCTCAGCAGGCTTAGCCGTTCCGTTCGTTGCAGGTGCATCTGTGACAGCAGCCTTGTCCGGGTAGAACTTGACATTGCCTCCAGAGTTAATCATCCCACACCGATCATAATAAGATTTCGCCCGAATATAAGGATCTAGGCGCCAGTAATTCTCCTTCAATTGAACCACCAGCTCCGCTCGTTTCAGCTTTGCTGCAGGAATATCACCAGAGGCATGTACCCAAGTCAAAGTATGCTTCTCATACTCCTTGAAAATGCCTTCTCTCTCGAGCTGAATCTTGTCTCGGGTGACGGTGTCTTTCATCATGTCGTTCTCACCAGGTACAGGCTCAATGTACTTGTATTCCCACTTCTCATTACCACCGAGCTCGGCTGGAATGTGTGACGTGTCAACATACTCTTCCATGGCCGAATGGTCGGATGTGAATTGAATCTTGGATGCTACAACGGGGTCGAGCCAGCCTTTTATGATCTTCCAGATACCTTGGTCTTGTTAGATATGAAGCTCTCGAGTTGGAAGGCAAACTGACCTTGAAATATCCATGGCGCTTTGTGCACTAGGACTACTCCTAGAGATTCCGGGTAATTTGCCTCGAAACACTTGATCATGAACTTGACTGGTGCGTAGTCCTGTGATGAAATTAGCTAGCGTATCATAATTCTGGTTGGAGTTGTTACCATATTCGCTATAGAGAATCCAGTCATGTCGAACACAACGCACTGTAAAAGGTCAGCTAAAACCCGGATCTTCAGATACAGGAACTTACAGCAGTGTCTACAGGAGGGTTCAAAAGTAAACGAGCACTTTCGATCACAAAAACCGTGTATCTCTCCATGCTCTCCTCACATTGCTCGCCTGCTTTGTGTAATCGCACTCTCACGAAACACATCGGTCTTCCGGTCTTATCCAGACCATGTAAAAAGCTCTTTCCCAGTCGCATCTGGGTAAGAAAATCGGTTCCAACCTTTTTCTTTGCTGGGTCACTGCCATTCGCGTCCTCTAGGGACCCCATTTCGCCATTTTTCATGACGTCGTCATCCAGATGGACATCCATGGCCCGCCATCTTATCGTAGATACCATCATTACCAATGCCTTTTCCACATCCCATTTTCTTGCACGCAAAAATCTCAACAGAAATGCGTCTGGATTGTCCTGCTTCATCATGGCCCAGAAGTGCTCTCGTAGCGTCTCTGGAGATAGATTTGCCAGAGCATCATGAAATTCCTTCGTTTGACCGTATTTGTCATCTGACTCCGAGTTTGCAGCAGGAGGGAGGGGTGTGTCTTCCTTCTCCTCCTTATTCCTACGGAACATCGACATTCTCTTCTTCTTCGGATCTGCTTTCTTGGAAGATATAGTGTCGGATCTGGTTTTTGCAGATGTGGGATCTGGAGCATCTGCACTTCCATTGGTAGTCACATCTACTATTCCAAGCACTTGAAGTGTAGCAACCCAGAATTGTCTCAGCTTCTCCTCCTCTTCTGGGGTTAACGTGCCCGGCCGTCCTGGTAATATTTCGCCCGACATCTTGCGGATCTTTGCTTCAATGTCGTCAATTAAAGCTGGCAGGGCGTCGGTTTGTAGAGTATCTTGATCAGAATGCCTATAGTCTCCGGTAAGAGAATAGAGTAGGCCGGCAATGACAATAGCGGCTACTGTCCAGGATCCAAGTGCGCTTTGAAGATGTGTTGTCGTGAACCGTGATTGTCGAGTAGTATAAGTTCGAAGATGCTTAATGGGATTTCGATAGACTAGAGAGATAGAACAGTTCGCAAGAGGGAAGGCGATCTCAAGCACGAGCTTAAGGGGTTCCGTGCGCGCGGATGGTGACGTTGTGTTGGCGTATGAAGCTGTTGCTGGTGTCGAGGCGCAGTGGTAGAGAACGACGAATCGAGTCTGCGGCTTCGGATTCTGTTCCCAACCCGGACCAGCAGAATCTGGGGTGGAGATGTGGATCGAAGATATAGACCAGGGTACTTGTGACTTGAGAGCTGCGTGATCTGGAGTCTTGTCATGGACGTCGAGTCAAGACTAGAGGGGAAGTTGCGACGATGGTGGGGGAGGCCCTGGAGTTCTTCACGCAACGCGAAGTCGAGTAATGGGAAAAGAGACACCGTCGATGCTGACGATATGCAGGACCGTCAGATGAGAGGTGCGAGAGTGGTGAGATTAGCCAATGGCGCTTACACGCAATACGATGGTGGGTTGGGCGGCTTGGGTGTCGAGTATCGCTTCCGAAGGTGCCGTCGCAAACCCTCGAACATCCGTCATCATCGAGCATTCACCATAACATGGGGATTTATGCTTTTGTGCCCGTTTCTGCACAGCAGCACGAGAGCATTGCGCACTCCAGGAGCGAATCGCGGGGCGCGCTTGAGTGGGCCTCGGGCTCGGGCACGGTACCTTGGGAGAAGCGAGCGAGGAGGGGTGGCGGTGCGGTGCCGTGCGGTGCCGTGCAGTGCGACACGCTTGCACGCGAACATTTGGAGAGAGACCTCACAGTCAACAAACAGCTCCGCAGCCCAACACCTCGCAACCATGTCGTCCTCCACCACTCCGCAGGCTGGCAGCAGCATAAAACGATCGAACTCTGGCAGCCGTGGCCCGATCTCGCGTCCAACAACTCCCCTGCGCCCCTCATCCCGCTCCTCACTGCGCGAATCCGCGCGAGCAAGTACAGGCGCATTCGAAGCTCCGTTAGAAACCTTCGAGCCTGCATTCGCAGAGCTATCAGATTCCATGGCAGATCTGGAGGCCAATTTTATGCATTTGCAGTTGATGCACGAAAGTTTGGCGCGCTTTAGTGAGAATTTTGCGAGCTTCTTGTATGGGTTGAACATGAATGCATATTGTGTGGATTTTCCTGAGGTGAGTCTGAGAAGGGTTTACAAACATCACAGTTCTAACGAGAAGTAGGCCCCTATTCAAGACTCGTTTCGACGAGCGCAAGAGCAGGCGGAATCACTAGGTCAGCATCCCAGATGATAGTGCGGGGATCTTACTGATTTCTACAGGCCGTTCGACCAATTCGGATAGATTTCACGGCGAGATAGACGGAGAAACAACATTTATGTGAGTCTTATGATTTTCTATCAAGAGATCTCGTGGCTGATGCTTCACAGGACAACAGATACATCCTTTGTGGATAATCCTCCCACATCCTCAAAAGCCACACCCAAGTTTGCGACGCCAGCTCCAGCCTCACGTATTGCAGGCGCAGGGAGGGGTAGTGTAGCAGGTAGAGGGGGAACTGCGCGCGGTGGACTTCGCGGGACTCGAGGAAGTGGTCTTGCCAGAGCAGCAAAACCTCGTGGAGCGAAGTAGTGAAGATACCCTTAAGATACCCCATAATGCGATCAATGCCCTGCCAAGATCTGGCGTTTCCATCTCACGCAATGCTCGAGTCATGTCTCGGGTTCCAAACTTCAAGTTACAATACTGTCGTCTAGGAAGCCAGAATTTTCCATCTCTACCTCTGTATCTTGCGTTTTCTCCTTTGCAGCCAACTTTGGTCCGTTGTCAGTTCGCAGTCCTATAGCCGCCTCGGCTTCTTTTTGCGAATATGGCTCGTCTTTCAGTGCCTTGACTCTATTCCCAAATTAGATACCGGGACTTGGGCGCACATGTTGGAAACCCGTACCGTCTCTTGTGAGTGCTGCCCTTCAGATGGGTCACCATGCTGTGCTCGCTCTCAAACCATTTTGCGCATTCGATGCAGTAGAACTCTCCCAGGCCGGGTAGGTCTTCCACAGCCTTGAGGCTTTTGAATTGCTCGAGATGTCTGGGTGACTTGAGATCTTCCGAAATTTGATCAAGATCTCTGCAACGAGACATTAGCCTGTGGCCGGAGAAAGTAGCGGGATAGAAGTGCTCTTGCCTACCTCAAACGCCTCCTTGTCTTGGTCTTCGTTGACTTCTGCGGAATTCCCATGGCGACGAATTACTGTCTTGCAAGGCCTGCAGATTGATTTCAGAATGTCAAGGACAAAAATGGGACCTGGTCGTCAGTTTCGGGAATGGTGGCTTTGGATGTGATCTCCAGGTCAAAAAATTTATCCTAGCGTGGTGCGATCCCTGCTGGCAGAATCGCAAAATCCGAGCTGACCGAGGCTGAACTGGCTGGAGCGGCTTCTGGCCAACGAGAGCGCCGGTCGAGCAGCGCAACTTATCGCGGTATCCCTTTTGTTTTTCTGCCACTGCGGTATTATTCCCTTCCACATCCCACGGCTAGGCGGCTGTTCTCCACGCTCCTATTTGTCCCGGCCTTTTGACCGGTGGGCATTGGTCAATCCAGCTGCTCGTGGGGCACCGCCGGCTCGACCACAGCACGCACTGGAGCTGCGAGCAACGAGATGAGCTTCAGGATGGGATGGGGATCACAAGGAAAATTCTGTGGTGTCTGCAGGCGACATCTGGGCAATTAGGTCTGCAGGTCCGTCGAGGGAGAATTAGCAGCAGATACAAATACAGAGAGGAAACACACACAGAGTACATCTCTATCTCTATCTCTATCTCCATCTTCTATCCACACGTTCATTCTCCTCTCCCTCGTGCTGCTGCCCGTTGACATCACCTCCACGGCTTGCTTGGTTGGTGAGGTTTCTTGCCGGTGCTGCTGCTCCTGTTGCCGTGGTCGCGAGAGTTTCAATAAGCGGTCTCTGATTGGCCAACCGAGCTCCACCAGCCTTCCAACCGATTCAAGATAAGCCGAGCTTGTGTTCGTCTTCATCTGTTCGAAAACTCCTCCTCCTCTCCTCCTCCTCTCCAAACCATTCCTCCTCCACTCCACTCCACTCCAATTGTGCCACTTCTGTTGTGTCACTGCAATTCCTTCACAATGTTTGCGACACGACAGCTCCTCGCTGCTACCAAGCGGCGAGCGGTTGCTCAGCTCAGCCTTCGAGGAATGGCGACTGTCAGCGATTCACCTCTCGACAAGAAGGTGCATCAGAACATACACGAGGCCAACAACTATATTAATTATAAGGGTCTCTCCGAAAACCTGAAGATTGTGCGCAGCAGACTCAATCGCCCTCTCACATACGCCGAGAAGATCGTCTACTCCCACTTGGACGATCCTCATGGCCAGGAGCTCGAGCGTGGAGTTTCCTATCTCAAGCTTCGTCCAGATCGTGTCGCTTGCCAGGATGCAACGGCGCAGATGGCTATTCTTCAATTCATGTCGGCTGGTATGCCCTCAGTCGCCAATCCCACAACGGTGCACTGCGATCATTTGATCGAAGCTCAGGTCGGTGGCCCTAAGGATCTTGCCCGTGCTCAGGATATCAACAAGGAGGTCTATGATTTCCTTGCTACCTCTTGCGCAAAGTACAACATTGGTTTCTGGCGTCCTGGATCTGGTATCATTCACCAAATTCTCCTCGAGAACTACGCTTTCCCCGGTGGTCTGTTGATCGGTACTGATTCCCACACACCCAATGCCGGTGGCTTGGGTATGTGTGCTATCGGTGTCGGTGGTGCTGATGCAGTCGATGTTATGGCAAACCTCCCCTGGGAACTGAAGGCCCCTAAGGTTATTGGTATCAAGCTTACTGGAGAGCTCTCTGGATGGGCTACACCAAAGGGTACGTTGATAAGGCACGGAGGTATTTCCTGTTAGCTCAACTAACATGTTTCCAGATATTATTCTCAAGGTTGCTGGAATCCTCACCGTTAAGGGTGGAACTGGAGCAATCGTTGAGTATCAGTAAGCCTCTCAAGTCGATTCATCTTAAGAGTTATTGCTAACGTTTTCGCAGCGGTCCTGGAACCAATACTATTTCTGCAACTGGCATGGGAACGATCTGCAACATGGTATGACACCACGAGCTGAAGCCTGAGCTTTTACCCAGCTCTACTGGTTAAAATCCTTACTAACATAATCACAGGGTGCTGAAATTGGAGCAACCACATCTCTGTTCCCATTCAACGACCGCATGTACGAGTATCTTGCTGCTACTAAGCGTAAGGACATTGGTGACTATGCTCGCTCCTATGCCAAGGAACTCAGAGAAGACGAGGGTGCTGAGTACGATCAATTCATCGAGATCAACCTTTCCGAACTCGAACCCCACATCAACGGTCCTTTCACCCCGATCTTTGCACACCTATCTCCAAGTTCAAGGAAGCCGCAAAGGCTAACAACTGGCCCGAGGAGATGAAGGTTGGTCTTATCGGATCTTGCACCAACTCATCCTATGAGGATATGTCTCGCGGCGCCTCCATCGCTAGAGATGCTCTCAACCACGGACTCAAGTCCAAGTCCATCTTCACTGTCACCCCCGGTTCTGAGCAAATTCGCGCCACCATTGAGCGCGATGGTCAATTGGCTACCTTCGAAGAATTCGGTGGTATCGTATTGGCAAACGCTTGCGGTGTAAGTTACTCAAAATTTCCTTGGATCTCGCAAGAGGCAGCGTCAACATTTGTTTAACTCTTACTAACGTCTTTTTAGCCATGTATCGGACAGTGGGATCGTACCGACGTGAAGAAGGGCGAGGCCAACTCGATCATCTCTTCCTACAACCGAAACTTCACTGGCCGTAACGATGCTAACCCTGCTACCCACGCTTTCGTTGCATCCCCTGATCTCGTTGTGGCCATGTCTATTGCTGGCTCTCTTTACTTCAACCCTCTCACCGACAAGCTAAAGGACAAGGATGGAAATGAGTTCATGCTCTCTCCACCAACTGGTGAGGGTCTCCCCAGCCGAGGATATGACCCAGGACAGGACACTTACCAAGCACCTCCTGCGGAGCGCAGTGCTGTTTCCGTTGCCGTTTCCCCTAGCAGCGACCGTCTTCAACTTCTCGAGCCCTTCAAGGCATGGAACGGAAAGGATGCTATGGACATTCCTATCCTGATCAAGGCTCAAGGAAAGACTACCACCGATCACATCTCCATGGCTGGACCTTGGTTGAAGTACCGTGGCCACTTGGACAACATCTCCAACAACATGTTGATTGGTGCCATCAACTCCGCTAACGGCGAGGCCAACAAGGTCCAAAACTTCACCACTGGTGAATTTGATGCCGTCCCAGCAACTGCTCGTGACTACAAGAAGAAGGGCATCCCGTGGGTTGTCATTGGAGACTGGAACTACGGAGAGGGAAGCTCCCGAGAGCACGCAGCACTCGAGCCAAGACATCTTGGTGGACTTGCCATCATCACCAGATCATTCGCTCGTATCCACGAGACAAATCTTAAGAAGCAAGGAATGTTGCCTTTGACCTTCATCGACCCAGCCGACTATGACAAGATTCAGCCATACGACAAGGTCGACTTGATGTGCACAGAGCTGGCTGTCGGAGAGCCAATGACATTGAAGGTTCACCCCAAGGATGGAAAGGATTTCGAGATCAAGCTTGCCCACACATTCAACGCACCACAGATCGAATGGTTCAAGAACGGTTCGGCTTTGAATACCATGGCTAAGGCTAACGCGTAGGGAGCTTGAGTTGGGTGGTGTTTGGGATTGCTTAGGTAGCTAGTGTACAATGAACTCATGCGTTTCTTCTGTTCCCGCCTTACTTAATGAATATATGTGCTTTGGTGGGATGTTGTGGAAAAATCTGTCATCGCGGACCGTACTTATTCCAACCAAGACTACAATTACATTTATTTATTATCCCCATGTGCAAAATTGATTTGGCTTCTCGAACATCCTCGGAGCTTTTTCAGAGCATAATGTTCACCATCCTCTCTGGATTGCTGCAAAGTGGACGCATGCACTTTATGACTAGCTAGAGTCAACGTGCAGAAAATTACATTCAGCTGCTGGCATAATTGCAATATAAAATTCTTGAATCGCCTGACCCTCCGATTCTAATATCTTGTTCTGCCGTTTGCTCATAATCAGTAGCTCACATCTTAGCCTTTACCTCCTCGAACAGCTTCTTCAAAGCGTCGAAATCCGTCTTCTGCTGGGGCCAGCCGATGCTCATCCCCTCCGTCTCGTTGGGCTTGGGGATCATGTGGAAGTGGACGTGGTTCACCATCTGGTGTGCGATGTAGCCATTGTTCTGCAGGATGTTGTAGTTGGTTGCGCCGGTTGCGACGACTAGTTTCTTGACGACGGGCTACGGAGAAGGTAGGCGTTAGTCTTGATTTCGCGGAAGGAGGATGTGATAGTAGGCGATGGCATGGCAGAAGGGGAACGTACCAGAATTTCGGTGAGGGCGTCATCGGGGATGTCTGTGAGCTTCTCGCCGTGGTGTTTGGGAATCACTAGCTAGAGCACAATCAGCTTTCTACCCTCTGGCACATGTTGGCAGATCTGGAGGGGGAGCCGGTATACCGCATGTCCACGTGAAAGCGGATTGATGTCTAGGAACGCAAGGACTTTGTCGGATTCGAAGAGCTTGAAGGAGGGGATCTCGCCTTTTGGTGGTAAACGTTAGCATGTTTACTTTCCAACGGAGATTCGGAATTGAGAATTACGAGGCGGAGAGAGGCAGAGTTACCCTTGACGATCTTGCAGAAGATGCAGGCTGCATTTGAAGAGGCCATGGTGATGATTGTTCTGACGGAGATTTAGGATTGGAATGTGGGGTATAGAGACAAAATGGAAGCTGGAGCTTGAATATTGTACCTCGGACGGAATGGTAAGCTCAATCGCGGGGCGGAGGAACAGCTGGAGTAAGCTCGGGATTGGGTTCGGGCGAATACACGTGATTGTCTATAAAATTACTCTTCCTGTAGGCAAAAGAAAGCTGGGTTTTATTCCTGCATGACACCTCTTGAAGTTGTTCCAAACGGCGTAGAAATCATCAACATTGGTGTTGTGAAACTGCCAAACAGAAGTTGAGTTGCGCGTCTGGCCTGGGGGTATATATATTTAAACAAGATCTTTGTTGCCCTGGAGTGGGACAAACTATCTCAGAATACATTTCTTGCCTTTTACCAGAGATGTCCGTGGTTCATGCCCAAAATACTCCATTCCTCCAATCTTTGAAACACACCTTCTGGTAATCCGGAAACACTTTTTTGCGTTTTTTACCTCTCCTATTTATCTCTGTATCTACATTTTAAGTGTTTGGCAGGTCAAAAGTCGTCCTTTTTTGCGCTCTTTTGAGTTATCAGCCGGGAATTCTGCCGCTAAGCGAGTTTCTCACAACTACAGCATCGTGCTGCCAGACATTTCAGGTTGAGTCGGGTCGCCTCTGGCCGGGAGTGTACCTGCGTTTATTTCTTTACCCAATTCTCCTCCCAGTGTCAGATATCACATATCTGTGAAACTAAACCAGTTCATCCATCTCATGGACAGAGAATCAAGCATTCAATAAGCTCTCACTTTCGTCAAAATCATCAGAGCTCAGATCAAACCGTAACACGGGAAAGAATGAGGTTTTGCAATTTGGTACGGAGAGATTGAGACTTTTTGCCCTGGGGCACCATAACATTTCAGAAGATGGTGAGCTTGCTTGTCAAGGTAACGGTTACTGGTGGAATCGCTTATCTTCCTTTCAGTTCTCACTAGCACCGTAGCTAGCAACCTCGAAGATATGTGAGAGAACGGGTTTACAACATACAAGTCTTGAACTCACCAGTGTGTACTGAAGCACGTTGATCGAGTGATTCGGCATAGATTCGGCAAATTGAGCCTTGTTATCTAGCAATCCATACAAACATCAATTGTTTCTCCCTGGACGACCCCGGGCTCCTTCCACTTCTTAAATTTGAGAAACACGCGGTTACCCTCTGTATCAAAGTTAAGCTGCACCTCTGTCACCCTCTTCTCATCCGGAATATCCTCCGAAAACTGCGGATTCAGGATCGTCTCCTCCTCAATATCAACCCAGCGCTCCACGATTCTGCTAGCTAGAACACTCGATAGCACGCCCTCGTATCTCGGCGGAGATCGAAGGATCGATATCGCTTTGCGCCGCATGGCGTGGTGGCGACACTTCGTAGCGACCGTGACGAGAGGTATCACGAGACCAGAATCGAGAGCGAAGGGCGATGTTGATTTCCCCCCTTTGGATTTCCCCCGGAGTTGGCTCTCAAGTTTGACGACGGCGGACGAGTGGGCGATGATGGCTTCGAACTCCTGGAAGTAGGCATCCCAGACGGTCTCGGTGCGGAGGGAGGTTGCGACGTCAACGGAGAAGATCACGTCAGTAAAGATCATCTGGATTTTTAGAACGTGAATCGTTATCTGCGATGCATGAGAGAGTGTCTGGCGATTTTCACAGAGGAAACGCTCGAAGGCCTTGGACCACGCAATTAGCTTTTCCGTAGAGCGGCGTTTGCTACGCATGACTAAGGGGAGAAATTCTTCTACAGCAGTCCACTGTGGTATTTCTTTCTTTAGACAACGGGAATGAGCCGTCCAGATGTGGTCGATTGCGTTTCGAGCGTGGTCGAGACTCATGAATGAGGTTGGGATGTAGTCCTCGTATCCTGTTTCTTTGTCATCCATGGCATCTTCAATGAGCACCCGGCGGTCCCCTTTGATTAGCAGGATCTGAGCCTCCAAACGACCGAAGATGAGATTGAAGGTTTTCAGCGGCGCGTGAGATATGGAAGACATCATCCAGAATCCTCTCGAGGTATCCTTGCTCGACTGCAACTCCGCAAGGATCTTGATGGCTCCTTTGATGTGCGACAGTGCTGACCCGTAGTGACCTCGGAGATTCTTCAGAAGTGCCATCACCCGTCAGCCTGCAGTTATACCTCCCGATTCTTGAGCCTTTCTCACCTCGAAACAGACGAACAACACGCACGTCATCAATGCTAGGTCCGCCCTCTGCGAAACCTGGCCTTGCATTGGTTCGACAAGACATCTGATCGCTTTTAAATACTGTTGTAACGCAAAGTCTTTTTGAACTAGCGTCTGCTCTCCAGAGGAATTTGTTTCCAACTCCCGATGCATAGAACCTAGAGCTATAGCCGCATGTCTTATGGCTGGTTGTTGATGGGTAGCTTGCAGGATAACCCGGCTCCAGAAGTTTGAGTCGAAGAACCCGCAGAGCTGAGGAACCGTGTACGATCTAAAAAACTCAAATGATCGAAGCTCTTGGTCGGAACCTTCGATCTCGGCACTAAGCGAGAGAGTATTCAAGGAATCACTCACAACTTCAGGAGTCGGCAGCTGCTGACTAGTACTTGGTCTTTTGTGCTTGGCATAACCACTACATTTTCGACCTGCTTTTGAACATTTTTGACAGTCAGGCAGACCTTGGTCACATTTGATCTTTCGGGCTCTTAAAAATAGGTCAGAGTGATTTCGTGAAGGTAAGCGCGGATCTAGAAGTCCTACTTGCAAGTCAAGCAGCCGGTGGAGACCTTTGGGAAGTATGCTAAGTTGCGTTGAGGGATCTCTCTAGCTGCAGGCATTTGAAGAGATGGACAAACCCCGTTGAGTCTGGGTATGGGCTAATGAGCACCGAGGGGAAATCTTTAATGGTACTTCTTGGTATAATCTGCTTTGTGGAAGCCCAACGCTTGGCATCTGATGCTGCTTGAGGAAATGGAATTTCAACACAGGTAGGCACCAGAGCTGAAGTTCTGTCAGCCAGATCACAGCATCATGAACTTCCAGAAGTCTGGAGAGCCTGTGGCGGAGCTCTCGGAGATGACACCGTATTGAGAGTAGCGCTGGCCGTGTTGACAACCTCATAGGTCACTTTGGGGACCGCACGGGCCATCTCCGAGAAGTACTGCTCGGATAGCAAAGGGGGGACATCGCGTATTTCATTCATGTCAGCATTCCACTCTCCAAGGCAGACGCTCTAGGAGTTGACCTATAATGAACAAGATACTTGGCAGGTGGTTGTATTACACACACAAATTCCAGAACTCGGGGTTTCCGAATACCACATGGCGCAGCTCTTCCTCAATGCAAGTCGCGATGCGACTTGACAACCACTGCCATTGAGGCATTTCTTTTGGTCTTTGAATTATAAGTACGGCCTCCCTTGTGTGCTATAAAATATGTGACTTAAATTTTCCTATACCTACTGCCAGCTATCTTCAAGTTTTGTCCTTCCTAAAAGCTTCAATAACCACCACTTCTGCCAACTGCGCAACAAGCAAGGATGGAGAACGGCCAATACGGTTAGTATTAAATGCAACTCTCCTAGAGATTTTGAAGTTGGGGAGAAACATACTCATACTAGCCAGTTCCTGGAAGCGTATACTTCTATGCGCCGAACCATGTAGCTCCAGTGGTCTTCGCCTTGCTATTTGGCCTCTCCATGATTCTCCACATCTGGCAAACAATGTACGTTTCTTTGAAGCAAATTGAACCACGAAAATTACTGAAATTTACAAAAGTCACTATAAATGTTGGAAAGTCACATTCTATTTGCCATGGGCTGCCGTTTTGTTCACCTCGGGCTTCGTTGTGCGAGAGATCGGGACATACCATTTTGATAACGTTGGCCTCTATGTGGCGAGTGTGGTCCTGATCTATGCAGCCCCGTACGTCTCACAGACCTATTCCAAGACTACAGAGACGAGCTAACGTCAATATTCAAGCCCGGTCTATGAGTTATGCAACTACCTCATTCTCTCCAGAGCCTTTTTCTATGTACCGCGACATGCCCCCATACACCCAGGGAGGATCAGCACCACTTTTAGTGTCATATCCGCTCTGGTCGAAGTCCTCAACATCATCGGAGCAGAGTATTCCAGCAATGCAAAATGGACCTCAAAAGTTCAAGCCGTGGGCAAGGTGTTTATCAAGGTCTCCCTGATCCTGCAGCTGCTCGTTTTGCTGTCTTTCGTCCTGCTGATCGGAACCTTCCACTGGCGCTGTGCGAAGGCTCGTCCGAGCAACCTCCCGACAAAACTCAAGTCGGTGATTCTGACGATGTACTGCTCTTCGGCTTTGATTGGTTTTCGGACCGTGTACAGAACTGTAGAGTACTTCTCAATTTTAGACCTTCATGTAAGTCTTCTCAACTTTTCTTGAAACATAAGCTTCCATACTCGTACAAGCCTCCACAGCCCTAAACACCCCACATTTCCCCTCAATAGAATTCCGCCAAGCTAACTTAGTTTGTTCCTATCTACAGCCCGGCATCTCCGTATCCGCCATCTCTCCCCTCCTGCGCTACGAGTGGTTTTTCTACGTATTTGAAGCTAGCATAATGGTCACGAACTCCTTCCTTCTCAACATTAACCACCCCATGAAGTACCTCCCGGGCTCCAAGACAACGCAGCTAGGCGAGGACGGCACCGAATACGAGGGCCCGGTGTACGTAGATACGAGGAGTAAGTGGCAGACTTTCGTGGATCCTTTTGGATGGACGGTGAAGAAAAATAAGGCGATAGGAACTGAAGTCACGGAAGTTTCGCGACGTGTGAGTGGTGAGGTTTGAAGAGGCGGTTGGAAAGGGGAAGAAGGGAGTGGGAGTTTGGCCAGGTAAATGTTATTTACTTTTATAGAAGGAATATGGGCGAAATTGGTTGAACTGTATTGTACACGAACGGCATTGATACTTTGTAAGTAGATGATGGTTGAAAGTCTGATATATACGATATGAATCATGCAACAGAGCGAAACTAGGCTAGATGAAAGATATATCTTTACCCTGTCATTCACTTATGAGTGAATGAAACAGCAAGTGAAGAAATTCGACAAGACATGAGAAGCAGGGATAGGGGATTCTTTCATTTGAAAATTTTGCTAAACAATCTGAACATACGCTAAACCGAGGAGTAGAACGATTAGAGGCTGCCAGGCTTTCTTCGCCACGGTCATATACCGACCCTATGAAAAAGCACCATGCATGCATTTGCTTTCACGGGTTCTCAGCTACAAACTTGTTCAACACGGGAATTCCAACTTTGTAATATGTGATTTGCTTAATACAGAAATTAATTTGAAGAAGAGTTTTCGTTCGTCGCGTTCGGCAGTGAGGTCGTCAGGTTCTCTAGTTGAACAAGGCCAACATCCAATCCCCATGCAAGGCTGAGCTGACGACGAAATCAGCCTTGTTTGTGCCCCTCCAAAGCCGAGTCAGGCATCAAGCTGAATCCAAGTCTTCACTTGAAAACATCAAGAACAACTCGGGCGCCTCATCTCTAAAGAGGCCAACTTTTCAAGCGTGAAACAACTCTCTCCATCTCCCGACAAACAACAACATACCATCAAACCGCAGCAGTAGTACCGCACGCATGGCCACATTCACAAGTACGCCACTATTTGGCGGGGCTCTTATCGTCGACCTCCCCTCCACATTCGCCGACGTCAGGTATGCTTTTGCGGCTCTTTCTCAGCCCTACCGCCGCCTTGCCTATCCAGCTAGTCGCTAACTATTCCAGCACCATTCGACAAGTTCCTGATCACCAGGAGGTTTATCTTGACAAGGATGGATTCACCAGCATCATCTTTGACATCACGGAGCGCGTTGGCGTCGCAGGCTCGGGGCCAGCGATCGATGGCGCGGCGTTGACGACGCATCTTGAGGACGTCGTCGACTCGGATACTGATACCGTCAAGGTGTGGAAATCAAGCAGCACTCAATTTTCCAAGCTGCCGTGAGTCTTCCTCCTCCGTTTCCCCTCCCATCCATCACGTGCCTCACTTTTCTAACACCCTCTGGGCAAAACAGATCAGATATCCCGGCCTATACGCTCATCGCGACGCAAACTCCTGCGCGCGACCCGGACGCTAGGAAGAATTCGCCCGACTTCACAGCCATCGTGCTGACGCTCATCCGGCTGGAGAAGGAGACGACGGATATCCTGATCAGCATCAACGTGCCGCATATCAAGGGCGAGTATTCAGAGGAGGAAGTCGATCTGCAGGTTGGGCTGCAGGGCAAGCTGATTGAGAACGCCGTCGAGTATGCTGCCAAGATTTGGGAGACATTCAAGATTAAGGATTGGGGACTCTTCAACGATGTTTGAGGGGTAAGATGCGTGATGGGGAGTGGTAGAGAGATGGAGAGGTGAGCAATGGCCATGAGGCATGGTGTGCAAGAGGACGTAGCATGGAACTGATGGACTCCCTTGATGGCATGGGCGGGGGATTTTTTGGAAATCCCAATTTTACAGCAATTTGTGTTGTTAGCAAAGGTGCTCAGAGCCGCCCATTATTGAATCACTCGATATTTGTTGTATTAACCATCTGTGCGAGATTTACACCTCTATGTTAACCGAAATATCTTTGCATCTCTCACGTGTTGACCTCCCTTATGCTCTAGCGTAGTATGCGTCGATTTGTCGTGTCTTATATATGACATCGCAATGATCCTCGCCCAGCTAACTCTCGTTGATGCATGCATCTTCATGATGGTCTTGTGTACAGCTATTTCAAGTGATTCGCTTCCAGTAAGGCATACAATATTTGAAACTTGTGATCCCGAGGTGATCAATTCCTCTGCTGACGAGTCCGAACGACAGGGACGAAGTGGGATGCCTGGCATAAACCTGACTGGCTGAATATGCAGCCAAAAAGTCTTAATATAAGCCTAGCTTTTCCGACGGGTTCATTTAGAATTTATCTACATCAGAACCTAACTTTTCACGACAACTTCTTTGCTACCTTCAGTCTTGCTGGTTTCATCCTTTGGCTTACCAAATAGTAACACCATGCCTGTTACCCATGCCGGCCACCAAACACACCAAACCACCACCTGGGTGTTCATACCCCACACGTCCCAACCGTAGGCCGCTTCCTTCAGAACCTCACCTATCGACAACTCCCAATATGTCGTTCCTGCGACTAACACCGTGGTTGGTGCCAGAAGACTTAGCAATCCAGCCAGGATCATAGCAACGATCGGGTGCTTGGGTAGTGGCTGAGTGTAAGTGAGTGGTGTAGAAAAGAGGCCGACTAGGAAGGCAAGGGAGAAATTGAGGGTTGCCAGGGAAGACAGGAACATGCCGAGTAGGAGGAGAGAGAATGATTTGATGAGAGTGTATTGTTGGGCTGTGGGACGGAAGTATGACGTTATTGTCAAAGAGAGGATGAGTGGGAAAACTGCGTTGAGCACAGCAAAGATAGTGAAGACAGTTGGCAATAGCTATTGTTTGTTAGCTGTATTTAAACAGGATGTGGAATGCGGGATGGGGCCTACGTTTCGTGAAGCGTGGTTGAAGAGGTAGAGAGGAAGAACGCCGAGAAATTGAGTGCCTACTACAACCGCTAGAGGGAGGAAGAGTTCTCTTTCTCTGACAGTTATGGTTTCCTCTGGAACAAGTGCTTTAGCATCACCTTCTCGAACAATGGCTAGAGGGGTCTTCTTCTCCCCGCTCTCGATAGTTGAGGCAGGCTTCGAAGCTGCAGGTAGAGGTGAGCCACTCTTCACCCATAAGAATATGGCCATGATGGTGAAGTTTGCAGCCACAAGCATAGCACTTGGAAGGTAAGTACCGATGCTGACAAATCTTCTGGACTGCATCAATAGGTAGAAGAAGAAACTTTGATGCAGATGCTCTAGCAGGTTGTTCAGACTTCGGAATGTGCTTTCGATAACTCTTCCCATGGCCATTTCATCTTGCCAACCCTCGCCAAACGGTTGTAATGTGATGGCATCCACATGGTATGGAATAAAACTGCTGTGAGGACCAGATGCGTGGCCTAGACCTTGGTTCATCATGCCTCGAAGCATAGTTTGAAGCCTGTCTCTATAGCTGTCTGAGTGGTGCCACATCTTCTGTATCGTGACGCCAATACCCATTTGACCACTTGCAATGGAGACAACTGTATTCAAGAGGTCCAAGTTGGGAAGCTGACCATTGATTCCATCGTAGACAATGTGGATAGACTCAAACCTGTGATCGAAGGGGTAATCGACGACAATAGCTCCTTGTAGAGCCCCGCTCTTCAAAGGCAGGGAGTCAATAGCTGGCGATGAGTGCGTGTCATGGTAGGCATCAACCCAAGCCTGTGGTCCAGCCGTACTGTCCGCCGTAACCAGGAAAATGATGTCCTTTGACCACAGAGACCATCTCTTGAAATATCGGGCGAGTGTCAGGACCAAGGCCACTCCACTCCGGTTGAGCACTCCTTCCATGTTCTTCCACGCTCCGACTAACACAATGGCTTCAGTGGCATCTCCTCTGGGGGCATGCAATATGGCGTATATGTTCTCGCCTGAGTATGTCTCGCCGGCAGACTTGTACTCATACTTCTGCCTCGCAACCTTTAGTCCCGAAGCCTTGAAGAATTCCTCCAGTTTATCGTTCACCCTATTGCAAACAGTCAGAGGCTTGCTATCCATTTCCCAGAAAGGATCTATACTCAATGTTGGACCTCCCCTCCAGCCCATCAACCTCATGCTTATATCCCCTGAACACATTCTGGTCACTCCCTGCGAAATATGTATTGACCTGGCCTGGCAGAAGCGCATTCTCAGAGATGTATGTTTCCCGCGAGTAGTCCTCTAATGGCAGAACGAGAAGTGACACGACACCGATGATTATGCAGAGAAAGGACAGGTAGGGGGGTAGCTTGAGGATGACAGAATTGCGCCCCAGCAGTTGGCCGGATGCTGCAGGATTGTTAGCAGATATCTTGTTAATATATTGTGAGACTTGCATAATAAAGAGACCATTATCAAGGTGCAATGTGTGCTGGCCACTTGTACATTGCCGGAGGATCTGGCGTTTGGCTGATGCTTACACCAAATTATTTGGCAGTCGCGACAATTAAAAGCCGACGCGACTAAATTGATTTCAACACAACATTACAGCTTCAGGGGCATACGGCCAAAAATATAGAGCTTCCAACTTGAAGGTCTCAAGCCTATTAATTGAATTGATGTTCATACTAAGAATTCATATTCACATGAGTCTACCTAATATCTTACTATCCCATCATAACACCTCCGCAGACCCAATTACGCCGAACTAATGCATGGTCTTTGTACAAGAGAAGTATACAAGTTGCGATAATCCCATTGATCATGGGCCTAAACGCTGCGACGTCCCAACGTATCCCATGGAGATGTTGCTGTCCGATGTGCCTGGATTCGTAGTTGGAAGTACGCCATATCTCCCAAATGTCTTTTGATCCACTGAAACGTAATGAGGTAATCTTCCTAACAAGTTGAGCTTGCCTTCTATCCATCGAAGAATCCACTCAGGTGGTGCAAAAAACTTAAGATATCCCAACCCCCCTAAAATTGAGTTAGCACTGACTCTGACCAAACAACTTTCAAGCACTTACAGCCGTAACCAAAAGCTAGGCCACACAGGTGGCCTAGAAGGCTGGTATTAGGAACCAAAACCGAGACAAATAACAGTAGCACCATTGGCGTTATCCAAGTAGGAATTTGGTATGTTGCGATCATAAAGTTGGGATTTGACTTGTATGTTTTAACGGCCTCCATTGCAATCAAAGTAAATACCCATATGCTAATGTGAGTTAGAGTTTGCATGTGTGAAAATAATCGATTGTAAGCATACCTAGCCCCGAGAACAGTCGTATTCATACCCAAAATCCCCCTTTCAATGAACGTATATAGAAGCGCCGGAACCGTGGATAGAGCTGTTTTTTGCGTCAGCAACATGCCATTAAAGTAGCAGATCCGTAGATCCCAATTCAATTACGTACGTCCAACAAAGAGTGCAAGAGTTAGGAGAGTTCCATGTTCGGCCTCGAACCTCTCAAGCAAGGGCGTCAGTGCCAGGATATTCATAAACGCGTGGAAGAAGCCGGCATGGATGAGAGGAAATGTATTCGTTCTATACACTACAGAAGACATGATTAGCGATATTCTCGAGAGCTTCCAGTGGCTGGGGCGAGGGGCTACAAACTCGTGCTCAAGCCAACCTCCTTCGGTATCAAGGCGCCCCATTGTCGCAGGTCCCAGACAGATTGTATGCTCACTATCCAGAGAACAACTATTATTGCAACGATAGCGCGAGTGAAGAGGGGCAATCGAAAGATGTAGGAGCGCAGGCGCGCAGCGGAAAATTGTGGAAGACTCGGAGCCATTTTGGGCGAGCTGTTGAGATGGTCGCACGATAGGGGTTTCTGGCAGACTTTCGCGGTGTAGAATGGTGATTTTCGAGTTGAACTACGGGGTTCTCAAGCTGTAGAATGGTCGACTGCCAACATGGCTGTTACACGATGTCTGGCTGTAGTATGGTTGAGTGACAAGACCAAGACCATAATTCTCGAGACACGAGTCCGAGTCGCTTACGATGATGATCCCTGCACCCGGGACGCTGAAAAGGTAATGAGGCTGAAAATGACGACAAAGGCTTAGTTGAGATCAGACTTTATGTAAAACTATGGAGTCTGAGCGAATTCATTGAAATGAGCATCTTTGACTTATTTTTGGATTTTTCAAACTCTAGTCTCGAGCACGTTTGTTCCGCTACAGCACTCGGTGGCCCTTCGTAGCCAATAAAGAATTCCACTGATTTGACATATGTACAATTGCTTTGAATCTAAATACACTCCGACCCAACCAAGGTTCTACTGATCGTCCAGAACGTGTAAATACTTCTTCTCCTCTCGTTTCTCACGCTCAGTGGCAGGTGGCAGGTCATAGAACGCAGCACTTCGGTAGCCTTGCAGGTAATGGAAAGTCAGACTGCTAAGATCAGCAGGAGTGATGCCGAGATCTTTGAAAGTCTTTGCCGTGGGGTCGATCTTCTGGTCGATGAACTCCCGCTCAATCTCATCTGCGGAAAGAACAGGCCACCAAAGAGCCTTGTTGAGAACACCAGCTAATGGTTTGAGAACTGCCTTGGGTAGGTTAATATGACGACGGTGCTTGACAATTTCCTTGTCGACAAGTTCCGCAATCTCAGCCGTAGAATAGTTCTTGGGGCCGTAAAGCTCATAGGTTTGCTCAGCAGTGCTATCATCATGAAGCATCTTCTCCAATGCCTCACCAACATCGATAGCCTATTTCATGGTTAGTTTTGCTAGGTATTTACATAGCGTGGCTTACATGAACAGGCCAATATCGCTCTTCCATGTTGTTGGATGTTAGAACGTTTGTCATGCCAGCAAGTTTGTGTAGCAGGCGATCTTCAAAACCGAACATGGGAGCTGGTCTGACAATAGTAGTTTCAGGGAAGATGCTACGAGCAACAGATTCACCACGAGCCTGAAAACTGTTAGCATGCCGAAGGACTATCATTTAATGGTAGCGGACCTTAGTTCTGAAGAACTCAGAGGGAGAGTTAGGGTCTGCATTGTATGAGGAAACGTGAATGAATCGATCGACGTCGTATTTGGCAACTGCATCTGCGATACGTTCAGTGCCCTCGACATGGACATCTTCAAGGTCGAAATTCCTTGACTTTGGTTAGACCCTGCTCGTGTGCCTTCGTGGAACATAACTCACTTGGTAGGATAGTTGCGGCCAACCAAGTTATAAACGACATCTGAGTGTCGCACGCTCTCTTCAAGAGATTGTGTGTTTCTCAGGTCATATTCCTGCCAGTAAGTCAGCCATTTTCTTAAACTCGAGACAATCGTTCCCTACCATGAATATAATTCTCCCCAAGTCCCCAGAAACCTTCAAGTGGCGTTTGGCCATCTCCTCTCTGAAAGGAATAATCACTGTACATCCTTGCCTTGCTACTTTTTGTAAGCCTCTATCCAGTTCCCGCTACTTTCATGGGTGCCCACCAAGCCTATTCACAATATAACGTCCGAGGAAGCCCGTTGCGCCGAATACGGTAACAGTGTGCCCTAGAGACTTGTTCAGCCTGTTGTCCAGTTCATTTTTTCGTCTGCAAATTACCTCCAAGAGAAGATCTATTGCACATGCGTTAGCCATTGCTCAATTGAAGTTCGGATGAGAACACTAACCTTCCACCCTGTGTCCGAATAATTGGCCTATCGCGTGGGGACCTTCGTTAGCCAAGACTTCAGTAAGCTGGGAGTATCGTGTATACTGACTTGCCAGTCCTGGTTATGGTAACATCGGATATGGACCGTCGTAGAGGGGCGTCATTGACGATGCTTCTCTTCGTGCGCACCGCAGTCCGGAGACTGTTCAAGCTTGAGGGACTGCAGGACTTCTGCATGACGGCTGGCGTGCTTTAAATTTGGTGATTGGCGGAGACGACTCGTGTGCGAACCCTCAATGCACCCTTCTCTGGTGTGCAATCGTGCTCGGAGTTCAATTGAGGTGCTGGAGGAAGATTGAATGTCGTTGTTGAACCCTTGTCAAACCGGAAGCTGAAAGCGCGCTAGCGCGTCCATGAGCTCCAGGTACACGAGCCGCGAATCTGGCAGAATACCTGAGGTATAACCAAATCCAAACACAACTTCTGCCTCATCCCTCTGACACATTCTCATTTCATCCTCCATTCTCGCAAGTGTAAGAGGAATATCGGAAGGCCATCTCAAAATCTCGCCATAAACTCCTCTGCAGCCTTCCCGCCCGCCATGAATATCGATACGATTCCAGACTTCCTCGCGGAGCAGAGAGATGCATCGCCGGGCGACCTACAACATTACTTCATATCGTTTGAGGATCTTTGGGAGCGCAAGCTGTGGCATCAGTTGACCGATTCGCTGATAGAGTTCTTCAACCATACCCAGAGCGCACACCAGCGATTACCCATTTACAAGACCTTCATCCTCACATTCGCAGACAAAATCAACCAGCTTAAGCTCGTAACACTGGCTTTGACCGCAGCTTCACAGTGCAAAGGTATGGTTGCACGTCTTGGACTTGATTGTGCAGTTCTAACGCCCCTCCAGACAGTCAAGAGCGCCTCTCCTTCCTTTCCGCCGTGGCAAACAAAGTCAACAATCCTAACTCCCAAGATGCATATGTCTACGCCACCGTTGCGGTTGCGACTGTTAAGCTAGAACTGAAGGACTTTGACGGTGCCCGAAAGGAGCTAGATAAGGCTGAGAAGATCCTGGACAACTTTGACTCGGTCGAGACCATCGTCCATGCTGCCTTTTATCGTGTCAATGCCGAGTACTACCAGGTGTGTACTTACTCTCGAATCCGGACTTTATGGCTAATTTTAGCAGTCAAAACTCGAGTTTGCCTCTTACTACCGAAATGCGCTGCTCTACCTCGCCTGTATCAATTTGAGTGACCTGACACCTATGGAGCGAAGAAAGCGAGCATATGACCTAGCAATCGCTGCACTGGTTTCAGACACAATTTATAACTTCGGCGAACTTCTACTGCACCCGATTCTGGATGCTTTAAAGAAGGATGATACTTGGCTTTATGACCTCTTGTTTGCATTCAATCGTGGTGACTTGGCTGCCTACGATATGCTCGCTGGCCATATCTCCTCCAACTCTCTCCTGTCGGAGCATAGTGCTGGGTTGAGACAGAAGATCTACCTTGCAGCTCTGACTGAGACTGTCTTCCGGAGACCACCTCACGACCGTGCCATGTCTTTCCGCACCATCGCTGAGGAGACCAAGGTTCGGCCAGATGAGATTGAACACCTGATCATGAAAGCCTTGAGCTTAGGGCTTTTGAGAGGAAGCATTGATCAAGTTGATGAGATTGCAAGGATCAATTGGGTACAGCCAAAGGTTCTAGACATGAAGCAAATCGACGCAATGCGATTGAGACTGAAGGAGTGGGATTCGAGCGTGAATTCCTTGGGTAACTGGATTGAGGCAAAGGGGCAGGATGTTTGGGCCGCGTGATTTGGCATGGCATGGCGTCTGGGCTTCTGGGCTCGATAGTGTTTGTAATGGGATGTAAAATAGATCTCTACGAGCATGAGATAAAGGGCATTGCCTTCACTGAATATGCCGCTGCCATTCTGGTTCGCGGTCCTTGGGTGAATAAAAAAGAATGAACTTACACATGAACACAAAATCATGTCCGATCAGACCAAAGTCCCATGCCACCGAAACTGTGATAGCAGCCGTTGATTCGTCTAGGTATTTGTGGATAATTTTCTCAGTGGAAGGTGTTTAACTACCTCTAAGCTCGCCCCTTATCAAAAGATTCTAAGCTCGCCAAAAATCCACCTCCGTAAAAATTCTCGTGACATGCTCCCAAGCCAACACCATCTCTCTACTTCACCAACAATCCACAGACCTGAGATATGGACAGTGACGACGAGGATCCGTAAGTCTCTTCCTTACATTCACTTTTCCTCGGTACAAAATACTCCCATGCTAATCGAAATGCAGAGTCCTCTCCAGCAGCGCCCTTGACGCTCTCAAAGAATGTCAGTAAAGACCCCCTGCGGGTTCCGCAAAAGATAAGAGTTCAAAATTCCAAAGGATTGAGGAGTTTCAAGGCTTGACAGAGCTATCTTGAGTCCTTCAAACCCCCCCTGACTCCACGTCTCGGCTCTTATGTAGATGTATCTTGCAAGCTCGTCTGCTGACGCTCACGGACAGTCTACGCCGACCGTGATGCACGGCTTAAGAAGTTCGAGGACCTGAAGGCTGTTGCTGAAGATGAGCATGCCGACGCCACTGCTGCGCCGCTGAGCATGGAGGCTTTCACGGAGGATTGGAACGAGAGCCAGTTTTGGGTTGGTTGGCCTGCTCTTCTAAGTCATGTGGGAGTTGAACATGGCCCTGTCTTGTGTTTGTCAAGAAGAAATGGAGAAAGAAAGAGTGGGTAGAAGTTATCAAGAGCTGATGGTTTTATTGTGAGCAGTATTCGGACGAAACGGCTACGGCTCTGGCTGAGGAGTTGCTCGTTGATGCTGGACCTCAGACCACTATTGCGGTGGTAAGCGCTCCAAGTGTATTTGTGCAGTTGAGAAATATCTTGGTCAGTTCCCTTCTCTTAACACCTCCCTCTTCCTGCTCTTTCCGTGCCAGCTCTTGAAGCTAAATCTAAGATTGTGATTATAGGCCTCGAGCGGCAAAAAGGCAGATGAGAAACCCAAGCTCTACCTCCTAGAATTTGACAAACGTTTTGCTGTCTTTCCCGAATTCGTATTTTACGATTTCAAAACGCCCTTCAAGTTACCTCGTGAGTCAGTTCCTCTAGTGCAGCACTGTCTTTGCGTACCTGCTTTCCCAGGAAGCTGGTGGCGAGACGAAAACAAGGCGTAATTGGAGAAGAAATGTTAACGTGAAGTCAAATAGCGGAGATGAAAGGGACTGTTGACCACATAATCTGCGATCCCCCTTTTTTGAGCGAAGACTGCCAAACTAAAGGTACGGTTCAATCCTCGTGCCACAGCCTGTTTTTATTTTAGTTAGCTCATCTTACCTCAACCCAACCTACATCTCCAACCCGTACCCATTATCTCTCCACTGGTCTACCCTCCCTCCTGCAGAGCAAAGGTCACAGCTAACACCACAACAGCGGCAATGACCGTACGGTGGCTCTCCAAATCCTGGGGCGCCGCATCCACGACCGTCATGCCAACTCCATCACGTCTCATCCTCTGCACTGGCGAACGCATGGAGACACTGATCAACAAGATCTACGGACCGCAAGGGATCGCTACAACCACATTCCTTCCTGTGCATTCGAAAGGGCTCAGCAACGAGTTTTTCTGCTACGCGAACTTTGAGTGTGCGAAATGGGGATTTAAGTCCAAAGAAGTAGAGGAACAGAGGGAGTGATTGCGATGCAAATCGAGAAGTTGAGACATACACAACTTGAAGGGAGGAAACTCAGTGGCAAAGTGGTGTGTCTGAATTTCTTGCATCAAGATATTCATCTACAAGACTCATATATTTCGAGCCCGGTATTTGATGACTGTACACCTACCTTCGTAAAGAGTAGGACAGCAGAGAGAGAAAAATCAAAACGCCGCCAAATGCTACAACCAACACCCCCTTATCCATCCACCTATTTTATGATGTTCCTTACGCCTTGCATCGCCTCGCCTGTATTCGTATGCTTACATATGTGCTAGTCCCTATCCCAAAACATGTTTGTTTACGCCAGTGACTGGATAACGTAGAATAACAGGAACGCCTCTTCGGCTAGTACCTGTGACTTGGTCGCTGTGGTCACTTTGTGGTCATTGAATTTAAACCACTTGAAGCATGTTAGAATGAATTCTTGAGAAGGGAATTGGGTGTTTTTACCTGTTGTCCTACTCTGGAGTAGCACACATAGTGACCAGTATCGAGATTTCCGACATGCACAACGACACTTTGGAGATCATATGTGCAGCCTCTTGACATATCTGGGCTGTGCTTGTTTTCTCCACCGGCTCTCGTGGTGTATGGAAACATGTCGAGTTTCAGTGGGAACGTGACTTTGGTTTCAATTTTGGATGCGGAACCTATGTTCTGTTTGAATCTCTGGATGATTGTTAACCGTTATCCTGCTACTACATTAAAGCTGGCAAAAGCTCGGACTATTCGCCTACCTTGAGCTGAATGCATAGCACATTTGGCAAGCTTTTGATACTGAGTTGCTTCGTAGCCCTCTGCGAAGTACACTGTCGACAGGCGTAATCACAATCTTCTGGAAACTTGTATTCCACGTCGAGGCACTGCTTCAGACATAAAGCTTTCGCATTCTTCTTTTTCGAAATCACATCAAGCCCCAAGCTTATGTCAAGGAAAAGATCGGCTGATGTGTTAACACTCTTGCAGCTTTGGCATGTAATCGTACTTTGCATTTTACCGTAAAATGTCTGGTGAATGATGCACTTGCAGGCTCCATCATTACCATTCTTCATGCGTTTAGGAGACGACTCTTCCAAACCATTGGAGGCTTGGCTACAGCTTATTTCGTGGAGCTCTTCCGTGATGAATTGAAAGAACTCATGTGCATCTTGTTCCTTGTTGCTGGATAGCTCAACGTATGCTTTCCGTGGCGATAATAGCACACAGGCGAGGATATTCGAGGCTGAATAGCCTGTCGTTGATTCCTGAGCGTAGAAGTCTTGGAACATATCATCCATAGAGCATCCCACGCAGTGCTTCTTAGTACATTCGCTCGACTGATGTCCATCAGAAAGGTACCAATTCCGAATCATGGGGTTATGAGCCAGGGGTTGAAGAATGACGTTCATGTAGCACGTAGCTCCCATATTATATATGCCACGCACTCCGGTGGCTCGGCAGGGTGTTTCCACCATATTCGAGGAGATAAACCGTGGGTCATCTTTCAGACTATCTGAGAAGAACTCGTCGTGTTTTCGTTTCCGTGCTGGCGATGTAAATTAGCTTCTAGAATCTAGAGGGGCAAATTGCAAGATGAGAGTATGTGGCATAATAGATTAAGCATACCAGAGAGAGAACCTGTGCCATACTTCCGGATCCTCATCTCTTCTAGTGTGGGATCATAGACATAATCGTTGCACATCTGGCAGAAGAGGGAGCCATTTTTGGAATCAACATCTGCAAAAGTCAGGTTATGCCTTAATAGACCTGTGACGGGGGCAGTTACAGAATCTATGACTTGTTGTTTTGCCATGTTCTATCCTGCCCTGGGATGTGACAATAGAATTGCATTGGAGGCAGAGGTAGTTGGGAGTGAGTGTCGTAAGTGGTTGTCCCTTAGAGTTCTTCGAAGTTTGCGGAACAATTGGCGTATCTGCGGCTACCCGAATACAATTTTTGTAATGTGATACAGTAGATTGTAGTCGGTCGCCAGGGCCACTCAAGAAGAGTTGTATGTGTTCTATGGTGATCGTGTGTCAGCTCAACTGTCTCCGCGAGGCTGATAGATAATTGAAAGTACAGGGGCGATTCCTGAATGCTTACCACAGCCGAAAAGAGGAACGCCAGGTTGAGGAGGCTTGACTTTGACAACCTTAGGTGATGCTGGAGTTACTGGTCTTGGGGACGGCATCGTAAATCTGAATAATGAGGATTGAGATGTCGAAGTCCGAGAGCTTCAGACGCACTGAGTGATGCGTCTGAAGCACAGCTTAAATGTTGGAGGCAGGCATCGGTGTCGAAAGACCCGACGAACAGGGGGACGGGTGACAATGCAAGGCTTATCGATAAGACATTGGCAGCCATTGTATCATTAAATCAATCCCAACCACACTTCACGACAGTCTCCTATTGTGGATGACAATCACAGTCAGCCGCAGCCGAGGCAATGGAGAACGAGGCATAGGCAACCACGGCTATCTGGCGCTTTGATTCACACTGCATGCCAAATCTTCCATCAAACAATGACAACTGTGGTAGCCAAAATGGCAACGCAACTTGTTCAATTGCAAGACGTCGAAAGACTTAGCGCGAGTGTCATTCGGGTTCTGGGAGGAAATCCAGGAAAGGTAAGTTCATCATGTAATGTTATTCCCTTGGCTTGTACGAGACTATTCGAAGGTATGGTGGGGGAGTCTAGTTCGTTGCTCCGAGTCAATTGTTTCAAGTTGTCGCGAACCAGTATGCTGCTGTACCACTCCATTATAACCTCGCTCTCTACCGATCCACCACAACATACCTACTTACACCTCCATGCTGTGCATTTACTAACCTTGTCCACAGTTTACGTTACAAGGTCAATCCATCTCCAATTATTCCAAGTTTTCTATGCTCATTCCTGTCAGGTAGCAATACCTATGTTGTTGGCACAGGTCGTGAGCGGCTTCTGGTTGACACTGGTGAGGGCAAGCCGGCGTGGATCGCCTCCCTGAAAGATTGCCTCGAGAAAGAGAATGCAGTCATAAGTACGGCAATCATTACCCATTGGCATCACGACCACGTTGGAGGTATTAAACAACTACTGGACATCTCCCCATCTACTCTGATCTACAAGAATCAGCCAGGTATTGGTCAACTTGATATCGAGGACGGACAAACATTCCAAGTGGATGGTGCGTCACTGCGAGCTGTATTCTCACCAGGGCACACACAAGATCACATGGCTCTGTTCTTCGAGGATGAAGATGCAATGTTCACGGGTGACAACGTCCTCGGACATGGGACTGCTGTTTTCGAAGATTTACGCACCTACCTTGGAAGTCTGCAAAGGATGCGAGGAAGTTTCAATGGACGGGCGTATCCTGGCCACGGAGCTGTTATTGCAGACGGTCCTGCAAAAATACTTGAATATATTCAGCACAGACAGTTACGTGAAAATCAAGTTCTTCAAGTGTTGAAAGCCTCAAAGTCGTCGCCAGGGGTTGAAGCGAACGGATCGGAGCCTAGCGATTGGACATCCATGGAGATCGTAAAGATTATCTATAAGGACGTACCGGAGAATCTTCATTTACCTGCGAATGGGGGAATTATGCAGATCTTGAAGAAGTTACTACAAGAGGAGAAAGTGGTAAATGACTCCAGTACGGAGACATGGAGAATCAAGAACCGAGCAGCTTTATGACTCGAGGGCTAGAGGGAAATGGATCTGTACTTCCACTCCGGAAGCTTTCATTCGAGTAGACCGAGGAGAAAACAGGCGAAATGAAAGGCGGTACCTGCTTGTCTTTGACATTTTTGTCAATTGAGACACCATCCAGATGGACGTGGAGATTATAATCTTGTCAGCTTGCAGAAAAAATCAGGCTCTACGCCATGGAACAAATTATCTCTTGCCTTTAAAACTCCTGTATTTCCTTTGCAGCGCTACGAAGAAAGGTTCATGATTTGAAACATCTTTTCTAGTGAAGACCTACCATCACCTGTGTGTCTGCAAATATGCTTGTCGCGGATGCTGAAGAGATCCGATCCCGTTCCGCAAGCCGCGCTACAAGAATGCCCTCAGTACTGCATTTGCATGCAGACGGGGATTTAATGTGATTTCATGCCTGCTGCATGTCGGCTGCTGCCTGTCTGCTGCTGTTCAGCCTACTCGCCAGGAAGCCAAAGATGGCCTCTCATCTACCGATCTGTGGATACTATCCAGCGTAAGATTGGTTTCAGATGGTCAAGGTGGAAAAGTGGTGCGGTGGTGAAGTTCACAAGCAAAGGTCTCAGTCACTGCAAGCTAGTTGCCCCAAACTCCCTTGTGCAGCCTCGTCTTCATGGTGGTGTGGTCATATTCGCAAGTTGTGAACCAAAATGGCAAACCAGGCCAGGCCTCTCTCCAATGGCAACACCACCCCTCCTGAAGCGGAGTGATTCTCCGGTAAATGCGCCAATGAGGCCTTGCTAATGCACTTGAGCTGGCAGCCTGCGACGGCAGCACGGCAGTCAAATCAGAGGTGCATCTGCAAACCCGGAGCTCGAATTATCAAGCAGCCAAGGACTCACAACTGCGTCACATGCGCGCCTCGGGCTGTGGGGAAGTTGATCGGCTTCATCAGCTGGAAAAGTACCAAAAAGTATGGTAAAGGCATCAAGATGCGAAGATTATAGTGTGACACGAGCACCATCTCACGCAGACGATTATTGACGAAGGATTGCAAGGAAAGTCTGCCCTCCGAGGTCGTTCTCATGCCCGAGATGATTTGAGCCAAGACACCAGAGAAATTATCCTGTGCTTCCTGATCCTAGGACCAAGTGCCGATTTCCCGCCTGACCTGATGACCTGATGACCCTGGGCAGACCCCATCTTCAGTTGAGGGCATTCATACTTTGCGATGCAGCTTTGACGCTGATCCGAAGATCCCGAGTACAAACACTCCCACGTTGTGGCGTGATAGGGCGTTCGATCCACTATTGTCAGCCACTGAGACAATTCCCACCACAACGCCAAGCCGCACATCCTGGCCCATGACCAGGGCGTCGCGATGCTCTCCAGCAGCCAGCGGGTTCAGCCTTGCCGTGCAGGAAAAAGCGAGGAGCTCATTTGTAATATACGCCATAAGCATCCAGGACCCAAAGTCCGATTCTGTTGCCGACGCGCAGGAATCCATGCTGCTCGCTTTTTATTTGTCCAGTCGAGAGCACCGTCCGGTTTGCTCATGTCAACTCCCATACTCGATGAGGAATAGCTGAGGGGCACAGGCCGGCATGGCTTTGTGGCATGCATGCTGATATCGAACAGCAAACCGATGAGAACGGACCACAGCATTGGGGCATGCGCATTAGATTTGACTCAGACCGTACCATACTCACAACTGCTCGCCCACATTCCTCGGCGAAGTATGCCTGCTGCTCTCCAATGGCCTCGTACGCCGGGGGTTGTCTGTTCCATCCTGCCCTCGCATTCGTCACTTCGTCGTTGGCGTGCAATATTACGGTATTTCCGACAAAAAACGGTAAGCGCTTGAGATTGCTCGATTTGACACCGCCGTTAAAACGGACTTCTCGGTCGCGGTCTCGGTGTCAAGATACCTAGGGCAAACGTCATATCCTGTGCATAGCAAGCACTTCCTCGTAGCCGGTGCCATTGCTCTCCGTGCCCCGCAGATCTCTGAATGCTTATATCTACAGTTTAACACTCCCGGGCTTCACTCCCAGCTTCCTTTCTAACCTGACGTCGTGTTCGTTGCGCCATCAGCCCATCCTCAAGCACTCTGCCTTCAGGGCTACTAATACTATCCAAGACCTTTTCAACAATTTCTACAAACACTTAACCGCGTGTTTCTTGTTGCGATAACTCATGCAGCGCTCGCCACCAAGCACTTCTACCCTAGCTGGTGTTGTGCTGTTTGGACTCGCGTCCATAGCAGCCGCACACGGTCATGATGAAGAGATGGATATGAACATGCGGAGACCAGAATTTCCAAAGCCAGGGATATCACCAACTAATGAAACTTTGCTGGCAACATACTTTAACTATGCTGAGCATTCTGGGCTCATGACGGCGCATATTCTTTTAATGACTATTGGCTGGGTTTTCATACTGCCAATAGGTGGGTTATGTTCGATAGATACAAGAAGTTTTCTTTCACTAAGTGATTCACGCAGGCATTATGGTTTCCATTTCCCGATCACGGTATACACCACTTGTACAGTTCTTTTTCCTCGCGGTCAATGCTATCGGGGTCCTGTTGAGTACGATCTACAATTCCAATACGCCAGATTTATATCCAGGCAATGCGCATCATAAGCTGGGTTGGATTCTGACCTGGGTGGTTTGCGCGCAAGTGGTGATGGGGCTTGTCGGTGCTTACGCTGGTCGCAGGCGTGAAAATGCCCTCCCTGTCTCAACTGAAGCGACGGAGGAACATCTGCGAATTCATGACCAAAGCAGGGCCGTAGACCCATACCGATTTTCGAATGACAGTGGACATGGGACGGAGCCCAATACTGAAAGTTCGAGAAGCCAATCCATCAGCAGCCAGGGTTCGGATCGCACTCTACACGATGTCGTGTTGGATAATTTCGAAGAAGACGAAGAACAAGAAAAGCACGGCTTGATGCACGGAACACGAGTTGACAAGTTTCTAGCAAGAAAACTTCCGGGCATGATCTCTAGCCGTGTGTTAGGATTCACTCGATTTGCCTACAATGCGATTGATCGAGTGATACTAATACTTGGTTTCGTTGCACTTGCCACCGGCGGCATTACCTATGGAGGATTCTTTGCAAGTCACCACAACCAAAATGAGATTGACGCCAGCTAATAAGAACAGATTGGCCCTCGTGTATTCAGCGGCTTAGCACACTTTATTAAAGGCGGTGTATTTTTCTGGTACGGAGTCCTCACCTTAGGACGCTGGGCAGGCTGCTTCGCAGACATCGGTTGGGCATGGAACGTCTCGCGCTCATCTCGGGCTTTCAGTGCAGAATTTGTTGAGAGCTTTCTCATCTTCTTCTATGGTGCGACAAATATCTTTTTAGAGCATCTAGCTGCATGGGGTAGTGCATGGAGTGCGCAGGACTTGGAACATATCTCCATTACTGTTATGTTTATTGGAGGTGGGTTGGTGAGTTTCTGCGCAGCTGAACACTTGAGAGTGATATGAAATGGCTGACAGGATGCAGTGCGGAATGCTCATTGAGTCGAAAAATATTCGAGACCTCCTAAACTCTACGAAGCAAGTTGCGCTCTCACCACAACACCTACTCAAAACGAATGCAGACGAGCTCGCAGAACCAAGGAGCTATCGTTTCCCCATGAATCCACTACCAGCTCTCGTAGTGCTCCTCTTAGGTCTAATGATGAGCTCACACCACCAAGAGTCTATGGTTTCTACCATGATTCACAAGCAATGGGGTACTCTCCTCGTGGGAGCAGCTTTTTCACGTGCCGCATCTTACATCATCTTCTATCTTGCTCCGCCTACGTCAATTTTGCCTGGAAGACCACCAACGGAGCTGATTACGTCGTTTTGTTTAATGGCTGGTGGAGTAATATTTATGGCCAGTGTGAGTTGTATCAATCATCGAGACCGAAAATAGGAGTCTAACACTTGATTTCATAGTCGGCTGACACAGTTATGGCTATGGAAGCCAACAATCTGGATGCGATGTTCATCTTTACGGTCACGATGGGGTTCATTACATTCCTTATGGCTTGGATCATCCTTGTCATTGCGATTAAAGGGCTGGTCATAAGGAGAGAAGGAATACCACGATCCCGAGAGCCAAGTGGCGGTCTTGCATAAGCAGAGGAAATCATACAACCCAGTTGAGAAGAAAATGAGGAATCATACGATATGAAGGGCGGTGATATCCATTTCCCGCGGAGCAGAGGCAACAGAAATTTTATGAGAGCAAGAAACAAGAGGGTTGGAAGCTAAGAAAACCAGGAACTAATGATTGGAAGACTTTCATGAATGCGGGGCAGCATTTGAATATGGTGTTGGATGATACCACCTTGCATTTTTATTTTTATTGGCATACTTGCTCTTGAAGATCTCTAATAATAGAACAATGGAAACAACTTACTAGCATGGATACATCTCAAATCAATCTCTATAGTAATTAATTGCTTCCCTGTGCACTTCAGTCATTTGAATGATAGCGACTTTAGTAACAGATCACGCCGCACGTGTTCGAGTAAGGGGCTCGCTAAAGGAAGCAGGGGCTTCGGCTAGCGTTACTCTCTTAGGAGTTGAAAACCTTGCCCAAAGAGGGGATCTCATGGTAGTTGATGCTGCTCGGTCTTGAAAAAAATCATGCTTGTTGACAATGTTTCCATTATAGGCACGCGCAAGCGTCGAATATGTTCTCGTCAGCTTCTCTAATTCTCGCCCTTCAGCCCATCCTCTCCTCTCGGCAATGCCTTCTTAAAGTCTCTTGTCTTAGTCCTCATCTCAAACAAATAATCCAATTCCTCATACGTCTTTTCTTTTGTCTCGGGAATAATGAACCAACTCATCACGAATCCCAAGGCACAGAAACCAGCAAACACAAATCCAATCTTCGCACCCAGATTCGCAGCATCAGCATTGAACAGATAAGGGACAACAATGGTAAAAATAGCACCTCCTAGAGCATTCGTGAGGAATCCGATACCGGAGGACTTTGCACGGAGACGGAGGGAGGAGGTTTCGGAAGCGACAACAGGCCAAGCACTGCCAACGCCACAGGAACTGAGCGTACCGGTGAGAAGGATGGCTGCTCCTACAAAGCTATTAATTGGTTAGATGAGAGTAACAAAAGAGGCGTGACATGTTGCACGTACGTCAATGCTGATTTCTCATGCTGATAAAAGCCTGCGATACCCATTCCAATGAACACGACGCCAACGGCAGCGCAACTAGCCAATATGAGAAACCGCCTGCCCAACCAGGACATTGTGAACCAAGTGATAAATGTCGCTGTGATCTGCAGTCCGATACCAATCTGAGAGATTTGAAGAGATCTAAATGGCGACATGCCTGCCATGATTAAGAAGTAACTGGAATTTGCGAGAAGAGAGACACCGAGGAAATGCTGCAATGTTGTTGCCAAGAGGATGATCCGAGTTCTGCGTGCGTTTGTTCCTCTAAAACATTCTGCGTATGTGGCACCTTCTTCTGTTGCCTGGAGTGATCTCTCGTGATCAATGGTTTCTTGCAGAATAAATAGTCCAACTGCTACATCTGCTTGAGAGCCGTGAAGTCTTTGATACGCTTTCTCGGCTCCAGCACGGTCGCCTTTGGCTACGAGAAATGAAGGGCTCTCCGGGATCACGAAAGCAGTGAAAAAGGAAAGTCCTGAGAAGGCCCATTGCACTGCAAATGGGATCTGGTAAACGTCAGCAGTTGTTTTGAAATCTCCTATTGAAAGCATACTTTGAAAGATGAAGGATTGATAATGGCAATTCTGGTAAATACCAAGGTCACGGCAATCATTTGCCCGACAGACTGTAGATTTTTATTAGCAATTTTTTATCTTAAGCTTTACGGTCGTGTTAAGCACATACAACCACCAAAGAAAAGAAACCCAGGAGCACGCCCCGGAGCTTAGGTGGCGAGATCTCGGAGATGTACGTTTGGCAAGTTGACATCAGAATACCTAGATATTCAGAGTTAGCAATTTGGTCCTCGTCGTGCTCAAACCCTTAGGAGATCACAGGAGAGCCATCTAATTATAAGACGCTATATACGTACCCATTCCAAATCCAGTAACTATCTTAGCAAAGAAAAACATCAAGCGACGGCCAAGAAGTGATCCAAGATCTGGTGAAAAAAATGCAAAGATACTGCCTGTAATATTCTCTGTTGGTATGTTGTCTTGTTAATTTTGTCGAAGAGCGCTTACCAATAGCCGTGATCAACCCACCCACGATATATGAAGCTCGTCGTCCAAATTTATCCTGAAGAAATCCATTGACAAACGCGCCCGTCATGATACCAAGCTGAACGAATGCAGTCCACAAACTCTGCCACATTGCAGGTAGGATCAACTCGCCATGGAACAGTTCGCCATAGGTGATCCTGACTAGGTTAGTAATTATTCCAAATTCAATAGGAAAAGAGGCAACCTACGAGAATGCAGGAAGTGCCACGCATGCACCAGTGACGAGGATGTCGTATCCAAACAATAGAGAGCCTGAATTGGCAATGACTGAGTAGGCAATAACTCTGGGGTTCTCTTTCAGTGTCTGCCAGATTGACTTGCCATCATCGGCATCGGTTGGGCCAACAACAGATGACATGTGTTTCTCATCAACATGCTCTTGCTGAACTACCTCGCTCTTTTCTGTGTTCATTTTGTGGTTGACTGTGCTGTCCACTTGAGCTTGGGTTGGTGCTATTTTGTTGTCTTGTATAAGAGGGTTTCCTTTTGGCGTACCAAAGAGCTAAAGAAAACAGAATGATTTCAGTGAATGGAAGATGTATACACAGATCCCAGCTTCTAAAGTGGAGAGAATCCCAGGTTTTTTACTTGTTGACTTTATATAAGAATAGTTGCGGCGGGGAAAGTCTCAAAACCGGGATGTGGGGGTGGGGAAAGGCATGGTCGTCCAGTTGCCAAGGAGCAGAGGAGCTCAACAGCCAATGGCAGCCAGGCCAAGAAATGCTACGATTGTCAGGGGCCATTCTCGCTATGCGTTATACCGCTGTGGCATGAGTAGTTAGATGACTGTTGCCAAGTTCCAAGATATCGATAAAAGGCAACCGGTATGTGGGGTGATGCACTCCGGAATTGTGTCTCGGTGTTTCTCGGTATGGAAGAACACAACGCGAGCATCTCAGATCTCCTCTTCCGGAAGTGAAATTTAATTCGGACTAGCGTAGTCCCAGAGAAGGCTCAGCCAAGCTGGTCTTTGAGAGAGTCAGGACGGTTTTTACTCTATCACCATAGCTACTCTCAGGAATAACCAAGGCTTGTATTTCACTCTATGTCACAACGTGAAACTAGTTTCATATTCCCCAAAGAAATTAAACGTGCGCAAAATTTGGGCAATGACACGTAATATCTATTATTAAAATGTTTGCTAACATACTCTATGGCTCATCATCGTCATGTGGGGAAAATGGTGCGTAGATTGGCATCGGTGGCCACTCCAACGGGCTATATGGCTCCTCAAAATTATGATTCCCAGACCCAACTACCACTTCTTTCTCCGGGCTCCCCGGAAGACAGACGACCGCAGTAGTATTTTGTGGGATGAGTACATTCATTGTGAATATACCAGCTTCAATACTCCATTTGCATGAAAGAAGGCCGTACGGTGTTAAGTGGCTGCAGTTGGCACTTGTGATTGACCCACCAGGGATTGGTCGGATAGATGCTTTCTTCCATCCTGGTTCAAGAAGGGAGAGGCCACCTATAACTTGATGCATCCAATTTGCCACAGATCCTAGAGCGTAATGGTTGAAGGATGTCATTTCTCCTGGATTCACGGTCCCATCTGGTAACATGCTATCCCATCTCTCCCAAATAGTCGTAGCACCCATAGTTACACAATAGAGCCACGAGGGATTCTTTTTGTGAAGAAGCATTCTGTAGAACAGTTGTGACTTTCCAACCTTCGTTAGTGCCAATCCAAGAATTGGAGTTCCAGCAAAACCAGTCCCGATTTTGAATTTGTTTCTGGCCTTGATGAGGTACTCAAGACGTTCTACAGCAGAATCTTCCAACTTCTTCGTCGCAAACAGAGAAAAGTATATGCACAAAGCAAGTGCGGTCTGCGAGTCTGAGACAACCCTTCCACTAGCGGTAATGAAATCGTCTGCAAAATGCCCCTTCAAGGCCGTTGCGGAATTCTTGTATCCTTCGCTCTCCTTGCTGAACCCCAGTTTCCCGCTTATTTCTCCCATCAATACAGTCATTTGGACTAGGAACGCATTTGCAACGAGTAGAGGATCCGTACGACCATTTCCGGGATCATCTGGTGGAGCCGCGGGATCCAGCCAGTCACCTAACTGCATTGCTGTCGACGAATGCCACATACCACGAGCGTCTTTGGGGATCCCTTCTCCCATCCACTTTTTCATGCTCTGATATTGTCTCTCCAAGACCTTTAGATCACCAGACTCCTTGAAGAGATCCCACGGCGTACCCACTAAGCAATCGCTCCAGACGGCATTTGGGGCTTTCAAGAAAGGAGCCATAGCATTCGGAGAAACCAATGGAGGAACGCTGCCACCGTTCTCTTGCTGCTCAGATGCCAAGTCCTGAAGCCAACCAGATAGCATACCTGTCACATTGTATAGAAATGTTGCCGTGGGTCCAAATAAATGGATATCGCCAGTCCAGCCAAGTCGTTCATCTCTTTGGGGACAATCCGTGGGGATACTCAAGAAATTGCCCCTCATACCCCATACCGTGTTTTGGTGCAATTTGTTCAGTAAAGGCTCTGAGCATTCGAACCAGCCAGTCCGCTCCATGTCTGTATGGACTACGATTGCCGTAATGTCATTGACATTTGGAACCGCGTCTGCAGAGGGCCAACCATCGATCTGAGCATAGCGAAAGCCGTGAAAGGTAAATTTTGGTTCCCATAGCAAGGGGCTCTCTGCGAGAATGATCATATCCATTGCGGCGGCAGCCCGCAAAGGTCTTGTCGCGCACTCACCTGCTTCAAGAACCTCAGAGTGAAAAATTGTAACTGTATGTCCAGGTTTCTGAGCAACAGGGAATCGAATCCGGAGCCACCCTACTAAGTTTTGTCCAAAATCGATGACAATCTTTCCGCTTGGACTTTTGGTGATAGAGATTGCTGCAATTTCCTGTGTTCGACGTACCGGAGGACCAACAGCGGGGGCCAGTAATGAAGTGATATGGCCAAGAGAAGACGCGTTGACAGGCTTCCAGGCACTCTCGTCGTATCCAGCACATGACCAGCCTTTCCGCTCAACTGTTGCATCATATGTTTCGCCGTCATATATCTCAGATCTAGTGATTGAACTTGTGCTCCAGTGCCATGAGCCATCCGATGCGATAATTCTCGATGTTCCATCATCGTACTCCAGGTCAAGTTGTCCTATAAAGCCAATTTGATTGCCCCAAATATTACGCCTTCCACCGTTGAAACCAAATCGACCGGCGTACCATCCTTCTCCGATATGCGCTCCTAGGACATTCTCTCCATCATGCAGCAACTCGGTCACATCGTAGGTTTGATAAGTGAGTCTATGACCATAACTCGTAAATCCAGGAGCAAAAACATCATCCCCAACGCGTTTGCCATTGATTTCGACCTCATACAGGCCGTGAGCCGTTGCATAAAGCCTTGCTTTTTTGATCTTGTTACGCAACGTGAAAGTTTTTCGGAGCATTATGGGTTGATGAGCTTTGTCGGGGTCGCATGCATTGTCAGGCTCTAGCAGCTCGCATATCCAGTCTGAGGGAAGAAGGAGGCCAGCTTCAACATTCTCATAAGGCGACCAAGGCGTGGGTATTAAGTCCTGCCCATTTCCTCCGAATGCCCTTACTCGAACCTTTGCAGCCTCTTTCGATAGTAGAGGCTGGCTGGGCCATGGAACAAGAACCGAATCTTCCGACTCGACTTTATACAATTCTTCGGCCTTGTCTCCTCGTTGGATTCCAATTTCATAGGATGTTTGCAGCCATGACTTTGCATCTCCTTCGAACCTCCAGGAAATGCGAGGCTCGCTTTCACCAATTCCGAAAGCGGCTCGATGTTTTTCGAAACTTAAGTGAGATATTTGAACAGCCATAACGAACGAAAAGTAAATAGAGAGGTTCTCAGAAAGACTTTTCCTGAAATTTCAAGATGACTCTCTGGACAGATGTCTGGTCAGCTTGGTTAATACTACTCGAGACAATGCACTGGCACTGTTCGCTACACGTTGAGCCGAGCTAAACTTCCCGATTAAAGTAAAGCTCACCGGATTAAAAAACTGTTGTTGCTCGATGTCTAAACTAAATTGTTGTCTGTTCAACAACCAAGACTTCTCTGGCTCGTGCTCCGCCCACATTCCGGTGTCTGCATACGACGCCACTGGGGGCGTAGCTCCGCTCGACTCCACCCCCCCCCCCCCCCCCCCCCCCCCACAATCCGGACCCCTAAAGCATTGAGAGTATCAAATTGGAATGAGTGAAGACTTAATTTGCAATCTAGGAGCTCGATAGCAGTCCCTCATTCGGAAACAATAATACCGAGGACCAGTTTATCGTTACTTGCAATACGATTAAGTCTTGAAGTCACTTTTATGTGTGTCCCTGACATTCTCTAGCGAGCCAAGATCCGTTTCTCTGTCCGGATATTTCATTTTCTTCGACTGTCTCCCATCAATCAAGAAATGTTTGTTACTCTTAGTTGATATATCCACGAATTTTGTTCTCAACTTTCCACTGTTGTTATCCCACCCTCAGCTATGAGCCATATCCCTTTCAAAGCCGAAAAAGGCTATCTAAACTGGAGGACATTCAAGGCAAATGGGGTCAACCTTGGAAGCTGGTTTCTCCTAGAAACATTTATGGTTCCCGAATTATTTTCTGCTCACGGTCACGGCGCTCGAGATGAGTGGACACTATGCCAAAACCAAGGCAAAAATGTCAACATCCTGCTGGAAGAACATTACAACACGTTTTTCACTGAAAAGGATATCGATACTTTCGCAGCTCAAGGTGTGAATCTGCTGCGCATACCTACCACTTATGCTGCATGGATTGTCGTTCCTGGATCCGCTCATTACCACGGCAATCAAGTTGAGATCTTGAAACGGATCGCAACGTATGCGATTGAGAAATACAACATGCATGTCATCATAGATATCCATTCCCTACCTGGCGGGATCAATTGGCTTGAGATCGGTGAGGCAGATGGACATGGAGATTGGTTCTACAGCGAGAGTAACCTCGAGTTGTCCTATAAGCTCATTAAAACTGTTGTGGAATTCATTCAAACATCTGGCCATGCTGGATCCTACACCTTGTCACCTGTCAATGAAGCGGTTGACAACAAAGATTTACGAACATTCGGCACGGATGCTGCTCTCTCGCCAAAAGCTGCAGATTGGTTGCTGAAGTATTTTCTGGGAACAATCAAGCTGGTTGAAGAGGTGAATTCAAATATTCCAATTATGATCCAGGACTCTTTCCGCGGCGAAGCATACTGGGCCTCGAAACTGCCTGCATCGGCGAATCTGGTCATTGATACGCACTTCTACTATTTCGCTGGCCGACAGCTTAAATCTGACGATGTGGCACCTGTCATACTCGCAGATGCAAAGCGTGCTAGCGGGTCTGGGACCTTTCCTGTGGTGATAGGGGAGTGGTCAATCGAGGCCGAATTGGAGAACAAACTAGCGAATCGAAAGGCGCATTTTGATTTGGGGAGATACGCATTTGATAAGTATGCTCAAGGGAGTTGCTACTGGTCTGGAAAGGTTGTCAGTTCTGTCAAGGTAGATGGTGAAGGGACGAAAACAAGTTTCTGGAGCTATCTAGATTTGATTGCAGATGGTGTCGTTAGCCCCGTTGATCCAAACTACAAGTATGAGTAGAATTAAATGCACTTGCCTTGAAATTTGATTTCAATCTTCAGTATGGAGCGGTTCTATGTTGCATTGCATCCTCGATTTGAAATGCGTCCAAGTTTGCACAGTGTGTACCTGCATGAACGAGACCTTGCTAGAGCACTGTAGAGCCAAGTTGCTCTAACAAAAAAAAGGGGGAGGAACTGAACAATGCAAATACTCGTTAACTTAGCAGAGATTATCCTTATCAGTATAGTCATCGTAAGGCTAGGAATAAACTAATACTTCATGGTAGTAACTGTGGAATCTTGATATTACGAGGGAACCAAACACATATATGAACATATTATAGAATCAACCTCGAACATCTGCGTTCTGTCACAACGTGAAATTGTCAATTCATCACAGAACAGCCAGTAACTGCCAAATAGGTCGCGATAGATCACCGCCTCCAAGCATCCTTGCAGGTATTAAGGTTGTAAGAAGTGGATCTGGTACCAAAGGTGGGGTTTATCTTTGTTGCGCCGCAGTTCACTCTTATCACACTCGTGACCTCGATCTCGCCCTCGACCTCGCCTTCGAGCATCTAGAATGTCAAGCAAAACGAATTCTACATAGCATTCGCCTCCCTCCGCCAACGCCGTACCATCTTGCCATGGATCTTCAGATAGGCCCACCAAGCAAACGACCCCGCCTTGCATCACAAGAGCGCAAAAGGGCTGCGCGAGCTTGCGATAGGTGCAGGAGGCTGAAGGAGAAATGCGAGGGCGGAGAGCCGTGTAGCCGGTGTACAAGATCTAGACACCAGTGTGAATTTAATGCTGTTGCATCGGTTGATTATGTCAGGTGATTTCCCTCTGTCGCCATATGCCTACCGCGGAGTTAACGGAAGTGTAATAGAAGCGATTTGGCTAAAGATGAGAGAACAAAATACCTAGAACAGATTGCCAGGCATTTCTTAGGGGACGTTTCCATGTCATTACCAAATTTGAAGAGAATCACAGAGAAACTGCAGAGCAAATCGGCTACCCTTGTCACAGACGAGGGGTCTGACACTGAGGATTTGTCTTTGGTGGAAGAGACGTTCGCTGTGAAAACTCTTTCACAAAATGCAGCCCGTGAGTGAAGATTTGTTTGCTGAGAACTTTACACTAATGGCAGTTATAGACTATTCAGGAGAGTTCTCCCACTGGAACTTCTCGCAAAAGTTGAGGAAGAGAGTTGACAGTCTCGATTCTCAACTGGATAGAAAGCAGGACCTGCAAGTTATAGAATACTGGCGAGCTTCTCAACTCCAGACCCCCAGGGCAACTGTCCTTGCAGCCCTAGAGTGCTTACCGCCGTGGGACATTGTTGAATTTCTGGTTCGAGTCTATTTCGAATTTGCCCAAACCAACTCTTTCTACATTGAAGAAAGGTGGTTGAGAGCCAGGATCGAGCACCTGCAAGCTAAATCGGACGAAGTTTCAAGTGATGATTCGGGATGGATATGCTCTGTATTGATGGTTCTCGCTATTGGAAGTCAATTTTCCCATATGGCTGACGAGCGGGTGCGGACCGTCAAAGGATATGTTCACGAAAGGCATATCTCGTCCGAGCCAGATATCGGTGCTAAATTTTACCAGATGGGCGCGAAGTTGCTTCCAGATATAATAACTATCGCCTCACTGGAGAGTGTACAAGCCTGTCTTCTACTTGCTCATTATACTTTGCCAATAGATACGCAAGGCTTAGCTTACACATACCTGGGTCTCGCTCTCAAGCTAGCAATTCAGAATGGCATGCATCGCAAGTATACGGGCAAAGATTTCAACAGCCACACCGTTGAAGTAAGGAATCGTTTGTGGTGGAGTGTGTTTACTCTCGAAAGGTATTTAGCCTTGATGCTTGGTCCAAAAACTGCGCTTACAATGTCTAGGCGAATCTGTGTGCTTCATGGGAGGCCGACTTCCGTCTCTCTGAATGATGTCGATGCCGACTTGCCAAAAGACTTGCCAGCATTCAGATCGCCAGAACGGCAATCGCTGTATTCGAACATGTCGGCATTGATACACCTAACAACTGGATTAGGCGACATTTCACATGCTATGTAGGTGTTCTCTTTGGTGCTGGATACTTCGTGCTGCGTATTGACCTGGACCCCAAATTATAGAACTTTGCTGAGAAAGTGTCCAAAGAGCTTTCAATCGCACTATATCGAGAAGATCTCAGATATACGGCAGCAGCTTCATTCTTGGTGGCTTACTTTACCTGTATCAAAGGACCATCACGAAAGTCCTCGGGAGAAGCCCATGTCTCGGAACGATATTCACCTCAAACTCTGTTTCCATCTCAATGATATATTCATGGGTCGTCCGTTCATATTGCTGGGCAACAAGACTTCTTCGCCGAAGGAATCTACACCCCCTTCAAGTGACAATCAGAACCCAGCGAGGAAGGTTCTAAGCAGATCATCTCTGGCTGCTGGTGCTGTAACTGCTGCACTTGAGATAATCAGTCTTTGCCAATTTCTTCAAGATAGTGTTGGGTTGGCGAAAGCAAGCTACACTGAATTTAGTGCTATGAGAGCCGCACTCCTTGTGGTATTGGCGCAGAGCTTTAATGAACACAGCGACCGCCTCAGGAATGCCCTCAGAACCGGAATGATACTCATACGTCAAATGGCGACAGATATTGATTCGGCCAAAAGTGAGGTGTCTGTAATCGAGTCGTTGGAGCTCGCCGTGAAGAAGCTTGATCTGACCGATAAAGAGCCAAAGACAACTGATGACGGATACAATCAGTACGGGAGATTCAAGAGCTGGGCTGCGACTCTGGGCCAGACATCTATTGCCGATACCAGCAGAATTGGGTGCGAGTTTGATTCACTGAATGCCCAAACCGTGTTTGACAATATGGGAGATTTTGGAGCCGGCACTGGACTTGAGAATGGCGCAGCTCTGCAATTCGATGACTTCTTGGAAACAGGATGGCAAGATAGTACTGACTGGCTTGAAATGCCTAACAGTGAAACTGATTTCGCGAATTGGCGCTAAGTATACCTCCTTCGCACTTATTGAGGGTTGACAGCTGAAGTTTGCAAAACGCCGCCACAGCATCGCAGATTTTAGAGTCGAGGCAGCAACAAAATGTCCAACAGTCTTCTTATGACTCGTGGTTCGCGACAACCGGTCCAATGGCATCTATCCCGGGCCGGTCGATAAGAGACAATCATCGCTTTTGACGTGGTTCTCCCCACTCTTGACTAGAAATTGAGGTCATATAGTGTGGCTTTCTCGAATAAGAAATCTCACACTTCTCTCATCGCACGAAACAATCAATCACACTCACCACAATCTACACTCAAAATGGTCGTCAACAAGAACGTCGTCTTTGATGTTGTCGGAACGTTAGTTTCATACAACAAGATTTTCGAAGCAATCGAAACCCGTCTTGGTGACCAACTTCGAGCGGAAGGCATCAAGCCAACTTTGCTTGGATATACCTGGCTTGAAGCAGCGGAAAGAGAGTACACATATCTCAGCATGTCAAATCGTTATGTCCCTTTTGCCACAGTCTTTGGCAAGATTTTCTTCCGGATGCTGTGGATGGCTGGGATCAAAGTCCCTAGGAAATTTGCCAGTGAGGAAGATCTCGAATACATTATGTCTGAGTATATGAAATGCGAGATGAGACCTGGTGCAAAAGAGTGTGTTACCAAGCTCCGAGAGGCAGGCTTTACAGTCGTAAGAAATATCCATGTATTTTTCAAGAAGCTTTGTTGACCTGGGATGTAGTGGGCGTTTACTGCAGGTGAATTAAAAAGGGTCGGAGGTTACTTCGCTCTTGCGGGAATCGAGATGCCTGTAGAAAATCTCCTGTCTTGTGATAGCACAAAAATAGGAAAGCCAGCTCCAGAGGCTTACAAGCCACTCCTAGAGAGATTAAGAGAAGAAGGTGGCGAGCCCTGGTTTGCGGCAGCTCATATGTGGGATGTATCCGCAGCTCGTAGTACTGGGTAGGCACCTTGATATCCCTCGTCGATGTTGGCTAACCTTCCGCAGATTCAAGGGTGCCTATTGTACTGTGTGGGAGCAGGAACCACTTTTAGATTTGTTTGGCGAGATGGAGGTCATCGCAGACACTCTACCGAACATGGCGGAGCGAATCATTGCATTTCAGAGTTGAGCGGCTGTTTGTTGGAGATATTAATGGCTTGTACTTGGTGATTTACGGTCTGTTAGTCAATCAAAGGTTTCTTGGCTTCGTGTTCGGGAGCCTATCAGGGGAAAGTGCACTAGTCTGAAATTGGACCAGCACCGTTGAGCTTCCCACCTCGATCCACGAGGCGTTGAGTAAGACGTCTTTACAAAGCGTAAGCACAAAACGTGATACAACCAATATAAATAAGGAACAGCTTTCTGTTCCAGACAAAATGATATTCTGTTTTCAATTTCTATCCTTCAATTAAGCTCAAAGCTTTCATCATGACAATCGATACGATTCCCACACCTGTTTCCTCAGGAGAGCTGATCATACCAAGCAAGCCAGGTGCTCCAATCTCTTACACTTTCTTTCCACCCATCAACGAGCGTATCTCATCTGAAAAGGGTCTTGTTGTCATCGTCAACGGTCTTGGTTTACCCGCCGCCTCGTGGATGCCAAGTATTTCGCTTTTGCGCTCATCCACGATATCTTGCCCAGCTATCCTCACTTATGATCGTTTTGGCCAAGGCTTGACAAATGCTCGAGACCCAGTGGATGGAATCAAAGAGAACGGTCATGATTTTCTCGACGTTGCCAATGATCTCCATGAGATCATTGCTACTGTGGCAGCACGCCACCTCGATCTGCAGGCTAGCGACGTTGACAATAGCAAGCTTCGGTTGATGCTTGTCGGAGCCTCAATTGGCGCGCCAATTGCAAGATTGTACTCTCAGCATCATCCAGGAGCTGTATCTGGTCTTATTATGCTGGATTCTAACATCGCCAACGTCAATTATTCAGACTTCTGGCCAGACCCCGAAAAACCAGACTTTGATCCAAGTACAGTTGTGTCCGAGGACTGCACCCTTGAGCAGTACAAGGTATGTACTGAGAGTCTCTGTAGAGCGAGCTCGTAGTCAGCCAATTGCATAGATGTAGAAAGCTAATTTTGGGCATTTTATAATAAGGCAGAGAGAAGTAAATTGACCGCCATGTTTGACCTGAACGTCAAGAACGCCGAAGGACTCGATCGAACGACTAGCCCAGCTCTTTTACCCCACTCTGATGCACCGTTGCTTATAGGACCAGGAGCTGTTGGGCCCCTCTTGAGTGTTGTCGGACATGATCCAGAAACTTTTGCAGACATGAGTTTCATAATGATGAAAACACCAAAATCCCTGAGCCAAAAGTTGACGAACCCGTAGGTTGAGAAAACAAGCCACATAAAAAAAATTATTCGCTAACACTGCAAAGATACTGGGCAAAATACAACGAAGGTCTCACGAACATTACAGAGAAAGGAAGATGTGACGGTGTAGTGATTGCAAAAGATTGTGGCCACTTTATCCAGAAGGACACTCCAAGCTTTGTTGCAGAGGAGATTAAGACAATGCTAAAGAAGCTCGAGTGGTAAGCGACTGTGTGGGAATAAAGACTTGTCTCAACTAAAAGCTACACACTTAAATAAGGCAGACTCACAAGTCCAGCTTTTGTGCACGGTCTAATAGTCGAGCGTTTAGTCAGGAATGAAATCCGTTGCATTTGCTACTTTCACCCAAGCTTCAGTGAGAATATGACTGGTTTCTGATCTTTGCTTTGTGTAGCAACAGCCGATTCTGTGGGAACGACAGACTCGGATAATATACAATAAGGTAGAAAGTCAAAGCCCACAGCCCACAATAGCTAGCAATCTCGGCGAAGAGAAGGAACAGTGAATACGAGACGGTGAAACCATCGATACAATTCACGCAAATTATCATGGCCGGCACTCGCACCTCGACTCAATGGGAACGATTCATTCGGCACGTGAGCTGAAACAGGCCGACCCGACCCCACCAATCCGGAGATGTACCCCGCACTCTTGCCGACTACTAGCCTCGGACACCTTATGCACTATTATTTTCAAAGCTCTCGCAGGTATCCCTGGCTTCCGCGTTAACTTTCTGTCATAAAAGTAGTCAGCCCAGGCAGTTTAATCTTCTTCGGTCGCTGAAAAAGGGGAGTTTGAGACTTGTTACTTGACTTAGACCTGCTGAACATCTGCCTACTGCACCTAATAATTAGAAAACTCCCTGACACCACTGCCACTTCTCAACTTTTGCTCCGTGGCTTCCACTTCTCATATCTCACTGTAGCTATTTCGAAATAACAGTCATGTTGTATACAGCCTCCCGGTCGTTTGATATTCCCGCTCTAGATGTTCTCACTTATCTCTTTGGTTAGTATAACTTGAGTCTTCCTTGTTTTTCTTGTTGCCAACGGATTGTTACAGATTGCCCGCATTCAACAGCAAAGGAAGATACAGTCCTCCACTGCGACGCAGCCGATCCCTCAAATGCAATCACCAAGTCCGTGGCTCGCGAACTGACAAAGAGCACCGCTTATGGTCTCCGTCACAAATTCGGCATCGGTGCCAATGGTCCCGGCAAAGATGTCGTCGTGTGTATCTCGTCAGGTCAACCACTTCTACCCATCCTTTTCTATGGTGTAATCGCAGCTGGCGGTGTCTACTCCGCTGCGTCGGCTTCGTTCACAGCTCCTGAGCTAGCGCGACAGATCAGACAGGGAAACAGCAACCTCGTTTTCTGCAGTCCAGATGCCAAGGAAGTGACCATCCAAGCTGCGAGAGATTGCAACGTTCCACTCAGCAGAGTCCTGGTGATTGAGTCAAGTCCGAAATGGAGCATGAGGTCGGTGGAGGGAGATCTAGTGTGCTTGCCGTCCGAAGGAAAGTTGGATTGGGAAAGAATCACCGATCAAAACGAGCTAGACAAGAGTCTCGTCTGCCTACTGTACTCGTCTGGAACGACAGGAGTCCCGAAAGGTGATTTTCTCTGCTCGACTAAGTGTCGTCCAAACCTCCGTCGTCGTCTAACATCATTACCTAGGCGTGGAGCTATCTCATACAAACATAGTCGCAGAATCCTTCATCGGGGCCGAACCCTGGAAAGAAGCCTTGAAGAATCGAAACCCCCCCTTCGAATACCGAACCATCGCCCATCTACCGGCGGCTCACATCGCAGGCGTGCAAGGTTACTTCGTTAATCCATTCAACTGGGGCGGGACCGTGTTTTGGATGCCCAAGTTCGATTTCGTCAAGTTCCTAGAGTATAACAAAAAGTTCCGCATCACGTTCTTCTTCTCGGTACCTCCTATTTTCCTACTAATTGCAAAGATGCCAATTGTGACGGATCAGTTCGACACACTTGAGTTGGTTGTCAGCGGGGCTGCTCCGTTAGGCAAAGAGCTTCAGCAGGCCGCTTCGGCTAAGCTAGGAAAGGGGAAGACGTTCATCAGCCAGACCTGGGGCTTGAGCGAGACAACTGGATCTGTGACTGCGATGCCCTGGGGTGTGAATGACGTGACTGGGAGTGTGAGTGCGGTGCTACCTAACATGACCATCCGGTAAGTTAACTGCCTTCATGATGATCCATAAGAGACTGTGGTCCTGACGATGCATTATTATAGGTTTGTGGACGATGACGGTAAAGACGTCGAGGAAGGAAAGCCTGGAGAAATCCTCGTCAAAGGCCCGATTGTGACCAATGGCTATTTTGGCAATCCAAAAGCAACCAAAGAATCTTTCGTAGATGGTTGGTTCTGCACTGGGGATATTGGAGTCTGGAAGAACGGCCTTTGCTACATTGTAGACCGCAAGAAGGTATCTTCAATCCCAGTCATTATCTTTGCGTGTCCATCTCTAACCCGATGACAATAGGAGCTCATAAAATATAAAGGCATACAAGTGGCGCCGGCAGAGCTCGAGCATCTACTTCTTTCACATCCCAAAATCTTAGATGCGGCAGTTATTGGTGTCGAAATCCCAGGCACAGAAGCACCAAGAGCCTATGTCGTCACTGCAGGCGACATCACCGAGCAGGAAATCAAGGACTTTGTGAAGGCAAACGCATCGTCGTATAAGCAACTGAGAGGCGGGGTGGTCTTCATGGATGTTATTCCTAAGAGTCCTTCGGGGAAGATTCTGCGAAAGGACTTGAGAGAAATGGCTCGAAAGGAACCTAAGGCGAAGCTTTGAATGTGTTGTTTTGTCGGTATAAGTGTTCGAATAAGAACCATGTCTTATTTCGCATCTGCATCGTCTTGTAGGATAGTTAAATCTAGTAGAATTTGATTGTCAATAAGGAATCTATTGGGACGTGAACGCGTGCGCCGCAAAAAGATAAACGTACATTTGTGACTCAACATTGAGAGGTTATCGTTGGCATTTAGACCCCAGCCAATTCCATCTATTGTTTATTTGTCTGATAATCCCGAACCTTCTCTCAGACGACTGAAAGCAGGCTGTATTGAGGGTCCAACTACTGAATGGCATCAGCTGCTTGCGACTTGCACAGAAATTCAGTTTACGGGTGCAGAATTACACCTCTCATCGCAACTCCCCATCGATTCCGAAACAAGGCTGCTCAATGTAGAAACTCTACAGCCGCAGGAATTTTTTGGTGTGATTATTCGGTGCTATACCATCCTATCTCATCGCTAGGAGGAAGAATATGTCACCTTTCAGGACTTCTAGGTGGTAAGGTGAGAAGATGATGCGATGGAAGAAGATGACTGGAAGTGATAACCAGGTGATCAAAGGTGAGTTTGAGCATGTCGTGGGTATTAACTTATCTTTTCTATGATAATTATGACAAGCTTTGCTACATGTGTTTTCAAGCCGACCTGTCTCTCTAAGTGGATCGACTCGTGCTGTGTCGACGAAACCTTTAAGCGCCGAGCTTTCTGAGGCGACGAATTCCATGTTCCTCTGGTACTAAGGCGCGGATGTCTGCTCTGCTTTCATCACTAAGTTTCTAACCGCGAGGCTCATGACACTTGAACTTCGGCCTTCCTTGCAGATCTTCGTGTTTCTTATTAGTGGCTAGGCACAATCGACAGATGGTGAAGTTTTTCTAATGTTACAGGATACATTGGAACTACCAAAATACCTTGCTTGCTATGTTATGAGAATGGAATTTTCAGACGAAGAGCGCAGAATCACGACCGCGCTGCAATTGGGAAGCGTCCTCAAGGTGGATACACAAAAGATAGAGTGCAACGAACGTATTGTCTTTATACCAATATGGAAGGTAACCTTAGAAAAGGTGATGATGGTTTGGGCAAGTGCCACGCTGTGCTGGAAGAGGGAAAACGGGCCGCCGATCGGGGCAACAACAGCCGCCCTTTGTCAGCAGGTAATCCTCAGATGACTGGAAACAGACCAAGGCCAATCGATTCCCTCGGCGCGGACGCAGTTAGAATAAGAAACGAACTTCAATACATCGGTCCTTGAAAAGCTCCGACGCCACGCGGCCGGTGCAGTGAAGAGAGTACCCTTTTTTGTTCGAAGAAGACATAGGGAACAATTAAAAGGTAAGATTCCGACCGAGCCAATCATGCGGGGGAGTGAGACATCCGTACTCAAGCACTATAAGCACTTGCTCCTGTGCGGGCATAGCGCCACCGTTGCGGGTCGGCTCAGCTTTCTCAAACGATGATCCATGATCCAAGCCACGCCGTTTGATCTCATGTCAGGCACACTCGAACGAGGTAAACTCGAGGACAGCAGCACCAGGCGAATCAACAACTATGCTGCGACTCGGGAGATACAGCTTTCGGCTTTTCCTGCCTTCAACCGTACCCCTTGCTCATCTCCATGCCCCTATTTGCATCTTGCTTCTTGTGTACAGTATACACAACAAAGGCCAGGGATTGTCATGCCGGCATATCTTGATCACTCAGTACAGTAAGGTCATGCACGAAACTGTGGAGCCTCTTGTTAAACAGTCGACGGTGGTACAGTGATGGTTCTGTAGATTGGCTGGAATGAGCGAGTGCCCAGGGGTCTCCTCCTCCGCATCCCAATGGATCATGCTCCATACAGCCACCACCCAAAGTCGGATTGCTGTGCCTCTTTCACCCTCTAATTTCATAAATCTGATGTTATATACGGAGTTAGCGTTTCGGTATTTACTACCCCCTTCACACGTTCTCCATGTTTTGATCATCACCTTTCTTCGTCCAAATTAATTTAGTATTTTGTGCCTTTTGATCGCGACTTGTCACGATGACTTTGACATCCGCAGTACTGACTACGACGTTCACCCCGTCACCTAGTGTATGCTAACCCCAAGAGTTTCTTTTGGTTGTGCTGATGCTCTTTGCAGTGTACTACGGATTTCTATACCGCGCCCACCTACTACAGCATCGGTGGCCCATTAGCAAGCAAGTGCTTTCCATCTGGATGGCGTTCGACCTCGCAATATTTCTCTCCGGGCATATGTCCGGTTGGCTACACACAAGCATGCTCAAGTTTGTCAATTTCGGGGTCAAACACTGAGACACAGGCTACTTGTTGTCCTTCGTACGTCTCAAATACACATCTCTTGAAAGCTTGTACTCATGAACTGGCAGAGGATATGTATGCTATACGCAGACCGCCTTTAACTTTGTGGGACAAGCTTGCGCCTCGAAATTTACCGACGTTATCACCACGACTGTGACTGATGGGTCGGCCCTCACAGTCCTAACGGCAACTTTACACACGTCGTCAGAGGCTGTCAATGGCTATGGTGTGTCAATTCGATATAATGCTGCGGATCTTGCATCTTTGACGTCGTCGTCTTCGTCCTCTCAATCTACTGCAACTGGAGCTTCGGTGACGCCAACCTCAGGAAACACGCAATCTACGAGTGCATCTTCCAGTACCACATCACTGTCTACCTCACCTACATCACAGCCAAGCTCCGGACTTTCGACTGGTGCGAAAGCAGGGATAGGTGCAGGTGTCGGTGTTGTGGCATTGATAGCTTTAGTTGGAATGATACTGTTCTTCGTACGACGCAAGAAATCTACAGCGCAAGAGCCACCGACATATAAGCCAGCGGAAATGCCAGTAAATGAAGTGCCAGTAAATGAAGTGCCAGTGACACAATCTTGGGGTGGGAGGCCCAAGAAGGATGTGCACGAGTTTTATACCCCGCCTGCTGAGTTGGGTTGAGTGCCGTGTGTACAAGTGACGGATTTGCCACATCCGAAAGTACAAAACTCGTGAATTATTGACGAAGTGGAATGAAGTGCGAAGATATTATAGATTTTATTAGGGAATCGGAGGCTGCAATTCAATATATACCCTTCTCAAATACCTAATCACTAACTACTGGCGCCCTTCCCACCTACTCGCTACCACCTCCTTTCCAGCTCCCCCGAAAGATTTGATTGAGCGAGTGTAAGATAGGTGTAAAACCATCTACGCGGACCCGGGTTTTGAAAGCTGAAACTCGGAATTTATCTTGATGTCAGGTAGCTTGCAGAGGAGATAGTTAGGAGCGCTGTCATTAGGATTCTATCATTTATAGCTGAAGTGTTGTTAGACGGAGAGGTTATTGTCATAGATTTTAATTCAGCAATTTATCTCACTCGTAGAAGACTGTCGTTTCGAATTTCTCCGTCTTCGTTGAATCAATATACCGTATTCATCCAGTTAGCTACTCTCAATTTCAGGATCAATCTCAGGTTCAGATGCAGAGTCAACCTCGTTGCTCTCGTCCTCAATTTCTCCCTCGTCGTGATCGTCGCCCTGATCCTCACGCACAGGGCTGTCCGTCCCATCGAATTGCAACCATGCATCCCAATCAATATCCATTGTATCATCATCATCATCATCATCATCATCATCATCATCATCATCATCATCATCATCGTCCAAGGCTTCGGCCTCCACTCCTGCTGGCTCTTCCCGACCAACATCACGATACAAATCCATCAGATCCTCAACGTCTCCACCCCATCTCGCCAGCTTTGGCATCGTCACAAAGTCAGAAGTGGCATTCTTGGCACTTTTCCTCGTGAAGTGACTAGCCCTCCTGACCAACATGTCACGGAATTGCTCTTCGTCGAGGCAATCGTCGAGGTCAAATCCGTCTTTCTCGAACATGGCTCTGATGCCGCCGAGGGGGAGGTCAGAGCATTCGTCTTCTTCGTCTTCGCTCCAGCCGCGTGGTAGGGCGGCATCTTGCTTGTCTTCTTCTGTGTCCGAGGTTTCGTCTAACTCCTCATTCTCATCCCCTTCGTCGCTAGAGGTCTCGGCACGTTCGAGCCAGTATTCTATGTCATATTCATCATAATCATCGGGCAAATGGTCAGGTGCAGGATCTGGAGATGAAGGATCTGGAGATGAAGGAGACGTAACAGGAGCTGAAGCTGCAAACCTAGTTCGTGGTCGCGTTCGTCCATGTTCCAGCGTGAAGCCATTGCTCTCGTACTCCTCAAAATGTGCTTGGAAACGCCGGTCATAGACACTCCTACACCTGCCCAAGTCCCGCCAGGAAGTGATCACAACTGCCCATCCGATACTCCCTAGCCCAAAGGCATCGACCTGGAACTCCAACGCGCATTCATCGCACCTTACAAGCTCATCGATCATCACGTTCGCGGTCCCGCAGTCGTACAGCTCGTCGTAATCATATAGATCCTTGAGATGTCGACAGAGCACATACTCGTTCTCCAGCGGATAGCAGATCATATGGCTACTTAATGCTTGTTGTGAATTTTCACACTGGAACGGTGCGATGATCCATTTTTGCCCTCGCAATACCAGGCGATCTTGATTTGCCACATACGGTTCCCAGAGGTCGAGCGAGCATATATTGGGCGAAATGAACACTACTTGTCGCATCTTCATGCTTCTCCACAACTTCGATGAGAGTGCTAAGCCTACGCGGATCTTTTTAACGCAGGTTTGGAATTCTTCGAAGTTGGAGGAGTACATATGGCCATGAGCGGGCGCAATATGCCATCTTGAAGCGCAGTTCTCGAGCTCGCTCTTGGGGTCGTGGATGGTTTCGCAGTCCTGACAGAAGACAAACGATGGGTGTAGGAGTGCCATGAAGCTGAGCAATTCCTTCTTCAAAGCCTTTCGCTCATCGGCTACAGGAAGGACAATACCATCTCCTTGTTCTTGATCACGGAGCTGCTGTGCAACAGCGAGGAATGAATCGTTATATGTGGAGGGTAAGTTGTGAGCGATGTGTCGCAGAGCCTTTGGCGAAAGATATCTAAGTGCATTCTTGATCTCTTCCGAAGCGTCATTGAAAGCTGCAAGCATGGAAGCTTCGTCAGAATAGACTCCGTAGTATACATTGGGAATGCTTTCAATGCTTGTGACTACACCACAATGCTTGTCACTCCTGTCCAAGATGGGATTGCTGGTCGGCCAACGCACCGACTTCTTGAGCTTCTTGCGCGGCCGTGCGACAGACTCAGCATCAAATGAAGAGCTTGAGAACTCAGAAGACATTTTGCGCTTGTTCAAGCCTGAAGATGGTGGCGATGAGTGCGACAATAGAGGAGATCTTGAAGCTGGCAAGAGACATGATCGAGGGCTTATTCGGTATTCTGAGATGTCCCTTTTCTCTTCCTTTGCCAAGAGATCATTATCATTTGCAGATGAAGACTCATCTTGAATGTTCGGAGCTCGATTGACGAACCATTCGAGATCACCAATTGCTTCATCCCGAGAAACTTGATCGTGAGCAGTGGCGGACAAGACAGGTGACACCTTGTTTGACTGTGATTTTCTTTGGCGCGCAGATTCAGGTAGAGGGGTCCTCTCGCTGGTCTCAGGAGAAGCCATGGCCGAGAAGACTTGATTTCAAAGAGAACTGAGATGTCCGATGAAACAGCTAATCGAGCGCCGATTATGGATGCAAAGTCCTGGAAATGGTGGCTGTGACTCTCTAATCCTAGAATAAATAACTTCTTTTGTGGGATAGTTCTGGCGAATGCCTAGTTATGTTGCAGGTACGTTGAAGAAGGGAACGAGTTGGTGTGTGGAAAGAGAGAACGTAACGCCTGGTATGAAATCTTCACGAGACGACTCGTATCTGGCTCTGGGCTGGATTTAAAGTGTGCCTGATGAGAGTAGCTTCGGTTTCGTTGTGGACTGACGGCAATGTGGAAGTTTGGTTCGCCAGTAACAAGCGCATCCGCTTTTAGATAGAATCGAACATTGACCGACAGGCTGTGGCTATGCAAGGGCAGAGAAACAAATGCAAGACACTGTTAAACATCAACTATTGGGTGAGAATTGGTAATGCTAGCCATGTCCAATGGGCATTGATCGTCATCTTCTTGACAGTACAAGGGGATCTCCTACCTCCTATTCTCACCTCGCTTAACGTTAAGGACGAAAGACAAATTACAAACTTCACTGTCACTTGCATGGAACGTAACACTAAAACCAATTCTAGCATTAAATAAATCTTGTATATGATGGAAAACGCATAATGTTTAAAAATGTAGCAAATTTATATAGGCCGAAGATCCACGTCACAGGCGACCCGAAGGTGCTGGCGGACCGGCAGTAGATAAATGCTCCGATGGCCTCCACACGTTCAAGCTATTAGCTTAACGAAGGTACAGCACATCGTCTCCCAACGCTCCAAGCCCTGTTAAGAGAAGAGAAGGAGTTCAATGTTTCGCATGGAATACAGAGTTTCAAGGATTGATCTCGCCTTGTACTCCACCTGGCCTTGCGAATATGTTTGCAATGCATATGAAAAAGAGTACTGGAAATAAAACGGCGACAAAATAGGCTGAAGAGCAAGGACTTACGAGGTTATAGCTGTCAACGAAGCGCTTTGAAGACTGTCTGCCATGTTTGGTTCGAGTCTGGGTATCATTTTTACATTAGCATCATACAACTTGAAGTTTCAGAGCCATCACGACTGGAAGATCTTCCTTTTCATCCCAGAGCCATTTTCCATCCTGGCCAAAGCCTGCTCAATTCCTACGACATCAAGTTCCCCACCGTTACCGTTGCTTTCAAGAAGTGCAGGTCTACCTCCTGAAATTTCCTTTCCTGGTGCTTTTGATGGCTTTCCTGTTGAGAGAATAATGTATCGATGCTCGCCTAATACGATGATTTCTGAGCCCGAGGATGTGGCCGTCCCAGTAAGCTGTTCCACCCCCGAGCACCGCTCGCCTTGCAAGTCAACATTCTCAAGCTTGATCATGCGGCTGTTCGAAGGTCCGTTGAACAAGTTGCCCGTTCCAGCAGTTTTTCGAGAGTTTGCTATCCAATACTTTGAAAGATTTGGAATAATACAATAGTTCTCTCCAAACCATAGAAGCACCGATTCCTCAGATGAACTCGTGGGTGAGCTCGATGGAACATCCATTACTGATATCCGACCAAGAACTCGTCCATCTGTCCCTCTTGCGCTGAAAGGTTCTGTAGACTTTCGCGTCCCAGGCGTCATGGGTGCAAACTTTGATGCTGTGATCTGTGGAGGTCCTGAAAGTTTCGCTTTCGTCATCCCGTCAAGATAGCCAGTTAAACTATACTCTGACTGTGATCCGCCCTTGATGCCCTGTCGACCCAGGAGGCCCTTTGAAGCGTCTGGCCCGACACCTTCAATGTCCCAAATAGCCCACTCGCCGTCATTTAACAGGATCATCATCGCACGACCGCTGGAGACCCATTGAGCATCGACGATAGATTTGCGCCCGAATCCGGGATGGCTCCCTAAGCTTTGAAAGCTAGAGTCGCCCTTAGTCCTGTGAAAGCCAGCGTAAAGTGAGAGAAGCCATGTTCCCTTCTCAGCAGTAGGACCATCTGTAGCTTCCTCTGGACCTTTGATCAATAAACTGTAGTCGTAAACTCGACACACGCCCATACTGTCTGCCACCAGAAGATGACTCGATTGTTCTTTCGCGAGGCTTGGATTAAATGAAATGCATTTTGCTGGTGAGCTCAAATAAACCGATTGAAAAGGCTCGACGTGCGGCTGAGGTGCTTTGATTGAAACGCGGAATAGCAGTAACAGTCCTGATACCTCGGTGGAATGAGAGGCAATTATGATGTGCGGTTCTGCCTGAGGATTCGACTTCCCAACCGTCTTTGGAGGATGTTCTACCGTCATGGATATGGCATTCGGTGGCCTCTGGTGTCCGCTAAGCACCACTACAGTCTCCCCCCATTTACCTCCACCGGCGTGCGCGCCGGTAAAATCACTTCGGAACTCAGCCCTGTCTTTACTCGTTGGAGAAGGTGGGGTGAGTGGTAGGGTCACAAGTCGAATAGAACCATCAGCGCATGCTGCTATAAATACAAGGTTCCGCTTGAGAGGCTCCAATCCACGATATGATGGTCCGTCTGCTTTTAGCAGGGTAGAAGGCAGCGATGCCAAATGAAGGACGCCAGTTCCAAAGCTCAAATCGAGGGTTTGCAGAATTATCGGATATGGGCGTGCTGAATCCAGCTCTTCTTCCTCATCTTCGAATTCGACTTTATCTTCAAATGGCTTGGTAGATTCCCCTTCATCATCCGAATCTAGGGATATCACGGCATTTGCTGCACCATTCGTTTTTGTTGGCGCTGATGAAGCCTCTTGTGTGGGTTTGAATGGTCGGCCTCCCCTCCAAACAATCTTGACTCCGTTCTCATGCCCGTACAGTATGACCTTGGACCCATTCGATGCCAGTGTAGGGTACGCCTTCGTTGCATACACTCGATATGGGAACTCATAGCTGCATCAAGCCATGCGTTAGTTAGGTGGTTCAAAGACCGATGGATTGGAGATCTACCATAACTGTACGTTCTGGGAATTTTTCAAAACCCGTGGAATCGTCATGATGCAGCTCAACGATGGCTGAGACTGAATCGAGCTTCCTGCGGAGTGACGAAATCAAGTTTTATGACCTGACAGACAGCTCAAAGAGAAAAGCAGTTCAGACACGAGGTGGATGCTTCATGGGGCTGGTATGAAATGGCGGCGGGACAAACGCGACGCGTTGAGGTTGGAAAAATGTCGGACCGGTGCAAGTCACGAATCAGCTCAGGGTAGCGCAGCCGAGGAATGTTCAATGGGAGCTTGGTCCATTCTCTCCTACTGCCAATCGATGTGATTTCGCTACGTGCCTAAGGTACCGTATTCACGGTAACGTATCTGACTTTGACACAGCACTCTAACATTCTTTATAACAACGACGCCTGTGGCTTGGAAACCATGCCGACGAGACGTGAGGATAGCTACCTTTACCTTACGGTATGTTCGAGAATCAACATGTGGTTATTGTGTGCCTTTGCTACCTCCCTTGCGGTTGGTAAGTTGGATCAGCTACCTATAGGTACCTGATGTCGTTTTCTGACATTACACCTCGCGAGAACCTCAGCTGAGGTATTTTTTCGATGTTCTGCTAGTAAGGTGCCATACGGATCTACAGTATGACTCGGCCTGGCTTTCCGTGTCATGGACGCCTTTCCCCCAGCGCGCCAAGGCTGGAGTGGCACTGAAGCGGCTATGCGGCATCGAAAAGAAGCATCGCAGCCCGCAATTCGACTTGGGGGCCCACGCCCTTGTCAGGTTGCACCCTCAAATCATCAAGATTGATGTGATCTCGAACAATCTGGGGCCAACCCAACCCAGCCCACACCGCCAGACTCGGCAGGGGCTGCATCGTGAGTTTTTGTCGCGAGGTGTTTGTGAAGTCGCTATCGCTAATTGTTAAGCATCAGATGGCGATCGAACTCTGTTGTCCGGATCGTCTAGGTCAGCCTTATCGCTGTTCCAGTGTCGAAGCTTGTGCCGGTCCAACCCTCCCCAAGATTGGATAGCGTCCGTTGAAATGGCATCAGAATCTGACAAGGGCCCCGCACTTGGCCATGGGTAAGTTCGCGGAATGTTGCCCGCTCCTAGATGCGGAGCAGGGTTACCTTTCTGGACGGGGACGTGGACGTGGATTGTGGGTTTGTCATTTCATAGCACATCTGCTCTCATGGATATAGGCAGGTTCTTAACCCCATCTTCTCCCGTCAACTTTTCTTCCCCATACTAATACCATATTCCCACATCTCTGCTTGTGTCTTTCCTGCCGCTGCATTGCCATTCCGCCATTTTCTTCTTGTATTCTTCTAGTTCATCGTGTCTTGTACATAAACTAGCAATTGGTTGTGCCGAGTACTCGAGTGGACTCCCCACGGCCACCATAAATCGGTGAGGAATTGAGGCGCCAATTCATACGCTCTTTTGATTCCGTTCCAAAAATCTTCTCCAGCCGGGCCAAGATGGCACGCTCTGGAGATCCAGAAAAGGATAACTTTCCCGAACCAAATGCCTCGGCGCATCCCGCACAAGTGTTGGACCGACATCTACCACACGACCCCGAGAAAGATGGTCACACCAGTGCAACTTCTTCACCAACCCATACGTCACATTCGAATTCCTCCCACGACTCAATAAATACCGATCCACTGGAGCCACTAGAGCGAGCGTTGACAGCAGACCTTCAGACAGAGGCAGAACGCCTTGCCCATCCAGCTTTGACGTATACCAAAACAGGCGCATCACTTGCTACCACGGGCTCCAGGTTACCGGAATTTGAGGTCGACTTTACAGACGGCGACCCAGATGACCCAAAGAATTGGTCCTTAGCCTATCGTGGATTGGTCATTGGTGTGGTCTCGTTTTCAACTTGGTGTGTAATTTTGTACAGCACAAGTTACACAAGCAGTATGCCTGGAATGATGAAAGAGTTCAACGAGCCAAGTGAAGTGGTAGCGACTTTGGGCGTGACGACCTACCTAGTAGGACTGGCTGCTGGAAGTTTGATTCTAGCTCCCTTAAGTGAAATGTTTGGGAGAAGGATTGTATACATTGGAACTTTGTTCTTCTTCTGCTTGATGGTTTTACCTTGCGCTCTTGCGACGTCACTGCCAGAGGTCCTTGTCGTTCGATTCTTTGGGTACGTTTCGCCACACATGAACTTATCACTCGCCCACTAATATTCTATAGCGCTTTAGCAGGAGCGGCAATGATCTCTAATGCCCCAGGCACTGTTAACGATATCGTTACTGAAAATTATCGAGCTCTCGCTTTCAGTGTATGGAGTATTGGCCCGATGAACGGGCCTGTCACAGGTAAGCCTCCACCTCAGCAGTAGCTGGATGTTGCAATCATTTTGACACATTCGACATTTGCATCAAAGTGCACAGAATCGGTGGTCTAACTTTATGTTCTTGAATAGGGCCCTTGATCGGAGGTTTCGCCGCAGAGTATCTTGGATGGAGATGGACGAACTGGATAGTCATGATACTTTCTGGTGTCGCGTGGATCGCATGCTCCTTCATGGCAGAGACATACGCACCCACAATATTACGACGCAAAGCGGCTAAGATGAGGAAAGAGACTGGCGATGATAGATGGTACTGCCGATATGATCAACGGACTTCAAGTAAGCAATGCGATCTCCGTGACGAGCCACTTAACTGATAATTCTGCAGTCGTACAAACGCTCAAAATCAATTTATCGCGACCTTTCATTCTCTCCTTTACGGAGCCTATTTTATGGTTCTGGAACGCCTACATTGCAGTAGGGCACCTTCTTTCTTCTCATCATACTCTTGTTTTGTAGGTGTTGAAGCTGACTTAAATTTTCAGATCATTTATGGCATCTTATATCTGTGCTTCGTTGCCTATCCGCTAATCTACACTGGACTCCGTGGCTGGTCACTGGGAATCACAGGCCTTGCCTTCATGGGCATTGGAATTGGAACGATGATTGCTATCATAACGGAACCACTTGCACGTCGCGTCGTCAACTCACATAAGAAGGACCCAGAAACTGGACGTGTCCCACCCGAGGCTTCTATCGCCATCGTCTGCTTCGCAGCATTCTTGTGTCCCATCGGTCAGCTGTGGTTCTCGTGGACCTCAGTGCCTATCACAATACACTGGATCTGGCCCATACTCGCTGGAATACCTTTTGGAGCCGGAAATTGTCTGGTTTTCATCTACGCATCTAATTATCTCGCCGGATCTTACGGCATCTATGCAGCATCAGCCCTCGCGGGTAACAGTGTTGTTCGATCCTTCATCGGAGGAACATTACCTTTAGCAGGACCTGCCATGTATGCTGCGATGACTCCTCAATGGGCAGGGACTCTTCTGGGATTGGTTCAGATTTTTCTTATCCCCATTCCATTTGTGTTCTACAAATGGGGTGATAAAATCAGAGCGAGAAGTCCATTGATTAAACAGATGAGAGCTGATGCAGAGAAAGCGGAGCAAAAAGCGGCTGCCGCTGCGAAGAGGCGGCAGAGAAAGGACGAAGAGAGGGGAGAAGTAATGATGGTGAGAGAAGCTGATGGAGAAAAGGAGGTGGGAACAAAAGTTACGGTTCCCGATAATACGGAACAGCATTGAGTTTTTTCTTTTGCCCTTTTAAAAGATATACATATTTAGCCAGATAGACGCATTATAGAATTAATTGATACCCACCGTTGTATTATCAACGAAGGAATGATGAGTAAACTAGCCTGCTTAGCAGAATTGTGTTTAGCCCACACATGCTTCAAAATTGGGTGCAAGTAGAAATGCCAATGAAAATTTCAGCACGTGCCACACGTCGCTCCCGCCTTTTCCCAAGCACCGTATATTCAGTATTTCTTTACTCGCCGTGTATTCTCTGCAAAGACTGCTCCAGCCTTACTTAAGGTACGGTACGTACCTAGGTTGCTTAGGCAGATATCTGACATCGTTAGCTCGAGCAGGAATAGACTAGCCAGTGAGACCATAATCATGTGGGTTGACTCATTAAACACAAATGCAATGCTGAGCATCAAACATTTTAACTGCGCTTTGTTGAGAAATCTGAAAATTTGCGAGTCTTGAAACTCCGAGACCTCGGTTTTGCCTCTGCTTGACTCTCCCTCCAGGTCCCTGAATCGTCGGCAATTGATGTTCCACTCCCGGCCGGGAACCTTTTAGCGTGGGCTCGCTAAAGTAGCGAATTCAAAAATACTTTCCAGATCAGGTTGTTTTTGAGCCCCTCTGTCCCTCTTCTGTTCGTTACGCTCCCCCATCCACGGTATCCTGTCAATCTATCCCTACCGGTGTCAATTCTACCTCATTCTTCGTCCCCCGCGCCTCAGTTCTGCGAGCCTTTAAGATCTGCTCCTTGATCTCCTCATCGTCGTGTGATCACCGTCGCATTTCGTCGAGATTTCGAGACCGCCAACACAATCGATCTCCAAAGCCTTACATCAACAATACCAGACCGACTCTACGGAGACGCTCAAGAGACAAGAAGACGACCATACAAACCGTGTTTAGAATACTCTGTGACTTTCAGTAGTCATGGCCGTTCCTACTCAGTTTGCATACCGAACCCTCAAGGGGATTGGCATCTTGGATGCAGCACCGGTCTACGAGCCTTTGCCTGGTTTTCAGAGACCGGAAGGTAGTTCGCGCTGCTGTGTCTACTCACCGTGCGGACGATACTTCGCGTGGGCCTCCACTGAAGGTGTATCTGTCATCGATGCATCTGTCGGACACGTCATCACAACACTCCCCACACCCAATGTGTACGAATTAGGCTTTTCTCCTCGTGGCTCGTTCATCATTACCTGGGAGCGCCCGTCCAAGGATGAAGCCGGAGACGCCGTGAAGAACCTCAAGGTTTGGAACACAGTGGAGAACCTTGCAGAAGGTGTCGAGAAGCAGGTTGTTGGAAGATTCGTACAAAAATCGCAGACGGGCTGGAACCTGCAATACACTTTCGATGAACGATACTGTGCTCGGTGTGTGACCAACGAAGTTCAATTCTACGAGAGTGGCGATCTAGGAAAGGTGTGGAACAAGTTGCGTGCTGAAGGCGTCACCGATTTTGCTATCTCCCCTGGCAACAACTATTCAGTAGCTGTCTTTGTTCCTGAGCGCAAGGTTAGTCTTTCCTATCCATTTCAATGAAACACCCTAACATATGGCCTTAGGGTCAACCTTCCGCAGTCAAGGTGTTCAACGTGCCACAATTCAACGCCCCGGTGTCCCAAAAGACCTTCTTTAAGGGCGACAAGGTTCAGCTGAAATGGAACCAGCTTGGCACAACCTTGATCGTTTTGGCTCAGACTGAGGTCGACAAGACTGGAAAGAGTTACTATGGAGAAACTACATTGTATGTGCTGAGCGCAAACGGTGGTTTCGATTCTAGAATCACTCTGGACAAGGAGGGTCCGATTCACGATGTAGCATGGTCACCCAATTCGAAAGAATTCGGTGTGATTTATGGATACATGCCCGCCAAGACCACCATCTTCAACCAAAGAGCTGTTGCTACCCATACATTTCCTCTTGGGCCACGAAACACCATTTTGTTTTCCCCAACTGGACGCTTCGTCTTGGTGGCTGGTTTTGGAAATTTGGCTGGTCAGATGGATATTTATGACCTTGAGAAGGATTATAAGAAAATCTGTACAATCGAAGGCGGAAACCCCAGTGTTTGCGAGTGGAGCCCTGACAGCAAGTATATCTTGACTGCTACCACCAGTCCAAGACTGCGTGTTGACAATGGCATTCGCTTGTGGCATGTAGGGGGTGGTATCATGTACAACGAAGACATGACGGAGCTGTACCATGTTACCTGGAGACCTCAACCGTTCGAGAGCTTCTCTCCAGGAGATCTGTTGCACCCTGTCCCAACCCCACATGCCTCAGCTCTAGCCTATCTTGGTACTGTAAAGACTCCATCCAAGCCAGCAGGAGCATACCGCCCTCCAGGAGCTCGTGGAACCTCAACACCTTTGCACTTCAAGCGAGAAGATGAAGGAGGAGCAGCACATGTAGTCAGTAACGGAACCGCCTTGGTCGGCTCCAATGGATTCGGTAGGCCGAGACGACAAGTCCCCGGAGCCGAGACTGTTGATCAACTCCCACCTGGAGCAGCACCTGCCAATGGAAGCGTTCCAGGAGCTGCTGAAGTCGATGACAATTTGTCCAAGGCTGCTCTGAAGAACAAGAAGAAGAGAGAAGCAAAGAAAGCGAAGGATGCAGAAGCCAAAGCCCTCGGACTGGTTCCAGCACCAGAAGGACCTGTTGCAGGAGGAGAGAATCGCAGCCCAGAGCGTAGAGACAGACGTGATCATCAACGCAGCAGATCAAAGGGCGAGAAGGATATGCGCGCTCCTTCTCAGGGTCGCTATCGCAGCAACACCCAGAGATCCAATCAACAATACAACAACAATCAACAATATAACAACAACCAACAACAATACAACAACAACAACCAACAGCAATACAACAACAACCGTAACAATGGCGTACCCATCGGTCAAATGAACAACCTCACAATCAACGCTGCGGCCAGTCGGGTTCCCGAAGCACCGGAATTATCTGTCACGTCGCCAGGTGGTGGAAGCCCCAATGCGAAGAAGTTGAGAGGTCTTCAAAAGAAGATTCGTGCGATTGAAGATCTGGAGATGCGTCTTGCAGGTGGCGAAAAGCTGGAGGATACGCAAATGAAGAAGATCGGAACGAAGACATCAGTTCAATCGGAACTGTCGCAACTCGAGAACGAAATCTAATCCTAGTGTTCGATGCTTGCGAATTCACGGTCTTTCTCCAGAGTGCTCTGGAATGAGTACCGCGCCAGCGAGATTTTACTAGCTTGTGGTTTGGATTCCATTGGATGGTTGAGCATGATAGGCGTCTTTTCCTGGGTATGAAGTTTGAGCGGGAAAAGTTAAACCATTTATTGCGGAACGATTGCATGATTTGAGAGCGAGTTCTGCCCTGCGATACATTTGTCTGGGCGAGCGAGGTTGGTCACTATTGACCTTAAGCGCATTAGACTATTAGAGTAAGTGAAGGAAGGAATCAATGATAATGGCCATATTGGCTTTTCTGTACTGCAACGTAGTCTTGAGTTTGTTCTTCTGCTGCGATACTGATGGATACGTGACACTTGATGACTTGGAGGCTGTGATTCCCTCATTTATTTTCACGAGCACACAGAGGAAGAATATGAATGGCCACTTCTTCGGGCCTATCCATTATTCAAATAGAAAGTTCCTTGTTCTGTGTATCACACACAGTGCGCTCTCTCTGGTTGTTGCTTCAAAGAGTTGGTTATCAACCTCACCAGTCACTTACTCACACGCTCTCCCGTTCAGGCGGTCACTTACTCAACCCCACTATCACGCGATCAATCAGCAGACGCTTGTATCTCACTTGTCTGAGATGCAGGTTCACATAGATCTAGATCTACATCCAGGGATATCAAGACCTAAACAGATTCAGATCCAGAGACATCCTCCTTTTAGAACCCAGCCATCTGTGGCACTACGTAACAAGACATGTAGATCGTTTATGTTATTTTTATGCCAGCCCCTCCATACCTTGTTCCCTTCTACCGCAACGCGTACCCGTATTACATTTCAATCCGACCTGTGATGTGTGAAGTGGAGGCAGTGTAAGCAGACAGGATAGCCAACACGAGAGATCCACAAGTCCTCGTATAGATGCATGCTTTTAGGTACTCGACTTACGACTTACGATATACAGTGTCCAACGCTCACTTCACCACAACCGATCTTTACGCCCAGAAATACCACCCCAAAGCCCAGGATACCCGGGAACCCATTCTTACAGACAATTTAACCTCCTCCTACTGTATCCCTCCCTCTACCATTGAACCCCCGCATACTGAACCTATCGCTCATCGGTGGGCACACAGAAGAGAGAGGAAATAACAGTTGTGGTCTCCACAGCTAGACGCCCAGTCGAAGCTGGAGGATCTTCAGCTTGGATCGATGGGATGGATATGCCTGCAAACCTCCGTATTTCTACATATGTCTCTCTCTCTATCTCTATCTATATCTCTATCCACATCTCAGTCCACCTAGCCTTAACCTTAACCGGCCGCGACTTAGACAGAACTTGAACCCTACCCGATCATGACGCGAGGCTGACACTGACACTGACTCTGAATGATATGCATGCATGCATCCTTCCACACATACACATGCAAGTCTCAAGCCCTACAGCACGACAAGAACTAGCGCATGTTCTTCTTCCTTGTGATGATATTTTCCAGAAGGAAGGAAGGAAGGAAGGACGAATGAACCACCAGACACCAAAAAAGAAAAGAAAAGAATAAACAAAGAAAGACTTGAGGGTGAGTACTGAGTGGACGATAAAGACAGACGCACTACCAAAAGCGCCTCGGACTTGGCAGCTTGGCACATAACGGCAGGCGTTACAATGTCTCACTTGGTGGTGGGGGAGAGCGGTGGAAATGGTGGGAAGGGTGGAAAATGTGTATCTACTCACGGCTGGCGTATCTGGGCTTGCCTACCTGCCTGTTTCGTTTCATCTCATCTTATTCCGTCTTCGACATGCCGCTCTACTCATGTTCAAGTTTGCATTAGCATTCACATTCACATTCAGGCTTCAGATTTGACAATTCTAGAGGTTGGGTGACAAATGGAATCGTAATATTTGATCTGGGTATTATAAAAAGATGTGCAGCGCAAATATGCTGATGTGTACAATGTACCCGTATATGAAGTTGGGTTATGATGAATGAGTCTCCTTCAGAGGCTCTACACATATCTACATGTGTGTATCCAATCCCAAAATGCCATAGGGGGAAGCATACCAGTTGCTTTCCTTCCAGATTCAACCGATGAATCTCCCCTCGTAAACTCCTGCAAATGCGGTTATCGTGGTACAGATGGCCCTGCCTTCTCCAAACGCCGTGGCTGAATGTGCGTCTATGTTCCATCTACTGGTCTATGTGCATGACTTGTCTTTGTTAGGCAGTCGTTCGCTAATCGATGTCTTGTTGTCGTCGTCAATTTCCTTTCCAAGTCCTGGCCCAAGTCTTCATTCATTGGGGCAGAATTCTCTTCTCGTTGCTTTCATCCGGTTTGGAATGTTGTTGCTGTTGCTGATCCTCAAATACGTGTCGTACAAGCTTCTCCGTCAGGCGTGCACATAGGGGGTCTACATGTTTCGTCCACAGATTGGCAATCCAATAAAGGCCAATGAACCAAATTGGTAGCCAGAAATACCATCTCAATCGCCCACAGATGAGTAGTGGTGGGCCTGGCTCGACTTTACCGTCCTCTTTGATGATATCTGCTGGTACTTGAAATCCGAAGTACATCCAAACAAGGAATGAGCGTAGTAGAGAGCCGTGAAGGAGGTATACAGCGAATGAGTTCTTGCCGAACCAGAGAAGATACTTGTTTGACAGCAGGTTCTTTGCAGAAGCAGAAAAGTGGATTCCAATGGTGATAAAAATAAGTCCAATCCCTGAGTAGAAGCGGGGTGTTTCGTTGTCTTTCGGGAAAATATAGACGCTATACTGGCCCATGATCTCGGACCATCGCATCCATTGCGCTTTATCCTCTGGGTATGAGGCTAGCAGGAGTCCAACGAAGATGAGTATAGGGCTCATGATCCGAGAGGGCCACTTCCGTGCAGCGCACCACGCTAAGTGAGGTGGGTGCTGTGACAGGTCCGAGAGAAAGACTCCGAAGAAGAACTGCATGCCAAAGGCCGCTTTGTGGGTCAGCAGGAGAGTGATTTAGGAATCATGGGTAGCTTACAATCATTACTAATGTAGTAGTAGACGAACAAGGCCAATTCAATCAACATACGGTATTTATTCTTGCAATAGGCCGTTGCAACCAGCATCATATAGACCAGCATGCTTCCTTTCAGCAATGGGAGAAGGGTCCATTGGTTGTTGTCATAAATGTTCCATGATTTGGTCCATGTCGTGATAATATGGTACAGCAGGCTCTTGACTGCCTCTCCAAAGAACGGCGTTATGTTCGGGGAGGTGTAGTTCACCCACCAACTATTGACCCGATTCCCCACTTCAAACACCCCGAACTGGCAGAAGAACCATATCAGTGTCGTTGCGAGTGTGGTTGGCAGAATAAGTCTTGGCACGCGTCGGAAAGCACTTCTCGCGACTGAGCCAAAGGCTTGCTCTGGATGTCCTGACCGGATTTGCCGAATTGGTTTCAGGGCACATACATATCCAGTAACCAGAGAAAATATCGTCACTCCTATCCGGCCTTGGAACAGAATCCTAATGATTGGGTATTGGAGTATCCTCGGCGGTGCCCCCTCCGCAGATGTAGGTTTGAAAAGGTCCTCGTCAAACGCTCGCGCAATATGTGTGAAGACTACCAGAAGAGAAGCTATGCCTCGGAGGCCCTGTTTGTAGAATACAGGTCAGTATAGGATACCAACTATGGTGGGGGGGCGCGGATTCAAGGCTTGGCAGAGAAACCGTTGTTTTGGGACGAAAAGAACGCAGGAAACAGCGAACATACATCAACCCACTTAACATTCTCCTGCTTGCTGCTCATCCTGTCTTCGCACGAATAATAGCGCGCTCATCCACCAAATATCACCGCAAGGACAAGAGTGTGGACGGTTGTAAAGGTTGGGCCAAACGGGAGACTTTCCTCCACGAACGGATATGGGACGAAGTAGAAGCCTCGACTGACACCACAAGAAAGTTTGACAGGTAACGGCGCGAAAGAAAAGCAAAAAAGCTGCGAAGGAGTGTATGTGAATGGTGAGATGTGGATGGGCCGCTGGTCCAAGGAACAAAATATCCTCAATAGGTGGGGGACCAAAGCGAATGTATAAGAACAATGGTGGCTTGAACCTGCAGACGCGGACGTAGATATGTAAAGGGAGCGTCGACGCGCAGCCGCAGATAAAGTAGGGTCCTCCACTGCTCTCCATAGCCCCTATGAGCTGCCAATGCTCAATGCCCACGGACTGCGGGAGTGCATGGAGGCAAGGATGCAGTGTGAATAAACGGCAAGGGTTTGAGGTTGCAAGGAGGAATTTGGAAAGGGAGGTGGACTGTGGTGGGGCAGTCTGGGATGGACCGGACCTACGTGCCCCAATAGATGTGGATAGTGACGGAGAGTAGAAGGTAGGGGGAGATTCCGCAGATTGGGCAGATTAGAGAAGATTGGGTACCTTAGATTGGCCCTTCGCCCGGAGCCTCTCATGTCCGCCCACCGGGGATTGATGCGATATAGGAGGAGGGAGAGGAGGAAGAGGGAGACCACATGATTCTGCAGAACATTGTCCAGTGCCGGCGAGGTGCTGTTGCCAAGTTGAAGGAGGAGGATTAGACCCTGAGCCGGGAGACACGAGACATCAACGAGACTCCTTGAGAGACTGCTCGACGGCGAGAGGCTGCCAGCGGCGGCACTCCCAGCGTTCCTGGAGCTGGAGCGTTTTGGTCTCAGGCTTGGCTCGGCAGTGGCGTCTGCTAATCTTGTCACCCCGCTTGGCACGGCAAGGGGAACGAGAGCCAGCCAGCCAAACGCATCCTCGTCACTGATGGTCATGTGTGAAGCAGTGTCTAGTCTCAGCGACTGAGGTCCCAGGATGGAATGCAGGTCGTGCAGTGGTCGGTACAGTAGTGTATGTCCATCTTAGATCTTGATCTTATCTCGGCCATATTCTATATTGCATTGCATCAACTGATTTGACTCCGGACAGGAGGGCAAGGCCCCATGATCCTTCTCACGTACGTACGTGTCAGCAGCTAGTTGATGTTGACTCGCTCTGCGACGGGATGGGTTGGGAGGTAAGGTGAGGGGAGTGGAGAGTAGTATAGGTACCTAGTAGAGCAACCGTACCTGTGATGATGTTATCCTAGGGCATATTATGTACGCCTGATAACTGATGTCCGATGTCTGAGTCTGATGTTGGCCGTCCGATGTTTGTGTGCGGTCCGACGTCTGCGGCCGGTGTGAGGAGGTCTGACCTGACTGAGGAGGTTTGATGCGCCATGTCTCGTATTTTCACCCTCGCTTCGTTGGTGCCGTGGGTGTCTCGCGGGGAAGGTTGCAGCTCAGCAGGAGCCGAAGCAGAGGCAGAAGCAGAGCAGAGCAGAGTCGTGTAGCATCTCGCATCTCGTGCGCCGACTCGCACCAATCCCATCCAAGCCAAGTCATCCCATCACCGCCCATCCCTGGCTCGAGACGCTGGCTGTTGCTCCATTGAGCGCCTGTCCTCGTCATCACGATGGCAGAGGGAACGCCTCTGCACCCAATGGCACACACCAGAGGGCAGCAAAGTGCAAGGCCAAATGCAATGGGGAGAAAAGGGGGTTTGTCAAAATCACACCATCGGGCGGGGGCATGGGGAATTGGCAACTGGGCATTCGATTCGATGTGGATTTCTCAACGGGCACGACTGGCTCTTCCATGGTCTCCGCACGCTCATCCGCTCACCCCTCTCCTCCTCACCACCCCGACTTCCACGCCGCCAATCGAACGTCCATCCATCGACTTGACGCCGTCAAGTAGCTCGACATCAAGATCGCGACCTGCCAGTTTAGTCCGCCAGTCCAACACCAACATCCGTCTCAACCCAAGGCGCGAGACACTCATTGGCTGCCGCAGCAGGTTCGACGGCTGGCCAGAACAGATGCCAACAGCAACAGTTCGACGCCAGCGACCTCCCCACAACATTTCGACAACGCGACTGCGCTCGTCGCTTTCCCACATCGGGGAGGCGCTTGTCAAGCCGGGCCCGAAGGCAAATCGAGCTCCACCGTCTCCCAAGACATCAGTAGATCGAAATTTGACGATGCTTGGTTGATGACGACGCTGCAATGAAGGGTGCTTAAACACCTCGTGGGCAATTTGGAATGGCCTCAACATGGAGTCGGTTGACCCATGCAAGATGGATGGGCAGGCTGGCTGAGCGGCACGGTACCTGCATCTGCATCTCGCCCACATCGTCCACCCACAGGCGACGCCTGCAGACAATATTTAGCCGCAAAGCCCTCGCACAACTGCTGTTCCTCGTATGGAAGAACACTTCCTCCGAGCACGCAGCTTCTGTCGATCAAGCTTTCCAATCAGCCACTGGCTGTCCCAGCCCAGCCGACTCAACGGGACCGAACGGGGCATGTTTCATCACCCCAAATTTATCTCAGGAGAGGACGGTGATCCCCCAACCCGGTCTGGAAACTGGAACGTGAAATTCCTCCGGATTGTCCGGGTCGTTCAGGTAGAGTGCAATTCTCCACCATCCAATTTTAGAGGGATATTTGAGCTGACGCTGAGACACATCGAATTAATAAGGTTTGTTTCCTCCATCTTGTTTTTTTGCGACGACTTTTATGGATCCATCCAAGCACGCAGACGCTTCTGACGTAGGGATTGCGACGACGAAGGGAATTTGAATGTCTTGCACGTGATTCATTTGATGCATTTGAAAGAGAACTTCCCCCTATCTCTGTACTCGCATATTTTATCTCACAGGCATATACTTGTTGCGACACGCAGATCCAACCAAGCTTTCGCGGGAGAGACACTCTCGAGAAGTCTCGACTTTGACATATGTTAAAGGCATGAAGTACACCAAACAAAACCCATCCAATGATGGCTTGGCTATTTTTGCGACGAACTATCATTGAGGCTCTTTCACACAGACTAGCCTGATATCCTAGCTACTATTTGCCATGGTGTTTCTCATTTTCCACTTAACATGCTGCCCTCCTAGAGTCCACTACCGGTTCCAAAGTCTCCAGAGTTTTGCTGTGCTCCCTCCACAGCCTGAACCCAGGGTACACGGCTCCTAGTGTATATCTCGACGTCAGGTACAAATTCCTTCGCCGCATCATACCCATCGATACAACCTGCTTTGATGACCATGTTTCCTGGTTGTCCGGTTGTGGTGCGGTAAAGTAAACTGCCACACTGCCCACAGGAATGATTGGTGATAGTGTTACCATTGTCGGCCATCTTAGAGTAGGTTACGAGTTCGCCTGAGAGGACTTTTAGGGTGGAGGTTGACCACAGAATGTTCAAAGCGAAAGCAGCGCCGGTAAGTTTGCGCTCATCGGTGCAGTCTGTAAGGAGGTTCAGTGACAAGGCTGGCGAACCTGAGGACAGGAGTTGGCGAGAAAATGTGAAGGGTTTGATGTAAGGAAGGCAGCACACTTACGGCAACGGAATTTGACGATTGGTTCGGCCTCATACGAGATGACATTAGCACCGCAAAGACAAGATGATTGAGGCATCTTGATGAGACGTGTTGCGTGGGAAAGCTGGGGAAAGCTGAGTATAAAACTTGAGGACTGTTGCTAAGCGAGAGAAGGAAATGATAATGGAATGTGTTGATATTGTGAATACTGGGAAGGGCTTTACGTCCGTTAAATACAAAAGATATTTGAGCATCTTACCTCTGAGTGCTCATCATATCAAGCTTCTTGACAAATACCGTTCCTCGGTGAAATTCTTAACTCCCTCTATGTCCACAGCTTGCATGAAGATAATGAGGCTGGTGTCAGCAACATTTTTCGGACGACTGGTGGTGACGGCCATATGAGACAACCGAGCCAGCTGGATATCCGAATGCCAGCCTCCAGCACGGAAGACAATAAGCAAATGTGTTCAATGACCAATTACACGCTCGTTCATGCCTTGCCCTTGCACTTGCAGAAGCAGCATATACTAGGACGGTTCCCTGTGCGGATTCTAATCAATGTGCGGATTCGAAAACTGATCACTGATCAAGTCAATCAAGCCTTGGCTGCAAGGTCTATGGATTTCCACATGTGTAGTCTACAAGTGACTCATTTGCTCAAAACTCCCCAAGGAAGTGCTGTTCGAAAACAGTGATGAGGTGTAGACCAAATTTAATTGCTGCTGGTGGAGAGCGAGCTGGCAGATCGACGAGAGGTTGAGGTTTCCCCAAAATAATCTTGGCATCTGTCAGCCTCGTCCACCTCGCGACGCGCTCTTTGAGAAATTAAGAAAAGAGACAAGAACAGCGCAACCGCACTTCTGGACACTCTCTCAGTCTGGCCGATACCTAGAGCCCTACACGACATGCCGGTCCGCACGCGTCAATGAGCAGCCCTCTGCAGTGGAAATGGCCGCGGTCACCTCGTTAGGCGTTCACCAGCCCACCGGCCTCCAATATGCCATCCAGGAAGGCTTGGTGGCAGAGCGCGCGAGCACAGCCTACGAGTGGCACAACCGGTCGGAGGGAGACACGCACGCCTCCTACCACGACGACGAGCTGCTGGTGACGGCGCGGTGCGTGATCTGGTCGCGCGGCGGCGTTTTTCGCAAGAGCTACAAGTTCGACCTGGAGCAGGAGGACGTCTCGCAGGCGCTGTTGACCTCGTTCCCGAGTGTTGGGCCGCTGGCCGGGAAGGAGAAGAAGAAGAGCGAGCAGAAGAAGGGGACGTCGAGCAGTCGAGAGACGGCCTTGGTGGTGTTCTTGAAGACCCAGGCGCATGTGTACTTTCTCTCGGGCACAAGCCATGTCATACATCTGCCATTCGAGGTGGAGTCTGCGGTGGCTGCCCCAAATGGTCTTATTGTGCAACGCAAGCTGCGGGTTGAGAATTTAGTTCCAGCTTCCCTCAAGTTTCCTCGAGTGCCTCCAAACTCCTTCGTTTCCTCCCAGCCGCAGCCATGGTCTGCAGCCAGTTCGATCCAATCGACCTTCTCGATTGCGGACCTGGGTGCACCCAAGCAGATGCCGACACCCCAATCTACCTTGAAGGACATGTGGGATCCCCCCACGCTGAAGAATGATTCGAATTGGCCCAGACTATTCTCCTTGTCAGATCCTCTCGCCGAAATGGGCCTTGTCGTTGCTGCCCCGGCGACCCCAGAGAAACACGGACGTAGGAGGAACTCTACCAAGCTATCTGCGTTAGATACGGCAGAAGAGATACTGCATATATCCCGCCAGGACGAGTTCTCGCATACGAAAAGCGAGCGGTCACTCACCCTGGCCCTGACGGTGAATCGGGAAACGAGCATGTACACGGTATGGAAGTTCGCACATGCGAGTGTTGATTCTCTTACAAGTGAGAAGCACCGGGTTCCTAGTGGTGCCATGTCCCGTCGCAGAAGCTCTTTTATACCAGGGACCGGCACTGGGGCTACAACTCCCGTAATGAATGGGCAGCAAACCTTCAGAGAAAGCTTCATTGGTGCACCAGATACTATTGGAGCCAAGAAAGGTGCCTTGCAAGACGAATCCAGAGATAAGGTTCCCGATTTTGCTGCTTCACTTGATCCAGACTTTGACACTACCTCAATTCCTAGACGAAAATCTAGACGTGTGAGTTCTATGCTTGCGAGAGCTGATCTATCAGCCTCTCATGAGCGATCTGCTTTCTCTGACCTTGCAACTGGTCATCAGCATGTTCCTGGTAGAAGGGCTGAGTCGCTGGGGAACCAGCAAGCCAGAGCAAGCATCGGAGGATTCACCACAGCAAACGGGCCAAGCTTTTCTCACCCACAGCAGTTCAACAACAGTCTGAACAGCTTTCTCGAAGCGCCTGTTGACGACCTCTTAGATGAACTCCGTGCCGGTGGTGATTTTGAGGGCTTTCATAATATGGGCCTGGACGATACGGAGTTTGATGCTCTCAAACAAGAAATTGTTCTGACCAAGGTTTGCAGTGTTCCTGTGGAGCACGAAAATATCCGATACTCGAGCCAACATGTGCCTGCTGCTTCACAGTGTAGGATATTTACACTTTCTGCGCCGGCGTCTGCAGCGGATGACAAGCAAGGCAATGCAATTGTTGTTTGCGTATTAGATCCAGACGAGAAAAAGCTCCTTGTCCTGACTCTGTATGCGAAAACCCATAAGGCCGACGATCACCTCGGTCACAGGCAAAAGAACGATGCGAAGAAGGAAAGAGATATTACAGTACTTTCGTTAGGCCCCGTCATGAGAGCAAAGGGTGTTATCGACGCTTGCAGAATTGATGATGGCCAAATCTCACGCATCTTAGTCTTGACCGAGACTCCGGATGGCTATGGCGAGCTGAGTCTGCAAGCTCCGTGGAGTGTTCTCATGAAGGTTCCACTGCCTCACAAGTTCACAATTAGCAACATTCGCAACTTGAGCCATAACACCGTACCTCATGCAAGACGAGAAAGTGGATTCAAGCGTGTGTTTAGTCAAGGCCCTCGTGCACTGCGCGGGCTGCGTAATCCAAAGCCGAGAGGGCTCTTTGATTTAGTCGATGAAGAAGGCAAAATGCATCAACTGGAAATTCTCTTGCAACCTCGGAATCCTCACGTGTGCAAAATTCTCGAGCTCTGTAGGGCTGTGCTTCCTGCCACGAGAGGAGGAGAAAATATCCTGGTATGTTGGTGGAATGTCATGCAATGGCTTCGTCTCGAGTCCATCGAAACCCAGGATGAAGAATGGACAGCCTTAGTCGTCACCATCCTTGCTCTGCCTCTCAGCGTAAATGCAGCATCGAAAGCCAATCAACCACAGAAACGCACGGCTCAAAAGCCGCGAGCGGGTCATCTAAGGTCTAGTAGTGGACCTCAATCTGAGAGTTGGGAACTCATGCAAGCAGATGAATGCCGGTATGGAAACACCAGTCCTGCCTGGGCGAGTAACTTGGGCTGGAATTGGCTTGTCGATGAAGCTCTAGCAGATGAACAAACCAAGGCTTCTGACACCACCTCACTATTTTCACCCCCAAAGAACGATATATATTCCTTCGTTCCTAAACACGTTAAACTTGCTCGAGATTTCATACGTACGAGTCTTGGTCAAGAAGTCGTATTCGGCAGCCTGCCTACATCTGGGAGCCGGAGTCCTGAAGTCCGCAAGGCGGCACTAGTAGACGTCGTTGTCGCTCTTCACCTCTTGCTTGAGGAGCAAAAGCTGGACGTCACAATTGTGGATGCCTTCAGTACAGGTAAAGCAAGTCTAACTCCTGTTCTAGCTCAGATTGCCTCGTGGATGGAGTGGCCTAGCTGGATAGACCACTATGAAAACGAGGAAATATCCTTAATGGATATGGTCTACGATACTGGTAGGTCTGATAGGAAGTGTGCTATAAACGTGCGTCTGACACTGAAACAGAATCACCTATTGAAAGCCCTATCCCCCAGCCCTTTGAGTGCCCGTCGATTTACCAGTGGGTCCAATCGTGCTTGAGCTCTCGAAGTCTTGCGCCGTTCATGAGTCTGCCTGAGCTTGTCAACAGCAGATCTTCTGCATCTAGGCGGCAAACCCAAGATCCCGAGCAGTGGTCAAGGCTTACTCCGAGGACTTTGATATTCATGCAATTCTTCTCAGGAATGCAGATACAATGGTCACCTGCACAGTATGTTGAAGCCTTGGCTACCGCTGGGGCCGATTCCTATTTCCTGGAGACCTTGCCAGAAGCGGTGCTGGCCCCTCTCCAAGAGGCAATAGTTCAGTGCCAGACCGAGCCTCCGTTGCAATGGAGCAAAGATCTCCTTGCACTTATCAAACGAGAGGATGTGACAATGTTGTTGAATCCGGGTCAGAGGCCACGGCAGACCCAATCAACACTTCTGGTAATCCAAATTCCTTGGCACACACATGCAATGCTGACTAGTAATAGGCTCCATCTCATGAAGCCAGCCTGGATGTTCGGTCTATTTGTACATTCATGGCTGATTCTGAAACGACTGGGTCGTTTGATGGCTCCGCCGAAGTTGATCGACTCGCCATAACAAGGGCGATTTTTAAAGACGATAGAAGAATGAATGAGGCAATCAGCATCTTCAACACTACTCGAGCTACGGTGGCATATCTAAGACCAGAGCCAGAATGGACTGAGTCTGAGCTGTTGGAAGCCCAGAAGGAGCATGTTCAGATGTTAGCACACCGAACTCTAGCTGTTCCCGCTGGAAGGGGTATGCTCTACTTCAGTGCCCGAATACCTCTTCTCACCCAGACCTGGAACATAAGCGGATTCAATCTGCATTGTATCATGAAGCCAGACAACAATACTGTGGGAGTGGAGAAAACAGCATTTTCAGAAGACAAAGTCAACTGGGCGTTCTTCCATGCTGGAGTGGCTGGTGGTTTGAGTATATCTCGCGATGCCAAAGGAATTGACACTTCATGGATTCTCTACAACAAACCTCTTCCAGAGTTGAGTAATCGACATGCTGGATTTCTTCTCGCCTTAGGTCTAAACGGCCATCTAAAGTCAGTAGCAAAGTGGGTAGCTTTCAAGTACCTGACCCCGAAGCACCAAATGACTTCTATCGGACTCCTACTAGGCTTGGCTGCATCGTACATTGGAACTATGGACTCGCTCATCACAAGACTGTTATCAGTTCATGTGACGAGGATGCTACCACCGGGAGCCGCAGAGCTCAATCTCTCTCCTCACGTCCAGACGACTGGTATTATGGGTATTGGTCTTCTGTACTGCAATACTCAGCACCGCCGTATGAGTGAGATTATGGTGTCAGAAATTGAGCACATAGACACGGAAATAGACGAGGAGCCGCTTCGCAACGAAGGATATCGACTGGCAGCAGGGTTTGCGCTCGGATTCATCAATCTCGGTAAAGGTTCCGATCTCAAAGGACTTCATGATATGCGCCTTACCGAGAGACTCCTGACGTTGGCAGCCGGTAGCAAGAAGGTAGACCTAGTTCATGTTTTAGACAAAGCTACTGCTGCCGCGGTAGTTGCCATTGCACTCATCTTTATGAAGTCCGAAAACCAGGTGTTGGCTAGGAAGATCGACGTACCGGATTCTCTCCTCAGGTTCGATTATGTCCGACCAGATGTTTTCCTCCTCCGCACTCTCGCACGACACCTAATCATGTGGAGTCAAATCGAATCCTCGTTCGCATGGATCAAGGGTAATCTGCCTGAGCAATATCGGGACAAATACAAACTTCAGGGTGTTGAGACTCTTACGAGCGAGGATCTCCCATTCTACGACATTCTCACAGGTCTTTGTTTCAGTATCGCGTTACGTTTTGCTGGGTCGGGGTCTCTGGTCGTTCGTGACCTCCTAGTCCACTTCTTGGATCAATTCATGCGTATATGTCGAATTGAAGCAAACACATTCGACAAGAAGCTGACTCGAAATACCGTTCGAAATTGCCAGGATCTGCTCGCCCTGTCAGTGGCTACTGTGATGGCCGGAACAGGAGATCTCGTCGTCTTTCGTCGTCTTCGGTCGATGCATGGCCGTGATGATAATGAGACACCGTATGGCAGTCATCTGGCAGCCCATCTCGCTATTGGTGCTCTCTTCCTTGGAGGAGGAACCTTCACTTTTGGTACATCGAATCTTGCCATTGCAGCTTTAATTGTGGCTTTCTATCCAATCTTTCCATCGTCGATACAGGACAATAAGTCACATCTTCAGGCCTTCCGGCATTTTTGGGTCATGGCAGCAGAGCCACGCTGTCTGGTTGCTAAGGATATTGACACGAATCAACCTGTGCCGGTTCCTATTACAATTACTCTCCGAAACGGCCAGCAGATTCGCAAGAATACGCCATGTCTTTTGCCAGAGCTGGATCAAATTTCCACTGTTCGAACGAAAAGCTCAGAGTACTGGAATATTGTTCTTGATCTTGAAAGCAACCAAACCCACATTGCCGCTTTCAAGGCTACCCAAACTATATATGTAAGGCGTCGGCCTGCGCATGACGCTTCTACGTCGCCCTTCCAAGCTACCTTACTGGCTCTGAACGAAGCCGATGGAACGACGTCGCAATCACTAGACTGGCTATTTGAACTGCCTGCTTTCTCGTTTCTCTCCAAAGCAGAACGAGCCCTCGTCCTTCCGCCCGATCAAGGGGGCGCCAGCGATGTACACGCAGGCACCGACGAGACAGTCGTCGACGCCAAGCTCGTGTTGGAAAATGCCACGCTAGAGAGTGGGAAGAGAGACCGATTGTTAGGACTCAAGCTCCTCTTCGAGTGGGCCGATCAGGCTACCACCGAGGGGATGGATATCCAGTGGATCCGGAGCGAGGTTGTGGAACGCCTCAAGGCTAGAGTGTGGATGATGGCCACGGGGGAGTAGAGCAGATACTATATGGCTGAGCATTGCATTGCGTGGGGTTGGGAGGACGGTATGGCATAGCATAGTACTGCACGGCGCCTTTGTTATGGGAGCTGGTGGCTGAAGGTAGAATTGCATTGTTGAGATTGAGGACTTGGTCGATGAGTTGTCTTTATGAATGAATGAATGAATCAGCAAGCTGATATGAAGATATAAATTATAACCAAAATGAAATGAAGAAAAATATGATTAGATGAGAAGAGATGTCCTCTTCAAGGGAGCGGATATATATCGCCTCCATGTGAAGAGAATAGCCTCTCACAGTAGGGTTATATGATGACAGGGCGGAGAATTATTTCGGCATGTATGTGTGTGAGAGTATCAGGGTCTTCATTAATTTTCATCTCATCTCATCTCATCTCAGATCCATTTCTATCATACACTCCCCCAGCAATGTTCCACATCGCCTCGTCTCCTTCCCTGGTACTCGTCATCATCATGAATAAGTACACGCGCATCCGAAGCTGACAAACAAACACTTCACATCTTCCCCTTAACCTCATTCGCCTTTCCCTTTGCCTCGCCGGCCAACTCGTTTGCCTTTCCCTTCGTCTGGCCTGCGACCTCGCTCGCCTTGCCCTTGACCTCGCCAGCGACTTCGGAAGCCTTGCCTTGCATTTCCGAGGAGGACATACCGGCTACTTCTTTTGCTTTCTGTGCTGCGGTTTCTGTGGAGGGTGGTAGTCAGTTTATAGTTTGGAGCCATGAATGAGAATGATGGGAATTGTGGGAGTGGCAGTCGAAGATGAGCTTTTGGAGAGGGGAGGGAAAAGAGGAAGCATAAACTTACGGCCAACTTCAATACCATCAACAAGTTTGTCCGAAACGGCACGATCAACACTCTTCACTGTATCCTTAACCGTCTCCGTAGCAGTCTTGCGTGCCACAAACGAAGTCGAGAACGCCTTCGGGGCAGAGGTCGAGACGAAAGTGCGCGAGGCGCGGGGCAGTGTGCGTGTGAGGAAAGACATTTCTAGTAGGTAGTAGAGATAGATTTCTGTCGGGAAATGTGATTTGACTTTTATATTGTTTTAAGAAGAGATTGAATTGGATTGAAGCGGATTGGATTGGATTGGATTGGATTGAACAGTTGAAGGAGAGAGGAAAGAGAAGTAGTTATAAGATACCCTTCTCCCTCCCTCCGAGCTAGAGCAAGAGCAAGAGCTTTCGATGATCCGTCGACGTCATGGCTGCGATGTGGGGAAGAAAGCGGGAGCCCAAATGCATGTGTCGCATCAATCGCCCGCTACTGGCAAAAAAATGCCCTAGCCAAGGTTCCAGCTCTGGGTCACGGTCAGGGAAGAACCACCCCAAGCCAATGCAAGGCAGCGCAGGAATGGCTAGAGTGCTCGATTTTTGCGGGAAGCTGTTTTGAAACTCAATCTTTCGATCGTGGTTTTTGTTGTTGTTGTTGCTGTTGTGTTCGTTGTGTTCGGAGTTGTCGAGTTGAGATGCGGTGGTTGAGATTGGCATTGGTGGTAAGTGTACGGAGAGCGGAGCAGCAGTGCAAATGCCATGTCGTCAGAAGATGCAATTGTGAACGGACGGAGCCAAGAAATGTTACTTGCCCCTGCCTGGTTTTGCCTTTACAGTGGAGTTCGTTTGCCCCAGCTTTTGTCATGTGACTAGAATGCACATTGGTGTCACAATTCTGGTCAAAGGTATCAAGATGCGTATTTGACGTTGCAGAAATACAGGGAGTACACTCGATTCTTTTCTGGTTCTATAATCTCGTGGATCTCTAGAAACCTCAAGTAAAAGTACAAGAGCTCACACAACTGGACCTTTTCATGCTGGCGTACCATAAGGTACTGCTCCTTCAACAGAGTTACAAGCTCTATCAAAACCACCACGTATTCTTCATCTCCCCGTAAACTCAGGCTTCCTCTTCTCTCTGAACGCCTTCAAAGCCTCATTCCTATCCTCGGTCCCCACAACCCTCTCATACATCTGATTCTCAATCTCCTCCCTGGCATAGCTCACAGCTTTCAACGCACTCCTCACCGCCGTCGGCGCACCCTCACATATCTCCGCAGCCAAAATCACCGCCGTCCTCAGCACCTCATCATTAGCCTTCCTCATCAGCTCCACCTTGTCCTCTTCCTTCCCTTCTTCCGGGCGAACTTCCACCAACCGGTCGGCAATACCGAGGAAGTATGCTTCGGCTGCACTTACTCGCCGCCCCGTGAGCACAAGATCCCGAGCACGACCAAGTCCAATGAGTCCTGGGAGTCGGTAGGTTCCTCCTGCGCCGGGGATTATGCCCAGTCGAGTCTCTGGGAGGCCGACTTGTGCTGTGGATGCAAAGACACGCATGTTGGTGCACAATGCCAACTCGAGACCTCCACCAAGGGCAATCGAAGATACGGCACTGATCGTAGGTATGGGTAAGACCGAGAGAGCGGTAAACGTGTTCCTCAGGTTAGCTAGGAATGCAGCTGTCCTGGATCCAGTTAGCCATTACTTGTATTGCTAAGGTACGTACGAGACGGAAAACATACTCATCAGCCGTGAACCCAGCACGCTCCTTCAGATCTGCGCCTGCGCAGAAACAGCTATCAACTTCACTGGCAATAATCAGCGCCCTCGTCGGTCCGCGCTGGTCCACGCCCGCAGCACCGCCCAAACGCTGCGGAGGAGGGACCTCGTCGCCATTGCTATCGTACTCGGCAGCTACAGCATCGATTTGCGTGCGCAATTCCTGGAGGAGCTGGCGCGAGATAGCATTGCGTGCTGCTGGGCGCGCCTGGGAGGTTGAATGGGTCAGCTGGGGCTTGTGGAGGGGAGGCGGATGCTGGGTTTTCTCGGCCATTGGGGGAGACGTACGAGCGAGAGAATGCGTATCCGGCCTGAGCCTGGGGCTTGCACATCTGCGACTTTGACTACGGGAGGGAGAGAAGAGTAGGCTCGACGGACGAGCTTGGGGAGAGCGGATAGGGAGAGAGGGAGGCGGTTGAGGGAGCGCATGGTGATGGTTGTGGTGGTTTTGGAGGAGAGCTGGGGGCCGAGGCGAAGCTTCTCCTGCACCTGGCGATGTCATCAATGCCAATCCCTGCTAATCCCTGTAAATATCGTAGATCTCACAACGAACCAGTTTTCCTTTTTCCAGACTCTCTTTTACTTATTCATCCAATTTATTTATTTTATTTTCGTGCATTTCACATACGGGTAAATATGGCTACAAATGGAGATTCAACCAGTCTTCCACCAGAGGCCATTGCTTTTGCGACGAGGATGTATGATGCCGCTCGAGCTGGGCAGTTGGATATATTTCAGCAAGCCCTGCCCGCGGGACTGCCAGCAAACCTGACCAATGAGAAGGGTGATAGTCTTGTATGTCTTCTCTCGTGCTATTGGACTTTTGCCTGAAACCGTCAAAGTTTTTGTGACACTCGAGCTGATGTTCCCAGGTCATGCTCGCAGCATATCATGGCCATGCGCCACTGGTGACGCTCCTGCTGGCGCATGGTGCCGATCCCAATTCTTTGAATGATCGGGGTCAGTCGCCGCTAGCTGGAGCAGTGTTTAAGGGCGAGGCGGAGGTTGTGGAGGTGAGTTATTCTTGAAAGCGTCTGGAATCTGGTTGGAGAGCAGAGATTCTGATGGTTGTATACTAGGCGTTATTGGCGGGAGGAGCTGATCCTGAGCATGGTGCTCCTAGCGCTCTGGAGGCTGTGGTTTTGTTTAGACAAGAGGAGCAGTGGAGGGAGAAGTTTGAAAATGCGCCTGGGCGGGGGAAAGCTGCTGCTACGCCGGCTTAGTGCAGCAAACATAATCAAATGATTGAAGCGTTGTGTTTTGGGACTATGAAGGAATGACTCCAAACTAAAGGAAAGAGGCAAATGGTTGGCTCAGAACAAAGCTGACATGATAATATCTTGACTGAGTGTTGCTTCTACGTACAAGCACTGGCTACCAAGAATTCTCATTCAAGACATCACCATGTCAGCTTTGTTCAGCTTCTCCAGACTACCGTCTACTTGTACGGTAGAGGTAGAAATCCATATCTACTAAGTTAGTCGCGTGAGGACAACTAGTCTTCAAGTGTCTTGTAATGAAGAGTTTCGGTCCTAACAGACCATGAGAATAAGCAGTGCCTTCCCAGCTATCCTTCTAGTCACCTTTGTACTGGAACCAGCTCGTTTGGCGACGGCAGTATTGGCCAATCATAGCCCCGAACAAGATATTCGATGTTCAGCCAGCCAGACGAAAGGCACTATGCTAGCTGTCTTAAGCTCTTCAGCTGCAGCCAGCTGTCATATTTCCCTCTGGAACAATGGAATGCAAACTTGCAAGCCTCTGCTGAAATGGATATTTTCAGCAGACGAGGGAGCGACAGCCACCGCCACTCGGCATTGGCGAAGGCCTACGAGAGGGCCGCCACGCAAAGCAAAAACGCCGCTGCAGCCATTCCCGAAAATGCGAATAAGGTTATTCTGGAATGTAAGATGTTAAATGTCTCCGAGATGTCTTTGTCGCATCTCGGTGCTCGGGGAAGAGCTATTTTGAGACGAGTGGGCTGGGTGAGGATGATTCGGCTGCGAAGGACGGTTGCCAAGCCAGATTGAGGCTCCCCCATCGTCAAGACTCCCAGTAACCGGGACCGGATGACTTTCTTTGACATAAGACGATGCGATTGTCGGCGCATGAGCCAAGACGTATAAGTAGAAGAGGCGCGGAATTGCAGCTTCGCCGGTGTCTCTGAGCGAGACATGACAGGGCAGGGCTTGCGATACTAATTATGAGCATTTGGTGAGAAAGAGGCTCGAAGGAGGAACTTACAGCCACATCATCACTCCTGTGAGCCCTTCGACGGGGCTAATTAGCTGCGATTCCTGTCTCTCGAGCCACAGGTTCTTCAGTCGCGGGCTCCGCCAGCGTCATCGGACGTAACGTTCAGCCTGACTCAGGATGAGAGGAGAGAAATGAGGCCATCCGCCATCCCCCTTACGTCGTCTTTGTGTTTTGTGCTGTGGCTCAATGAAGTCCCAAGATGATCAATGTTGACATTCGAGAGCCTAAGAATAGCCTGTGCTGGAGAGCACCGCAACTCCGGAACACTCTGCGGCGTGCCCTTCCCCTGCTGTTGCCCGTGACCAGCGCTCGCGTGCATCATGATCCGACCCAAGGAGTTCCGACGATGCTATGCTGCTGTATACTACCTATCTTATACGACACTATCCTCTCCTCGTACATGCCAGCCAGAAGAGGGAAGCGTGGTTTCGAGGCCGGGGGGAAGCAGGAGGAGTTCATCCCTTCCCCTTCCCCTTCCCTTCCCTTCCCCTCCCTTGATGTCCCACTAATAGCTAAAGTCGGAGATGCAGATGCGTTGAAGATCAATCTGCGTGGCGTTCGAGCCCTGATTCAATGCCGACCAGAAGAGCATTGCCATCTAACCCAAGGGAACCTCCTTCTGGTCCCTGAGCTGAGTGCCTCGGTGAGGCGACAATAAAACGTGACGGCGTACCTGTAACATGTTTCGAAACGGTGCTTCAGCTCCGTCACTAGAGGGCCAATATCAATATTCAATGCCCAAAACAAAACAAACCCAAACCAAACACCCGCCGAGAAACAGACGAACAATGCAACAAGCAACCACGCACCCAAGCAGCAGCAGCAATAGCAGCAGCGTTCATCGCAACTCGCCGTGAATGGCCGAGCCCGTGTTTGGGAAAATCCAGTCATCTCCCACTGCTGGCGGAGCATCGCGCGCGCATGGGCATTTTCTGGCTGCTTTCTCGACGTTGGTGTTGTTGCACAGCCCCCAGGGATAAGGATGGTGATCCTTCGCCTTCGTCGACCAGCACGCATTCGGTGCTTTCTCATAGCCCCTCCACTCGCCTCACTCACCAAGGAACTCACCTCACCCTCACCTCACCTCACCTCACCCTCCCCCGGGGCCAAGTCAAGGGCGTGCGTGCCTGAGTCGGCCGTCCCTCTCCCTCTCCCCCGAGTGTTGCGCTTGTGGGCGAAGTCATCCCTGCGCACGCCGTGGGAGAACGGGTTCCGCTTGCACGCCTGCAGTGTATCGTTTCATTTGCCAAGTGGCGGCTGGTCTGGGAAGGGCACGAGAGATAGTCAAGACCTTGGGCTTGCCGTAGTGGCGGATGCGGGTTGAGAACTAGACCTGTTTTCCAGGGTTACATCCTCCTGAGGTCATAAACCTTCCCTTCCCCTCAAAACATATCCATCATCTATGCGGCTCACCGGCATTTCACCACCCTCCTCGCACTTCACACCTCTCTATCTCTCGCAATAACATGAACAGGATCTGAACATTGGGAAACTATCACAAAAATGGCAAATCGGGAGCAGAATCAACAGTATCCTCCTCGGACAAGCTCACGCTTCCAACCGGGAATCACGGTCAATGTTGAGTTTGGGGTCTCTTTTACAGCGAATGGCCGACCACACACCGGGAATATCAACTACACATCTCGGAGCATGCAAGAGAAACTGGCCCGCCAGCATCGGCAAGAGGAGGATTTCTTCCTGCAACCTAGATCGTATGGACAGCTCCAGGACGTGAATCATCGGGGTCCACATCCAGCACCGTTGATGCCAAATAACTACAACAGCCACGCCGCCACCCAGAACCGACTGCGACAACAACACCGATCACAGAGATTGGGAGTAAGGACGAGAGAACAGCATGAGAGAGGCAGCTCAGCACCACCGTCGTTGACAGACCGGCTGCAACCCATCAGTCCCGTCAGTCCCATCGGCATCATCCACCCCATCCAGCACACCTCGAGCATGCCCCTAGAAGGGTATGAGCGCCCGCTTCCACCACTGCCCTCCCACTTCCGTCTGGGTGACGATGACCTTCCTTGGTCCACGGAGCCATGGTACCAACCGAGTGTCAGCGAGGACACGGAGAGCGAGTACGTCGCACCAACGATGGTCGGACTTGAGCTCGAGAGCCAGAACGGACGCGACGAGGACCCGCAGCGCGTGAGGGAACTAGAAACGCTGCATCAAGCCATGATGACGGTTGACAGTCTTGCTCACGATGGATGGGAGACGTGGACGTGGGAGAGCGTCGGGGACATTCCCAGGGGACCAAGGAGTCTCGGATGGGCTGTCAGTTCGGCGGACTCGCGACCTGCACCTATCGTCACGCCGATCTCTCCCCCGCCGCCGCCGTATGTTGTCAGTCAGTATGAGCAGCACTATGGGTACTATGGGCGGTCTGGGTATTCGCGACCTCGAAGCTCGGGCTGAGGATGCATCGTGTTGAGGAATGTCACGGTATCGCTGGCGGGGCTCCGCCGAGATGCATGATGTCGGATTGCATAAGGATTCTTGTGATGTGACGAGAATTCCGCCTTGCGGATTTAATGCGGATGGGATGGGCTGGAGAAGGGAAGGGAAGGAATTTGCGGAGAGACTTGAGTCTATCAACACCGCCTCTCATCCTGGGACCGCAGACACTCCATCCAGCATCCTACCACTGGGGACAGCCTCGCCCTGTCATCACGCTCGCTCGTACTCACCCAACCATCCTGAGGGACGTACAAAAAAATCAAATCACGTCGCTCTTCACGACCTGTCAGAGAGACATTGGCTCGTATGCGTAATTCATCCACAATAGACAGGATGATCATTGATGATCCCATGGAGATCGACGCCCAGGGTCAAAATAGCGTAAAACCTCGACTTCTTTCTGACAACAGAACGAGACAGACGGGCTATTAATAGATAATCGAGTAGAATCAGATAAATAAATAAAAAATAGAAAATCAATCATCCAAGATCTTGATCTTTTACCTGATGTTCCCTCTCATCGCAATCTGTATCTACATCTAGTCCGCCACTCACCGCAACAAATTTCCAAGGCCCTCCCAATTCTCGCCGGAGGTACCCTCCTTCCCTTCCCTTACCCAACCAACCCCGTCCATAGCAGACGCATCCGGCGCATCCTTCTCCACAACGGGCGAATCCATGCACGCATTAAGGTCCTGTACGGAGGTACAGTAAGTTAGAATAGAGTAAATATGCTTAGATACCTACCTTACCTACCGTATCTAACCAACCTAATCCTACCATAACCTCCGAGCAAGCCAGCCAGGCAGGCCACATGTCAAAGTAAGCTTGTAATCAAGCAACCAAGCAACCAAGCAACCAAGCAAATATGCGCATGCGGCTAATGTCTCCTCTTTCCTCCCATACCTCCGACCGACTTCAGCGGATCCTTCGCTCCAAGCCCACCACCGCCGGCCGCCGTCGTCGCATCCATCCCGTCTCGCCTCGTCCGTCTCCTTCTGTACATATCTTCCCATCCCATCCCTCCATCCATCCCAAGCGCATCCACTCTCCGTCGTCCTTAACACCGCGGACTAGCAACACACGACACGCGATATGGTGATACCTGGTTTCCGGTACGGTATACGGTACAGGGCGGCCGATGCTCTCCTTTTAAACTGTATCTGCTCTAAATTACCCACTTACATCGTGGTTGCTTCCCTCCGTTCCTCGGTAGGTCAAGAAGGGCATCTGCTTGCGCCTACAGCTTCTGGAGGATGAGATGCACATGTTCCCCCTATTCCTCCCGTCTATCGTGACCGCAATGTACCCGCCTACCTGCTTCTGAAACGCAAAACCCAAACTTAAGGTACCTACCTACCTAACCTACCTGCTGCGCGTTGCTGTACCCGTACCTGTTCTGCAGCTGCAGTATCGGCAAGGAGGCAAGAGGCAGATGGCAGATGGCAGAAGCAGGGGCTAAACCTAAACATAACCCCAAACCCAACCGCAAATCCGGATCGAACTTCCCCTCCAATGCTACCGTACGCTCGAAGATACAACTAACTCATCCCCAATTCTCCCAACCGCAAAACCCCAAACATTTAAACTCGAAACGCAATTGCCCCCTTTCCCCTTAGCCCTAGCCTCGGCCGGCCTCATTCTCACGCTCACGCTCACCACATCACCCCCCCATCAATATCACCGTCCATCACCAGCGCCATCCTCACCCCAGCATGAAACACAAAAACAATCGCTTCCGACCCCGTGGCCTCACCCCCCGCAAAAACTCCAGAAATTGCAAACTGTCAAACACAAAAATAAGCAGCTCTTGAAGGAAAGCGCACAGCGTGATTGGTGGGCAGCGCCACTACCGTCTCGTCTGCACCTGAGGCGAGGCGAGGGGAGGCGAGTTGTGGGGCGGTACGCGGGGGGGCTGTGAACGCTTTTCCACTCTCTCCCCCTGGTCACACTGATTGTTGACTGGCTGGCATTCCTCCCATGCCTCCCATGTCATCTAGGTATGTTCTCGTCAGTCCCTGGTTTCGCCATCTCCCATGCTTGCTTGCTTGCCATGTCCATCTCGTACGTACAGTATCTGCTCACAGCCTCAATGTCACCTCACTCCGTGACCTGTCACGCTTCTGTGACTTCTGGTCCCCTGATCTGACTGACGCCCGCACGCGCTCACAGAGCGCTCACCCACCTTTCTGTCACCTACCTCTGTCCCAGTGGGCGATGCGCCGGCTAGTGACAAGCTGCAGGTTGATGTACTCCTATCACAGGAAAAGTCCAACTCTTGTACATTAGATTGCAAGTCTTATTTATGAATTAGGAAAATTAATTAGCAATGAGAATAAGATTACATAGCACGCGCACATATACACACCCACAAAAATCCCACGGCCACGCCGACGCAAAGGATTTCTCCACATCGGTATTCCCAATCTCCAATCTCTGATGTGCAATTTCCAGTATCCCACGGCCCAGCCTCGAAGGAACGATAGGAGTAATCAGCCAGACATGCAGCCGTAGCCGTAGCCGCAGCAGCAGCACCACCACCACCACCACCAAGCAAGGCCCTCGAGGCAGGGATAGGAGCTGTCGAACATCGAGGATGCAATGACATGACGTGACATGGGATCGCATGCAAGTGAGATGGGGAGATGGCATGGGATGTCGCTGGTGGAAAGGTACGAGCTTGCTGGCTGATTGAGAAAAACCGATCCTCCGGACTTGATGCCGACGGAGAGAGGAGGCAGGACAGACGGGCTAGCTGGGCGGTAGTAACTTGAACCAGAAATTAAAAATCTTATATTCCACATCACCCATCATCGTCTCAGATCATCACCAACCCCCACCGCCTTGATAAATAAACAATACAAGGTGAATTCATAAGCCCGTCAACATCCATCAATCGCTCTAGACCTCATAACTCATATTCTCATCACTCTTCCCACCACCACGAAACCACCGACCCCGCCAGCAAGGCATGCTAAAAATTCCCCTCCTTGTTATCTATCCTTCCTTTCCCAGAGAGAAAAAAAACACGCGCTCAGTCAGCCAGGGGTATACAAATAACAAAAAAGCATTCCAACGCCATATCCATTGCGCATAGCCAATCCTATTCTCCCCTTATGCACCAAGCGATTTGGGTTTATATGCAATGCCCAGTGAAACGCCGGAACGTGAATTTGAAAATGGTCATCGTACACTATCGAAGCTCAAATGGGACGAGATGAGAAGTGTTAGACGTATAGGAGTGACGCCTACTGCCTGGTCGGATCATGCTGCGAGAAAAGAAAAAAAAGGAAAGCTATCTGAGACCAGATTAGATTACTCTGGTCTGAGTGTGGTGTCTCCCTCGTCGTCACTTTCTTCCCCTTGACGCTTGTAGGCCTCTCGCTCGGCATAGATTCTTTGTTTGCCAACTTCAGCGGCCTGTAGAGAATCAATGTAAGTCCTAAATTTGATGATTTCGCGCAGAAGGTAGGAAGATTTCTTCTCCCAGTTTGCCATGGCCTTTTGGGCATTCACGTGTCGAGGAGTGAACTGGCACATGTCAGTAATGATTACAGATTGTTACTTTAGATACTTACTGCGAGAAGCATTGGGCTCCGCAATTGATTGTGCTTCTGTAGCTCATCTTCAATGCCAGTGACATAGTCACTTAAGCTGCGTAGCTGATCGGTTTCCATCAGGTTACTCGCACGCATGCTTTGTGTCGGCGGCGACCAGTCAGATATCGCAATGCGATCACCAGGTAGTCTCGATCTTACAGATCCACCAGAGTATGTCTGGTCGAGACTTGAGCGAAGTGAGCTTTGTAAACTAGGTCGTCGTCCACCAGTGGAAGGTCTTCTCGTAGAATCGTTAATAGCAGTAACTAAAGCGTTGTTGACAATGGCATCTGACCAGCCATACTCGATATTACTGATACCACCCACTAAAGGATGGTTTGACAGTCGAGCGCTCCAGTAATTGGCGGCTGAAACAAATTCCTTCACGATTTCTGGAGTGCCAACCTGAAACAGATGAACAGCTCCAGTCGGAAGGGACAGCGCCCAGACATGAGGTCGTGCTTTTGAGTAACCTGGTGAGGGCAGAGCGCTAGCGATGGTTTGACGCAGCAAAAATGAACCTAGACTCTCGGCATTCTCTTGCCAGTTTCCACCTCCAACAACCCCAGCGGCAACTTTGCCTTTTGATTTGTTACGCATGCTCTTTGACGAGAACGAAAAGAGGCTCATATAACCCTTCTCAACGACAGCAAACACCTCGGCCCAATTGCGGTCTTTGGCCTTCTTGTCTAATGCCTCAAGATGGTGTTTATGCTTGACAATACCTTCCTTCGCCCACGGAGCTCCTGCAAGCTCCAAGGATTCATCGTCCAGAAGTGGCGTTACGCGCGGCTCCTCCCGCTCACTAGAACCACTACCAGGGCTACCGATGGTTTCTTCGCGGATGATAGCTTGGCTGAGAGCATTGGCAAATCCAATAGATTGTTGGTAGTCGCCTTGCGGCCATGATGAGCCAAGCGAATCGACTGACATCGAAGTTTGGGTTTTGCCAAGCGAGTACTTGCTCCAAGTACTCGAAGACACAGATGGACTCCACATTGACGACTGGTCGTCCAAACTTGTACGACTAGAGCCCAGTCCAGAGCCAGGATAAAGGCGAGGCCTCGATCGGTTCTTGTTGGCCCATTTCCCATTTCCTGCGCGCATAGTGTCTGCCGTCCTGCCTCGGGTATAGCTTGCGGCTTCAGATGGTGCTTTGCTGAGAACGCTGGGGGATCTTCGTAGCATTCCGTTAGAAAAGACGGAGAGGCTATTGGATGATGGGAGCTGTAGTTGGGATTTCTCTGGAGCTGCGCCAAACAACGGAAGACGATCACTGCGAATTGAGTTGTAGAAGTCTTTCAGAACAATCTCAACTTGAACCTCCCAGGTTCGTAGAGAGCCGTTAAACGGCGCCTTAACTAGAGGGCCGCAATCATCCGAGGGGGTATCATAGTCAAGAGGCGTTGGGTTATTGCCTTCAGAATCTGTGCGCGCAGGTGGCTTGAAAGAAGAACGCCAAGACGGCCGTTCCACTTCAATAGACGACCTTTGTGGCTTCAAGGAACTGTTACCCGACTGATTAGTAGACTCGAGCTCAAAGGTAGAGCTTTTTCCGGGTAAGATCGTTGGTCTGGACGGGTCAAAAGCATCAGGAACCGACTCAGCAACACTCTTGCGAATAGTAGGCATGGTGTTCTTGATGAATTGACTGCGGGTCATTTTTTGCTCAATATCGGCCATATGCAGATCAGTGTTGAGAAGTAAAATTGAATAGCAAATGGTGTGGACAACATCTACGGTATCATTAGTCGGATATATTGGAGTTAGAAGCATTATCTTACCGGTAGCCTTGAAACCGTGGTTGGAATTACATTGGCACCAACGCCTTGCGAATGCAACCAAAATTCGGTCAACTTGTTGACTTTCGGCTTTCAATACCAGTCGACCGCACATGGTACGTAGCGCAGCGAGAATATTCAAGTTCGTGAAATCATAGAGCTCCATATACGCAACCAGGGTCCTGAAACGAGCTGTCCCCTCTTCTCCTATCCATGCTGCCGCTTTCTCCTTCTGAATGAAGTCCTCGTTGCCATCATAGATCTTTTGAGCTCTCAGTCTGTCACCCTCTGCAGGAACAACTGTGTCATGAATTTCAACATGCTCATCGAGAGACCGGATGGCCTCGCTGGCCGTCAAAAGTCGCTTCTCTTGATGTGCAACGTCCTCTTCGCCTTCAATCTGTACTATTGGAAGGCTTGTGGCGGATAGGTACACTGTATCAGTAGACATGGCCCGTGAACTTCCAGCCAATGCAGGTCGCGTCGGCACAGGTAGGTTGGTTTGAACCAGATCCTCTTCTGATGAGGATGGCTCCAACCATACCCGGTCTTCAGGCTGCGTCGGGTTTCCTTGTTTAGTTGGTGTCAACATAACCCAATCGTCTTTGTTGGGGGTGAGGCTAGATTTCTTCAAGCTAGGTTTAGATGTTGTTGGGCTTCGCGGGGAATTGATCTGTGGGGACCTCGCTGTCGCAGAAGCTGGAGAAAGCTGTGTCTGAGCTTGTTCGTGCTCCGTAGTGCGTGGCGTTTCTCTATCCACAACCGGAGAAGGAGCGCGGTCCGAACTAGGAAAAGTATCATTTCGGTCTCCCGGTACATTTTGTCTCCTGCTTCTAGCGGGATTTGAGCCCTCGCGATCGTTGTCGCTACTATCCTGGAGAAAAGTGCCATCAGGGTTATTAGATGATGCCTCGGCAGGAGAAGAGCGAAGATTTTCGTTTGCAAGTGACAGGTTGTGTGTCCCGGAGTACGAAGCAGCCAAGTTGTCCATAGACCGTTGCTCATGGTCATCCACAGTCCTGATTGTGGCACTCTGGTCAGGCTCATAGTCCGGAGAGAACCCTCTCACCGAGCGATTAGCTGCTTCGAGCTCATCGTTTAGTTGCTGGTCTAAACTGCTTGGAGAAAAGAGATCAATGGGAGTTCGTGCAGGAGTCCTTAAGTATGGGTTCATAACCTGGCGAAGACTGCTAACAGGACTTGGTATAGGTATATCCCCGCCTGCCAGTTCCGCTTGAATGTGGACCGGCGCAACCATAGGAACAGGAACAGGATCAGATTCGGTCACGGACTTCTTGCGCCGCCTGAAGAATGATGATGGCTTTTTCGTCAGTACATGAGCGTGTTCTTTCGGTGTAGGTGGAGGAGGATGCGTCTTGATCTGGTTGCCAATATGTTGCCGCTTGCTGCTGGGACTATCCGTCGTTTCAGCAGAAGTGGCCGATCCGTGCGATGGAGGCGGCTCAGGTATATTTACAGGGTTATTCCTCGAGCTACCAAAAACTCTCCTGAAGAACCCTGGCTTTTCTTTTGCTGGTTGAGGTTGCGCTACCGGTGACGGAAGCGCATCTTTCGTCTTCCCATATCCAACCAGGGGCGCTGGCGCTGGCTCTTTCATGAATGCCGGCATGGGTGGTAGTTCGCGATTGCGATCGTTGAGCCCGTAGTCAAATCTGCCGGCCTGCGACAGCTTCCCTTTGTAACCGCTTTTTGAGGATCTTGTGCTCCTTTTCCGCTCCAATTTTGGCAGCGGAGGCTCAGCTGGGCTGGGTTCGGGTTGAGGTATGACAATCGGTGATGCTGGCCGCACCCTTCGAGGTCCTCCGGGCACTGTAGGTGTTGGCGCAGCATCGTAGTCATACGGATTGAAGGCTGGAATGGTCGTCTCGACTTGTCGAGCCATTGAAGGTGGTGGTGGTGGTGGTGCAGCGTTGTTCATGGCGAGACGATCACTTCCGTAATCAAAGCTCATTGATCTGCCAGCCAGTCCATGCACCCACCTCTGGCTACTTGTGACTTGTGCGTAACCAAGGTCGAAACTGTTTGCGCTGCTGCCTTTGCTACCTTTCCCGCTGCGCGAGTGAATGCCCCGTGGGGGAACTTGAGGCGTCTGTCCTCTAGCCGCAGAAAATGATGAATTGTCCCGTTTGCTATTGATTCGCCCCAAACTCGTCTGGAAGTTCGAACTGCTGTTACTCCTTCGACCTCGAGATAGCTGGCCTCCAGAATATCGGCTCGAATCGTCCGGTATGTCGTAGTCGGAACTATATGAGTATGTGTGCCCAATTCCCCGGCCATTTCTTGCTGGGAAGTTGGATGTGGGCTGGTATGTCTCCTCTTCCCCAAAGGACGAATACAATCGCTCTTCCTCAACGGTGGGCTGTCTGCCAAAGCTATCCAGATCGTTTCCGAACGAGAATTGGTCGAGGGAGAGCAACATGTGGTCGACTAGCGAATCGCGAGTAACCTGTCGAGGGGATAGCGAAAGGTCGTGCGAATCTCGATTGATTCGACCTCTCTCTGGCTCCGTCTGCCTATTTGAGGGGTCAATTGGCGTGATGTCGTCCAGAAATGTTTCTCTTGGCCCATTTCGTACTTTAAGCGCCCGGTTGGGAGGTGCAATATTGGCTCTGGTACTAGCACGATATGTTTCCATCTTGGGAGTCTGCGGCGGCGAAATATCGCTGGCCTTCCCTTTGTATCCAGTGTCAATATTTAGGGAAACACCTAGACGCTTCGTAGGCGGTGCGGCGCTGTTTTCGAAAGATTGCATCTTGAGACCTCGAGGAGGGCCCAAAATGGCATCAGCTCGATTCGAGGTTGATTGGCGACAGCGGCTCCATGTACCAGCAGCTTTGCAGATCCCAATCCAATCCCCGAGCAGTTGTGGACGGCCGTGTCTATCGCGGTCGAAGCATTCGATGGTCGTGCCTCACACAATTGATTGTTCGAGCCCGAGGAGGGATGGGGTGGGCAATCTAGTGTCGCTGCCGCGGCCGTGAGAGGGCGTGGGCGTTGGATGCGACAGACGACTCGTTATTGAAACGCCAAGTTGGGTATGCTGCTGATCCTGGTCGGTTTGCTGGCGATGGATGGGCAAGGAGCGTGGAAGACGAGCACAGTGTGGTAAATACGAGTGGTAGGACTGCAGATGAGATCTGGATGATCGGAATCCACTGGGGACGCTGGAGGACGAGATTGAAAGCAGAAATGATTCAGAAGCTGAGAAATTGGGAGTGGAGGTGGAAGTGGAAGTGGAGGTCTCGGGCAGGTGCACGCGTTGGAAAGACCGGCCGAGGACAGGCAGCTGGTGCTGTAGCGAGCGAGAGGGAGCAAGTACCGTCCGTCCTCTGCTGGAGCGCAATTACGGTTTATGGAGTCGGGGCCACCAACATCAATACACCACCACCACCACCACCACACCACCGCCGTGTCTCCAGAGCCGTAAAGTGAAGATGCCCACTTGTTCACGCCCCGGACCCTGCTGCCTCGGAGGATTAACGTTCCAATCGACGCCGTGGCACGCTGACCACTGTTGGGCAGGCCCGTCGCCCTTCCCAGCTGCGACGCTGCAACGTACTGGCACAGGGATACATGGCCGACCAGCACCGGAGGGTGGCAGCGAATAGCCAGCGGATTGGCTCGACTTTCGACAGGCTGTGTCAAGAAAAGGTCTGTGTCGAGGAGTCTGAGAGCAAGAGCATGTTCACTACCTTAGTGTACCTCCAACGGAACGTCTCGCAGCGCAAAGATAGCAGATTATCAAAGTTACACACACACACACACACACACACACACATCACAGACTCGGGCTGCGGGGAGGGAGCTCGGGCTGACAGCTCGCTGTTTCCTGCGCTGTGGAGCTCACATGCCGGCACCCTGCAGAGCAAGACATGAGGGGATCTGCTTCAAAAAAGCTACACACAGGGCACACCACAAACCACACCTGCAGCCGTTGAGGGTGCAAAAACATTTCACAAAAAATAATCATAGGATCTCCCATCGGTTGTCCACCACAGTTTCAGGGGGAGGGGAAGCTCATGATCCAAGAGGACACGAAATCTGCCGGGTCCCGGATCATCCGCCAGTCGTCCCACGATACTGTTCGGTCGATTGCGCAATCTGATAGGTGAGGTCGTCCAGTGACATCAAATCCCCATCCAGTCACGAAGAGCGGTGTGTGAGATGTCGAGTAAAGGAGCTTCGGCCCTCCGAGCGCATGTGAAAGGCTTTGCTCAGGAAGGAAGGCAGAAATGCTGCAAGATGCATCTTGAAGGATGGCTGAGTAAGGGCAAAAAGGAAAAAAGAAAAGGGGGTGAGAAATGCACACACACCTCGGAGGTCAGATCGAGGTCCGTGTCTTGCATTCCCCTTTTTACGTGCATATGCTCTGTTCCTGACAGGAACCGCTAAGAGGTCGGACATCCAGACCTCCAATTAGACATTAGCTTGCTGCACTGTACAAGATCCGCCTAATTCCACAAACCTGCTATGAGGTGCAACCGGATTTCGCAACAATTAATATCTTGGCCCTCAAAGCCCTCAAATCTGTCTTCAATGTCAGCCTTCAGTAAGCATTTTCGCCAAGGTCGACATGCTTCAACTTCTGACTCGGCAGGATCCATTCGGTACTGTAGCCTACTTCAGTCGCTGACTCCGAGTGAAACACATATTTCTACCATTTATGGCGGCAGCGCGGAGGTGTGACGGTTTATTGCGCCCCTTAAAATTATGCGCCTTCGAACACCACGATAACAAAGATCTATCAAATCCAACCGTCTCGCCCAAATTGACCAAAAGCATGATGCGATTTCTGGTTTTTGTTTTGTTCTGACTGTTGTCCTGTACGAGCCAACGGTTCCTTGGAATGACAGCTGTTTGACTTATTTGAGTTTACCCCTCCAAGGAAACCCTGGCACGTTACTTTGGTCTCGAAGCATCGCACATCGTGGCAAGCAAGGGTAACAGAGTTCTGCGTCAAGGGTAAAACCCACTTTCAAGATTTGAAAATAAGATTTGCCAGGGTACTGGAGCCGAGTTCTTGAAGAATGGGGTAAAGAAACGCAGAAGCGATATTTGTTTGGAACGAGATGAGATGAAATTAGATGCAATGATGAGTTTGCCTGTCGTGTAATTCAATTCCATCGAGCAGTGCTCAGCGATGCGAATGGCATACGGATTCTTTACCTCATCCTAGCAACTCTCTTGCGCTCGGTTTATCGGCGATAAGTGTCAATGAACTCAAGTAGCCATTTTCAATTCAATCATCCCTTTTGTCTAAATACATGTTACACAGTTGTACCACTCGAATTGAATCTAGGTGACAGAAAAAAAACCCCGCGGAAAATCAACGCGCAGAGACAGCTACAGCTCTTCAAAGGCACAACCAATCCTACCTCATTAAGGACCACGAAGAAACCCCAACACCGCCGGGACTCCACCACAAGCAAATCCTACTAATTACGCGCGTCCCTCTATCCCACCATATCATTTCACCACATCATCTCATACTACTGTCTTTTGCTGTTCCCCTCCTGGTCCATCGCGAGCACCTCCCCTCTCGCAGGACCATTTTCAAGATCATCCGCCATACCCTCGCCATTGGTTTCCCAGAACTTTTTGTGCGCATCTCTCCCCTTTGTCTTTCCATACAAGTCAAATGGGTCAAGGACTGTCACAATAAATCTCCTCTGATCCTCATATCCTGGGCCTTCGATCTCTGTCACGCCATCCTCGGCAAGGTAGATCTTGTTATTCCTGGGCAGGAAACGCATTGGATGGCGCACATTCAGGATGACGGAATTGATCGCCATCAGGATCGCTTCGAAAACCCAGAAAAACCATTCGTATCTGAAGACCGGCGAGATGTCAGAGTTTTTCAGATTGGGGTCCGAGAAGTGAATTCCGGACGTGGTGAAGTACTCGATGGTTCGGTAGATTGTGCGAGTGCCGATGAGGAAGGAGGAGATATAGAGCGTTATGAGGGCTGCGTTGAGGTTCTTTGGTAGTATACCGGCTCTCTTGCATTTGCGGTGGAAGGTCGCGGCTAGCAGGACGAAAAGGCTGAGAACCACGAGCTGCAGCACGAGAGCGGCTTTGAGAAGTGCTTTGCCGGTGTCTATCTTGCCTTGTGAGTTCTTACTATTTGCTACACTAAAGTTGGTGTTAGCATAGACTCAAGAAGAAAGCCTAAATACCACAGGAACTGAGCACTTTTCTAAGAGCCGAAATTCTAGGGCCCTTGAAAGACTTGCTTATATGCACGCGAATGGCAAAGAGAGTACATACTTAGCTGCTCCGTTAGCGTTCAAAACTTCAATTACCGTGGAGATGGCGGCAAATGTGCTGAGAACTCGACCTGGGTGTATAGGGGACTGGTATGGGACGTAGTAAAGGCATCGAGAGAGGATAAAGTAGTTGGATAGCTCGTACAGCGGTCTGCTTGTTTCAATGTTCATATTCTTGATTTGGAACGTTCAAGTACTTACGGTGCACAGTATATGAGAACCAGACTCGAGATGAAGATGCTGAGGTTGCCATAATGGAATGCTCCAATTTCGCGCATCACATATCCAGCTGTAAAAATCAGGGACGCCCAAGGAAGGATCCCTGTTACTTTCCAACACTTGTAGCGACTGAGTCTTGTTAGATTCTCATCTCTTCCTTGCAAAGGGTGATGCCATACATGCATTGATATGCGTGAACTATTCCAGAGGTAGCGAACAGAATCGCAAACACAATTGGAGCACCTTTGTTTGGAGCATAGAACCACAAACTTCCCTGAACTAGGTAGATGTCAGTATCAATATACAAGCCCAATTTCTCTGTCACTTACCATACTGGCCGTCTTCCATCCTAGTTGACGAGTTTACCGCAAAGCAGAAGCTGTTGCTTGAAGTAGCTCTGAAAATTACAATTTAAGGGATACAGTAGTGTTGAAGAGAAGCTCTCAAATGGACAAGCAAAAGACTTTTGAGAATGTATGTCCAACAAACCTCTGCCAGCGGGATTTTCAGTTTCTTTTATTCCAAAACTCGGACTAACTTCTTACCTTTCTTGAGGCGATGCACCCACAATTTCGCTATAAGAAACTTCTTCTATCGATATTCCCTCAGCCCTATGATGCTACCCGTAAGACAGATGCGAGTCGGGGGAATCGCAAATACGAAGATCCCTGTCCTTCGGTGTCATTTCATTGGCTTGTCAATCTCGACTACCTCACCAACCACGGTTGGCCATGAGCACGACCGAACGTTCAGCTCATCGGGACGGCTTGTCCGTGTGCATGTTGTTGTTGGCGGTGCAGAGCAAGGCTCTGAGGCTGTGGAGATGCCGCGATGGATGATCGTGAGGCGAAGTCTTGCACATTGGTGGTCTGCCTAATTAGTAAGGGAAATGTGGTGAGCGTTTTACTATTATTGACGTTTATTTCAACAGAGAGGCCGTCGAAAACGTCTCGGAGGCACAAGGTTCCTGTTGAAATGTCGCGTAGCTCCTGTTGCTTGATTCTATATTCTCGAGGTAATTGTGGTTGTGGTTGGCCTCTACCCATCTTCCATCGTGGATAGTCACGCTCCTCGCAATCGACTTCGGTAAACGAGATCCAAACCCGCTTGGAATCTGGATGAAGACATGCTCGAAGCCTAGTAGGCTCTTGACGAGTACTGGATGAGAAGATGGGATTTGGGTCATGTGATATTTATCAACGACCAATTCCTTTTCCTTCCCGCTGCAGTTTTCAGCTTTCAGCCACAAAGTTCGGCAAGCCGACTCAAGTGATGTCGACTCTATTAATCTACATCATCTCCTCTTTCACAACAGCAGGAACAACGATTTCTCCACCCTCAGATTGGACTTCGTTAATGCTGTAGGTTGATATTCAATGAGCATCACCCGTTTATGTCATCACCTGTGTTGATTATTTATCAAACTTGGTGCCGGAGAGGCTTCACTCTTGTGCTATGCGGGGAGCCTTGCGTGGTGACTGACAAACTTCTACCTACACAGCCTCAATCATCGTACATTTACACTGAGTTCCCTTCAATTTCGCGCGGTGTGTCGATATCTTCTTTTTGCCAGCTTCCCCAGTTCCAGCCATGGAGGTTTTCGGATCAGTCGGGGCTGGTGTAGCCCTGGTCTTGAATCTTGTGAGCGCCATCAAGGCTTGCAATGAGATCCGCGTACGTTACCATGAAGCGGAAGATACGATGAAGAAAGTGACTGCAGTTTTGGAAACGTTACAAGGCGCTTTGCGCCAATTGTCTAATCTCAAGACCCACGATCCTGATGCTTTGGCATCTCGATGGGACACGGATGGAACAATAGCAGGGACCTTTACAATTGCAATTGCAAACTTCAACACGTCAATCGAGGCCTTGCAGAAGGACTTAGGAAGTGTGCTATCCAAGGAAGGCCTAAGTCCGACCGCGCGGATCCAATACCTCTGGAACGAATCTCAAATGGAGAGACACTTGACGCAATTGAGTGCCCAAATACAAGCCTTGCAATTTTCATTGACAATCCTGCAAACGTAAGTGAAACTGGTCACCGCTCAGAGGCTCCACAATGACGATAATTGTAGAGGATCCATGTCAGAAGTCAAAAAAAGTCTCGCGGTTCTTGAAGCTGCACAAAAGTCTCCATCATCACGTAACATTCACCTGTCGACCCACCACGAAGATTTCCCCGAATCTCCTTCACTTCTTGACGAGGTAGATCTCATTGACTTGGGAGGGCGATATCCAGAAATGGCATTACATACTGCGCTTCTTAGAGAGGCTTTCGTTGTTGAAAGCGGTTCTGCGGAGATTTCTCTCGAAAAGCCAAGTTCGGCTACTTCAACAACTGACAGTACAGAAAATGGCAAAGTCTCCGAAACATCGCCTGGGAATTCGACGTCATCTCAAGAAGCAACAGTCCATACTGCAATACCTGCTACTACTCAAGAGGATGAGGAGGGTAAGGAGGGAATATCGGGTTCCCGCGATTCTGGGAAATTTGTAACGAATGGCTTGTCCGTAGCAGAGAGCTCGCCGCTTCCTACAACCGCTTCAAACGATGTCGAAATCATTCCACCAAGTCAAGAAATTGTTCTTGAACCTGGCCATCAAATGAATCCTTCCAATGCCCCATATCTCAACCTCAATCACAGGCAGAAATCACAGCGATAGACAAGTGTAACGATACGAAGACAACTGTGCCTCGTTTGATGGCTGGTATCACCAAGGACGAGATTCATCAGCTCTTACACAGGCCCTTGCACTTTGCTATCGAGACCGACAATATAGCTCTATTGCTTGTCCTTCTTGATGAGGGTTCGGATATTAACCTCGTCGATGTGGTGACAAAACAAACTCCATTGGCTCTTGCTATCGTGTCAAAGAAGCAACACGCCGCCTACGCTTTGCTTTCTCATTCAAGCGATTTCCCTACGATCAATGGTGCTGATGAAATGGAATCTCTCCTCGGAGCGGCCGTGAAATGTTTCTTGCCCACCAGTTCTGACAGAATGGATAAAGATTTGTCGGATATTCGAATAGGTGCTCTCCTCCGAAAAGCCCAAGAACGGGAGCGATATGACATTTTGCGTTGTATCATTTCGTCATCTAGCTCCTCGGGGAGAATCGGCAATATTCTCGACACAGAGCAGATACTGTATTGGAGTGTCAAAGGCGAAGACAAGGATTTAACTAGCTTTATTTTACGAAATGGTGCAAGTACAAGCAAGAAATTCCGAGCAGGCGACATCTGGGAGCTACCGATCCATCGCGCCTGCCGGCACACAAATTTTGACCACGTCGAAGCTCTTATAGCTCATGGTGCTAATATTTTGGATCAGGACTCAAACGACGGGTTGCCCTTCTGTCAGGCAGCTGCTGGTTCTAATCATGGAATGGTTGAACTGGTCTTCAAGGAGACTGTCAAAGCTATCAAGTCAGAGCTCTCTAGCGAAGAACAAGCCCAGGGTTTAGAGTGCATAATAGAAATGGGTCTTTATTATGCTTGTGCAAATGGGAACTTACAGAATCTACGTCTAATTATGAAGATAGGCGCTCCAGAGGTAGGCGAGAGAAAATGGGATAGCTTATTGCATCTATCTATACAATTTGGTCAGATGGAAATTGTGAAGTATCTTCTAGAGATCGGACACAGTCCCAATACTCGCTGGGAAGGGAAATTGCCTGATGAGGAACCATTCGAAGGCGGTAGAGGCTCTATTTCCGACTATCAAGCGTGTAAGGACTATGTGCGACAGGCTCGAGCTAAGATGGAGGCAGACAAGTCATCAAATGCGAAAGAGAAACGTCTTGAGCAGAAGGTTGCAAATCAACGACCGGGTCTAAGGACAGAGAAATCCATCACAGGGGCTTCAAAAGCGCAACAGAAGGTCCCAGATCAATCAGTGCGGTTGAGGACGGGAAAATCTACAGTACAAGCTTCAAAAGCGAAGAAACCCGCAGAATCCCCAAAGGCGTCATTCAACCAGTTCCGTCGGTCACTTTTCACCAGGAAAAGATCGTCTATCAACGAGTACGACTTGCCAAGCCCAACAATTCCTCGTAATCTTACACTAGGATATGGCACTTCACAGCCTCTGAGTTTCAGAGTCGCAAACGATATCGACACTCGCGACTTTCCTGGATAACATCATACGACGTCCCAGACATCGGCATTGACATACAAGGCACGACGCTGCTCCCAGCACACGACCGGGATGTTAACGAAACTCTATTATATTGCCCATGCACATGCACATCGCATGGCTGGGGGAAACGTTCCGCAGACATACTTTCGCTGCTTTTACCGCGGCGTGATTGTGGCTTGGATGTGTAAAGAAGCCTTTTTGGGCGGGTTGTTGTTTTCTGTGAGCGGGGTTTGTGTCGTGAGGGAGAGGTGGGCGGAGAGAGAGGAGGGGAGGGGAGGGGCGTTTTGAGGGGTTTTTGTTTGCTGATACCACGAGTGCGCACAGCGATGCTGTAGGATTTGCATATTTGCATAGTGTGGATTTCTTTGGCTGGTTAGTTGAATATATGGCGTTTTAGTGGTTGTGGATTGTGAAGCGGCTTGAGTGATGTTTGGAAAGTATCATATTCACATTTCCCCAATTTCACATCCAGATAGTCGTCTAGTGTGTACGGTTTCAAATCAAGACCTATTTTTGTCCACCTTCCTGCTGTCAGTATTGCTGAAAGCCCCAAGAAAACTTTGGACTAAGTCCAGAGACAAGATTAAAGAATTAGTCGTCTGCATCTCTCTACTGTCTCCTCCCTCTGGCACAGTTCGCTTAAAAATGAGATTGAGAGAGAGAGAGAGAGCACCACTTCCCCGTTCACAAAACTCACACACATACACCCCCCCCCCCCCCCCCTCTCTCTGCAATTCAAATACCACGCATCACAACTCTCGATCCTGGTTTTCCCCTTCAAGCGACAGGTCTAGCCGGCAAATTCTACTGATTTTCACATCACACCAGGGATGCGGTGTACTATATAGCACGATCTTTGTCGATGGCTCGTCGTATTAGATATTTCTATATAAAACACACGAGAGGTAAGCGAAGTACTTGAAGGAAACCAATTGACAAAATAATTTTTTCAAAGAGAGATTCTATATTATAAGACAATCCAATTCATAACCAATTGAATGGTCGAGTGGGTAAAGGTTTGAAGATATGAGTAAGTGTCATTATATAATGGTTAGATACGCATCTACTGACAACATGCCCATCCTCATGCCCTTCTAACCCCTCCATATCTGCCCTTGTTCTCATCACTCATCACCTTACTTCTCCCTATCCTATACCTATTCCCATTTTATTTCATTCAACTGTACCCCCCTCCCCCTTCCATCTCCTTTCCACTCTCCTACTGTCATCTCTTCTCCCTTCTCCGTCATCACTCCCTTACACCCCCCTCGTTCACCAATTACTATTCCCTGCTTTGACCTTCACGGCATTCCCAAGTTCCCAAGTTTTTGCACTCCTCCTCGCCACTAATTACCATTTACCTTCTCCTTAAATGCTACACACACCTATAAACCATCTAACCACTCACCTCACTCACTCTATAGACCTTACAGACCTCAATCGCCTCACTCACCCCACAGACACTCCTCACACCCACACCCGCAAGTCATCACATCACATCACATCACAAACCACCACACCACTATCAGTCAAGATCCTAATAAATTCATTTCTATAAGGTACCCAATGTAGGTAGGTAGTTATATAACCACACACCGACACCCACAACCACAATCACAACCACTCCGTATAATTATCAATTTAGGACCCCTCAAAAAATCAAACCCAGAATCAAAAAACAAAACAATTGTATATTGGACGATTGATCCAATGTAGCTAACTAGCTAGCTATATAGCTACCAGACCATACGCAACCAGATACCCCACCACACCACAACAATAAAAGTGTACCAGACTCGATCTCCTTGGTCCTTGGTACCTCTTTCCGTCTGTCTTTCTTCTATAAAGGCTGCCTGCCATCCATCCATCCAACTAACTGCCGACGAACCCAGCCAAGGCGCATTTGCAACCCCAACCCCAACCCCAACCCCACCCCAATCCCAACGACCCGCAGGCGACAGTTCAATTCAATCCAATCCAAGCCAAGCATATGTTAGAGAGGGAAAAGAAAACAAAGACGTATTTCAGCCTCCCATCTGCACAACTCCATTCCCAATGCACGCGCAGCACACCCACGGATGGACACACAAGTCACAAACAAAAACCCTCTATCTAGCCTTCCCTTCCATTCAATCCGACTCTCGTCTCACGCACAAGTCTATGATGCATAAACTTCACTCTCCTTCAATGCCCAGTCGCCCTGCTGCAGCTTAGTCAACACCTCCTTCCCGTCATCCGTCAGTTCCGGCTTGCCCAATGGCGTTACGGCGCCAATGAAGAATCTCGGCTTCCATTCTGTCTCCGTGTCTTCTCTCTGCTTGGCCTTCAATCGCTGCTTCTCTTCGATCTCCTGCTTGAGGGTCGTGGCGCGTGAGAATTGCCGCGAGGTGATGGCTTCGGTGACGCCAGCCCAGAAACGAATGGATTCATTAGGGAGCTGGGATTGCATGGGAGGCACAACCTTGGCTGCGACATTGAGAGGTGCGAGATCCATTAAGAGATGTTGTGTTTCCTGAACAAGTTAGTCGGTATTTAGGATGGTAGGTAGCCGGATTTGACTTACGGATTTGGGACCAACGGAAAAGTACAACTTGTCCTTCCAGTTTCCTTGTATCCTGGCCAGTACATCTTTCTCAGGCACATCTCTGATCCTTGTCTTGTCATCATTATTGGGATCATATCTGAAAACGACACCCTCAACCTTGTTCTGTGTCTTTCCAAGCCAGCCCTCCTCAAGGTAGGCCAAGATCACCTTTATCTTAGTCTTTGCACAAGTAATGTAGCACTGGTCGCCAACAGTCACACTCAGTGCGCCACGCAAGAGTCCACCCAGGTGGGCAGCTGGGTGAGTGAGCTGATACTGCTCATTATCTCGCTTGGCGAGTGTAATAAAGATACCAAGGTTATGCTCGCCAGGAGTAACTTTGATGCTCGTTCCAGTAAACTTGGCAGAGAGTTGATCGAAACCTCTGGCTGTGATGCCCTTCTCTGGGCAATCCACAAAGAACGCCGAGACGGGGGGATGGTGAGAGGTCTGTTCCGTGAGGTACGAAACAGTGATCTTCTTCCCCGTCGTCACAGCGCTGGCGTTGGGTGGTGTGCGGTCGCTTGTGGGCATATTATTGACGGAGGCGGGGGCGGATAAGGCATTCTTGACAGATTTTATCGACGACGCGGCACTCCCACTGGCCGAAGCCACCAGCTTGCTGGCCGTGATCGGTGGGGCATTATCTTCAACCTCCCAGTTGCACTAGCTGGGAGTCAGTGACGTGCGCTGTAGCTCACGGATACGATGGTCATCTTACCCGGAAAAATTCCCCCAAGGTTGAGTTATAAGGTTTGCACGGCTTGCCCTTGACGTATTTCAAGTCCTTGGTGAACCAGAACCGGCAGACCTCCAGCATGCGGTCCAGCTCATCGTTTGCATCTCCAATGGCTACGAATGTGTTGGGTTGGTCCAGGTAGTTCCAGTACTCGAGATTGGGCACCGGCTCCAGCAATTGTGCCGGCAGCGAGAATCGAACAGAGGCAATGTCTGCCACACCGATGAACCTGCAGCACAGGGGAGAGTATTAGCAAATTTCTCCCAGACTTTTCATTCCCCGTCAGTAGAGAGATCCGGGGCGTGACGCTTCTGAAACGTGCAACCTCGACGAAAGATCGACACATTGCCACATAGATAGCGGTGTAGACTAGTGTCCCAACGCAGCTTGCGGGCAGGAGAATGGATGATCTTACTTTCTCAAGATGCCCAAGAACATCCGCAGCTTGGAAGTATCATCGGGTGGCTTCTCAGCGGCATGGGAGACGGCCGTCTGCGAGGGGGAATCGGTCGTCGAGGACGGGGCGGTCGAGGCGGGCGAGGCCTCGTACGACGAGGCTACAGACGCAGAAGCCATGGTCGACGAAGAGGAATAAAGATACGAAGGAGACGGCGGAGGGACCGAAGGAGGCTCTGTTCCTGCGTGAGGCTGGCTGCACGGCGGAGGTTGTGATTTCTTTCGTGGTGCGAGAGGGAGTTCTGCGGGTTGCGGGTACGGGTTGGTTAGCAGTGACGTTCGTGCGCTATCTTATCGCGGATGTGAGATCCTCGGGCAGCGGCTTGGCTCGACTGGACCAACTGGACCACTGGACTCGACTGGACTCGACTCGTGTTGGCGCGCGCCGGTCGGACGCGAGACTCAACAGAAAACGGACGAAACGCAGCGCGGACAAGATGCGCACGATGTTCAGCACGGCGTGGGAGGAATGAAGCAGGAGAGGAGGGGAGCAGAGGGAAGAGGGAGGGAAGGGAGAGGGAGAAAGCAACACCGACACGACCGCAGAGTCGCTCGCCTGAGTCGCAGCGGGGGTCGAGGGAGCGCTCTCTGCCCTTCATTGTTGCGCGTGGTGTTGATGGGGAATCTGCTCTGGAGAGTCATGAGCCAATTGACCTGCCTCGTTTCCGCGAATCGATCTCCCACGGGACGGGGAGCGAGCCGCCAATTCACCTGACAGCAGCCGCACGCCAGGTCACGACTGGAGGTGGAGTAAGCGAGGAGATAGGGGAGGGAGGGGAGGAGAAGAGAGGAAGGAGGGGGAGGCTTGGTGGGAGGAGGGGATTGCGGAGTGAGCGGAACTCGAGCGGAGAGGAAAGTCACGTTAAGTCAAGTCATATCTGCATCTGGGCACGATTTGGCGGGTTCAGCATCGAGTCGACCTGCTCTTCTCCCCGTCACGACTACTTCATTGTGATTTGCGAATTGGAGACTTGGAGCCCCTTCCACTGCCTGGTGCCTGACATGAAGTGCTGGTTGCGCGGGCTAATCAGAACGACCACCACGTTGCGCCCATCGTGGAATGTGGCTCTCGCCCACGACGTGCGTGGTGGAGGCACTGTCGATGAGGAGGCCGTCAGCAGAGCGACGATAGCCGTGGGGATCACGATGAGATGTCTCTCATTGGGCCTGCGTATCGTCACTGTGCTGTGCCTCTGGCCAGCAGATTTTGCCATCCATCTGCCAGCCACAACTATCCCATCGTCACTGCAAAACCGCATCGGTTGATGAGCGTATTCCCAGCCAAGCTGAACATCTGCTCTGATCGCAGGTGGCCCAGTGTGCCACCCCGGCTGGCGCACCGGAATCTGCTGCAAGAGGAATTGCTTGCTTGCTTTCAGCCCTCGCGCACGAATAGCCTCTCTGCACTCGCACTCGCACATTCACACATATAGGTCCCAGTTCGTGTTCTGCCCCCCTCTGCATGAGAGCGAGCGCGCGCTGGTGGCAAAATGGATTCACTCGACGATCTGTGGTGTGGTTATACCATCGCTATATCGCTATATGTCGGCGGCGATGCTCGACTCGGAAAGATTTGGGTGATGCAACGGTGGTCAGAGCTGTCGTATTTCGGTAATCGGCAGCGAACCACGATTGCAGGATGTGATTCCCATCAGCCTGGCTGGGTATTGGGACTTTGAATAGAATCAATGACGTAGCTCCCACTTTTTTGCCGACAAACCGTTGGCCGATCCTTTGCTGAATTGAGTTTGTCGATCTCTTCCCTGAGCCCCATTCTCGAGCGACGAAGAACCCAAAGATAAATTAAGAAACATATTCTTCCGAAGTGCAGAATGTGATCCTCGGAGTGGAACGCCCCGTTGTTTCTAGAAGAAAAAATGACACTGCTGATGTGCTGATGCCAGCAGATTCGGTCATTGCGATGCTCATCCAGCGCCAGGTGGCAAATATGCTGCGTGAGGTTGGAGAGCGGTGCATATCGCTGTCTGTTCGAACGGGGATTGATTTCCGACCGGTTGCTTGGGGTGGTCGTATGCGATATGCAATAACGGAGCTTTCTGCAGGCCTCAGAGGGGAGGTTTCTGGGGGCGGCGACAGCTGCGACGTTTCTGCTGAGCTTAGGATGGCTTCGGCAGAGCTCACGATGCCAGTCCGTCGCGCGGATGCTGCCCATTCGTGCTCCCTGCACGTCCCTGTCAGTCTTTAGAGCGGCCTGTGGCTGGAATCTGTGGAAATTGGGCGTTATCAACGCCATTTTGGCGACGTGGGGACGGAGCTGCTTGCCGCATTGACAACGAGAGGAGAGAAGAAAAGACGTGCGATGGAGGTGAGGTGAGGGAGTGCGACAAGATTGCAGGTGCTTTTTTAGGGTCGTAGGATGTATCAACTGGTACCGTCTCAGATGCCATGACCAGCACTTCCTGGTGCCTGCGCAGAATTCACCAATATTGCTCTCCTCACGCCGAAGCATTGTGCAAGAATGGGAGCCCAAGCTCTGAGACCAGCCCTTCGTAAATGTTTCAGATGCAAAAGTGTGCGCTACTACCCCAGATTAGTGCTACTTGCGTCGGGCCCAGAACATCGTCACAGCTTCTGGAGCACTTGCTTGTGGTTGACAGAGGACGGAGGCCGCTGGCTTGCCCTGACACTCGACTGCATTGCTGCATCACTGCATTCCTGCATGTCCAACAGGCCGCCGTGCTGTCAGACCGACTCTGCTGTTGGTCTGGCTCGTGCTGGTACCTGGCCACGGAAATCAGATGATCAGTTGAGCCGGCGGCGAGCAAATGAAGAGAGGAAGAAGAAATGCGCCGATGACGTCGGTGACGCTCGAGCTGTGGGGACGAAGGCATTTCTCCCGCCGACCCCTGCGGCGCCATGCAGATGGGAGGAGCAGATGTCTGAACCCCCTCTCGGACTGACGAGAGCTTCGGGAAAGCTCCCGACGGACCAGACACCGCCAGATGGGATGTGATGCGACGGGATGCGATGAGATGGGACATGACATCAAAGTGACACTGGTGGATTGCCGCGTACGAGGTTCTTCGGTTCTTCTCTTCACCTCCGCCGCGAGGCCACGGGAGCGACGACGAAGTACTGTACGTCGAAGTGGACAGCAGCGAGTGGACTCTGGGGCTGGGAGACACCGACTTGATGCAGGCCAACAGTCGGTCTAGTTGGAACCCCCCACTCGAGCTCGATTCAACTCGACTTGACTCGACCCAAGCGGCAGCATGACATGAGAAGGACGAATGAGAAGCGCGCCAGCGGCTTATCTGGGAGCAGCAGCGCACAACAGCAGCACCGCACCCAAACGCTGGCAGTCGTGCGCGAAACGTCCCCGTGATATAAGACACTCGCAGGGATTGCCAATCGACTTCGATTGTTTTGGGAAGCCAAAGCCGCTCCCTGGCGCCTGGGGCGTCAAGGGAAATGTCTCAGCGCTGAGGCCGATGACGACATCGGTCCCAAAGACGTCAATGGGAAGGACAGCGACGACGACGACGGCGAGAGGAGAAGCACATTGCTCGCAGATCTCGGGGGTGCATCTGCTTCTTGTAAAGTTTCTGATTGCTCGTCCAACCCCGTCGGCCTCATCCTTGCCCTTAGCCTGGACCGTCGATGCTCGAATAATTGTGTTGCTCTCGCGGCCTTCAAAGCAGCACCCCGGAAGCTAGAGAGACGGCACAGACTTGCTGCACTTCACTTGCAACCAAGTCAAGCCACGCAAGCTTGCGCGCCACATCTAAACCCTCTCCGGTAAAAGATCGCTGTGGCACAAAATGCCTCACGGCGGTGGCTCGTACGCCATGCGCTGTGCTGCTCGGTGGTTTCCAGCCTGGGCGCGCCGGTAGGTATCGCGAGCCCATTGTTTGTTGTGTGATCTATCTCTCCGTGCCCTCCCTTCTTTCTGGAGACGACCGAGGATGGCGGATTGGCGCGTGTTGGCTGATGATTCTCATCTCTCTAAGCGAGGCAGTGATGGCATTTTCGGTGCACATACCGCATTTCAAATTTCCATGTCAGCAAAGCATGCAGATGGTGCGCACCCACTCTCCCCCCCAACGGATTACCGAAATGAATCGCCCGCGAAATGGAGTCAAATGGAGCCTTTTCAATAACTCCTCCATTATCCGGGTTCGTGGCCGTTGGGGTAATTACTATCACACGCATCACCGCACGAAACTACGGAAGGATTGGCTCGCAGCAGAGCTTGGTCGGGGGCGACAACGGACACGCAATTTGTTTCCCGCGGGTGGTGAACTGTGCAGCAGCGGCGTCTCGGTTCCCACTAGTTGTGGCTGTGCCTTCCCGAGGATAAGGCTTAAAGTGGACGAACAAGAAAACGCGAGGGGACGGGACCGCGGTGTCGTCAAAACTTAAGGTTTGCGAAGCCATGAAGCTCTGAAGCCATGACTGGCTCTGGAGAGGTGAGGCCGGGGAATGGGATTTCTCCTGCGGGTAGCAAGCTTTACGGAGGCGACCTTGCCAGTTGCAGGCCAGGAGGCACATGGATTGCAGGAGTGTGTCTTCAAGCGCTTTCATAAACTTAAAACCCCAAAGTAGGTAATTGACAGACGCAGGCAAGACTCTACGACCAGGATTGGCTGGAGTGAGAGAGAACGGGGTAATTATAATCCTTGGTGCTCCGTGATGCTGCTGGATAGGAGTCCTAAAGTGTAACCCCCGCGACTGGTTTCGCTGAAAGTAACACCTATAACCAGACTCTTATACTGATACCTTAGCGCCTGTCTGGTAATTTGGCTGGGATTCCCGAGCGGATGTAACACCGTTGTGAGCGCGACAAAAGGCTCTTGTGTGAGTTGGGCGAGCTGGGTAGGGTCGAATAGAGCGCGGACGGGAAGCCTCTGGTCGAGTCTACTCTCCATAGTTCAATCAATGATTCAAGCAATGCTTCCTGAGAAGAGACAAAACTGATACTTGCCGTCTATGATGTGGGATTTTCATGAAAATATAGGAGCAATCAATATAGGGAGTAGGCGCCAGGAGAGATTCGCTTTGATGCCCCCTTTCTCGCACTTGATCGATCAGTAATCCGACAGAGGAGAATTTTGACGCCTCATCTCCGACTATCCATACCGTGCTGAACACGCGCAGAAGATGATCGCTCTCAGGGTTCTTCGGTCTGGCTGCTTCGACTCCCAGAGGAAGCAAGTGAAACCGGGCCCTCTGGTACAAAGGGAGCGCTCTATCGGGCAGCATGTGTGCCGATCGCAGTGGCTGGATGCCGTGGAAGGAAATGATGGGACGAATGAGCGGAGCCACTTGGGCACGGCGCCGAAGTGTCAATCTCTCGACAATCCGCTTTGGTCCACGGGAGCGTGGTTGAGGATGGACCCTTGGTCTAGTGCATGTGGCTGGGTGGAATGGGCTGGTCTGGACGAGAGCTGCTGTCGACGACGGGCGAGCCGGACAACAGGGTGCTTGCGGCACTTCAGACGTGTACAGCAGGAGGATAGCGTGGAACGTAGAAACAGAGATGCACGCCATGGTGGGAATGAATGACTAGGGGAGATTGCAGATGGCTAAGGTACCCAAGAAACCAATGTGCGAGCGACGTACGTTCCGAACTCCAGTGAGAGACTTCCCTCTGGATGCGATCTCACTCTCAGGGCGCGCTGTCCCCTGCCGATCCATCCGCGCAGCAGTGCAAAAGCAACAGCACCGCGTCGCACAGGGGGCGATCTGGGCGGACGAAGAACTATGGGGAAAGAAGGAATGGGATCGATGTGATCTGGATGCTGAATGCTTTCATGCCATTCTGGCCATGTGGGGGTGTGGGCATGAATGGGGGGAGAGCGGGAGCGTGTCTTGTGCGTCGTCCGGATGATTCAATGCGCCAATGGCACTCAACTCACAGGTGTCTCGTCTCGCTGGTGTCTCAGCCCGGAGCCTGCTGAACGAACGACTGGGTGGGTGAGGGTGAGGGCGACAGTGGTGGTCGAGGAGGAGGTGTTGGTGGTGGCCGTGTGGTGCAGGAGAAGAATGTTTTACTTCCGCGTATGTAGCGTAGCGTAGCGTTGCTCGCTCCAGAAGGATGCGAGTGCATATCACCCATTTACCACAAATCGATAAATCGACCCATTTCATGCTGCTCGACGGTGGGAGGGGAAGGGAAGGGAGGTCAGATCAGAGACAGTCAGACAGCCAGACAATCCAACGGAGAAATTCCACGGGGGGACGAGGACATCAGTCAACAAGTCGTCAGACATCAGACATCAGGAACACTAACTAGGTAGGACATCTGAACCTGACAGCAGAACATCCCAATCTCTTTCAGGTATCCCGTCCGACGGCGCAGTGGGGAGGGAGTGGTGGAAGCGGCAGAAGCGGTGGTGGTGGTGGTGTCAAGCGTCGATGCAGCGTGCGGCGATGGGCGTGTTGCGTGCGCGATGCGTGGGTCGATGGCTGATGGATGGGCGATGGTCGATGGGCGATGGGCGAATGAAGGGTTGGCGATGGGGGATGAGGATGGGGATGGGGATGCAGAGAAAATGGAGTGGAAGACTGGACGCAGAGGCAGAGGAGGTTGTTCGGCTGGAGCTCGGTCGGCTGATCGCCACCATCCATCGAGCGCGACATCAACATCAGTCTGTCTTCCCCCTCACCCCCTGGTCACTCTAGCTGTGGCTGAGGAGACCCCGACGCCTGCAAGTGCAATGACACTGACTTGACTTAGTCCAGTCGCCTCGCCTCGTCAGTCCCGCGCCCCGCCGCTTTTACGCAGTGCCGCTTTTCGGTCCCTCACAGACTCACAGCTACTGCCCCTCCCTCCTCCTCCTCCCTCCTCCCTCTCTCCTCGATACCCATCTCGCTCCCCATCCACATCCGTATCCATATCCATATCCAGATCCATAACCTCCTGCTGCTCATGCGCTTTCTTATCCACATCCACATCCACATCCACATCCATATCGACATCCCGACCTCGTCCTCCTACTCCTCTGCCTCAGCGCCCCCGGTCCGCTCGCAACTCAACCTAGCCCAATCCCACTCGGTCCCTCCAGTAGCGACGCGCCCGTCGCCCTCGTCCCCCCCAGGCAATAGCACCCAGAGAGACCCAGAGAAAAAAAAGTTCCTCCAGCACCGCTTTCCACCGTCGCCGCTGCACAGCTGCCGTGCCTGTGCATACCCTGTCGTCGGCCTCCCAGGGTAGGGTAGGGTAGGGAAGGGTAGGGAACTGCAGGGCAAGGGTGTGGTGCTGTAAGGGTAGGGTGCAACCACTTGCGTAGTGGGCTCTGGATCTGCTGCTGCTGCTCCTGTGGCTCTGGCTCTGGCTCCTCTGGCTCATCGTCTGCCTCTCTGCCTTCGACTTTCTCTACTATATGGACCCCGTCTGCGAAAGCAAATTGTGGAACTTTCCGTCATCTTCCCATTCACCCATTACATTATAATATCGCCCCGTCCCCCATCATACTCTCCTCCCCTCCCCTCCCCATACCACCAGCAGGACAGAGATACACCTAGAAGCAACAACACACTCGCTACCTCACTACCTCTCTTACCACTAGCACACCTCGCCCCATCTCCATCAGCGTCGGGTCGAAGCGAAGGAGAAGCACACAAGCACGCACATTATACACGCCAGACACTTGCCGTACCTAGAGTGCGCATCGCCCGCGATCAGGATAGACCGCAGGTTGTTGGGTTTGGAATGAGCGAGCTGTAATCCGATCAGCCACACGATCTCCAGATGTTTCGCAACCGGTAAGTGGATCAACTGCACCGAAATCCCGCCTGGCGCTGCCCACGCCCATCAACTGTGCTGCTGTGCTCGCTATGGGAATTTAGTTAGGAAAAAGCTAACGTCGACTTCAGGACATCGTCACAAAAGCCCGGCGATGAGTTCATCGCCAACTTCCGCCAAAACTTCCCAGAAGTGTCCGTCGCGACGTCGTCCGCGGGTGGTTCTGGCGAATCTATTAGCGAAGTAACGGCCGGTGGGCCACAAACAGAAAGGTATGCGCATTTAATTTTTCCATTTCTTCATCCGCGGTGGTGTGAATCATCCCGTGGTGGTTTTTAGGATCTTTCTGCCCACATGGTCTGGGAGGAATCGTAGTAGAATTGGCTGCTGACAGCGTCGGGTTAGACACCACAGCACGGCACATGAAGACATCAAAGATCTTGATCCCACGCCGAGAGCGCAACACGAACCATGGCGCTTCACTCCATCACTCCTCGATCCCAACTCATTCTCGTTCGCCCAGTTTGCCAATCAGCCACCGGGCTACTACACACCCACTCCCGGGGGCACGAATACCTTATATCACAACCAGGCCGGCGACCTTCACACACCTGGGATGGGTATGGGTATGGGTTTAGGAACACCACTATCTTTACCAAGTTCCGCTGAGGCTCTCCACGCAGGCTCCATGATGGACATGTCCGGATTTGGTCATCATATGCCCCCCCAATTCCATAACTACAACCCATTCGGCCAGCCACCACAGCACCATCATTCGCAGCACCATCAGCAGCCACCCCAGGACTCGTATGCGCCGTCCTCCTTTCTGCACCAGGACACCGGCTATGAGACCATGGAACAAGACGGTTCTCCCATGGAGGATGATGGACGCATGGGGTCCATGGAAGCTTCTATCCAGCACCAGTCCCCCATGATGGCTTACCAGCCCGCACAGTACAACATGGGCATGGCAGCGTCGATGCCTCAGACGACTGAAAAGTTTCGCTTTCATGTGACATTAAACGCCCCAACAGCCATGATCAAGCAAGCCGACGAAATCCCGGTAACCTACCTGAATAAGGGGCAAGCTTATTCTGTCTCAATAATAGATACTGCGCCAGTCGCTCCGCTACCTCCTGGAGCACGCTACCGGACCTTCATCCGGATCTCCTTCGAAGACGAGCAGCAAAGACAACGCCCTGCAACATGTTGGCAGCTTTGGAAGGAAGGTCGAGGCACAAACGAAGCTCACCAGCGAGGGGGAAAGCTTCAAGCCGTTGAGTACGTGGAAGCGAACCAACCTGCCGAGAGCGACGACAAGAGAACTCGTGTGGATCTGGACACTGCCTCGTTTGATGGATTCTCGGTCATTTGGACTCCGGGCGTCAATGGCGCCCCAGAGTGCAACCTGGCTGTTCGTTTCAATTTTCTGTCGACAGATTTCAGCCATTCTAAAGGCGTCAAAGGAATTCCTGTTCGGCTCTGTGCGAAGACAGAGATCATCATGGGCGGATCACCAAGCTCAGGATCTGAGTGTGCCGAAGTGGCCTTCTGCAAGGTTAAGCTATTCAGAGACCATGGCGCGGAAAGAAAATTGTCAAACGATGTCGCTCACGTCAAGAAAACCATCGATAAACTCAAGCAGCAGATTGCCCAGGCTGAAACTGGCATGAAGGACTTCGGAAAACGGAAACGAACTGGATCCACGATCATAAAATCCCAACCAAGTCAACGTCCTGGAAAGGTCCAAAAACACAAGAGAACTTGGTCAATGTCATCTGCATCATCCTCGGGAGGTCGTATCCCCATAGAGGAGGATATACACTACAAACTGCAAACCATGCAGGACATGTTCACAAGTACAAGACCGATGAGCATACTTTATCTTCGCGGATCCGAGCAAGATGATCCAGATCTTCATCCAGTAGCTTTGGTTGGCGAACCGTTAGATCTGACTAAGGTTGACTCGAGAGGCAGCGCAATCTGGCAGCAAAGGAGCAGTGATCGAAGCTCTACGGCAGGCACTTCGTCCTTGATGTCGCCATCACCGAGCTCAGTCTCTCTGCAATCTCAAGCTCTGGGTGCATCTGCTTCCAGCCAATGGGCCGACTTCCATCAAATCTCTCCAGAAGTACAGTCAACAAATCCCCAGCAATTGGCCAGTCCGCCCGATCAACTCACCAAAGTACCAAAGAACGACGAGACTGGGAATTTGACAGGGTGGATCGAGGCTCTAGGCGTGGACTCTTCGTACAAAGCGCCCTTGGAACGACCCATCAAGCCAATTGCATGTTTTTACGTCCAATATAAAGACCCCAGCCAACCCGAGAAGCCTGAGTACTATCGAGCTATATATCTAATGCAACGCACGCTCAAGGATTTCACACAAGGCATCGCATTGAAATGGAATCTCGAGCCAACAAAGATCGCTCGAGCCATCCGCGTCCTTGATCGTGGCCTACAGGTCGAAATCGACGACGACGTTATCCGTGAGCTCGCCGAGGGACAGGACATTGTCATGGAAATCGCAGAAGTCCGCACTCCCGTCAAGCGGGAATGGGAGATGTCTCTCGACGTTGCTGTGGATAGCGACGCTGTCAACGCACAAAATGTCGTCCATACGGAAGGATACGAACTCCGCTTAATGTTTTAATTACCGCATTTCTTCGAACAACTTCTCTTCCAACTTTATACCCTACGACCTCATCATATAGGGTCATGTATTTGTCACACATCACTTTGTGAGCCTTTGCACTGGCGGCAGGATTGATTGGCGTTGTGTTGCTTTTAAGATACCAGTTTCCATCCTGGGAACACACAGTACTCAAATATCCTTCAACTTCGAATTAGACAACATCTGCACAGGCAACAATATCGGCGCAGGTATCACAGGAGGCAGTTTAATACCACGAGACGTCCAATCTCATTTTCACTTTTTTCTCGCACGCCACACACATAACGTTGCGGCAAACACATGTTTCCTTCACTTCAGCTCCTCGGAGCGATGTACACGATTTTTACGAGGTCATTCTCTACGGCGTTACGAAATACACGAAAGTCTTTTTATTTTGGTGGTGGCATTGGCTGAGGTCAAACGGTCCGGAGGCAATGGAGTTCTACTTTGTGCCGCTGGGCGGAAAGAAGGATATTTCATGGATAGCAAAATACCATCTGTGTTCTTTTTTACCAACCCTCCGCATTTTCCCAGCGTGACCTTTAGATTTTTTGAACAAGTGAGGTACCTTTGACTTTAGTGACTGTACGCCACACCACATGCAGGCCTAACCAGAGGCTATTTACGTGTGCTAATTTTGGAGATTGTGTTAATAGCAGATTGCTAACGACATGGACTAAAATAGTTTGCATTGCCCATTGAACTTGAAAACAACCCAGCATCAGCACGAACGTTGAACCATGACCCTTTCATTTCGCATTTCGACTGCCAATCGCATCTCTCGTTCTTTCCCCCTTCTCCAGAATTCCCTTGCCAATCATCACTCATCAACACAAACGGCCATCCCGGCCCATCTTTCCTTACGTCCATAGTAGAATCCGGACGAGGACTTCGAAGCCGACACAAGAGGTACTCCGATGCTCACGACGGGCGATCTCGAACCGTGTCTCCCGCGCGACGAGACGAGACGAGACGTTGCTGCGCAGTGATCGTCCCCCGCGCGTGGGTCAGCCACAGTGATCTTCATCACTTAACACTGCGTTGGGCTAGGAGTGGCGAGTGTCGTCGTAACTAATGCGGTTTGATCGGGTCAGGGTCAGACCAGAATCACACCAGACTGGACCGACGAGATGGGTATCGGGTACGCAGGCAGGCAGGTGGGTAAGGTAGTTAAGGCAGGTAGGTAGGTTCCGTGGCTGTTGTCGCTGCATCTCACCAAACCGCCGCTGGTACGAGGCTGGAGTCGTCACAGAGGGCTGATCTCAAGGGCCCGGACGGATATAGATCTCGTCACATTGCTGATCGGAAAATCTTTGTGCGACCGTCCGAGGGGTAGAGGGGGGATGGGATAGGATAGGATAAGGAGAGATATGATTGTATAGTGCGTGATACGAGTGAGCGACATTCTGATCTCCAATACCATACGCAATCGAGAAAGGCACTCACGCAAGGCACGCAAGCCATACCGTACGAGCACGAACTGGACCCTTTTCGTGCCTTTTCCCCTCGCACGCAGATCCATCCAGCTGCACAGGGATTTTGGGAGGAGCTAGGGCAGCTCTCTCCTCGGTGCGTCCCAGAAGCTTCTGGAAAATTGAAAACGAACAGACAGACAGGGCGAGACGAGACGGGATGGGTGACCTGCGCGTGCAGAGTGCAGGCGGAAGTGCAGGCTCATGCTTCATGCTCATGTGAGAGCGTGCAGCTGCATCTGCATGGTGCAGTGCAGTCGTGTCGTAGCTTAGGCAAACCAGAGCAGAGCAGAGCAGTAGGTAGGTGAGGTAGGGTGAGGTAGGGTGAGGTAGCTGTGGCTCAACTCGCTCCAAGCGGCAAGACGTTGCTGAAGGGGGGTGCGTGGGGAAGCTGCGAGTGACTTCCCTCGACTTGGCCTGACTTGGCCTGAATCGACTCGGCTTTGACTAGACTCACCTAGACCAGAGCCAGCTGGACCGGACCTGAGCTTCTCCCACGTGCTGGCTGTGGCGGCGTGGTGCGAAACTGGCAACCGCTTGCTCTACCTTAGCTTTGGGGGACAGCTGGGGAGCTCGCGAGGGCAGGCGAAACACGCGGAGTCGGTCGGACTGGTCAGCCACAGGGACCGACAGGACTAACTGAGCCGTCGGGCTCACCTGCCGTACCGTCGAGAAGGAGACGCAGCTGCGGGCTGGCGAGCGAAAGACGAGTCACGGCCGCCGCAGGACGGGAGGTTTGAGCTGCAGATCGCTCTGGGTGCGTGCTGGCTAGCTGCGTGCCGTTTGGCTCTGCGGTGCTCGCCAGCCCAGTGGTGTGACGCAGAAGCCGTGCAAAGCCACACACACCGGTGATGAAAGATCTCTCGAGCCACAGCCGCCGAATGAGGAGAAGATCTTCGGCGGGGTGAAGGGGCGATCGGGGAGGCGGTGTTGAGAGCGAGGAGCCACGCGTGGGATGGAATGGGGCTTGAGATACTGTAAAGAGGGCAGAAAGGTCTAGAGCGCTTTTCTTGACGGCGGCCCTTTCGGAGATCGTCGGCATGTGATTGATCTCTACCTAGGTAGGTACCTTGACCTGGCCTGGCTAAGTCTTCCTAAGCCTTTCCCTTAGCTGTAGTCACTTGGCCAAGCCGGCTTGTGACTTTTACCTTTTACACTTTCCCCCAAGGTTAAGGTTTTGCTACCACTAGGGAGGGGTAGCGAGAGCACAACGAGAAAACGTGGCTCCTGTGGCTTGTTAGTGTTGAAGTGAGAGGTGGGTTGATCACATTACGCCTCGCACGGCAAGGCAAGGGCAAAGGGAAGCGAAGCGAGCTGGGGAGGTAACGGTTTTTGGGGCGAAGGCACGGCAGGGGAAGGGGAGGGGAGATTGAAGGGACTTGACTAGTTGAGGTGAGGCATTGGTAGTGATCTAATGGCTATAGTATGCCGACGACTATAGGATAGCATGCCAAAGTCTAATTACTTTATTGTCACTCCTCGTACAAGTGTAGCCGATCACTCAAGTGAAGAGCGGCAACGACTTACAGAATCTTGGGACTAGGAAGCCCTCGTTTGCTTTTGCTGTGCTCTGTGGTGTTTGGTGTCTCTAATTGGCCGGTGGGCATTGAATAGATGATTGTAAGTAGGTATATAGGTAGAGAGGTAAGTAGGTAAGCAGAGTGGTTTGTAGCCACTTTGTAGGAATTGACCCTGGTTTTCTGTATTAGGTGCGATCAGCGATCATATGACTGACTACGGCTGCATGGATATGGGAAGATAGGAAGGTTTGATTTCACACGATCGATCGATCGACGAAAAGAATGTTTGTTTGAGTGATTCTCCAACCGAGCAGGGACATGGCCAAGAACATGGATTAAGGGGCTTCGTTCGGTTCGGCTCCAGCTTGTATGTTGGATGTCACGTGCGACTCCCCTTTCAAACTCTCTCCTCATTCTTACTCTCTACCTGTCTCTTTGCCCTTCGCTGTCTTTGAGATTCTGCAATTGGAACACTTTGGATTGCCGGTGGGCAGAGGAGAAAGAAGTGCGTAGAGATGTGGAGGTGGAGTGTACAAGTGAAGATGTGAGATTTTGCAGCTTACAGGGCTTGTCAAAAGGGAAGGACAGACAGGAGGGAAATGAGGGAATGAACGAATACCACGCGTGTTTGTCGAATTTCAGATGAGCAAGGAATCGAATGCGAATCGTGACTTGTACACAGACCTCCCAGGTATGAAGCAATGACGAGGTGTTGAGCGCCGTTTGATTCCCTTCAAATGAAGGAATTGATGCCCAAACGACTCTATCAGCCACCAGCCCATCATAAGCTTGCGAGATTGGGCACACAAGTGTGGGAATAGCTTGTCCGTCCCGTTATGCAACGGAGGAGATTTCTAGCTTCGTGTGGTAGTGGGGATATTGCTCGAAAGGTCCAAATAGCAGCATGAGACATAGAGAGAGAGAGAATCTTCGTGTTCGGATTATCTCCGATCTGAGAGGTCACATCGATCCTACAACTGATAGGGCGGTGTTCTCTTATAGGCCATAATGTAAGTAGCTATGCAGCACCGCTATCAAACGATGTTCTAGGCTTTCCCGAGTCAGAACCTAAGAAATTATACACTACTTCGGCATAGTAGGTGCAAGTTCATCGGTAACTAGACCACTGAGAACAAGACAACAAAGCAGCCAAGAAACCCAGACATTACCAGGTTATGGGTCTGAGAAGATTGAAGAAATAAAGCTTGCATAATCAAAAGTTCTGGTATCTATGTACCTATGGACTGACACCAATCAACCCATTCCCAGCCCCAAACTCCCTGAAAATGTTTGCTTGTGGTCCGACAAGCAGCACGATAAAACACCAGCAATGCACGCAGGTAACGCCGAGCGAGGCACCAAACTCCCCAACCCCCTGATTCACACAAGCAACGCCGTAACACCCTCATAAGCCTTCTCTACAGTGCGCTTTCCTAGCCCAGGAACAGCAACCAGCTGCTCCAAAGACTCAAGTCTGTACCCCTCATCATCATTCCCGAGTTCAAGGAACTCAACTAGATCCCTTGCTTTCTTTGCACCCACACCACTGAGTCCCTTGATGAGAGTCACATCCCTCGAATTAACGATATCCAGTAAATGTCGAGTACGCGGTGTTGGGGCCTCTAGGTGGTTGATGTTATTCTCATCTGAGAATACTTTCAATGTCGACTTGACCGCCGGCTTGGCTCGTGATTTCTTTGGTTTCGAAGTCTTGTAGGCGAAGCTATCGTCGTCGTCGTAAGCATCAGCTTGCAACATTACAGATCCGTTAAAATCATCATCTGATTCGTCACCAGCCTTCGCACGGCGTAACTTTACTTGGTTGTCTTCTGAACCATACTCCAATGACTTGGGTGGCGATGGTAGCTGGGCGATCGGAACAGTAGCCAACGGCTTTCGCCATTCAGCTTCTGACCCAGTGGTGGAATTTGCAGCATCCTTCTTGGCTTGGATCTTGGCCCTCAGGTTCTCAATCTTCTTCTGAAGCTTCTCTTGACCCGGGAAGAAAGGGACTGCAAGTTCATACATTTTCAGTGTGCTTGCATCTTCTCCCCGTGCTTTGTGCTGCTTAGCCATCAATAAGAACCGAAGACCTTCTCCCCTACCATCATCTGATTCTCCGTTCTCGAGCTTTCGCTCCAAGGCCTCTAGTCGACGCTGGACTGCCTCGCTGATCTCGACTGGAGCATTGGCTGCGGTTTGGTCCAGAGCGCGACTAGCTAATGCCTCCTGAACCTTGCGTTCGATCATCTCCTCTATCTTAGCCGATGAAAGCTCTGCCGTCGCTCGGACACCTGCTGGGTTTGGCCTGGCCATCTTTGTTGGACGGGCACTGGATGCAGAGTCAGATGGTCGTTTGTTCCTTGAGTTGCTCCGCTGCACAGTTGGTGCTGCTGCATTAGCAACTCGCGCTGCTGCAGCCCTTCCTTTGTCCGAATAGACGGAGAAAGCTTTTGCAGGCTTATCCCCCTTTTGAGCAACAGCATTTACGTGAGTGTTGTGCGCGTTAGCCAAAGGTCTTAGAGGCTGGCGTTGCATCGATGAGCCAGCAAGCCCTGCGGTTTTTCGAGGAGGTTGGGTGAACACAACCTCGTTCTCAATCTCACGCACTTCGATGCGCTTTGCTCTAGAACTGACGTTGAGACTGGAGAGAGTATCAAGATGATATGACCTCAGTGGCGCAAGGTTCAGAATCATGATTGTGATTCCATTGTTCTGTCCGAGACTCAAGATTCTGGTCATTCTCGACTCCCTGAAGCGCATCAGCTTTGTGTACTAGTACCTCTCTGGAAGTATTTTCTCACCTGTAAGGAATTCTCTTATCTCCACGCCCAATGGCATCAATACAAGAGCTTAGCACGAAAAGACTCTTGTTGATACTAGCAGACTCAATCATCCTCTCCTTATTGTTTTCCGTCCGTCGATTGTCCTCGGACCCAGCTAAATCAATAGCTGATGCTGTGCTTATCAAGGTTTCGTCCCCCTTTGTTTGGATAACCTTGACCATCAGGATCGCATGACTTCGACTACTCTGTGCATTGAGCTTCGTTCCAGCCGTGCTCCGGTTATTGTTCGCCTCAATGTATAGCCTCTCGAAATCCTTCAAATCATCACAAGCTCTCTCCGAAAGTCCTACGACTATGGTCTTCCCATCTTTCTCGCGGAGGGGTAGGCCAGCTAGGGTGCGCCTTTCGGGTGCCTCGAAGAGATCATATACCTTGTCGTTGTAAATTTCGTAATAAGACATCGTGACTGTCACCGACGTGTCTCCTCCAGAGTCTTTAGTAACTTTTCTACCTCGTCGATAGATACCACTCAGGAGTCGCGGGATTAGTCCCCGCTCAGTGAGCTTCAGCCCGCCTCGCATGGTATGTGTCTTTCCGGTTCCCGTCACGCCGTATGCGAAAATTGTGACATCGATGCCCTGAAATAAGGACTTAAGATGCGGCGCAACTATCATCAATCAGTCGGATCCAACGGTATAATATCCAATCTCCCTACCTTCATTCGTAAAAAGCTCCTCCTGCGATGTACCCATATCATAAACGCCATTGAATGTAAAGCTAAACTCCTCGGCCTCGTTCTTCGGATTCGGGATTCGCACAATGTTCATGGCTTTGCCATCCTGGCTCGTCTCTCCACGTACAATAACATCTTTGTCTAACTCGGATCCTAGGAGAGGGCGAATGCGCGCGACGACTGGTGTTGTCAGCGGGAGAGCAGCTTTCAATTGGAATTTACTTCACTTACCACGGACAGACATTATTGGCAATAAATGAAAATTATTAGGGACAATGGTGACAAGAAAATGGAATCTACACAATCGAGAAACAGAGCCACTTGCACTCTTTTCGATACTTTCTTGCAGTGTCGCAAACTGTGGTGAGGGTCAGTCGAAGTGGGCCATATACAACAGGGCAATATTATTTCGCCATTGCTATAGCAACCATGTCACATGACATATCTGTACTCATTTAATAGGTGACCGGTATGCTTTTCCGTAAGGTTATCACGAAGCAGTTGTAGTACATAACATCACTTGGTTTCGTATCAATGAGAGCCCTATTACAGATTGGGTGGTTCTACTTATTCTAATATTTACTAAGCACGTGAGAGTAGCCAAAATGTTTTAAGTACGGTAGGCTGTTCAAAGCAACAAAGGTTTGCTAAATCGCAAGACAGCTCCTGAGGAGGACGGTTCTGAATTAATTTCTCGTGCTGAATGAGCAATGCTAGCTAGATTGCCTTTTCCCCCTCAAAGGCTAAGCCTCCAATGTAGCTTTGCTGTTTCCAATACCCCGAACACCTAACAAATGCCGCTCAATGTATTCATTCCAAAAGCACCACTCTCTAGCTTAAATAACCTTCATCTTAAAACCGCACTGCACCCACCTACTAGCTACGTAGGTAAACGTTCCTACGGTCATCGCTAGTCCACAAAAAATTTGCAGGTATGTAAACTTTCCATTGCCGGCGGCAATAAGGGCACCGCCGATAGGGTTTCCGGTCAACCCTCCAACTGCAACGAATAAGAAGAATGTGCCGTTGCGGGTACCGATCTCTCGAATTGGTGAGATCTGTGCAATGAGCGCAGGGCCGATAGACACAAATGCGCCGGATGAAAAACCGTATAGGACGCAGAAGATAATGATTGGAGCATTCGAAGCTGATGGGAGCCACAATGCAAGAACAATGATTGAGGAGAACGCGGTGGTGATAATCATCACGTTGAAGCGGCCAATTCTATCAGCGACGATACCTGGAACAATTCGTCCGAAGATGCTAAGATGAGTTTAGTAGAGTATCTGATAGAACAAATAGATTTATGACTTACGACGAAGCATTTAGAATAGGGATCAAATAAATGGAAAGTCCGAGCGACATGCCATGCTTTTGAGCTCTAGGTTGGGTTAGTCAGAAATCTTTGCATATCGGCTCCGACGACTTACTGTAAGATAATGTAGTTGAAAGGCAGGAATGTTCCGAAGAAAAAGAAGAATGAGGCAATGCAAAGTAGCAAAAATGCTGGCTCTTTTAAAGGTCGAACAAAATCCATAACGTTCAAAGGCTTTGGTCTTGGTGTCAACCTCGACTTAACAGTAAAATTAGCTATAATAAGCATGCCGAGGATCATGAAAGCAACAGCTCGCATCGTCCAAGGAAATCCGATTTTTGGGATAAGCTTGGAGACCATGACTACAATATATCAGCAAATATTTCAAAAGATAGTACAGAGATGAAGCCTCAAGAGATGCCTGCAAGCCCGGGCTGAGATAGGACGTCACTCACTTGGGAAGATTACACCGCCCATAGAACTTCCAGAAGCCATAACACCAAATGCTGCCGCACGATTCTTAAAGAACCAGGTTCCAACAGAACTCATGGCTGCGTAGAATACTGCGCTGGAGCCAAGAGAACTAACAATCCCCTGCGCCAGTATGAATTGATAATATTGGGTTGAAAGCGAGGTCATCATAAGACCAAAGACGTGTAAGCAGGTGCCAATCAGTAGGAGCCATCGCGGACCATAGTTATCGAAAAGCTTTCCGGTAACTGGGCCGCCCAAAAACATCATGAAAACTTCCATTGACGGAATCCATGAAATTGTACTCGACGAATAGCTCTGAAGTAGATGTTCCTGGTAGTACTCCTGGAAGACGCCAATACAGTTTATCCAGCCGAAGCTGCAGAATAAACACAACCAGCCTCCAAAAACTACCAGACAAGCTTCGAGGCCGCCATCAGGAAAGTCGGCAGGATTGACGCCTCCCGCGACGGGAATCGTCTTTGGTACCACCCCGCCTTTCTCCAAATCTGCCTCTGCCTCTGCTTCAGGCTCTGGAAATATATTTGCTTCGGTCTCTTTGTTCTGACTTCCTAATCTCTCGAGGCTGGGCTGTTCTGTTGAATGCTTGTGGCCATTCGCTCCGCCATTCTCGTATGGGGACTTCTCTGCGTCCGCCATTCTGTCGTCGTCGAGAGTTGATGAGTTCGAAGAGGGGACGGTGGCCGCCATAGATGTACTTTGAATTCGTGGGAATAATGGGATTTAAAATCAAAGAAAGACGGGAACGTAAACAAGCTATCAAGGCGAGCAGATCAAAGCAAGGATATGTTTGATCAGCGGCGACGGCAACGCACGAAATATATCAGCAATTAAAAGGTGAACATGAACAAGAAGCTCGACATTTACGCGCAAATCAGATTGATGGAACTTAGACACTTGTATCCTTCGAAAGGAAAAGCATGGCAGCGAGGCATAGTGGAAAAGGTGTAGCTCGCACCAACCACGACGCTTGCTCTCGCCCTCGCCCTTAAGAATTTAAAGGCCGAAGAGCGAGCTCGGTGGTGTTGACAGTCGTCTATGCGCAATCAGCCTTGTCAAAGCTCGGACGAAAAGAATCGATTGGTAAGCGCTAACGCACCTGTCAAGGAAGGGCAAGATACAGACGAATAAGAGATTGAAACTTGGAAAAGCGGGACGAACTCGTGGCGTGTGACTGACCCAAAACAGACGATGTCTTGCTCTTCTTCACGTCACTGGTATATTTCTTATGTTTCGTATCAACTGGAGTTCGCTGGAGTCCGTTTCGGAGCCGCCTGAAGAGGACGGTGCCTGTGTTGTGTGTGTTAATTGTTGTTGGCAATCGCAGATCAGTTGGGGTATCCACAGATTCACATCGGATCCATTCTTCCTTCGAGGTCCAAATTATCAATTTACTGCACCACGGAGGTCCAATGGTCCAACGATGGTCTTCACCACATCAAAATGGTCTTCGGATATGGTATACCATCAAGATCATTCTTAGGTACGCCGGCGACGATGAGGTTAGCCATGTTTGGGGCGGTTTATTGCGTGCAGTGACCTATAGTGCCTGCACCACGTATATTTCTTCCATTTTGGGATTACCTTGGAGAGCAGCAAGCTGGGCACTACCATAAGGCTCAATTTATAATCAAAGGAAGCTAAAGTGCAGTGGGTTTTATAATCGCGAAAGTCGTGAGGTTCACTTAGGGGAGAGCACGTATCCCTAAGATTGAGTAGCAGGGGGGATTTCATGGACCCTTCTTTTAAGGTTCGGTCCAGATAGGACAAAGCTTATATACAGCAGTAACGGCACAGCATTAGCATCGTGCTAGGATTTTGACTTTCTAACCTTGACTAGACGATGAACGAGGTTCAATTCGGTCACAATTGTATTCTTGGCTCAGCTTCTTGAGGCTTCAATTTGCGATCATTATGATATCACATCCTATTTGACTATCTTCTCACATCAAACTCTCCTGTTTGTTGCTTACTATTGCCGTAACTTGGTTTCCTCTTGTTCGCCTTCTCATACTAGTGTCGATTTTGTCATCCTCATTCGCATTGACCATTGCATAACTTTCTCGACCACCGTCCCACACTCTGATCTCAACCGAATGAATTCAATCATGTCTCGGCTCGCACTGGGATACTAGGGAGAGCTGATGCGAGTTTACAATAGGCTTGTAGTCTTCTGATTTACATACGCTATAGAATTGCGCTCCTATTTGAAGAAAGTCTGGATCCGATCCAAGCCTTAAAACAAATCTGTTGGCGGCAAAATTGTTAAATGATTGCGTATTTCCCGCGATTCGAATGAAGCTACACTCGAGGTGGGAGTGTGATCTTGATAAAGGCAGCCACGGTCTGATGAGGAAGAGCCTAGCAAGACCAACGCTGATGAGGTTGCATAAAGAAGAAGTGCACAATATTCGAGAATCCAAATGTAATCCATTGCTCTCCTTTTTAACGACGATTTGAATCGCATCGTTCGCTTTGTCAGAAGGCTGTTGTTATTAGCACCAAGTTACGAGAAGTAGCTAATGACAAAGGAATATTGAAGCCTAAGCCTTACCCCATACTCAACTCTCAGCTGTCACGGCTGCAGCAAAGAGTTAGAATGTTGTAGTTCAGGTCTCCCCGGTCTCATTATATTGTAGTCGATATGTCCATTTGGTGCTCCAGGTGTTTTTGTGTTCGAGGCTGGAAAATATGTTTGTTGGAGTCGAAACTGATCTGGGGATGAGAGGAGTGTGGAGTAGCAGTCGACGGAAGTGTCGGAGCGTGACAAAAATAGAGTGCATTCGGATGATAGAATCTGGTACAGGTACTGGCTTTCCAATCCTCGCCGAGACTTTGGATGTTGTCGTTGACATTATCGATTGAGCTGATGATGTTGGCTCTCGAAATCCAACCTTCAGAAAGATCGAAGAAGGACATTGTCAAAGGATAAACTTGCCTCATCATAAGTTCTATGTTCACCCTATTTAAAGTATCATTCAAACTTAGAGAGGCCATTCCCCAAGGCCCTGTGGCAATCATTTTGGGCAAGAACAGCGGTAAAAGACTCAGCGCTCCAATGAGTCAAATACTTGAAAATTGAAGGATTAAGACGCAATGAGAAATCAAGTCAATTATACCCATATCTGAAGCCTTACTTCTATCCTTCTTTAGTACGGCAATGAATTGCAAAAAGGAAGTACATGGCCTGAAGCCACCGACAACGTCGAGTGCTTGTTAAGCCAAGTTATAATATGTCAAGCCCAAAATCCGTATATATAATCTCAAGATGTTTGCGCGTTCGTTAGCGTTCGTTACTAGCATTAAATAGCAATTACTTCAATCCTAGACTGTGCCATTCGCCGACGTGATTTGCTATGCGGTCAGTAATTCTCCATGTAGAGTCCTATCAACCATGCCTGTAGAACGACTGCTTATTGCGGAAGCAGAGCCCATTAGAAGGATTCGGCGAAGAGAGGGTGCATTCCTAGGTGCCATCTAGCCAGCATCGCACGCCAGCATCGCAAGCCATGAGAAGGCCAGCGATCACGGATCATAGATTCACACCTGCTTTGCATATGCTCTGAAGGATTAAACCCCATGTCGGGCCTTAGAAATGTGGCACTTATAGATCAAAAGCCGGCCCACGACTCGATATAGCGCGCGGACAAACCACAAGGCTCGAGATAGTTGATATACAACATGCAACATGCTAGAAGCCACTTAGCACATTTCTGATTCAGCTGCCATGCATTTTGCTTCGCACAAGGATCTAGGAAGGGGGTGACACTTTATTTGTTCCAGAAATCGGTTTTCTTCTGGAACACCAACGAACCGAGACAAAGACATATTAGAGTGTGATATAATACATTCGTAAGTCCTCGTAACATACATAAACCCAGCCGTCTTTATGGCTTTGAGCCTGAAGCATCCTCAAACTTCACTTTCCCGTCCCTAGTAACCTCGGCATAATGAAAGCCAGTAGGCACATCTGTGAACTGCTTCTGAGATGCATCTTCCTCCTTTGGCTTGCTTGCCAACGTGACAGCAGACTGCACCGCTCCTGCCGGTGAATCTGCAATTTCATTCACATCCCGAGATGTCAAGACATCACTGATACGCGAAGCTCTCGAAGACATCAGTATCGTAGTCGGGCCGTGAAACTTCAAGAATAGAGAATCGCCCCATATAGTCCTCCTTGCTGCAGTTCTTAGATTGAATAGCAAGCTTGTAATACCTCTCCATAAATCTCCTTCCCGCATGACTCTGAAGAACTTGATATCTGGAATCAGATAGCCAAGTCCGAGATTGGGTATCTGGAATCTCAGATTCGATGACTTGAATCGGTATGGTAAAGGAGGGTTTTGTGTAATGGTGTATGCAACAACATTTCCTGGATGGGCGACATATTCTTCCCCAGGACGCAGTGTGACCTGATATATCTGTCCCGGCGCCGCCAAAGCCACGAGTCCTCTGCCCGTAACTTGGGAATTCCCCCAATGAGCCAGACTCATACTCCTGTTGGCCGAAGGAGATATTGAGAGGGTGTGACCTGTCCAAGCCAGGAGCGCCTTCCTTTGCGCTACCATCCAGTCCACAGTACCGTTAAGATGCAAGACCGTAAAGGAAGTGATGGGCGATTTTGTTGATATTATTGCCGTTATTGGGCTTGTAGAAGAGATGCGTTGATACAAGAAAGGTATGCCTAGTGCGGCTCGTCGAAAGGGCTCCAAAACGGAGAGAGTTGATTGCGCCTGATCTCATCAGCAACGAACAAGACTTGGGCAGGATTTCATGGGGATGCTCACATTTTCCGCCTTCCCACTGACTCCAACCAATGTCCCCCTCCTAGTGTACAGCTTTTGTGAGGCGGATAAAGAAACAGATAGAAGAGAGTATGGTGCGCCTAGGACCTCGAATCGCGCATCTACCCATCGTCATATCATCAGTACGTCTCCCTCGACCCTAATTGAAGAGTTACCCACCTGCTGGATCCGATGAAGCATCAATTGAGTTGCTAAGGACATCTCCTGTCAAAACTGGAGACTCGGTCGTTGGTGTCGCGCTGATCTGGATGGCCCTCCTCGAAATCGCACCGACACAAGGGCGCTGAAGCTGCCGGAAGCTCCGGACAGTCTTGTCCAGCGGTACTCGACCGCGCATGGCTGCTTCTGAAGCTGTTGATGCACGAATGTTGAATCTCCTCGGTGCTTCGTGAACCTGGAAATGCCTTGAAAGTTTTAGGCGAGGTTGATCCGGATTGCGTAATAAGCTCGGTGTATCACAGCTTCGCGCAAAGCTTTGGTTTGTTTCTCGTCACACACTCTAAAGGATCTGCGTTCAGATTTGTCGTCTTTTGATCTCTATCGTGAAGTCGTGATATTATCTGTTTGTTGATCCGACACTCCTTTCGAAGCGGTCCAAACATAGCCCTGCTCGGTCGAGCTACCCCTCCACGTACCAGGAACACAGCAATGTGGGGGAGGAGGATGAGCTGAGTACTTGGGACAATAGAAGGATTATATATTTAGCGGCTATGATTCTGCGGAATCTGCACAGGGCTTCTTGCTCAAGTGCACGCGTCTCAGTCCAGCCACCATTATGGAATCGACCTGGGCTCGGCCTTAGGGTGCTCACAAGCACAAGTCAACTCCTCAAGAACGATTCGAAGACAGCTACAATCCAAGCGTACGCACTGAAGCAACCGCGAACTGGAGATGTTGTGCGAGGTACAACACCAGAGTCGGCGAAGAAGCCTGGGGTAGCTGGACCGGCAACAGCGAGGAAGGATCCATTGGCTGTTGACGAGAAGACAAACAAAGAGCAGCGCACGGCGGATTGGGCGATTATGAAAGAGATGGTGAAATATCTTTGGCCTAAAGACAGCCTTGGTACTAGATTCCGAGTTGGGCTATCGTTGGCTTTGCTGGTGGGCGCCAAAGTGCTGAATGTGCAGGTCCCGTTCTACTTCAAGAACATCGTTGACTCGATGAATGTGGACTTTGCGGCTTTGGGAGGTACGGCGACAACGGTCGCTGGTTCTATGATATTGGCATACGGCCTAACTAGGATTGGATCGACAGTCTTTCAGGAACTTCGCAATGCCGTCTTCGCAAGTGTAGCGCAAAAGGCAATTCGAAAGGTTGCTTGTAATGTATTTGACCATCTATTGAGATTGGATCTCAACTTTCACCTCACAAAACAAACTGGAGGCCTCACAAGAGCCATTGATCGTGGTACGAAGGGAATCAGCTTTCTTCTCACGTCAATGGTGTTCCACATCCTACCAACGGCATTGGAAATATCTATGGTCTGCGGTCTCCTGACCTACCACTATGGATTGAAGTTTGCTGCTATCACAGCGCTGACTATGGTGGGATATACTGCATTCACAATTTGGACAACAGCATGGAGAACGAAATTTCGCCGTGCAGCAAATGCTGCAGATAACAAAGGGTCAACAGTTGCTGTCGACTCACTTATCAATTACGAAGCTGTGAAGTACTTCAACAACGAGAAGTTCGAGGTTGGCAGATATGACCAAGCTTTACAACAGTATGAGAAATCTTCTATTAAGGTTGCGACTTCATTAGCTTTTCTCAACGCAGGCCAGAATTTAATTTTCTCGAGTGCCCTAACGACCATGATGTACTTGGCTGCTGATGGGGTGGCCAAAGGTACTCTCACCGTTGGCGACTTGGTCATGGTGAATCAGCTTGTCTTCCAACTTTCGGTACCTCTGAACTTCTTGGGATCTGTGTACCGCGAACTTCGACAATCTCTTCTTGATATGGAGACGCTCTTCAATCTTCAGAAGGTCAATGTTGCGATCAAAGAGCTCCCTAACGCAAAACCACTTCAGCTCACTAAAGGTGGCGAGATTGTCTTTGAGAATGTAACGTTTGGATACCATCCGGATAGGCCAATTCTGAAGAACCTTAGTTTCACTATTCCAGCCGGCAAGAAAATTGCTGTGGTTGGACCCAGTGGGTGTGGAAAGTCAACTATTCTACGACTTCTCTTCCGCTTCTACGATGTCCAGGAAGGCCGCATCCTTATCGATGGGCAAGATATTAGAGATGTTAGCTTGGAGTCGTTGAGAAAAGCCATTGGAGTAGTACCGCAAGATACACCACTCTTCAACGATTCCATCGAGCACAACATTAGATATGGTGATATGAGTGCATCTCCAGAAAGAGTCCTTGCTGCTGCTCAGCGAGCTAAGATCCACGACATTGTATCAGGGTTTCCAGAGGGATATAAGACTATGGTGGGAGAGCGTGGCATGATGATCTCGGGAGGTGAGAAGCAACGATTGGCAGTCTCTAGGTTAATCCTTAAGGATCCGCCTCTACTATTCTTTGATGAAGCAACTTCTGCATTGGACACGCATACGGAGCAAGCTCTTATGCAGAACATAAATAGTATTCTGAAGGAGAAAGCAAGAACGAGTGTGTTCGTTGCACATAGACTTCGAACAATTTACGACAGCGATAAGATCATCGTACTCAAAGAGGGGCAAGTGGCTGAGAGTGGCACGCATAGAGAACTTATTGATACTGGCGGGCTGTATTCCGAGCTTTGGAGCGGTAAGCTAACCGTTCACCCTCACTCTGACAGGTATCTAACAGACATGACAGCTCAAGAAACGCTATTCAGTGACGAGGGCGAGGAACGGGAGGTCAGCATTGAAGATGAGCGAGATGACATACCAAAACCCTCATGATTGGCTTGCTGCAGTGTGATAAATAAATCTCTTGGTACAGTACAGCGATAGAAGGCATGCACATGGAAGCAGGGATCGGACAGACTTTGTAACTTGTTACCTGCATTTACCCCGTGTCTCAGCGGCGTGGTGATAGATGCAGTGGTTGACCCCTCATGGCTTCGATAGGAAGCTGCACACAATTCTTCCCTCTTCTTCAGCGGTTCGATCGCCTTGCATCTCGATAAGGCGCAATTGTTTCGTTTGGCCGACCGATGGCCGACTTATCGGAAGGAGGTCCGTGGCCTCAGCATGGGGCATGATTCTCTGGAAACTTTGCTTTTTCAGTCGCGAGCTTCAAATGCACATCATTGCCACTCTGTACTATTTGCACCCCGACTTGTACCACCTTCGATCAGACATCGGTGAGTGCATGCAGCACTTCAACCGCTGACATATGGCGCAACTGCTCAACGACGTGATGGGTTGAGAACGCAACAAAGACTTCACCCGGCGGACCAAAACACCTTCACCCACCTTCCCATTTGATGCCGGCCCAGCCAACCCAATAGTGATTCTCGCCGGGCGTGCAGGTCGCGTTCTGGACCCTGCGTTGGCGGCATTCTAGCGCACTTCTGGACCCACGAAAGAAACGTGCTGCCCCTATCACGCTGCTGGAGAACTGACACATCAGGCTAAACGACCGAGTCTGGCGAGTCTTGGGGCAAGCTCATAGGCTCGCTGAAGTCCGACGAGGTTCAGGCATCCGACGAAGTCAAAGATGGGGACCGATAGTGAGGATGTCCCCTGCTCGGCCCCTGCAGAATGTGCTTCCGGGTAGAAATCTGCATGTTAGTGGCAAGCTTGCGACCCTTTTGAGCGTTTCTGGCCCTCTTGGCCCTGAATGGCGGATAATAGGAGCCATTGATATGGAGAGGGATTCCAGACGCCCCCTCCCCCAGGTGAAATACCAGCCAGGTACCGCCCTTATCGCAAAAGAAGACCTCCTCTTCTGTCTCTTCAAGCGTTTCTGCCATTTACCACACGGCTTGAGACGTTGAAGAACATCCAAAGACACAATTGACTCAGATTTGTGGTACTTCCAGATTGCTCATAATTTGCTTTTTACTAGCATACCCGCCAACGGCTTCCCACGCTCTCTCAATCATATTATCCAGGAGATATCACCCCATTTACGCACTCTCATACCTGAGCCATAAAACGAAAGTCCTTGAGGGATTGAAAGAGAAGCTCTGTGCATCGACCACTACAATATCCGTCCCTGCATAGCTCCATCTACGAATATATCCATCAAGTGCAGCTCGACATATCCTCTTATACCAACCTTTCGCCCCAACAAAACCCAAATTCTACCCAAATACCGCAATTATGCACCTCATGGACCTCATCCACTCGAAAATCGAGCTATTCCGCCTCGAGCAGCGCTATACACGGCGCCGCAACCGACGCAGCACCTTCGTCTCGGAAGCGCAGTATGTCGATGGCGAGTACATCTACAGCCCGACGTCTTCCTACATGGCGAAGTGTAGTGCTGGTGGGAGCTCCGACAGCGAGGAGGAGGTACAGCGGGTGATGGTTGCGAAGGAGGAGACTGGCGGTAGCTCCAAGGACAAGGAGAGCAAGAGCAGCAGACGACTGAGCAAGATGGGCTTGGACTGGCGGAAAGGAAGAGACACCCCAGACAGGGCGAACAGCCGGATCAGTGTACGGGAAATAAAGTGGGATTCGCGGTCATGAGTCTGTGGGAATAGAGGACATATGGTGCCTTGGAAGCAGCGAGAAGAGAGGAAGTCGCTATATGATGCATTTTGCATGTGGTTTGCTGGTTTTAAGCTTCGTTGCATATATTGCGTGTTTGGGATTTGGTTTTCAGCGGTCACGTCGTTACGATTCTGGAGAGGATGAGATATTCTGTTGTCTGATTATTTTTATGTGTGGTCTGTCCGTCTATCTGTCTGTCTGCATGCATACCCTGCTGCTGTAGAAAGCCCTTTACTATGTCTATATACCGCATACCAACCGTCGCTCATGAGGCTCTGGCGGATTGGAAATAAAAAGTCTTATTAAACATCAAACTGCTTCACGTACTTCTGTCCCGACGCCACATTATTGTGAACACGCCATTTTGACAGCCGAGCTTCTTGACCAGTAACTGGGTAGTGGGGGTTGGGAGTATTTTAGATGAAGGTATCAGGCATGCTGAGACAAGGCCTATAATATTGGCAAGACAAGTGATTGGCAGATGAGGAGGGCATCGACCGCGGAAAATTATTTCATGCTCCCAGACACGAGAGGTTGTCGAGGAAACCAAGCATGAAATGATTCTCTCCTTCGAAGCATTGACATTGCACTCAAGCCGCTGCGACGCTACTCCCATGTCATCCGCTATGTATTCTTGCCAATAGTTCCATTCTCCAGAGGAGAAACATGAGCAATGAGATAATCTGTGAGAGTTCCAACCTCCAATTCACAATATTCACAACCTCTCGTTTGGATGTTACATAAATCCACGTGTTCCTGAACCACCCCACTCTTACCTCCTGTGCAGGTGGAAAGTAAACCACCAAATGTTTCCATATCATAAATTAAGCACATCATTCTACATCCTGCCGGGACGAATTGTTTGCAGAGTAAGGTATGCTAAATCTTCGAGGCCTTTGCACATAGAAGGTGCCGCCAAACACGCAAATAAAACCTGGCTTCATATACGCCTAATGTAGTAATACCTCAAATTGTGGCCAGGAAAAACTGCGCAGCTATAATAGTAGCCGCGCAAATTGCAAGAGTCGGGACGATGTTGTGTGTACTTGGAGAATTAGCTAAGTCCTTGGAATTGTAGCAAGAGAGACTTGTCTGTAGTAGTAGTTGGTAATGATGCTGATGCCGGTGCCGGTGCTGGTGCCGGTTCTGTTTCTCGTTCTGGCTCTGGGTATGGTGACAGAGCTGCGCCAGGTAGTGGGGGCGTTTCGTACCTCGTGAAGCGACTGTTTAAAAGCGTTAGTCAATGGTTGTCAGAAAGAGGAGGAGATCGATTCAGAGCTTTGCTCTTAGAAGGTGAGCAGATATCTTGATGAACAATGGCAAAGAAAAAAGCCCCTCACTAATCTTCAATTCGACTTTCCCTTCCATCATATGGACGCCTATCGTCTTCAAAGATCAACTGTTGGCCCGTATCTTCCGGACTCATTGGAAACGCGGTCGCAGGATCATATTGGTCCTCAATTTCACCTTCATAGACTTGGATATTTGTTGGTTTGAAATTGTGTATGGCGTGGCCTGGAGGTACTCCACCTGTTGTGAAATCGCCATCGTACAGAAAATTTTCAGGCGCGTTTGGTGACGGATTTAGGTGGTCAAAAAGCGTAACAAATTTCTGCGCTTCCCGAACAAGCCGTGTGATGGGAGGTCGGTCGGATGGATCGAATGCTAGACAGCTACAGAAAAAATCGATGAGGCGGTCGCTGTAGGGGAATATATCTGGGTCCAACAAGCCGGGGTGTGCTGCAACTTTTATCACTCGACTATGATCGAGGTTGTAGTGATTGAATGCAACTCCTACGGCTGGTTGAGTATTCGATATCAAGACATCTAGGAAACCTCAGCTCTGAGAGCGGCGTATATTTTGAGGACAGCACCCCTTCAAAGGAGTTTTGAAAGAAAACTACGAATTGAATGTTAAGTGCACTCACAGAGAAGAAGAGCGGACGAAAATATGCCAGTTCTACCGTCAATAAGGCGATTGTTATGATCCTAATTGTGGGTCAGTCTGAATTTTCGAAGGCAGCCCTCCGGATAGAGTCAAAGACAGGCATTTGACAGCACAAAGGAGCCGAGTAAACACACCTCGAGATATTGTTCCTTGAGTCCCTCATTAGTGGCTGTAAATGGAATAGATTATACTGTACTAACTGGTGCTCCTATATATCAAAGTAAGCACAGTTCTAGTGTGGTGACGGTTGAAGATCAAAATTAGGAAAGGAACAGGTTTACAGAGAAGCTATGTTAGGACTTGTGAAACTGTCGATAACCCGGATTGGACTAAAAGAATTCTCTGTGGCATTATCAAAGAAGGAATATCTGCTAGTTACCGTACTGTGGACTAAACCGCCATTTGGAGTTGTCGATCCATCTCTTGGTGCGAAGAGCGTAACGCTCTGCTGGGTAATCTACAGAATCTCTAGGGCATTGAAGAGACAGGCCTATGGTAAATATAATTAGCACATTTCAAAGTCGTTTATGGTATTCATATGACAAAGAATCAACTTCTTACCAAAGTCGGCAAGCTTGAAAGGTTCAATCTTGGAGTGTTCTCCGTCGTCCCTTTCTCCAATAACAACTACAGCCAGTCAGTTAAGTAAGTAGTCGATTCTTTCTGGCCATTTAACTTGCCATTGCTATGCTTGATATCGAAATGAGAGATTGGTTGGCCCCAGGACTTTCGCTGTTCAAGGATGTTTGGATCGGCTGGGTTTTCATTGCCTTGATGTAGGACGAGGTTGGCTTTCATGAGACATAAAAGTACCCTAACATAAATCAGCAGGTGGCCATTGCCGCACAAGGGAAGGACTTCGAGTCCTGAAACTCTTTTTGAGCGCCACGAAATCGAACTGAATTCGCAAGGGAATACCGGGAAAAGGCTTACCTCCATACCCTGATGGTAAGTTAGCACCGACTTCTCATATCACACCAATATATATGGAGAAGGGTCGAAAAATACGGTCAAACATACCATTCTTCTGATGGGGGACAAGACAGATCTCCCTTTGGAGACGGTCTTTGCGGCTTCGTCGTCCATAGGTTAACGAGATCCCACATGTCGCCGTTATTACAGTATTCCATATAGATGCGACAAACTTCTCTGTCTGGGTGATAACGGCCATCATCGTCGAATGGAAATGGATCTGCTCTTTCGTAGGTCCCACTCCCACCACTGCGACTATTAGATTGGCTTCGAATAGATGTATGTGACTTCAAAATATCTATTGAAAAATATTCCTGCGAGGAGAAAACTGACTCTGTATGGAAACCCTTGTAGAGCTTCACAATATGTTTTGTCCCAGTTCCAGCAATTCGTCTTAGGAGCTTGGACTCCCATTCCAGCACCGAGTGATGTAATATATGCGATTGCTTAACAACAATATTCTTTGGGTACTTTGGATCGTTACCTTTGTATTCCCACTTGAATCTAATGTTAGCGAGTTCTCGTTAGGGAAGAAGCGCAAACGATGCTATGGGGAAACAATAACCGGTTCCAAAGGCAAGGATAGTTTTCACTTCAGAGTTGTAGGGATAGAGCGAAGAGCTACATACCCGACCTACGAGACCGAAAGTGCCGGCACCCAGAACTTCTTTAGGTTGCCAGTCTCCATTCTGCATATCAGCCCATTTCTTCGATCGCTCGAGCCACTGTCTTTGTCGATCGGCACTCATTCTTTGCGTGAAGTTTTCTCTGCCTCGGGTTAGAACCTGCCACCCAAAATTTGCGAGGAGATTACTATACATACTTGATAACATAAGGTGTGCGCGGAGGCCGTCGATGGAGCAACTCTGCGGATCCGGCGCCCAAGTCGGGTCTCTTGCTTGGACTCCCATTGCCAGTATTATCATCCACCGGTCTGTTCCTCTTTGATGCCATTATTTGAGACACAAGAATTTGGTTGCACAGTGACGAGGAATAGTCTTCGGTTGGAGAGTGTAATTGTAATTCTTTGACTTTAGCTAAAGACCGGCGAAGTGGCCGCATCAAGAAGATCCACAAAGAACCATTGTGCTTTTTCTGAGAATATAATTCAGACTTCTTGTATGATGAGATTGCAGAGATACGGCTGTACTTTAGCGCATAGAACTCGATGAGTTTTGTGCGATAGGCTGGTTGATGTCGAGCTTGGCCACCATATATTCAGGTCAGATGTTGGGCAGGAACAGAGGTAATTGGCACCTCGAAGCTTGCTCCATATTAACAAAACAAAAGCCCGCAAACCAATTACCGGGTTTGAATAGGCAAAGTTTCGAAAGAAATGACGGATGGAAATTGCTAAGGTCGCTCATTCGATGCGGGACTGTCGATGTGTAAATTTCCCTTGCAGGCAAAGATGTAACCTTGGCCAATGTTTGATTTCTGAGGCAGTCGGAAGGACAGATACTAGGCATCGTAGTGGAGTAAAGACTTAACAGCTTTTATATTTCTGTAGCAATATAATCTCCTACTGGGACGGGGAAAAGATAAGATATCTCAGAGTGAATATGAACTCGCTCGCTTTCTGACCACCAGACGACAAGGGCTTAGCAGATAATCTTCTTAGCATCGAATGCATATCTTCTAGAGTGACGGTTAGGCGTGGAATGAGAAAAAGAAAGAAATAGCTGGGAGAGCCAGAATAGCGACGAAGGTTTGTCCGAAATTTGAAGTGATGTTGAGGATATACGTAGGAAGGAAGAGAAAGCGAACAGGAGAAGCGAGCCTCCTGACCTGTGCCCCTCGCATTCACTTCAAAAGCAACTGTCCACACCGAGCTCCCTAAGTCTCATTTTATGTAGCCCATCCAAATGGATGAGTTCTCTTTGAAAACTATCGCGTCGCCTTTGAAGAACTCTACCAACCGCACCAGTTCTCCTGTCTTGCTCCTTGCATAATTCGAAATCAACAATAACACTCCACACATCCATCCCTCACAGAATCGTTTGCTTCGCTACGTATAAATGGCCTCTACACCCTCTCCTCCCAAAAATGATTCTCATCTCAGAGTTCCCCGCAGCAGCCATAATAGAACCCCAAAATCCAGATCCAGATCCATATCCAAATCTCAGGTCAAACTCGCATCTGCACACCCCCAATCCACAACCATCCTAGCTCCCAAGCAAGACTTCCAGTTTTTTACTACCATAGCAAAAACGCCAAGCTACCGCATCACCCCTTCGCCCTCGCCAATCGTCCCTTCAATTTCCGAGGTTTGAGGCCCGGCGATTCGGACCTGAAGATGGATGGGCTTCTGAAAATTCGGCCAATAAAAGCTACTGCCGCAAAGATTAGCACACCGCTGAAAGGAGGGATCCCGACTGCTGCAACTGAGTCTGGTAGGAAGACAAATGTTGGAATTGAGAATGAGATCAAGAACGAAAATGCAGGATGCGACCTCCAAAAGAGATCAACTCCTAAGCGTGGAGTGAAGCGAGAGAGAGACGCTGACAGTGTTTTTGAATCGCCTAATTCTAGCTGTACTTCCACGTTTAGCAGTTTACGTGTACCTGGTGGAATGAGCATGGCAATGGGCATGAGCAAGAAAGATTGGGAATTGACAAGCAATGGCGACAGTCTGGGAACATCAGGATTGCAAAGAGGAACACCAGCAAGGAAGAAGCTAAAATCCACACGCTACTCTCCTTCAGAGTCACCTTCGCCTTCGCCTATGCGCTCACTTACGGGACTATCCGTCCGTACAGCGAGGCCTGCGTTGCAATTATCACCGACTCCGAAGCCGAAACGGTGGATGCAGAATGCAGCACATCCTTCTGCTGGGAAAATATCTGCCCCGCAAGTATCATTGGTGCAAGGAAGTGGCAATTCTGAAGCTATCAGAAACCGCGTGCTGGCGAGGTTGCAGGGTGCGAAAAAGGCGTCATCGAATGGAGGGGAGGTAGGGACCGATGTGTCCTTGAACACTAGTGACGGTTTTGGATCTCTGGCTGGGGAACCGGTAAATTTGGTGTTATTGTCCCATGATGGTGTCAATACGAGTTCAGTACTAGCACCTTTGAGCCCCTACTCAGAATTTTCTATTCTTGGCGAAGGAACACCGACCTTGGCGCAAGATGTTGTAGGGACAGAAGTATCAGTGCCAGAGGATACGATTGTTGTTCACGGAAGGGAAATCTGTATGTGTAAGCTTTGTGCGCGAACAAGATTGGTTTAGATTCAGTCAAGGAGGAAGAACAAGCATATCAAAACACAAGGTGCACAACAAGGATTGGTGGAAGGAGCCTTTCACGCGTTGTTGAGGATTTGTTGGTAGAGGTATATTCGTGCTATTCCTATATGCTGTAGGAATATAGTGTATAAATAGTTATGGTAGCTCAAAGGTCTGCATGAAAACCCCGAAGCACGCAGGAATAGAAGAAGCTTTGGATTTCATGTTTTTAAGTCCTCAACGCAATCTTGGTGTCTATAACGTAGAAACATCATTTGTGGTGATGTAGGGCTGCATCAATGAGCTTGGGCTAACACCTGAATACGTTAAAAGCTTACAGACAGCGAAGCACACTAAGCAGAGGTAGCCTTGCCAGCTTCTCTTGTTCTCGCCCACCTAGCTACACCAACTCTAATTTCCGCACCGCACCCTTAGCTTGGTCATCTACTCCGACACTAAGCACGTCCAAACCAAACGACAAGTCGCACAATGGGGGAGTCAGGTAATCCTGATCCCCCTGGTTGTATCATCGCGCTATAGCTTCAACCCCAGTGTTTCGTTTCGTGGCCAGTGGTGGTGGTGAGGTGCGGTCGGGCGGTTGCCAAGTGCCAAGAAGTATGGGGATGTTTGCTTCTGACATGTTGGAAGTGACGTGCGGCTTGCGAAGTTGGAGAACCAGGGGTTTGTCTATTGAGGTCTGTTACTGTATTCAACTTGGAAGATCAAATTTCTTCTTAGACCTCAACGAACAGAAGAGAGGAGTGAGTCGCTGAATATGACGCAGCCGCCGGGTTGGGATGCGAGATCATGTGACCTACCCCAAATTCGAGAAAAACACTGGCTCAATTTTACTTATCGAAGCCATCTATACCCCACACAGGTTGCTACTGTAGCCCGATCTGCTTTCAAAATACAATACCTGGAATAGTCTGCTGGAATGAAATATGAGCGGGATAACTGCCGATCAACTGCCAAAATATCACGTTATCTGCCATTGCCTGGCCAAACTATAACCAGGGACCACAGTTACCAAGTCATGCTCAAGGAGCGATTCTAGTTTCTGGGCGAAGATCACTGCTTACAAAACCTCGTAGATGATGCGTAATTTAATCTGATGCACGGCGCATTCCAGATTACGAAGCAAGAAAAGCGCATTGACAGTTGGTAGGCATCTGGCGCCGAGAAGAGATAGAACCGAGTTCTTTCTGTTGGATTGGAAGCTCTTCCGGTTCCGTTGAACTTGTGGGGAGGGGCGCTCGGGCAATTTCATAAGGTCGGAGGTCGCGACCATCTCTTCATTGTTTGGCAGATGGTTCATCCCTGATGTCCCGGGAAGATGGATGGGCCAAATTTGTGCTAGGGCTGAGAAGGAAGCTCTAGTTTTTGTTTGTTTACACTCGTAGGATGCGGACTATGGTCGTGTAAGGGATAAAAATATGAAGAGATAGTACGTAAAAGATGACTGTAGAAAGTGATCTAAAAATGACGACGAATAATCTTGTAGGGCTTCTAACAAGGTTGTGTACTCCAATCCTGTGATACTCTGGAATTGGGTCTTTGTTCCTGCATACAAACTTCAGCATGAGCAGGAAAAGTGTAAACCCCTCATATCAACTCCATATGGAGCTGACGATATGGACTCAGCATCCTCTTGGAAAATACAGAAATTACGGAAATAGACACAACAGTTCCTGCTATCATGCTATAAACTCTGAAAGGATGAAAATGAAACATCTGGAGAACCGAATAAAGGCAAACACGCAATCGGTTTCAAGTAGCGCTTAAGAGGTCCTAAAAATAGGATTACTAAGTGGCAGGTAGTAGTGAAGCTTGAGTAACTCGGTGCAGGACTTCAAGCACAATACATCGAGACTTTTACAGTTGCAGCACGGTTATGCACTTACAAGTTTGGCGCGGGTGTAGCTCTGTATGGTTGGACAAAGTAGTACGATGTACGAGTACGGAGGTATGTACGGGGATAAGCGAAGGAGACTTTGCTCTCAACTCAAACGCTCGCCCACTCACATATCCTTGTCACTCCTGCGCGGCTCAGACCACCGCATGCACGCATCCATCTCAACCAACAACGGCTCGACTCGGTGCCCCCGGCCGCCTTTCATCTCTTTTTTGATTGTCTCTTTCGCTTGCGTGCAGGAAACGAAACACGCTGGGCGCCTCCATCTGCCCTCCTCCTTCCAATGATTGGGCGACGGGACTCGGCTGGCTTCGGCATTTTGACGCTGTTTATGCTCGCACAATATTTTATGCACGCCAGCACAACTCGCAGTCGGGCAGTCTTGACGCTAAGTTATGCGCCCGTGAAGAGAAAATGCAGGGAGAAATCGGACAGAAATTGCAGCGGTTGCAGGCTTGTAGGGAAGATTTGGGCGAGTGGGACCATCCAATTTTACTTGAGATTTGACAGGCGAGGATCGGTGTTTATTGGATCCCCGAAGCTTTCTTCTCGACCCTGCTCGTGTGATCAAAGCTTGTGGCGCAACTACTATACGTGCGGGTACGAGTGCCGGGTTTTCGTTTGGAATCAGATAAGATGGGATAGGAAAGGTCGAGATATTGTTGGCTCACCTCAGCAAGGCGGTTGAGTCGCATGCTCTCGCGCTTCTTGAAAAGGTCAGCTGCAGTACCCTGCTGGCAATGTCGGGCACCGTCGAACCAAGGGGTCCCTAGCTGCGATAACGCCGTCTTCAGCATTGCAAATCATGATCCCTAGGCTTTTCTGGCGGCCAAAATTTGTTGCTGACATCAGCGGCTTTCGCTCTCAAAGCCAGCGCCATCCTGTTGTCAACGGTGGGCTGTAGCGCCTGCGGCTAGATCCTTCTATGGTCGAATTAGGGGACACTGCGCCCAGAAGTACTCGATGAATAAGAATACAGTCATCCAGAAGGTTGTGAAACTGGAGATGGATGCGAAAGTTTCATGCGACAAGGTTGAAGGACGAATCCGCTTCACAGCCTCTGGAGCACAGCTTAGAGCTGCGTGGCCCAACTGTACTCAGCCCTTTTCTCAAATGGCAAGGCTTCACAAGGCTCTGCTCGTTGTGCAAGGTGACGTCGCAAGAGTCGACCGGCTAAACAGCTGGCACAAGCGCAAATGCAGCATCCAGGGTCTTGGCCACCCCTCAGGTTTGGTGGCTTGAATTGAGACACACCTTCAAGCCTCGAGTGCGCGGCCTCGCAGCCCAAAAGGAAGTTCGCAAAGGAGTGTTCTGACCGACCATGGTGATTCGACTGCAATGGACAGGACTACGATGTTGCAGACATGGGATGTTCTGGTGCTTCTTGTTCAAGGTCAAACAAGACGTGAAGTGCAGCGTTTACCTGGTGCTGGCAACATCTTCGTTCACCTGGCCCTTGGTGCCCCAACTCAAAGCACGACAACTCACTGGCACATGCAATATGCTCCAGGATCACGACTTTTGGACCCCGTCAAAGTAGTCGGTGTAGCCAATTATGGCGGCCAACAAGACGTTAGGTTTTGCTTTTGCTCTGGACGGATCGCCCGGAGGTTGTGAATACCTATGGGTGGGAGTTGCTAACGGATGGCTGACAACACCTGCATACCGCGCCGGTCCATGACACCTCGACAGCTCGAGCATATCAGGCCATGTAGTAACGGTGAGGGAGGTATAATCGGTGTAACGGTGCTGTTGTCGTCGTGAAGCGCAGAGTCGATTTGTGCATCGGAGTCTCGCGCATCTGATGCTCTAGTCATTTCTCTATCGAGCTCGCAATTCGCAAAGCCCCTTTCCATCCGGATCCTCGCTCGGTCGCTCCTCCATCCTCCCTTCACGTTTAAATTTGGAGATTGGAGATCCGCTTCCACTCGGAGTCCGCTGCTTGTGTCGTACCGAAAGGTTCGCTTGCGCACGAAGGCCGGTCGATGCCTGTCGCTGCCTGTGGTGGGAGTGGCTGAAGCAGGGCGCCCTGCAAATTATAGTCAGCGCCAAGGAGCTAAGGGGCAACTCTGAAAGCCGCTCGCTCAGCACCCGCACCACCAAGCAGCAGCGAAAGCACCGAGCAATCCGCGCGCCGCCTCTACATCTCCATCACCACTTCCTCATCTTCCTGCTCCCCCAAACCCAAACCTACTTTTCACCTCCTCTCTCTCGCGCCTCTCGCCCTCGACATCTTGCCCTCGCCGTCGCCCGCACGAAGTATCGGATCCATGTGCAGCTCCTAGCATATTCGAACAGCCATACCATATTCATCATTCCTCCCCTTTGCGCAGATCCGCCGTCATCATCTCGGCGTGAAACACTCCCAACTTGACCTCTGGGTGGAAAGCAACAACCAGCCATGCCTCAATCAACACACTATGCGTCCGGCTCACCCAACACGACATTTACGAAAACCAAACTTCCCTTCTCATGGCCCAACATACCGAATCCCATTCCGCGAAGGTATCGTCGAAGGTTACGTTCCAAATTCCGCTCAGGACAATCTCCCGCCTCATCCATCGCCTCTCTCGAAACCTCATTCAACCCCGCAGACTCGATACGGGCTCTTCGAGCACACAGGTGGTCTTACTACGACGGACAATATCTGATACTGATTATTATCGCCATCTTCTCGCTGTCAATCAGCCAGGCGCCAGGACCTCTAATTAAAACGGGCGCCGCGTCATTACTTATGCTTGCGCTGCTCATGCCAATTACGAGACAATTCTTCTTGCCAGTACTACCAATTTTTACGTGGCTTGTCTTTTTCTTCAATGCTCGGTATGTTTTGCATCTGAAATTCCGGCTTCGTTGGGTGTACTTTGAGTAGTGACCTACGCCAAGACTTGGATATTGTGGAATGAGAATTTAGCAGCTAACGCTCAACACAGCTTCATTCCTGCCGAATACAGACCTCATATCTGGGTCAAAGTTCTCCCTGCGCTAGAAAATATTTTCTACGGTGCCAACATTAGCAATATCCTTTCAGCTCACCAGTTTGTTGTTCTGGACGTTCTCGCATGGCTGCCATACGGAATTCTTCATTTTGGAGGACCCTTCTTCTGGGCAATCCTGATGTTCGTTTTTGGCCCACCAGGTACCATTCCAGTATTTGCACGGACATTTGGTTACCTGAACATCACTGGTGTGCTGGTGCAGTTGGTTTTCCCATGCTCGCCTCCATGGTACGAGAATATGTATGGGTTGGCACCTGCCAACTATTCAATGGAGGGCTCACCCGCTGGATTGGCTCGAATTGACAAGCTCTTTGGTTTCGACATGTACACCTCGAACTTTACCGCTTCGCCACTCGTATTCGGAGCTTTCCCATCATTACACTCTGGAAATGCGGTGCTCGAGGCGCTCTTCATGAGCCATTGCTTCCCAAAATTGCGACCTCTTGTCATTGGCTACGCGATGTGGATGTGGTGGGCAACGATGTACCTGTCACACCACTATGCTGTTGATCTGGTAGCTGGTGGATTTATGGCTGCAATTGCATTCTATGTTGCCAAGACAAACTTTTTGCCCAGGATTCAGATGGACAAGATGACCCGATGGGATTATGACTATGTTGAGCGTGGAGACGCGCCTATTGGAGGTTATGAGTATGGTCTTACGGTTCTCAACGAGGACTTCCATAACGACAGCAGCGATGAGTGGACCGTAGGATCCTCCTCATCAATCTCTTCTGGTTCAAGAAGTCCCGTCGATGAGAGTCAATCCTCTTGGGAAGGCGAGACGCTAGCATCTCAAGCGTCAGATTCGGAGCTCAATGACGTTGTTGTTCGATGATTCCAACAGTCTCTAGAATCGAAATCAATATCCACAGATCGGCTCCATCCCGTGGTCGATTTCACCATATCATGATTTTACGGCATTATCATGTTGCGGCGTTTAGCATATGAGCGGCTTCGCAAACCCTTCTTAATCCTCGGACATTCAAGTTTCTCCTGGACCCTCGAACGATCCGCCTTGTATATATCTACTAATACCTTCTACGTTCGAGAGTTCACGGGATTTGGATTCGAGGACCATTTTTCCCCAGACACCATACTTAATATTAATGCCGCCAAAGGAGAGGATCTCATCGAATCCAACAAACGACGAGCCTCTAGCCTAAGGCAAATTTTTTCTTCTCGTCTTTACGCTCTTCAAGGAGTTGCGAAGACGACGTTTCTTTTGGTTGTGTTCATAGAACTACCCACGATCGCTAGAGTAACCGCCCCTGTCTCGATGAATAGATGAGAAGGATGTGCTGGGCTCGCTTGTGTATGACTCAAAACTCGACATCGACGAATGAGCTCGATGGGATTCAGACGAGCTTTCGCTGAATATAGAATTGGGTGGGAGGGATTTTGCCAGGTGTTCTTGGGTAGAAGGCATCGTGGGGCATTAACCAAGACCGTCGCTAAAGATGCGCGTCTAAATGTATATCTGTCGTTGTGTTGAGGGTGGAGACGCCAATTGTGGCGGAATGTAGGAAGACAGAACCAGATGCACGCCCCTGACAGGTGCCTGCTTGGGGGAAGAGGTGAGAGCTATCAGTAGAGCTGTTACTCGAGGCCTATCAGATACATAATGCAAGACAACGAACCTCACAAATCTCCCTTCTAATATCATTTCATCTTGTGACAATTCTTCCACAATTCGCTAAGTACGCAAGTTACATCTCAGACCGGTTCGCACATATTCAAGAAATTGCGGTAGGAGACATATTTAACATTGGACCAATACCTCCTGTTGCTTGTGGGGTAATGCAAGGCTGATACTTTTTCTGTTGCACGTCGTACCGAATCGTCATTTCCCGTGAATATTGATGGATTTCCTTTTCGGGGGAAAACTGGCGAAGTTTGCTGTGTGGCGAAATGAGGGGTGGGCTGGAGGGGATTGCTGGCTCGGTGGCCGAGGTGGATGACATGATATACAACAAGAAATATAGGTACTTAGGTACATGACCTTAGATACCTTGCCTCAAGCGCAAGTGAGTGAGAGAGAGAGAGAGAGAGAGAGAGAGAGACGCCAGGACAGTAGGTGGGCAAGGCAGGTAGGAAGGATGAGGAGAATAAGATGATCTTTCCTCTCTTCGTACCTAGCTTTATCTTTCTGTTGCACATCGCAGTCCAGGTGGTATACACGTGGCTTGACGTCAGCCAGTTCCGGCAGAACGTTTTCCTCAATTTTCGTGTACCGACTTGGCTGACCTAGGTCAATTCTGGATGTGAATTGTCACATCACCTTTTGTTTCGGGGGATCGGGTCGCGTTTATTTTCTGGGCGGTTGGCTGGCTGGCTAGCTGAGCTGAGCTGCGGTGGGGTGCGATGAGGTGATTGGATGTGTAGAGTTCATTGAATGAGTTTGAGTGAGGAGATATATGGTTTTGGGAAAATTTTGAGTATGCTTGAGGAGATGTGGTTTGAATAGTATGTTCTTTTGGGTTCTTGAGCATTGGGCCTTTAATTGGGGCATGAGAGCTGGACTAAACTACCTTCCTTACTTTCCTACTTTCTTCTTGTGATCGTCGTTCGCACCCTCAAGCTCAGAAGCTACCCTTAAACTCTGTCTTACCCGACATACCTTACACGCAACCATTCTAATCGCAAATCGTACAGTCTCAACTGCCTATGTAGACCTGCGATCTCATCTTTATCCCAACTTCAAGCGTCGACTTTCTCGTCAGTACAGTTCCCATATTGGATTCGAATATGCCATACTTGAACTCTGTTCTAGCGACTTTTCGGCCTCGGCGGTGCGACCTGCCAGATGGGAAATTCGTCCTGGACAGGTACTCCTTCCAACTGATCCTCTAGCAATGTAAAGGAAAGAGAAAGGGAAGATACAAACACACATGGGTCAAAGCTATCTTACCTTTATGCAGATAGAGAGCGGGCTTTTAGACGCTCAGAGTAGGTAGTTAAGTGAATCCTCGAGGCGCATGTTGATCCTTATGTGCTGAGTAGAGTATATAGTATATTCATTGTAGCGCCGAGGGAGGCACCTAGTTAGATGGCTGGCTAGGTGGGGTGAGATGGAGCGGTGGTAAGTGTTGAAAACCACAGGTCTTGTTATTAATTGCACTACTTGCTGCATTGCGTATTGCATTGGATTAACAGCAAAGAGGAGGGAAGAGGGAGATTTCCTGGAATATGGATAACTGACAACGGACATGCCGGAGCTATCTTCCGTAGCGCGTGGAGGTTGTGTTGCTACGTTGGTGAGAAGAAGAGCTTGATGAGGCTGTTTGGGAATAGAAACAGGAGGAAGTGAAGGAGGCATTGCAAAGCGTAAGTGCAGATGAAGTATTGGGTGATGGGGAATATGTGCACCTTCAAAACACTCTGGCGGGAGAGAGATGTGTGACAATGCAGAGAGGGGCATGGAAGCCATTGATATCAATTCATTCATATTCACTCTTTCTATACCCGTGATATCATAATGCCAAAGCCTTGCCGTGCCGTCCCATTCAATTCTTCTGCCTGTCATTCAACCGGGTCCAATCCGTACCGTACCGTGAGTCGGGTCCGCCGACTAATGCCCTTGGGCACAGCATAACGCAAAATAAGGAGACAGAACATCGCTCAATAACATCCCGCAAAAGAAAAAGAAACGTAGCCAAGGAAGCTTTTGATAGTAGAGACAGTACAGCCAATCACATCCGCATCTATCTACCGGATACTTTCGTTGCGCCGGCCGACCATAACCCTAAACTGGTCTCGGCGATTTTCCGTGTTTGGGCTTCGATTTGGGAATCTGTCTGACCTTGTCCTGAGCTTCGCTCAACACCTCGCATGTGTGTGTTCGAATCGTAATCGCCACTACTCGTTCCTACCGTACCGGGTCCCGTGGAATAACCCGAATCTTGGTCCATGGCATCTGGATTAACTTCTGCATCGGAATCACCATTGGCATGCTGTAATGGCTTTGCTCCTCTTGCTGGGTCATTTGAGACAACTCCGTCCATCATACCTCCTTGTCCTTCTCGCAGCTTGTTGATGGCACGTACTGTATCGATAGCTGCGTGCAAAGTCCTCCTTGCGTTGAAGTTCTTCTTGACCACAGGTAACAAGTCACTTCCCTTCTGTTCTTTGGTGCCAACTTGCTCTCCAGCAACAAATGGATGCGATAACGCCTCGTGTGCGGACAGTCTTTGTGTTGGGTCGATTGTCAAGCAACGCTTAATGAAGTCTCGTGCTGACAAACTGACACCTCTCCAGTACTCGATAGGCGTGAAGCTGTAATCAGCAATCAGAATCGCCTGCATCTCCTCCAGATTGGAATCTCGGTCAAAGGGCGTGTAGCCACAAAGCAAGAAGTATGTTATTACTCCAATAGCCCAAATATCCACAGGCTTGCCGTGTCCGGTCTTCTTAAAGATCTCCGGCGCCATATAACCCGGCGTTCCACATGTTGTGGTCAGCACATGGAACTGCTCCTCATCCATTATCCGACTGAGTCCAAAATCAGCGATCAGGAGGTCAGCATTATCTTCTGGCGTACGGAAGAGAAGATTCTCGGGCTTGAGATCGCGATGCACAATGCCATGATCATGCAAGTATGCGACTGCAGAGAGTGTCGCGCGAATAAGGTCAGCCGCATCGGATTCATAGTACGAGCCTTTCCGGCAGATGCGATCAAAAAGCTCTCCACCTAAAGCTAGATCGGTGACGAGGTATAGATTGTTAAGTGTCTCGAAGTAATCGACTAGAGTGAGAATGTTCTGGTGGCCCATGGACACGCGTTTGAGCACTGCGATTTCATTTCGGACCTAGATAGCGGGGTCAGCGACGACGACGATTGCGAGGCGGGCGCAGGAGCGCACCATGTGTTCGCGGCCGGCCATCAGCCTCTTGTTGATGACTTTGGCAGCATAATACCGTCCTGTGTCAATATGCACGCATTCCTTCACGACTGAATACGATCCAGCTCCCAGCGTCTTGCCCGTCTTGTAGCGGCAAGCTTGTACCGCGGGCTTGCCTTGCTGGGTATCTTGGGGATTAGAGTAGCTCATGACGGGCGTGCGATGCTCGGTGGTGCAAGTTGTGCGCAAACAAATTTCGATCGCTCTCGGTCACGGCGGCGATGGAGATGGTTGATAAGCAGCTGAATTTGAGGCTCGGTGAGCGTTGTAGATTTGCGCTGGTGCGGGGTCCCGGTGAGTGGTTTTGATTGAGCAGCTCGTAACGAGGGGCAGTAGAGGAGAGGGAGGGGCTTGTGTGAATCAGACTGTGAATGTGACACGACGAAGCGTGAATGAATGGAATTTGCAAATGGTCGAGGAAGATTGGCCAAAAGTGTGGTGTTGTGATTTTGGATGTCAGATTGGGTTGTGATGCAATGCAGGAGGATTCAGATCAGGTCAGCTTCCTTCAGCCGCTTCTCGACCAGCGGCATGGCCGTCTCTTTCGCTGAGCATCTCGCCCTTGCTTCTCCATCCCCATCCATTCTCCAAATTCCAACCTTCATTCTCCATTCTCCATTCTCCAATCTCATCTGCCCAGCAGATCCGATCCCGTCGCACCCTATCGCATCGCAGTGCATCGCAGGGCATCTCACCATATCCTATTCCACCGTGTCCCTCCCATCTCGTTCCACCAAATCGCAGACCACAGATGCTGCTGATCGATATTGATTGGCCAGGGAAACGTGGGGTCAACCAGGACTGGCTGGACTGCTGGACGGGGCGGCCACGCTAAAACCCCCATGTTGCTGTCGTCGTCTTACGAAGTTAGTCGTCGTAGTCGTCGTCCTCACTGGAGGTCTTGCTGGCGCACCTTCATCGACACCTCGAAGCTGGGAATACCTTCAAATCGTGCCATGTTGGGTAACGGGTAAAGAAACACCCACCGATCGGGAACGCCGGTGTCTTGCTGGCCTGACGCCAACCCCGGCAGTTCATCGCATCTTGATCTCATCTCCTGCTCCAGCTTAAAGTTCGCATGTTGAAGCTTTCGCCAGCCTCCTTTTGCTTGGCTGCCTTCTGCAACAGCCGTGCAGCTGACAGGCCGGGCCGGGCAGGGAGGGGAGCGCATGGCAGGCACAATATATCCGCGTCCGTCCACTGCTGGCCGTCGCCCTGCGGTGGACAGGGCGTGCTGTATGGCAAGGGACTGTATGTATACTTGGGAGAAAGTGGACTTTCGGCGCACCGTTTGCGACCAGCCCGGCACGTGCGATCCACCTGGGGCTCAATCCCGAGCGTGTTGTCCGCGCGTTCATGCGAAAAATAGCATCATGCTTGACGAATGCCCCCTTTTTCGAAGCTTCGAAAGGAAAATCCCGAGTTTGATCTCCAGTAAACTTTAATGCAAACGCAGAAAACAGCCCTGTGGATGCATCAATTGCAGTGGCGCAGAGCCCTACCGTGCTGGAAAAGGTAAGTCATTTCCAGCGCATTCGTGTGTCGAGTCGTGTACGCTGCACGGTTTTATATTTCTCTGTTGTCTGTTGTTGTCTTGTTCTTTTATTAAATTTCTGGTGTTCGTACTGTCGTTTGAATTCCTTGCTCGTACGCGTATCGTACTCTCCTCGATTCTCTTGTGTACGCCGACGAAAGCTTGATTCATTTCCGTCCTCTGAGAAAATCATCACGGCAGTATGGTCGCTCTGGCTCTAGCTCAAGGAGGTGGGGGGAATGGAGGCGGAGGTGGAGGTGGTGGAGGGAACCAGAACGGAGGAGGGAATGCAGCTCAAACTTCCACGACGTCAACATCATCACAAGCACAGCAGTCTCAGGCGACATCGACAACAACAAATCCCTTTGCAGCGTCTACTACAACTCAGTCGGCGCACTCAACCTCATCCTCGACATCCTCCTCTTCAGGGTCAAACAAAGGCGTCATCATCGGGGCCGTAGTTGGCGGTCTTGTCTTCATCCTTCTCGTCGCCCTCCTCGCAACCTGCTGTCTCCAACGCAGGAAGAAGCGCGAACTTGCAGCCAAAAAAGGTTCTGCTCAACCCGTGACCTACTCAGGGCTCAACTCAGCATTCGCCGGTGTCCCATTCAGAGCTGGCAACCACGATCTCAGTCCACAACAAACCCAATCTCTCCTCCCCGGCGCCGCAAACCATGGATCCTCTAACACTGGTCTCGGTATCAGAGGAGGTGCTTCCAACATCCCCATGATCAGCTCAGCAGACACGGATCTCTTCCTACCCAGCTACGCCGAAAGTCAGGCTGCCTCAGCGCAGTCGAGTCCAGTAATCAGCCACCATCTCCACACACCACAGTACTCACCTGTCGAGGCAAATAATGTGTCACCTCTGAGCACAGTGGCGCCCGTAAATATACACACTATCTCGCCACAAACTACAGGTGGTGCTATGTCCATGCGCGAACGAGATACCATGGGCTTCCCTGTCGAGCATGACTTTGAGATGGTTCGCCTCACCGAGCCAGTGCCACACATTCCCGTACCGATCGTAGCACCGATCCCTCGACACCCTCTCGTACAACAGGACTCTCTCGAGCGTGTAGTGAGAGAGGGCATGGTTCTTAGCCCTAGTCCTGCGCTGAGTACTCTGGATCCAGCCAGCATTAATCCAGCAAGACTGAGGGTCATGAGCCAGGGAACGCCGCGCGAGAGCCCGGTGCTGGGGAATGACCCTAGCCACGTGAGGCTTTTACCTCAGGGAACAGGAGAGACGATCACTGGCAATGAGACTGGACTTGGTGGTGGACTGGGCCGCAATAACACAGTTAGCACCGTGAGCAGCATGGGACAGAGTGTGATCAGTGACGGCGCATTGGACCGCCTAGGCGTTGGTCACGGCACAAGGGAAACACCTGCACCGACTAGGTACTATTGAGGAGGTAGCGTGAGTGTTGCATGTACGGAACAGAGGAGAAGATAATGAGTGCTACGCGGTTGGAGCATTGGGCAAAGACAGGACACGACACAATAGGATGCACGAACGGACGGATATGGTACGGGATATAATTGTACGATCAACCAATTACACATGGATGGAGCAGGGACGGCGTCACGGCATTTTTGGATACCCATAACAGAGCATAGCACCACCTTTGCTTGAACAACAAGCACCGCGTAGCTGTTGTAGAATACTAGCGGATACTACTAAACAGCTTTTCATTTGTACGAAGAATAGTCAGATTAAAATAGAATCAGAAAATCAAATCCAAAAATCAGAAATACCTCGTCTTCATACCTCTTTTTTGAATACCTATCTACACCCGTCTCTCACCCTCGAATCAAAGATCCCGAGGGCATCCCATCTCGGCATCTTCAGGTAGGTTGAACGCAGTGTTGTTTTTCAGTTGGTCATTAGTAGGTGCATGACACAAACACGGAGAACGCACACATAACAGATCTACGGCTGTAGTAGAAATTGCACAGTTCAAGGTCAGAGATAACATATTTTTTTTTTTTTGGTTCTTTTAGTTTTGGTTTCGTATGTTCTGCCCACCCAGTCCGGAGAATGAACCATGCAAGCGCAGAGAGCACCACCACGGCCGCCGCTGCAGCAGCAGATATTACACGGCACTCTTTCTTGCACCCGCGAGAAAAATCGACATCGCTCATGAAAAGCCCAAGCCCTCCACCAGCCGCTGCCCCCGTAAAGTCATTAGAAACCCATTAAAATTCATCCTCGCCCTTCCATGCATTTATTTCTTCCTCTCACCATGACCGCTTCCTCGCTGCCCCTCATGGGTGGAAGCTCGCGTCGCTGTTTAGTGGTCGGTATTGGAATCGATAGATATGATACGCGCTCAAGCGTAATAGCGTGGCTCGTCAAAGACATGGTATTGATGGCCACGTACACCCTCTCCTCTGAACATCCGAGGGAAACGCATCCCCTCGGGCACTCGCTCTTCCTTGATGATGGCATTCCGAACCTTGGCCTTCTCGCTTGGCTTTTCTCCTATTTTGAATTTGCCGACTTGCAGCTCTGTATCTGTGATTGTCGATCGAGAGACGCGCGCGTAGCCGGTGCGCTTTAGTCCCTTATAAAGGATATATTCGCACCATCGATCCCAATCACTAGGGTCAATGTCGTGCATACCACTGATGTCAGAGACGTATGTGTTGTAATTGCCTTCGAGTGGCTTGGTAACCAGGTAGGACAGTAGAATTGACGGTCGAGGTGATGCTCCCATGAGCTTGGAGAGATACTCCGTTTGTAGTCTCCTATCTTCCGGGTCTTCTTCTTGGCCGGAGTGGAAGACAAAGACGTCCACCATTTCGCCGTACACATCCAGAGTAGCCTCAATCGCAGGTGCTAGTTCACCGACTGGTGATGGTAACAGGTGGTGGGTTGAGTTTACGATCGGGAATTTTGATAATAGCGCACAGCCCCAGGTGTGCTTGTTGGGGCCTGGCCCATAATCGACGTACATTCCGAGCTCCTCCGCAAGAAATTGTGTTGTATCCCGGTTACCCATAATAATACGCTGAAGATCAGACTCAAGCAGGCCTATCACATCAATTTCGAGCTCTTTGATCAGATCTCGCATTCGGTATTCCGACGACCACATATCGTTGTCGAGGGAGAAGTGTATCGTCCAAATACCTGCAGTGAGAATCTTGTCATCCTTGTGATATGGCACGTAGTCGTAAGTAGGGAAGCGGAGGTATGCAACGGAAACGGAAAGGAGCTGGAGGACCCCTAGAACGTATAGATAATACGATCGCTGCTTGCGAGAGTTCAAGTAGGCGTTGGCACGCTTTCGTTGAGCAGCTGGGGTTGATGATACCGACGTGAATACACCGAAGCCAATCAAGAGCATCGTTGCCGTCATGACCCAATCAGTATGTTCTCGGACCAAAGGTCCACCAGGGACAAACGCATACGCCACAACCCAGACATGGAACAAGACCATGAAATTATAGACCAAAAAACCAAGACCAAATGATTTGGCAGGGCTTTTGCGTGCAGCGGAGCCAATCAAGGGCACCGAAGCAGCCATAAGGTATACTGTCAAAATGAGAGCGCCGTAATAGCCTGTCCAATTGCTGTACAAAGTCAACATAGCGGCGCCAACACAGCCAATTCCGTAAAAAGACCAGCCTTGTGCAATGTCCTCCTTGAATAGGCCCAGCAGCAAGCCGCCCGCCATGGCTGCTATAGTCCAAGCACCATGAGGAGCAGAGATTGGGCCACGAATTGGGTAGCCTTCCCAAACCCAGAGGATCATAGTGCTCGAGTCGGACAATAGTGAGTGTAAAGCAAAGAAGAGACCACCAAGACCAAATCCGGCCATTACTGATGACCCTTCTTTGTGACCCTGTATAGCAAGCTCGTTACTGCCTGTGACAGTTGGTTTCCGCGTTGATCGAAGGACAGCAAGGATCGCAAGAATGAGGCCAACACCGTTCCAGCCTCCGTTAGCTGCATGAGATGTCGGCCAAATAGGGTTACTTGTTTGCCATGTAAATTTGACAACACTTGACGCAACTAAGCCAATCGTCCATGCGGAGATTTTCGACTCCAAAAGGCCTGGATGACCAGCAGCAGAATACCAGGCTGCTGCCCAAGACAAACACGCCATCCACACTCCAAATCCAACAGCGAATAAACGCAAAACAGGATTCGTGACTTGGTATGCGACAAGTCCTGATAGAGACAAGAAGTGACAAGCGCGCAAATTCTTGACGATAAGAGCGCGTAAGGAGGGAATACCAAGCATCAGCGGCGAGACGGTTGACATGACCATCACCTCATAGCCAGAGATACCCATGTGCCACAGAGGAAAATCTACTCGATTCAGCGCTTTAGCCGTAACAGGAAATAATTCACTTACACCAAACCACAACACCCAATGATGTCAACATCGACCAGAAAACGAACTGCACAGGCTTAGCAAGGAACCTGGAGCTCTATAGCTGCTAACTTACTCCATTGTAAATATCAGCAAGAGCATCAATCGCCTCTGCCCATGAGAACGCCTGACCGAAGACTTGTCCGACTTGCTTGTTTTTCCTATGCAATTGTTAGAGGAAGTTGTCAATAATGAATTGTTGAGATCACGTACTCCTTTTCAAGAACGGCGTCTGCCTCCATTTTGTTCTTTCTACAAAACCAAAATTTAGAAATGTTCATTGATGTTACCATCTCGACTTGATGCATATTGTACACATATTATCTTGGAAGCCAATGGACGTACCCCTTACTTGACCCTTTTACATCCCTGACAATCAATTCAAATGTATCAAAGTCAAGAGCAGTAACAGCATCAAAAGCTACGTCAAACAAAATCAAGGACCATTCGAAGAAAGCATAAGTTGTGTATGCTTGAAGGCTGTTAGTGAAATCCAATACTGGTAAATGTAGTTTCCTCACCTCCTGCGACACGGTGGACTTTGTGCTGGATAAAAAAGTATATGAGGGGTATTAGGGTTCCGAAAAAGGCCCCTGCCAGATACTTCCGGTACTTCACAGCACGGGCATTATTCGGGCTCAACGCCAAACACCCAAGTGTCCATGGCAGAGTCGCAACCAGATATGAGATCATAAAAATGTCATGCCAATCGTGGTCGTCAGTTGATGTTACGTATGTCCATCCGCCACATGTCAACGATCGGAAGACTCCCATAAATGCGACAAACTTGGGGAGTGTCGCATTCGGTCGCGCGGTAAGAAGATACCATAATCCGACAAGAACGAACCGAGGACCTGGCCTGGTCAGCTGAAACTCATATCGTAAAAGTATTGCTCTCTCGTACCAGATGTAATTGCTATGAAGAGCATAAAAACGGAGCGTTCGGGATATCGGTCTCCAATGGTTGCGGAAACTGATGGGAACCATTCGTCGGGATATCCATAGTACTCATTTTGAACAATCTTGTGGTAGTGCAGCGAGAGGCCAACAACCAGAGCGCTGAGAAATGCAACTTGAAGACATTTAGCAGATTACATAGAAGTTAATTGGATGCTGCCAACCGTATGCAACCGCAGTATGCGTCCAAGACACCCATTTGCCAGAAAAGGCGAGTACAACATCGCCGTCCTTGAATTTGGGCGCCATTGAGCTCCAAAACCAAAGTTTCACATCCAAAAGAGTGTGATCCGAAAATATCCGGACAAGAATGGAGGAGTGGGTGGTGTAACAAAGAGGTTGACGCGACCGAGCTGGAGTGACTTATTATTATTTTGATGATGCTGCCGGAGCTTCCGTCCGACATACACACGAGACATTTGATGACGCTACTTAGCTAAGCACGACGATGAAAAGTGGGGTAACCGGGACCAGGTATCCCTGCAGGGCAACCGCGAAATTTTTGGAAATCTTTATATCGACGCATCGAGTTGCGGCAGCGATCAGCGATCAGCTACATAACACCAATCTAAACACAATTCGCCATGTCAGGTCCCAGCGATAAAGCGCGTTTCTACCTGGAGCAGGCTGTTCCACAGCTGCAGGAGTTCAAGGAAAAAAAGATCTTCACTGAGGCATGCGCCCTTCCTTTTCCTTGAGTTGCGACATTTACTAACAATATTGCAGGAAGAGATTCGAACTCTGGTCAAAAAGAGGTCCGACTTTGAGCACAAAGTCCTAGCTAGAGGGTGCCTACCTGTTGACTTTGCGCGGTATGCAGCCTGGGAAATTGGCTTAGAAACCCTCCGATTGAAGCGGTGCAAGCGATTGAAGATTAAGGGAAGCTCAACACACTCGGGACAAGCACGAATCTTCAGCATATTCGACCGCGGTACACGAAAACACCCAGGAGATGTTGCACTTTGGATGTCGTATCTCGAATATGCCAGGAGGGCAAAGGCGACCAAGAAGTTTAAATTAGTTTTGACTGCCGCGATCAGGTTACATCCCACAAAATCGGAGTTATGGCTCTACGCAGTGCGATGCACACTGGAATCAGAAGCAGATATGAGTGGTGCGAGGAGTTACATGCAGCGGGGGACCAGGTTTTGCACGACAAGTAAGGAATTGTGGATTGAGTACGCAAAGCTAGAGATGATCTATCTGGCGAAAATTGCGATACGAAGAAAAATTCTTGGACTGGATATCGACAATGCCGTTGAAGATGTGATGGAGGTAGAGGAGAATCCCGATGATCAAGGCTTTGGTACATCAGACGTGATAGCCATTCCTGACTTCGAGGCAAATACAATACGACCTAGCATGATAGAGGGTGTGAAGGTAGACACAGAGGCCAAGAAGGACCCAATGACGACTCCGGCTCTCAATGGAGCAATTCCTCTCGCTATCTTCGACGCTGCGCGTAAGCAACCGTTCTTCTGCGCATCAGTTGCTGGGGACTTCTTCGATATGTTCGCAGCTTTTACACAGGTCAGATGCGTACCTCAGATACTCCAACATGTTCTCGATAGCATGGTTGAATCATACTCCACGGACCCATGTACATGCGACTACTATGTCAGGCAACCGATCTTTGGATTGGAACCAAATTCAGCAGATTTTGCGGCTGCTCTGGGAACATCTTTGGAGCGGCTGAAGGAATCATTACTGAAGACGAAAGATAAGAAGGAGCTTGTAAAAAGGACTCGGCATTGGATGTCGCGCGTATTGGCATACGGTGACCTAGACCCTGGTATTGATGCCGTACTTAAACATAGCGCACGGAAGCTAGAATAGAAGCGTACTGCTTGTAGTACTGAAATTCGACTTAGTACGCCGTAAGCAAAGTGTGCCTAAATGTGAAATTTTGTGTCATAGTGGCCAGTGCCTTGGCCTTTCATGTAAACTTTTGAGAAGTGTCTCGAGGTTATTGGAATTTGACTTACTGCTCATTCAAATTTTGCTGCGTTCCGTCTGCAACTTCATGGGCATCACCACTGAAGTTAAGATGGTGCAAAGTGTCGTGACTATTACCCTCGAACTATCAAGCTCACATGTTATAAGATAATGACGGGATGCACTGAGAGGCCTGGGATGAACGAAACATCCTTTTGAAATTCAGTGGGGATAATTGGACGATGTTTCATGGCGTTAGTTGAAGCATTAGTTGGTGGAAAGCTGGAGGATGCAGACGCTCTTGCATCTCTATCTAAATAATAATAGTCCCCTCCAGCGGCAAACTCCTTGAGCTTCGACCAACCCAAACCTTATAACTACCCGTCTGAAGTCTCCATTTCTGCTTCGTCGTATCCCAAACACTCAAGTCCCTTCGCATCAAATCGAAGCCAACGTCTACGCTACTTCCAGGAGTAACATCTACCTTCGCAAAACCCCTCAATTGCTTCACTGGCGCTCCAGGAATTCCAATGTACAATTGCCCTACCTCAGCGCCGTCTACAGAGCCGTCGTTAGTTATCGTAGCTGTGACATGGAACATTACGTCCCATAGGTCTTCTTGACCGCCTTCAACGATTGCTCCAACAGGGTACTCCCCTGTAGAGCCTACATTTGCGATTTTCTCAATCTTTAGATTTGAGTAGGAGAACGTCGTGTACGAAAGCCCGAAGCCAAATTCGTATCTTGGCGTGACGTTCTTCGCATCGAAAGCTCGATAGTCGATGTAGACGCCCTCAGTAAAGTTATCCTGCGGAAACAACCAATATATTCCTTCTGGCTGTGTGGGTCCAAGGAGTCTTCCATAATCAGACTCATTCTTCGGCACTGAATAAGGAAGCTTGCCGCTAGGACTTGCATCTCCATAGAGCAAGCTCACGATTGCTCGGCCAGCATCCTGACCTGGAAGATGAGCGTATATGATAGCCGTGACATTTGGGTTGTCAGCAAACTGGTCGATGAGACGTACACCTGCGTTATGAATCACTACTATAGTGTTGTTGCATTGCTGGGCGATGTTGAGGACTAAGGCATCAGAGTAATCGTCGTGGACTCCTGGTCGGTCGTAACCTTCAGAAGCCCAAGCATTGATGAAAATGATACATGCGTCGGAGGCCTTGTCGACAGAAGCCGTAGAGTTGATGTTTGTTACATCCCAGACAAGCTGTGAACTATCTTTGTATGCTCGCTCATTCAAAGCTGCAAGTGGTGATGAGACGTAGGCGGGATTGTTAGCACCCGATCCACCAGCAACAGTCATTGTCTCTGGAGCTGCATTAGACTATCTCCCGAAAAGTTTATAACGGAAACTCACGGTTGATTATTTGAGAAAGACGTGACGGTGGCCCTGCGGTAGATGGGTTGAGGCGTGCATCAACGGCATCGTATCCGAAGACTGAGACCAGCTGTGGTTTAACCAAGGGAAGACCTCGAGTACCATCTGTGTTCTTGACAAGCACATGCCCCTCGATTGCAGAGTCTAACAAGAATTGCTTCGATGATGCCGATTTGGCGTTTACAAAAACGTGTTGGTTGGTCAGACTTCTAGGAAGTCCAATCCCCGGCGTTGGAAAGTTTGGGGAATCCTGACCGAACTGGAAATACGTTGCCATGATTCTACCAAAAGTCAATAATCTTATCGTAACAAAACACAGAAAACTCACCTGGTCGCCATATCATCCAAGACGCTCGCAGACATCGATCCATTGTTGATAGCAGCAGTAAGGTTCTTACCCCACAAGATGCCAGCGCTGGGCATCACCATATCCAATCCGGCTTCCGCAGCGGCATAGCCACCATGAAGAGCGCCCCAGTCACTCACGACAAATCCTTGAAATCCCAATTCATCCTTCAAGATCCCGTTCAAAAGCTTGCTGTTCTGGCACCCGTAGGAGTTATTTACTCTATTATATGAACACATGATGTTCCCACTGCCTGCTCTAACCGCGTCGGCGAAAGGCCAGAGATATAGCTCGTGCAGTGTTTTATCATCGATATTGCTTGATATTGATTCTACACGTTGGCTTTGGGCATTGGTGCTGGGGTTGCGGTTCAATTCTGTAATTGTTCAGTAAAAAGTCGGCATATTTTTGGAGCTTGAACCTAGATTACCTTGTTCATTGCCAATGTAGTGCTTGATACTGGTCACTACCCCGTTCTCCTGAATCCCACGGACTGTTTCGGCCGCAAGGGCGCCACATAAGTACGGATCATTGGAGATGCCTTCCCAATTTCGGCCACCTTCAGCAATACGTCCTACTGGACCTACGACAGGACCGAGAGCAATATTTACGCCTTTCCTCTTGAATTCCAAGCCCATGTGCAAGGCTCGTTGATATGCAAGATTGCGGTTCCACCTAAGTTCTAAGTCAGTGCGTTCCTTAAGAAATAGGAAGCACATACGTGGCGCCCACATGCAGTCCACTGCTCCATCCATTCACCCCATCAGCAAGTCTAACACCATTCCCGGCATCCTGCAAACACAGCCCCTTGAATCCCAGCCTCGGAATTCCAGGTATAAAACCCACGCAACCCGTTGAAGTGGCGGTACTTTGGCCAAAAGTAAGGTTGTTCTTCTCCTCTTGAGCCAACTGTGCCACAAAGGCTGCAGCCTTAGCATACGCGGTTGCCCATGAAGGAGTTGTGCCTGATGGCAAAGTAGCCGGAGGAACATAAGGTGATTGACCATAGAAGTAGGTATCAGATGTGATGTTCTGAGCGAGTGCTGGAGTCAATACCAGCAAAGCAATAGAAAAGAGCTGCATATTGATAGAGCTTCAATGTCTTGCAAGGGCCTTGTCTTTGGCTTCAGCACCACCTAGGAAAAGTCCTGACGCCACGTTTATATACTACGAAACTAACTCTCGTTGAGCAGAGGCAGGCCATGACGCCGCTCGATCTGTCAATGTTGTATCAAAGTGGATAGTCTCCACAATCCAGCAATTCCGCAATATGGCAAGTCATTCGCACACAACACGCTTTACATCTTAGCTGTTGAACAGCTCTTCCCCGCCACTAATGACGGAAGTCTGCTTCCAGAACTCGAATTTACTAACTCACATCTCCAAAAGTCATGGGAAACTTGGACCCGGCTTTCCGGCACAAACTTGTCTCCTCCTCACCAAATCATCAACGGGCTTGGCTGCAGATAAATCAGACTCGGCCCTAATATCATGGAGAAGAGACCGGAGAAGCACCGAAGCACATTCTGATTATTGGTGCCGTTCACGTCAAATGGCTTTGAGATCGAATGACGAAGTTGAAAGATGATGGGGTCCCCGCATTTTCGAAATGAGGGGTAGTCGTTTCCCAGCCGAATTTTAGCCGAGCCAAGTTCAACCTTGCTCAGGGGAATCTCGCCAAATTCAATTCTCGAATGTGTTGTTTGGCGGTACTGGTTGGTGAATTCATTTGCCTTTCCATCTGCCGATACTTGCTACGAATCTCTCATCCGTGGGTTCGCTTATTATGCCTAGAAGTGATGTTGCATATGCATGGCTTGCTGAGTGTAGCATTGTTTCGGCTTCCATGTCCCTACCACAGTTGCTCTTTAATACTCCGCATCGTTTGCCTATAAGTTTGTACAACAATGTGAGAACTCGCCAGGTGGCAACTTTGAATATCTGGCAAGATTTGAAGAACACCCGTCCTTGCACTGATTGAATTATGCCGGGAAAAATTTGTGGCTACCAACCGACATCTCCAACAGTTCCTGGACAAGGCTGCTCAGAAGGCATTTCCAAGGCTATTGATGGCTATTGAAAGACGTATAGGAATTCTGCGATAAGTAAGGCTCACCTCGGCTCTGATCAACTGTTCGGATTCTGCCGACTGGGCCAAGCACGACATAGCCCACAGCGCGCAAACTATTGTCGAGGTAACACTTGTTCACTGTAACCAAACCCGACCGTAATTCGTACGACATCTCCATTTGATTTCGGAGTATATGGCATGACATTATGTGACAAGTCAGGCAAAATGGCATGATTAGCAGTGAAATTCAATGAGCACGCGGCCCAGAGCTTGCAGACCGCTATTTCTGATCTTAATATCAGCATGAAAGTCGGATAGTTGAGTAGGACAACATTGTCAGAAAAAGGCATCTTCGAGGCTTTGAGGGCACTAAGCCTACTAGAACACTTATTTCGACTGTGATCAAATAGGATGGCTTTCCGAGTCGGGTTTCTTCCTTCTAATGAGGCCGAGTCTTGAAATCGACGATGGGAGTTGGAAATACATCCAGAAATTATGTCGTGCCGTCAAGATGTGTGGGGCAGCTGAGACAGCTACTCAAGAATTTGAAATTGAGGCTATTCCGATGTCGATGTGCGATCAGGTTGCACGATGCCCTTTCTTGTCCGAAGATTATAAGTAGATAGATTCCGCAAAAATTGATTTCGACCACATTGCAAATTTTCTTGTCGTTGCGGTAAGGTATTTTTCGTGCCTTCCGGGTGTCTTTAGCCAGCGTGCGATGCTGACTTTTGCAGAAGTCCTTAAGAACACAATGTCGAAGAGATCTCAGACCACCTCTGCCACTTCCCAGCCCAAAGCAAGCGATTCCCCGTTTAAGGTGAACTTCAAAGATCTGAGTGACAGGACTGCTGGATCATCTGAACAGCGTTCTGTCAACACCGAGCCATGGCAGCAGATAACATCGAAAGATTCTTCAACATGGAAGGAGAAAGAGTAAGCTTCTAACTCCACCCAAAAGTATCGGCAAAATTGCTTACAATGGATAGGAGCCTCACACACAAGAATGTTTCTTCGCAACCGACTGGTCCATCACAGCTCGAGCAGTGGCTAGATACCCCCGACAAGGGAGAGTGGCTGTCATATCGAATGCAGAAATAATCTGCGAGTGGGCCTCTTCATTGATGATGATAGAGAAGATACCGTTTTGTAGTGCTTGTTGTAGAGACTAGTGTATGGCGGTGGCTTCTGTCCAAGAACTGGAGTTTGATAGGTTCCCACAATGTAGGAGGAGAGAGGTTGGAAGTCTAAAGAAAAAGCATTGGCTGGTTTTACGTTGAAGAAATCGAAGTGTTTTGATTTCCACCTAGTTTTTGAATCAATCAGGCGTGATAAGTTTCCTGACACAAGAAGAACTTTACGTTGATATATGTCTTCTCTTGGCCTTAATCATATAGAAACTCGAAACTGACACATCTCAGGCTCCACAAGGAGCATGCCCAGCACGTGGTGCCATACGCCCCTCCTTTCTACCCCGCGCATCTGCAGCTCCAATTGGTAGGTAAGGGAATTTGAACTTCTTTGTTGCACATCGCAGTTCGCGAGGCCTCTCACCCCGTCTAGAATTGATTTGTAATTGACGGCCTCGATCTTACGATCCGCTTTGGCGCACGAGCTCGGCCAAATGAAATAAGAACACGAAGGCGACAGGCTTTCAGAGAAGCTACATATTCCTACAGGCTTGCGAAAAATGTTTCGACATCAAGACGAGAATTGCACGACTTCCTGGAAGGTAATACTGAAGAGGGTTGAACCAAATGGCGCAAGGTAAATCGTGTCGGGTAAATCACAGCGGGTAAGACGATAAATGGAGTACAAATATTTCTGCATGACTTTGAGCTACACTAGCTAGCCATTCTCCCATCCCAATTACCTGAACGCCCCAAATCTAGTCACTTATCGTCGCAACGCCTGAACCCATCATTCACCCCTTACAACTTGCTCCCTTCTTTCACACAGCATGTCTTGCCATCACTCCCCACAACCGCAACACCCACCTCCTGCTGGTGTGCCACACTCAGAAGCTCACTCTTATTGAAGCTCTGCTCACTAGGGGAACATCAAGCGCAGGGTTCTTATCAAAGAAGTTGACGGGCTTGAGTGCAACCTTGAGAATCTCACAAGGCATGACGGGGAAGTCCTCAATTCGTGGTACGTGGTTGATACCAAATTGAACCCAGACAACAATATCGTCGTCAAGAACATTGTCCTTTCGATCAGCGAAAGAGCGTACACCAGTTCCACCACGCGATTGGTTGGTGTACTTGCCGCCAGCGTAGAGTTCACCGTCTGCGTATGAAGTGACATAGATATTATGGTCTGCGAATTCAGCTCGCTTGAAATGGAAGGATTCCTTGTCTGCGAGCATCTTTTGGAAGGGAGGTGCCATAATCTTATATGCGACGGGCTTGCCATTCACTGGGTTCTTGATGGCCGAGTTCTGGATCTTGAAGACACGGTTGGCGTCAAAGTCGAGATCGAAACCACCCGAAGTAGTGATTGGAGTCTCGGAGACAGTATAACCGACACCGTGTGGGTTGAATGATGATCGTGGCATGGGGTGTGCTTCATCGTAGACAACACGGTTGATAGGTCCGTCAATCATAGGATCAATACGAAGAGAGAAAATGTGTTGATGATGTGCTGCAAGGACACCTGGGTGCACGACTGTGCCCCATGGTACTGAGATGCCTTCATCGATGGGTTGAGTGGAAAGAATACCAGTGGCACGGACCTCGTACATAACTTCACCTGCTTGGTTGAATTGGAAGGCGAGGATATATTCGTAGTTTGAGACGGTGATGATGGATTGGAGAACCAGCTCGCGGTTTCGTACAACAGCTGCACGACCAGTTCGGTAGTTGGTGTGTTTCCAGCCAATTCCAGCATCTTGTTCGTGAACGCAGACACAATTTGGCATCTGCAAAGGCTCCCCCTTATCGTCGTTCAGAACCGCTGACAGGTAGTAAATAGAACCGAGGCAGTCGCATCCCAACTGAAGGTTGTTGGCCATGATACCAGCACCTGCGTCTCCAAGATCAAAAGCGGCCTTCTTGTGGTATGGGTGACGAGGATCAGCATATGGAATATTCATATCAGACAGGGAAAGTCTGTAGAAGAGAGGTCTTCCAGCGTAGTGTACATCGTACAAGACCATTCCTTCTCGCTGATTGAAGCCAACCTTGAATTCCCACTTCTGCCACGATACACTGTGACCTTGCTCGCTAAAGTTTGTGATTTGGAAAGAGGCTCCTTCAGGCTGAATAACGTTCAACGGCTTGATATCCGTTCGTAGAGTTTGAGCCTCAGGAATGTACTCGTTTGGAGGTTGCACCTTGTATGGACCAGGTTCCTTGATTGTAGCATCGACTCCTGTGGGGAGAAAGTCGATGCGGGTAACCTTCATAGTTGAGGCACTGATGACAGGAGAGATACTCAGAGGCATGGCATAGTGGTTGCTATCGACCTCGGAAGAGTTGTTTGGATCACGGACGTAAAGAAAGCATTGAAACATGCGGTCATTGTCTACGAAAAGACCCTCGTTGACTCCATCGGATCCTGCGAAATTTTAGTAGGAAGCGGTCTAAACATGGAAGTGGAACTCACCATAAATCCACGGGTCACTAATGATGACAGTGCCCTCTGGAAGCTGAAGCTTGGCAATCTCTGCTCTTACTTTTTCGTCCTCAAGAGCGATCTTCTCGACCATAATAATTTCATCACCATCGGCGTTAGAATGGATATTGGGTCCCAGGCGGAGATTGCTCTCGACATTGCCTTGGCTTAAGTTCACAATAGCCTCGTGAAGTTTGTCCTTTGCTATCAATTAGTTCATGTTCGTTTCAAAAGCTCATTTATTAGTGAAAAATTATCGAAAATAACGTACAGTATTTCTCAGGTAGTAGACCACAAAACTACGACGCTCAATAGTGGGGGTTGATTGTCCTGCATGTTCAGCGGCCAAGAACGGGACAAGATCCGATTTCTTTGGCTCTGAGAGAGTAATGCTCTTGAATTGAACGTTGGTGTTGGCTGGCCAGAATCCTTTGATGAGCCGTGCACTCTCTTTGATTTCGTCGGCAGTCAAAGGTCCAAGAGGGTGCTGAGGGGTAAGTTTCTTGGCACCTACGAAAGGCAACGATGTTGGAACTTGTTCCGTCGACATTGTGGAAGTATTTTCGATTGTGTCGAATGGGCGGTCGATGATTCAACTCTGAATTGTGATGGAAAAAATCACAGAGCAAGAGGAGCGGGATGTCGGTTTTATATACACCAGTCCGTCGAGCGTCCAGTAAAGAGATCCAAGAAAAAGACACTTCTCATTGGACCATCCGTCACCTAGCTTTCATCTCACCCACCCTTATCGTTGCCTGTCTGCCCCGCCAACTCATCGATTCGGGTGCGACTGCCAAATACGGGAACGCGGGGTCTATCAAGCGTGTCACGGAAGGAGCGATTGGCACTGTATCCGGCACGGGTAGCTCAGACACTTCCGAAATGTTATCCACGTAAATTGGGATTTACTTTATATGTTCGTGAATTCGCTGGCTGCGACCAGAGTTCAGCTAGCAGGATTGAGTCAGATTTACGTTCCTTTATTATCGTTATTTAGGTAATTGTTCAAGCTCGTGGCAGAACATCTACAACAAACTCATGCCGGTCCAGGTGGGTATTGAAGTTTTACCCGAAATCTAGGGTGGACCTACCATATTAGGCTAAGTATATGTATCACGTGCATATAGATTCTTGCTGTTATGTACTTGGATGTAGAAACTGAATTTCAGATAAGCTCGCGGGATAATCGGAAGAATTCAAGTAATAATCCAGGGTGTTTCCAATCTTGGCGATACACTGGAGAAAGCGTACCGTACGAGATATCATATCTATGTTGCACCTTTCTTCCGTGCTGAGGTTGATCTTCTCTACCTTGAAGAAGCCGTCTTGCAGGAGGATCCGCCATATCCTTGAGGTGTCCACCAGAGAGGGACATCAAACAAACATTATATTTACATAGACATGCACTTGCACTTTCATTCAGTTTCGGAAGACCATTTCGCAATGTCCATTTGAGCCAGGCAATACATCACGTGCGCCGCACAATGAGATCGAGAGAAACATGCTACGAATTTAGCAGTGCAGGTCAGATGAATGGGGAAAATATCCCTGTGCTCTAAAATATCTAACTTGAGTGAATTGTGATCAAGGATTGCCATCTTGACCGCTTCGAATGGCCTATGACAACACACGGTGGGAATTAGAAGGACTGTACATCCAAAACCCACCATTTACGAGAGATTCAGAGAAAATTGATACTTTGCAAACGCAGTGACTAGAGTAAGGTCTACACATAAATATTTTGGTAAGACAACTTTGTGAAAATAGCATATCAGCAGAGAAATTCACAGAAGTGGGATGAACTGTGAATTTTCTTGGTGGATGACTTGTGAAACCAAAAATCTGAAATCTGGAATCCCTCTCACAAGCCCTTCTTCTAAGGACAGAACAACGAAAGAAGTACTGGCTTATGTGCCTATTGAAAAATATTCTGCTACTTGAAAGCGCCAGCAGAATAGCGCTCGACTAGCATCATCATAAAGCAAACAGTGGACTTCATTTGCATTTGCTACCACACTTATATACGAACTCGAACTTACTCGCTCACCTCTACCGGCCTTACTCTTATGAAATGGCACTCCCAATGACGCACAAGTCTCAAACCCGTACACGCGTCTGGTCGACCCTCCAACACATCGCTCTCCCGGACTCCCGTTTCCACCACACTTACACATCCTTCATTCCCGATTTCGTCGGTTCCATCTCCGCCACCAATCTCCTCACTTCTCTGTCTATCTACCAAGCCTCCTCCATCCTATTCATTGCGCCGGATAATTGCTTGCAGCAGCTGCGTCATCAAGCGTTGAAAGATGGCAAGACGGTGCTGGTCACGAGCTATGGTATCCGGCGTGGATTTTGGCTCTTGGATCCGGTAAAGATAGAGGAGGGAAGGTGGGAGATTGCGAGTTTGCTAGATGGGATGGAGAGAGTTGGGCAACACGTCGGCCTTGCTGAGATTAAAGCTAGGTGCGGAGAACGGAATGAAATGATTGGGCTTATGGTCACAGGCTCGGGGGCAATTAATCATGCAGGTTTGAGGTTTGGGAAAGGACATGGGTATTTTGACCTCGAGTATGCAATGCTGTTCGAGATCGGGGTTGTGGACGGAAGAACGCAGACCGTGGCACTTGTCCACGAGTGTCAAGTGCTGGATGAGGAGCTTGTAGGCGAGGAATGGGATGTTGGGTGTGATTTCGTTGTTACCAATCAGAAAGTGATTGACGTGAAAGACGCGGAAAAGCCAAGATGTGGAGTGTTGTGGGAGATGTTGCGGGAGGGGATGGAGGAGCAGATTGAGCCTTTGAGAGAGTTGAGGGGGATGCAAGCACAGAAGGGTCTGAAACTTGGAAGATAACTAAACAATTGGAGCGCTTCGATGAATGCTCAGCATTCAGATTCTCTGGAAACGCTCATAATTGTTCCGGAGAGCTATCCGTTGTACTGTGAAGTCCCCACAAAAGCAGGCGGCTTAAACAAATGCAAGAGCGGTTTCATGATATGTTTGCACAATAACTTTGATCCAGCCGTCAAGACTACATTGATGGCTCTTCAGGGCTGAGAATTTGTTTAAATGAAACAAAAATGTTTGGTAGTAGTGGTCATTCTACAAGGCGTGACTCAGCAACATGCACGAACAATGACCCACGCTGAATCTTCCCCGACTTCTTCCAACCACCTGCGACCCCACCTCCACGGTTCCACCACATGGACAATCAAGCTCTTCGCCTGTTGCGCCATCAACTTGGCGCAATTTGATGATGAACGTCGGAACTTTACATCCTTGAGCGCCTCCCATAGCATGCCTGACCTTGATTGTCATGAGCCACGATAACATTGGGCGACGAAGAACAACTGCCGGTCCGGAAGATCTTTTGTGGTTAGCAAGCCAAATATGGCAGTTGCCCGTGCCTGAAAACACGGCACGGTAGGTGGAAGTTTTTTGCTTGGCGGATTCCAGCTTTCATATCAGCCGTCTTGGCAGTTTGCTGTGGCGTCGACAGGGGGTCTCCAAAGCACCCCGCGTCTTCATCCAGGCAGGTACAATTTTTCGAAAGAACGGGGTTTGAGCAGATCAAGCTTTTCTACCCGCTCTTGGTAGAGCTTAACTCGTCATCGTACCCGTTCATATGTGGAGCAGTCCTTACTTGTTGCACGGAAGTATTTTATGCCACCACTCAGAGTCTGATGCTGGTGGCTACCCCTGCCATCTGTGGAAGCTGGGACCTGTGGAAGAGGAGAGCTTCTCCAACCCTTTCCCCACACCGGAATGAAAGTGATTCTGCAAAGCATACGTACGCCTACTATCAGATCCATCAGGCACAATTGTGCTCTTCACGGAGATATATCTACCGGTAGAGATTTCGTTGCTATAAGTATAGTCTATGTTTCTCGGAATTGAATAGACTCTCATCCACCTTTCAACCTCTCTTAAAAACTGAACCAAGTGTCAATAATCATGGTGAACTTATCTTTCGCCTTCCTTGGGCTCTCTGCCTTTGCTGGCGTCTTCTGTGCCCCGGCACCAATGCCAACGGCAGCACCAGATCTCTCCAAGGCTATTGCAAAGCGTGCTACCACTTGCACCTTCAGTGGCTCAACCGGAGCTTCACTTGCAAGCAAGTCCAAGGCTGCTTGCTCTACCATCATCCTATCGGCAATTGCTGTGCCATCTGGTGTGACATTGGACTTGACAGGCCTGACTTCAGGTACTCATGTAAGTTCAAATTTACACAATTCACACGTTGCCTGCTCACAGATACAGGTTATCATGGAAGGCACGACTAGCTTTGGATACGAAGAATGGAGCGGCCCGCTCTTTGCCATCTCTGGCACAAACATTGTTATGACCTCTGCTTCAGGTGCATACTTCAAGGGTGACGGCGCCAGATGGTGGGATACCCTGGGATCAAATGGTGGCAAGACCAAGCCCAAGTTTTTCCAAGCCCACGATTTGATCACATCCTCCATCACCGGTGTGTATATTCAAAACCCTCCTGTTCAGGTCTTTTCCGTCGATGGGTGCACCACTCTTGCCTTAACTTCAATCACTATTGATGGATCTGCTGGCGATACTGATGCGCTTGGACACAACACTGATGGATTTGATATTGGATCTTCCACCGGTGTCACTATCACTGGTGCGAACGTATATAACCAGGATGACTGTGTTGCCGTAAATAGTGGAACGGTTTCTGAATTCTACTCCCACTTCACATAATACGTACTGATTATCTCCTAGAACATTATTTTCACTGGAGGCACCTGCTCTGGAGGCCATGGTCTGTCTATTGGTAAGTTTGCAGCTCTTAATGCCACTTTCAACGTCTTTAACGATACTAGGCTCTGTTGGTGGCCGTACTGATAATGTGGTCGACACTGTCACTTTCTCTTCCTCGACCATCAAGGCTTCCCAGAATGGTATCAGAATCAAGACCAACTCCGGAACTACTGGATCTATCACCGGTGTTACGTATAAGAGTATTACTATGACCGGTATCACCGACTATGGTATTGTGGTCAGACAGGACTACAACGGTGTGTCTGGCACACCTACCAACGGTATCACGATCAAGAACTTCGTTCTCAGCAACATCGTGGGTACCGTTGAAAGCACTGGAACAGATATCTATATTCTCTGTGGATCTGGCTCTTGCTCAAGCTGGACCTGGTCGGGCGTCTCCGTCACTGGAGGTAAGACATCTACTGGATGTTTGAATGTGCCATCTGGCATCTCTTGCTAGATCTGTTGCTTTGATCATGAGACAGAGTTTGGTTCGATCGGTCGACTGGAGGTTTAGAGAGGAGGTTGGGGTAGTTGTTATGGTGGAGAATGGAATTGGTGTACAAAGTCATTAGGTTGGAGCTTCTTGTCTATAGGTATATTCGAAATTTAACATTTCTTCCACAAAATAACAGAAAATACTTTTCTTGGTTGCATTTGCAAGCGTGAGCCATTCTGAACCAAGACCCTTGCTCTTACATTATTTAGGAGCATATCACCAGTGAATGAGTAAGGTAAGAATGTCAGTGTGGTCTTCAGGTAAGTGTGTGGTTGCTGATGGTGTGGGGTAGCCTAACCCCACCTTCGGCTGACCTAAGACAGTGTACCGACGCTAAAATAACAGCCTAAAATTACCCGTTCCTGCTGTTTCAAGCGTCATTCAATTTAAGCTTGCTTCGACCTCAACAACAAATCCTGCCGTCTATAACCACGCGTCTGAGCCTCTTCTCGCACCATTCCTGTGTTCTTGACTCATAGTTGAGCCATCAAGCTGCTTACGCCGAGTAATTGCATGGTGGGATAGGAGAACGTGGCGAAGTTGTTGGGCTGGAGCACTGCCTTGTGCAACGTCAATACGGCAAATGAGTGCGGAATAAGAATCTTGGCGCAGCGTTTCTAGCAGGGCGATTGGTCCAAATACTTCCCATCTGGGTATGCTTGAAGCTGTGGATATTTCAAAGTAGGATATCAGAACAATTTCCGATAGGCCGACCGTACATCTTGTTTTTACTGGGTCGCTCAATCGTTTCGATACCCCATGCTAGTACATTGTATTCGGCATTGGAGTTGGTCTGCTTCATTGGTTATTTTCACTGGCTGAGAACCTGCAATCCGAAAGGCTGCAGGCGCAATCATGGGCTGACTGCAAAGAGAAAGCCAAAATGAATTTTGTCTTTTGCCAACTCCAAGATTGCTCCAAGCTCGAGAGTCACCGCCCCTGACTGTACCACCAACAAGGTAGAACCTTCCAACAAGTTTTTGCGATCTCACCACTCTGTGGTTCTGACCAAAATAATGTATTTGCTCCTCCGTCGAAACTCTATTATTTATACAAAGAACTTGTTGATGTCAGATTTCTGGCAATGAAGACCGCGCTCCGTATATCGAACGATAATACCGGGGACCGTGACTGGAAGCTGTGTAGTAATATCGAGGAGTCGACAACTAATTATCAGCACCACAGGCCAGAGAGAAGCCAAAAACACCATCATTCAGTCGCGCTACTCCAGGAGATGTATTTGCTGTAGACAAAAGAAACAAGCGAGCGAGTTCAGGGGTAGTATGAGACGAAAGGAACTAGTTACCAAAACATGCGTCACCTGCCGGATGGAAGAAATCAGAAGAATCTAACTAGCCTACCTCAATCCGTGACATGTTGACTTAGAATTTTGGTTTAGGAACCTTTTGACTCAAAACTGACTCAACATCAAGCCTCAGGTGTCGACTATTGGGTGTGGCAATAGTCTGGAGATTCCGCCAGCGTTGAGCTGGAGTAAGAAAGGGATTATGTGCTTATGTTTCAGGACGAAAGGCTGTGCTTCAGTGCGGCAGTGTCTTGTATTTTTCATATGTGCTGTGCCTCTCCATTGGTCCAGGGGATCTTTAAGCGGCACTGGTAGCCGTCCCCGTTTCCGAAACTCCGTTCCATCAGCACAGCTCGGGCTATCTGACAAGCCACCGGAGAGATGCCCACCCGCAGCTGGTAGACGAGCATACCAAATTTGGCTCCAAGAAACCAATGAAAGCTTGTAATTTAGTTGCTGCCTTGTTGGCTGAAAGCGTTTAAATGAACATATAACTGTGATATTCCGGGGTGGCAGATTGGGTTGTGTGGCATCATCCATTTGACGACGCTTCTTGTCTTCTGTTCAGTTATTAGCTCTGATAACCTGCAGTTCATTCATCTTTTGGCATCGCTCCAACCATTCCAGCTACACACTATCAATATCCTCCCAACCTCCGCAATGACAAAGTGTCTCTCCTATGATGACCCCAAAAACCAATGGACATACTGTCCATCGCTACCAGCTGCGATTCTGTTTGCTGCGCTGTTTGGCATCACAACCTCCTACCATATCTACCAAGCACACTCCTTCAAGAAATCATTTTGCTGGGTCCTCATAATGGGCGCGATCTGGGAAACTGCCGCATTCGTCATCCGCTGCATTTCGATCGAAAATCCTACATCGCAAGGCGCTTTTGATCCACAATTCATCCTTATTCTCCTGGCACCACTCTGGATCAATGCCTTCGATTATATGCTTCTGGGACGCATGGTTTATTACTACCTACCCGATAAGAGACTTTATGGAATCCGCGCTGAGAGGATGGCTCTGTGCTTTGTACTTTTGGACTTAGTGTATGTGTCTCCTTGCTTTTCATGTTGATGAGGACTATCCTAGCTTCAAGCAACTACTAACTTGCAATAGTTCCTTCGTCATACAAATCGGCGGAGGTCTAATGACAATATCGAAGAACTTCAAGACCCTCCAGAACGGCTTGCATATCTACACTGCTGGCGTTGCACTCCAAGAATTTTTCATCCTCGTCTTCGTCTTCCTCGTCATCACCTTCCAACGTCGTCTCTCCGCCCAATGCTCCCAAACCCAAATTACGCAAGCAAAGAAACTTCTCTGGGTCATTTACATCTCCTTGGGCCTCATCTCTTTCCGTATCCTCTTCAGGATCATCGAGTTCAGTGCTGGAGCTGGCACCAAATTGACCCACGAATTCAGGGTTCATGAGGTTTATCAGTATGTATTTGACGCAGTGCCGATGTTTTTCGCCTTGATTGCGATGAATGTCCTTCACCCAGGTGCTGTTCTGAGGGGAAAGGAGAGTGAGTTCAAGAGCAGGAAGGAGAGGAAGAGGGAGGCAAGGGAAAAAGGAAGGAGCGGCGAGAACAGCGAGGGAAGTCAGATGCAGGTGTTTCAAAATTGAGAAAATGAAAAGTGGAATTTAGACACAGGATTGGGATAGAGAATTAGCGCTCAGGTAAATAAATATTGTTCTTGAAGGCCGTTGCTAAGTTTAAACTCAACACGTGATACGCGCCACGGGACTTCTTCGGAAAAGTCCCACAAGTTCTCTCCACCCGCCAAACAGTACCCGTCACAAACCACTGTCTGAAGTTCGAATGAGTGGAGATATCGGCTGTCATCCCGTTTGAGAAACCTAAGAATTGCCTGATGTCAACGCGTATAAGATGTGACACTTACCATTTTATCGTCTGAAGTTGCTGCTCTTTTCATTCATTTCTACCTCCAGCCGGCCTGCTTCCCTTCGTTCTGCAATTCTCTTGCATTTCTCTAATTACGATACCTTACTTTCTTGATATTCCAGGTGCTGTGCACATATTCAAAATCTAAAAATGCCTTCCTTTACACAAATCATTTTCCTCGTCCCAACTTTGTTGGCGGTGGCGAGTGCTCAGGGTGTTATCCTCACTGCCCAAGGAACGAAGGGGTCTCCAGCGAGTTTGGCACTGCAAGTCAATACTGCTGATGCTTCAGATGCAAATGTCATTAAATTGAGTGAAATCTCAGCGAATATTGTCAATGAGTGTGGCAGGACTCTGTTGGCCGGCAACAGTACGTACTCTGCTTCCAACTTCACCCTCATCATCATTCCGAATATAAATCTCTCTTCGAACTATCTGCATTCGTAGATTAAGTCAAACGCATCTTCTTAATCTCTCGAGCCGGCTGAGGAGGATCGTTGAAGCTAATTCTTACAGTTGACATCGGCTCCAATACCGAGGATCAACTTGCAAACAAAACCGTCACTTCCGTTACCAAGGGTGGAAATGTGCTTGTAACCATCAAACAAGTCTCAGCCGACGGAGCAGGACCCTATACATGTGACATGGATTTCACTGGCAATGCAGACGGTACATCTGGGCAGACCAATGTCACCGTCACCGAGAAAGATTCTACCACCGGGAATATTGCGCTTTCTTTGACCATGCCTTCAAACATGGCTTGCATTGGTGGTACGTTCTCACTTTCTCTATTCCCCATCTGCTCCTCCAATCAAATTACTTCGAAGACAAAACAAATCCCTAACACTTATCGCTCACAGCCTCGACCGGCAACATCTGCACCGTCCGCTGCGTCAACGCTGCTTCATTCGGCGGTTGCTTTGCAGTTCAACAAACAGACATCACCGCCAATGCCAACACGCCCGAAACAATTGCTACAGCCCAAACCCTCGAGGGTATCGACGCACAAATCGCAGAAAACCAGATCGACTTGCCTGCCGCGATTAAAGCGAACCAACAGGCTACTACAGGCACTGAGCAGGAACAGGGCTTGCTTGGTGCAAATGCCTTGCTTGCGCTACAAGGTGAAGCAACTACTGCCGCCAGTGTGGTTGCAACCAGCACAGCAAAGGCTGCAAAGGCTACCAAGACTGCCAAGGCTACCACAGCGAATGCGAAGGGTGGCAAGAACGCAAATGGAAAGGCGAAGAACAACAATAGAAGGTCAAGAGAGTTTGTTGCTTGATTTGTGCAAAGATTAGACTTCAAATGTGTATATTAGAGCTGGCGCAATGCAGAACTATTTGTGCCAACTACTGCTCCAGTTGAAGACAGGATGACTTGACATTGTGTAGAAAGGCAATCTCGTTCAGACAAAAAGAAACTCTGATTAGTCTCCGACATGCCAAATTCTTTAATCCCTCTGGCGAGCGATTCCCGTCAGTTAATTGAGCACTCACTCGATCCATCTCAAACCGACTCGCTCACAAGCTCCCTTCTTCAGTCATCTTTCGAATCGCAGCCAGCGTCCCATTAACTCCCCTCGGAGCAGTAGATTGATAGGCCTTCTGCTTAGCAAGCTCCTCCTCACTACCTTTCACGATCTCTGGGTGGTCCCATTCAAAAGTGAACGTGAGATAGAGTTCGCCGTTCTCGCCGGTTGAGACAACGTTCAGCACCCGGCCAGGGCTGCCGATCGTCTCGAAGGTCTCGACTCCGGAACCTGCGGTTGGCTAGGATTGTGTAAGGTTAATTATTTGATGATGTGGGGAAGGGATCGCACGGAGATGGGTTTGATGTGCGTGATGCGCTCTTGGACCTTCGGCCCGACAACAGGCGCCATGCCTACGCCGCCACCTATGTGAAGCAATTAGTTGTGTGATGATTAGAAGAAGAAAATATTTGTGTACCATCCTTGAACTTGACCTCACGCAAAACGCTCTCGCCATCGTCTTCGAGGACAACGCAAGTTTCGATAACGGCGAGGAAGAGTTGCGGTTCGCTGAATAAGTCAACAGATAGACTTAGACACTCCTGGTCTTGATGCTGCTCTATACCGGGCTTTACGCTCGAGTCCTTTCCACAACTGTTCCAAAGACAAAGTTGGAGTGGCCCCTGGTGGGTTAACTAGACACGTTGCGGCTGCGTAGATGATAGGCATCTCGATCTTAGTAGTATTTTTCTGAAATATTGTAAAAGGTATGTTAAAGAGCGGTGACTTAAAGTCAGCAAGAATGAACAGGCTTTGTAATTAAAACCCAAAGCCGGGTAATATCGCGCAAATTTCTCCAATCTTACTCTCGGTGTGAAATACAGGATGGGAAATATCCAAGTGGAAGTAACCAAAGTAAGAAAAGGACTACACGAGGGAACGAATGGGAAACCATATGAGATTGAAGATTTGGAATTCAGCATATCACTAGCTGCGTTTGTCGCAACTTATGCAGTCAATACATGGAAGCAGATAAGGCTAAAGGTCCTTTGTGGGGACCCATTCGGCCTCGTGGGCACGGTAGGGTGTCGAAAACATCAGTCATGGCCGTGCCCAGCCAGTGTGTAAGAGGGGGTTTAGCATTGAGAAGCATGAGCGAGTGGATTTAGTATGAAAGTGCAGCAAGATATTCTGTTCGTGGGAGAGGGATTGTGAACAAAGTGGGGTAAACGCCCGGCAGGGCTGTGTCGGATATGATCTTCCGAACGGCATGACAGCCTGCAAGGATCACCAAAACGCCGTTTCGGAGAAGTTGGGTTCGTTGGGAGAGGGTGAACACAGAAAGTTAGATTGTCTCAGAAGACGTAGTGTCGACCTTCAATAAGACTAAAATTGAATTCCGTGAGATGCAGATAGTTGGAATCAAATCCAAAAAAAAAAAGTGCAAGGAGACAACCAATAAGAAGGCAAGGGAGCATTTTTCTGAAGGACGTTGACCCATCTCTTGTTGTCCGAAAGGTGGAGGTCCAAAAACAGAAGATAATGAGATTCCCACGAACCAAGAAAGAAATTTTCATTTAGAAGAAGTTTGGAAGTTGGTGAGAGGCATGTATGCCAATCACTGCGTGGAAGGTGAGGAGCACTTGTCGACGGCGTATCTTAAGCCAGACGTCAGTCAAAGAGGTTCCCTCTCGACGTATTGACCTTTGCGGCCGAGTGAATCAAAACCATCGCCAGTGCCACAGGAATATAAATTCAGCAACGTAAGTATGAAAACTGAGAGGCCTTGCTTCCTTCGATCGATCGATCTATTCCGTCGAAGCATCTAGACCTACCTAACTCCTTCAGCAAATCCAAAAATCGCCTCAAACGTATCCAGTCTGTAGTGATTCGGCTCACATTAAGCACAGGTGGACCAAAACTCTGCGGTGTGTAAGAGGGTTCTCCGAACTTCACTACCCGAGTCACGGGTTCAAAAGTCATCAAGTAACAGGAAGATAGCGAACAATACGACGATCCAAGGGCAGGTACAACGATATTCAACATTTGAACGACGAGAAAGCTTTCAGAAAAAGTTTGTTCTGCTACGGATAAATAGCGATGGTATTATGTGATGCTGCTTAGGGACCGAGAATCCTATCCGAGGCTCTCGTACTCGGACCGACTTCCTGAGGGGGTAAAAGCTTGGCGGGGTGGCTGGCACATCACTTCTACCAAATTGATGATGTTGATCAAAAAGACTTGGATTCCCGCATTGATCTTCATAGTAGTGAGCATTATTTATGAGCACGAATATGCGCCGTCAATCAGATACGAGAAGATGGCCCTCATTTCGCCCCGTGATCCACCTTCCAATATCTAGCTCTGCAGATTTGTTGAGTGGTTCGCATACTCTCTCCCTCTCTCGCTCCGAGGGGCCATTTGTATTGACGGGTTTCTATTCCAAGAATGGCACCATGCTGCTCACTCATTTTCCCGGGACCTAAGTGTATATATATCCATATTTATCTCGTCTCCTCTCCCTCGCTCCTTCACTACACATCACTTCTAAATCCTCCTCTTTCCAACGATGAGGTCATTTTTTCACTTATGTTTGCTGTCTCAGCTCCCATCTTTCGTACTAAGTCAGAATACCACAGCACCGGCAGGATGCCGCAAGCTACACACCGATAGCGACTGGCCCACTCCTGATATCTGGGAAGCTGCTCTTCCTGGCGTAGTTCTAGGCAACGGCAGTGATGCCAGTGGCCCCCTTCCAGATTATCGCTATCGCGTTTCATGTGCCTCTGATGTTCAGGCTGCCGTCAATTTTGCCAGAGAACATAACATCCGTCTCACAGTCATCACGACAGGTCATGACCAAGAAGGTCGCAGCGACGCCGGGTCAGGGCTGATAATCGACCTATCCAACTTGAGAGGCGTCCGCGTTTTAGAGTCATTCGAGGCAACACAACAAGGTGCTGAGAGTCCAGATCCCAATTCTCCTCCGAATGTTATCGTGCCGAAAGATGGTGTGCAAGCTGCTGTTACTTTTGGTCCTGCAGTGGCTGGTCTTGCACTAAACTACGCAGTCCACAACTCAAGCTTGTTCACTGTAAGTGGTGCAGCAGGTATTATTCTCTCCGCTGGCTGCTTTCGGTCATATTAATAACATTTCAATAGCAACAGTGGCGGTAAGCGGAGGGTGGGGTCAAAATGGAGGTTATGGTCCAATGACCGCTCAACATGGTCTCGGTGTTGACCAATGGCTCGAAGCCAAAATTGTCACACCAGACGGACAACTCAAAATTGCAAACTCAGTTTCTAATACCGATCTCTTCTGGGCAATTCGCGGAGGAGGTGGTGGCACATTTGGAGTCGTGGTTGAATCGACCTGGAAAGCATACCCCTCCGTGCCAATGACGGGTTTTAATTGGTACATCAATTCCACAATAACTGGTACAAATGTTACCAACCCTGCTACCGGCGAGACACCAGTCAGTGCATCAATGGAATACCTATTTTCTCAAATGCCCGCACTGCATGCTATGGGCCTTAGCGCTTATTACTACGTCTCGCCAAGCGCCATACGATGCTACGCCATCCACCCTGGAAACAACTCCGGTATTGAGAATGCAAACGCAGTATGGGGACCAATCCTTGAGAAGCTATCATCAATGCCAGGTATGACACCTTACCAAACCAAACCATACGAATTCAAGGATTACAAAGATTATTTCGACACCACCTATGGCCCTCTCACAGACCCATACGGCACACTTCCTACTCCTCGCAATCGTGGCATCATCCCCTTCGACAGCCGCCTTCTTGCGGCAGAGCATCTCCAGAGCACAAACATAACCTATGCTTTCAGACAGACAGCGGGCAATTACGGTGTCCTGATGTGTGCACCTGGTTTGAATGCCGGGTCAGGAAATGATACTTCTGCAAATCCAGGGTGGAGAAGAGCCACGGTTTTGATTGTGGGATTTAAGCAAGGCGATGCGAATCTTGATGGTTTGCGAGAACTCGCTCCAGATATGGGGTCTTACATAAACGAGGTACATCAGCCATTTCCCTCTTTCTACTACCCATAATTACTAACAACCTTTACCACCCTAGGCGAGCGTCAACGAACCCAACTGGACGCAGTCCTTCTGGGGTACAAACTACCCTCGCCTATCCCAAATTAAAAAGGAAATCGACCCCAAAATGACGTTCTGGGTCAGCCCAGGTATCAATGCAGACCACATGCAGGCCGTCGATGGTCGAGCATGTCTGGTCGATTCGGTGTCCTCGGAGCCGTCCTTTACGCCGCCACCAACGGATAGACATGTTGCTGCTAATTTGACGACTGATGGCTTGTTTTTGTTTGGGAGGCAGGAGTTGATTGGCACGCAGTACCCTGAACCTGGCACTATGCTTGGGTTGCAGACTGTATCTGGGTGATGCGTCATGTGTTTGGAAAGAAGGTGTGTGAACGTGGGTGATTTCAAGCACTAAAAACTGCAGCGAAAAGAATACGAACCTCAGAAATTGCATGCTGATAGCACTTCGCCAAGATATCATTACTTAGCAGACTGCACAGCGAAACACTTATGCGACGTTGCTCAATCATGATTAGAACATTAAATTATGGATTTTGTCCACCAGACCCTTCAAATCTATTCCCCACGTCTCCTCAATGATGAGTTTTCACCGCCGGCCTCTTGATCAGTGTCACCTCGTCGCCCACCGATCCATCAGCACCCTTGATAAATGAAAACGACATCGCTGTCTCGTTGATGACTCTCAGCTTACTGAAGCCGTAGTGCTGGTCATCAAGCACAGCAGTAATATTCGCCGGTACCTGGCCTGCTGCAAGCGTGGTGTGGCTTTCAATATTGCCCGCCATGCCGTTGACAATGTGCGTCATGGATACTCCGGCATTGGTGTAATAAGTGTTGTTGTTGAGGACCGAGCCGGTGTCAATCATGCGTCCCAGTCCCATGGGGTACATACGCTCGTACCAATGGATGTGTCTGTTATTGTTAGCTTTCGAAGACTTCGGAGGTGCAATAGAGGAGGTGCATATGGATCCGCGGATCAATTGAAAGAAACAAGGAAATGGAATGGCTTACCCAGAAAGATAAGCATCAACCTCATACTTCAATAAGAGCGCCTCAAACGCATTCCTGATATTCGCCTGATAGCTCGACACTTGCGTGCTGTACATCGGTCGATGGCCCATTACAATCACCCACGGCGTTTGCTCGCGATCAAGACACTTGAGATCACTTTCCAACCACTTGTACTGCGCGTATGTTTTTGTGTCCGAGTAGTTGCCCACTTTACCGAAAGGTCCACTGTCCGTGATGTACGTTTGGGCTTCAGTGGGATGCGTCTCGTTCCCCTTGAGGTCACGTGCGAAGGGCCATGATGGAGAGTTGGCGAAATCCGTCTCGCTAGACAAAGCGATAAAGTGCGCGAGTCCGTAGTCGAATGAATACCACATGTTCCCTGATCCGCCAGTTTCTTTGCCTGGCATACGGAAGCGGTTTTGGTAGGCTGTGAAGTTCCTGTTTTTATCATTAGCACGGAAATTCAACTGTGAACAGAGAGCATAGTAATCACATACCTCTGCGAAGGTGGACAAGTGTAGTAAGTGAGATCGTCTTCGGGCAGTGTTCCGTTGGTGATATTGTGCTTTAGATACGCAGTCAATGGATTTCCCGGGCCATCAAACTCAGCGCAGCTCACTTCATGATTTCCAGGCAGAGTCATGTAAGGCACCTTGGAAGTGATGTTCACGACCCACTGCTGCCACAGATCCCAGTTTGACTCGTAAATCACGCTCATATCGCCTCCCAGCGGGCCACCCTGGTTTGGTATTTCTCCGTCAGGAAGCGGGGTATCGTACTCTGTTGTTACTCCACCGGGTAGCTCGCTCGAGGTCCCGTTGTAGCAGACAGGCCAATCATCTGCACAAGGCAAGATGCCAGAGTACCAGTCATCGGCATAGCTGATATCTCCTCCGTGCCATGCGAATGCCATTCCTTCGTCAACGGCCTTGATGAGTTGCTTGTAGGTTCCTCCAGCATTCGTGTAGCCCATGTCATTCAACACGCCGACTGTGAATTCCTTAGGATGCTTACCAGCTGCGCGGGCCGTCTTGAAGCTGAGGACTTCTGACTGAGTAGTTCCGTTTGACGCAGGAATCTGGTAATAGTATGTCGTGTCCGATTTTAGCTTAGGAATCTGCACATCATGGAAATATTCGCTACATTGGGTCACGGCTTTCATCATAGAGCACGAAGGAGTACGGCCATAGCTAGAAATTGAATTCCTTAGGTCAGCTTTCTTGAAGCATAATATAAGGCACGAACGTGAGGAGAGTGCACATACCTCTTCGTATTCCCTTTGACGCGGTGCTCGAGATTCTTTGGAGAAGTCCCCCAGTGAACTGAGGGTGCCTCGCCTAGACCGAATGGTGTTTGATAATGAATGTTGATGCCGTCTGGAATATAAGACAGGGCAATAACATTCACATTATTCGATGGATTCGCAGTAGCTGGCTTGACAGCTGGAGGCTCCACAAGACGTGGAAATCCTTTGCCATTGCTGATAACCGTTGGATTGACCCAATCGGCCACAGGAACCGCAGGACCTTCGTATGGGTAAGTCTCGTCCACAGTAGGCAGTGCTTGGATCGCCGAGATGGCTCCCAGCAGAGAAAATGCCGTGGCTGCCTTCATCATGCAAGTTTTCGACTTGACGAACGGAATGAGGGAAAGGCTCGGAGAAGACGAGGCGAATGACACAGGTACCAGTGCAATTGACAAGCAGGAAAGAAAGGTCAATCGGAATCTTGGGCTGGGAGGCTATGTTTATAGCCTCCATTGAGAGCTCCACAGGTACCAGCTGCATTTCTAACTCACATGTGATGATAGGATGAGAGTGCCGGAACAAAGTACGGCCACAAAGCTTGCCTCGTCCAAGCTTCCTAGAGAGGAAGGTTATGCAAGGACCCAAAGCTTGTTCCTAGCCTCAGATCTGCCAAGGACCCTGCAATCTACAACAGCATGGGCTTATCTCGATAGCCGACTGGTTGGGAACTTCCGTTTGCTCTCTAGCGCTGACCGGGGACCACTTGGGAGAGACGGAGAGATCATCTTCGTATGGAAGTTTGGGGGAGATGAATCGGCGTGGAAGTGAGCGATGGAAACATGAACCAGGCGAATCCCGAGTGCTGTTCTTGGCAGAGTCTGGGGATGCCCCCTTTTTCCTCGCCTACGCCCTCAGCATCTTACCCCCTCGACAAGCGAGCCCTCAGGAGGGAACTGCGACATCGGCTCCGCTTGCCAAGCCAAGCCGGCAATGCGGCATGTTCATGCCACACCCAACGTCATTGCAGCTGAGCTTCCCGTCGACAGTATCCAAATCCAGCTCTTGAAAGCTGCTTCGAAGTCATGCCCAGATTGACCATTGACGGTCACAGGATGTCTTGCAACCCCCTCTTTCGCATTGCCGAGTTGGCAGAGTGAAGAGCGGATGAGGGCGTCTTTGACTACAGAGCGGAAAGCTAAGGTTCGAGATCGACACTTCACGCCCTTTGGCACTACCTTATCCAAAGTCAAGGATAAAAATATTGACGGCCGTGGCCGCGGCGCCGTTGCAGCGCCGTTGATTCTGTCACCTGCGCAAATTTGCAAGTCTCAAACATTTCTGAGATTTATCCGCCTTTTCGTTGATCAATTGTGTTAAAAACCAAGTCTTTTGAGCGCCTCTTTGCAGTCCCATCACACTTTGCTCTTTATGTTTACTAAACAATGCGGAAATATCATCTCTCACCCTGTCCCAAAGAACCGGGCTACGTAATTCCCGAACCAATACACTCCCTGCCCGGGCTCGAGTCTCCGTACAATACCCCACTCTAGCTAGCTACCGCTTTCTTACCCCAGTATGAAAACAAGACTCACCTCTCACCTCGAAAATTTGTAATCTGAGTCCTTTCTTCTGTCTACAACATCCCATAACCCGTCAATCATTGACATAAAGGCACTGCTCAGTCACCGGTCACAAAGAAGATTGGCGACAGCAATGCACTCACAACAACAACGGCAATGACTTCCCCACTCCCTGCTACCAATTCCTCCTCCACTTTCGCCACTGCCGAACTAGAGAAGGAAGTTGAGATACAGTCCGTACACTCGCATTCAACGACAGAAAATGAGTCGGAGGGTAGAGAGGAGAGACAGTTCGCCCCGCTGTCTATGACCGAGAAGGGAGATATTGAAGCTTATCCAGATGGTGTCAATGATCCCCAAAATGAGGAGTGGAGTGGCGCTGCGATGCCCAAAGACGGCGCTGTCACGAGGACGAGTACCAAGAGCAGTTGGAAAGATCCTGGGCCACCTCCTGATGGGGGCTGGGTAGGATGGACTCAAGGTTCGTATTGATTTCATTGAAAGCTCGACTGCATTGCGCCATGGAAAGCTTTAACTCTCGGAAAGAATAAGGGACAGAGCCGCGTTCGCTCGGTTAAGCTGCTCCTCTTCCCCGCTAATGTCAAGAGCAACTGTACCTTTTGCTGTGAATCCTCACGGAATACAAAGCTAACAGGCCTAGTCCTCTTGGGTCACCTCGTAATAATGAACACCTGGGGTTTCATCAATTCCTATGGTGTCTTCCAAAGCTATTACGTTACCGCACTTGGCCGCCCACCGTCTGATATCTCCTGGGTCGGCTCCGTCCAGGTTTTCCTCCTCTTCTTCATCGGAACTTTTACCGGTCGTCTCACCGATGCAGGTTTCTTTCGGCCAGTCTTCATCGTTGGTGCAGCACTCGGTGTCATAGGTCTCTTCATGACCTCTTTATCGACACAGTACTGGCAGCTGTTCTTGGCTCAAGGCGTGTGCTGCGGCCTAGGCAATGGCTGTCTGTTCTGCCCAAGTCTGAGTTTGCTCTCTACCTACTTTAGCAAAAAGAGGAGTCTGGCAATAGGTATTGCAGCAGCTGGTAGCGCTACTGGTGGAATGGTGTTCCCGGTGATGGTGCAGCAGCTGCTTCCGCGAATCGGCTTTGCGTGGACAATGCGATCATTGGGCTTTATCCAGCTGGGGTGCTTGGCCATTTGCATTGCCTTCATCAAACCAAGGGTTCCACCAAGAAAGGCGGGCGCGTTGGTAGATTGGAAGAGTTTTAAGGAGGCGCCATATGTATTGTTTGCTGCCGGGATGTTTTTTGTAAGTCTTTGATCCAGCAAGTGGCGGTGGTCCTGTGGGAACTAACAGCAGTAGAACTTTTGGGGTGTCTATTTTGCCTTTTACTACCTTACCTCTTTTGGACGTAACATCATTGGCCTCCCATACGCTGAATCTATCAACCTCTTGATCGTTATGAACGGCGTCGGCACCCTTGGACGAATTGTTCCCAACTTCCTCGCCGATCGATATTTTGGCCCGCTCAACACTCTGACTCCCGTCTGTCTCTTGACTTCTCTTCTAGCTTTCTGTTGGATCGCTGTCTCGTCTCGCGGTGGGTTGTATGCATGGGCTGTTATCTATGGCATCGTGGGTGCTGCAATCCAAAGTCTCTTCCCAGCAACTTTGAGCAGTTTGACATCGGATCTGCGAATGGCTGGAACAAGGATGGGAATGGTGTTCACCATTGTGAGCTTCGCAGTACTCACTGGCCCGCCGATTGCGGGACAGCTTATCCAGCTGAAGGGGGGTGATTATGAGTATGCCCAAATATTTGCTGGGATGGATTTGCTTGTTGGGTGCTGTTTATTATGTGTCGCGAGGTATGTGAAGGACAAAAATCTGCGCGCGAAGCTATGAATACACGAAGCGGGCGACTTGCCCATGACCTCAGAAATACATGATTGGTATTGACGCTCAGCAAACTATATACATAACGGAATAAACTAAAGACGACCAGATAAAACAAGGGCTAGCGTCGAAGGAGTAACAGATCCGGAGGGATAGAAGAGCACGCAATGAAAGACATACCAATGAATGGTGTGATTTAGATCTTGTATTAGCATTATATAGTCAAGGAAATTTTCTTGAAATATCCTCTTTCGTATTTGGTTGCTAGCGTTTGGTATGCTGCTAGAAAGAAGTGGCCCTGCGTAAGGTTGTAATTGCGATATTTAAAGAGGCTTTTGACGATCGATCACCGATAAATTATGTACCTGCTGATCATATGCTACTCCTCTTTGTTCGCGCCGCTTCCTTTTCGTGTGAAATAGTACAATAATATCAATCTGGAAAGCATTGCGCAGGAGATAAAACACGATCCGTAGCATGAATGAGCTCCAAGGGATGACCCAATGCAATTACCAGGATTAGCACGTGGTATCACATTCAGGGACTTTCCTACCATGTCGCAGTCGCCGAGTTGGAGACGTTCTCCAAATTCAGATTGCTTTTGAAGTCGACTCAAAATGTTGCTTCAACCTTTCGCAACGTGTATTTCAATCAGACCTGCTCCCGTGACAAATCGATCTCATCATGTGAGTTGGTCCCGATCAACGTCAACCTTTCAATGACTATTTGTACTCGGTGAAGCTCGGCATCGTACCTGAATCAGGACATGATTCAGAACATGCTCACCGTCGTGATAGTTGTAGCTAGACCTCTTTCGGATACATTGCTCATCTCGGGTTCTGCCTCACAGAGGCTTCATCTGCAACGGGGAGCGTTGGCCGCCGGGCAGACAATGATGTGGGGTAGCAAGCAACCTGTAGCGGATTGAACCCATATCTCGGTTTTTCACTTGGGATCAGCGATAGCAAATTAGATTGTGAAACGTTGAGCGATGTTCGATATGACTGGCGTAAGACCACATCGCCACCGATATTTGGGGATAGAGAGGGAAAAGAGAGTTTGTTTAAGGTTCTCTCAATTTTGATCCGGGTGCTTGGCATTTTCTGACAGCTAAACGGTCCTGTTGCAGGACTTCCAGAACCAAGGGGGAAGATGTTTTGACCTTCCACCCCCCTGAACAGCCGGCAAAACCCGATGCTGACCTGACCTGGGCCTGTAAGGTGAGGGAGGGTCTCCGGTGCATCTGATGATCACGAGGGAGGGGGTGACGGTGAGGCCCAGTGAAGAAGCTTTCAACGACAGGATTGGCAATTGGGGAAACCAGGTGCTTGCGGCAGAGCTAAATCCACGAACCTTCATCTTGGTGCTCCTCTGCGCCTCTGCAATGGAGTTTAGTTCTTCTGAGTTGGTGCCTGACAGAAATATGCGTGAACAATCAACAAGCTAGCTGGGGCCGAAGCGTGATGTTGTCATGAGCTCATCGGATTTTCTCGTAGGGCGAGTGAAACACAGCGGGCTGTGCCAATGAAGAAGACAACCTGACTCGCACTGCCTATTCGGTGGTGACAGCCGTGATTTTCAACTAAAACCCCTTGTAACTCGAAACTTTATAAACCGGGGCGACGTCAGAAATACGTCCACCCTGTTGTGGCTGAAGCTTCGAGGGTGTCAAAGAGTACAGCGCTGTTGCATTGCCCCCTCGGTCCTGCACTCGTGCTCTGCCATCAGACGATGCGAAGGTGTACTTTGCGATGCCATAATCTGTCGGAGGAATTCTCAGAATGTTCCATGGGAGATGGTTGGAGTGAGTGCTGACAGGGCAAGGAAACTGTGCAAGTGTGGTTACGTAATGATATCGCGCTTAATTGCGCTTCCTCACAAAGTTAGGCGCCCACAAAAGAGCTGCAAAGACTGCAAAGGGCAAAGACAAGATACGATGAAGGTAAGGTAAGGTAAGGTAGACGTCGTATATCGTTTGTCCTTATAGCGCAGTGCCTCGGGTGAATTGCTGCGTGTAGCCACAAAGCTAAAGCTAAAGGTAAAGGTAAAGCTGAAGTTGAAGCTAAAGCTAAAGAGTGTTGCATTTGTGCTATTCATCATCTTCTGCCAGTCCACTCACTACTCGCTCCACTCCCCTGCCCCCTCTTCGATTGTGGAATAGAAGGAATGAATGAATGTTCCATTGATGGTGGGCCGAGTGGGAACGCCACATACAAAACTCGCCATCCTGGCCGCTCTCAGCCACTCGACACATTCCCTGGTCAAGATCTCCCCCAAAGTGGTGCTAAGTACGGCCGAACATCCCAAGTCAGACAGCTCGTTGCTTGGACTTGCGTGCTGCCGCTAGGAGCGGTAAACCCAGCACACAAATCCCAGGGCAGGGCAGGCAACGCAGGGCAGGGCTCTTGAGCAAGCAACCGCGTCAGACCTCGCAGGCTTGGGCTTGGGCTGCGAAAAACCGAAAATCCTATTTCCATTCCCATCCCCAGTCTATTCCATCGCCCATCCCCCCCATCGCCAGCCATTACGATCGTCCAAGATTTTGAAACCCTAACCAGCGCGTCTTCGACTGCAGCTTCCGCTCCCCGCGCATCGTCCTTTCTCTTCTTTCTGATCTCCAGAAAATATATTCGTCGCCTCCGAACCGTTTCCTGGCCTCGACCGATACCTACCTTAAGGTACCTATTCCCCCGCCATCCCTCCGACCCGCGTCAACTCCAATCGCACGCACGTCACGCCGTCGATTATTCTACCGACGTTCTCGCGAACTGCCTGGCCTTGACTTGACCAAAAGAAAAGCATGGCCTATCCTCCGCCAGGAAGCAACTATCCCCATGGGCTCCCCCTCCAGCATCACCAGAGTCCTGCGCCGAGCAGCCAGCCGTACCCATTCGATCCCCAGCCGCCACCGCAACAGCTCCAGTATCCGCCAAACGGCCATCTGCATGCAGAAGATGCACAACACCAGAATCTCCCCACCCCGGCATCGACAAATGGCGGCGACGGACAGAAGGGCAATCGTCTGCGAAAGGCCTGCGATTCTTGCAGCATCCGTAAGGTGAAGGTGAGTTGTGTCTTCAACTGGACTGTTGGGCAGGGCAGAGCAGAAGCTGACTTACCTCGCACAGTGCGATGAATCAGGACCACCGTGTAGAGCATGCGCGGCGCTGGATATTCCGTGTACCTTTGAACGACCGAGCAGGAGAAGAGGACCTCCGAATCGACATGCAGAGGCGATCAAAAAGCGCAGATTAGAATCGCCTGGAGGGGGTGCGAGTTTTTCATCGCCGACATCACCAAATAATGTCGCTGCTACACTCGCGTCATTCTCTTCCCACGCAGTTCTCAATGCTGAATCGATCTGTCCATTCTCGACGCTCGAACTCCTTATTGATGATTTCTTCGTTTACATCCATCCGCTATGCCCTTTTCCTCACGAGCCGTCTTTTCGGGCAGCTTTCAAGCACCGAGAAGATTTGAACAACCCTCCTTCCTGGCTTTGGTCGCATCTATGGTCGGGGTCTTGGTCGCATCCTTCCCTAGAAAGCCGCGTCTGCACCTCAAGGCACAACATCGTGAGCACTTGTTTCCAAATTCGATGAGTCTTGTGGAGCGATGTCACAAAGTCGCAGTAGAGGCAAGAGGCGCAGGTTATCTGGACAAAGAGCTCTCAGTTTACGATGCTGTCACAAGTTACTTCCTAGGTCTGGCGGGTGCATACACGTTCCAATGGAAGCAGACACGGTTGTATTTTGGGGAGACTCTGACCATAACAAGAGTTCTTGGTGCGCACAGGACCAAGGATCCTGGCTTTTTGCCTGTTGGATCACTACCCGCTATCTATGGTTCAGATCAAAGCACTTTTGACCCTCACGTCCAACCAGTAGACTTTATCAGACAAGAAATTGGTCGAAGAGTCTTCTGGGTTATGTTTGTTGGAATTAGGTTAGTAACTCGTGCAGGTAAATCCGACATGTGATTAACTTTGCTAGATCCATGCAGCAATTGGGAGCATCCTTCGGCGAGCTTTTAATTCCACCTCCAACAGCAAGCGATCCATATCCGCCGCTACCTATGGAAATAGATGACGAGTACATATACGTGGACCATCTTGATCCTCAACCTCCTGGGGTCATCTCGAGACTGACAGGCTTCAATCTGAATATTAAAGTTTACGCAACTGTTACCCCGCTGGCCACAATGGAATTAGCCTACGGAATTGACTCTGTTTTCGATTGGAACCGTCAAAAGCGTGTTCTTGAGGAATGCCTCCAATCCGTTAAGCGAAGTCTAGATAACGCTCCTCCAGAGCTCATGCTGCAGGTTTCAAAGCCATTTGAAAATCAAGCCCCTGCTCAAGGACAATATTACCCACCCATGCCTGAATTTCCCGGTCACCGAGCAACTAACCCGAATGAAACTTCGCAATGGCAGCTCAACAATCCTGAGGCAAGAAGACAACTGCAACTTGAAATTCAAAAAGCGAATATCTATGCCAGTCAGTTGGGGACCAGGAGCTACATTATCGAGAAGTATTGGAACTTGCAAGAGTCCTACGAGGCGATGAAAGCCAATGGTGGCGGGGAAACACCTAGCGTGATGAGCTCGCCCGGCGTTATGGCCAGTGGATTGGACGGAATGCTGAAGAGTAATGGAAACACAAGTCATTACGGCGATCTCGAGACAAACGTTGCCAATGAGCGCGAAAATATCGTCAAGGATTTGTTGAGAGTCTTGAGTTGCATCTCGCAAGTCAATATGGAGCCTAACGGAGGCAGCTTCGTAAGTAACCGTTGATAGGCAAAGGATATTCTTGCTAACAATGTCCATCAGATCAACAAGATCCGTCAAATCGCCTCAACGCTGATCGATACCCCACAAAATCGAAAAGGTCCTGTAGCAGTGAAATCTGAAGAATACCTAGGTCGATTCCTCGATGTTCTCATGAAGCTTGAGCGAATTAGTCCAGGGGCCGAAGTGAAAGCGCAGACGGTGTTATGGACGATGAAGAAGAATTGAGGAACTGGGCAGACTTGAGGGAATATCAGATGCGCTTTGCGGCAGCTGGTGGCTTTCTGAACGAGATATAGGTCTGGTGGAATTCCAGTTGCGTTGCATTGGTGGTGTTCTAGGTCGGATCTTTGGGGGACACTTGCATTTGCATGTGCTGTGGAAAATGGCGTATTCTCATGATACCAGCTGGAGGTATAATAGCTATAGCTAACGCTCACGCTTAGTTAGCATGCAGTAAAATTTAAAAGCACTGCCCAGATGAAGAGTAACATCGACAAATCACAGAAGTCAAATGTGGTGAACTTTTATGAAGCTTAATCATTTCTCATTTTGCACCTATTCAATTGATCTACCAAACATGTAACTTTGAAACTATCAGGATACACGACTCTAGCTCACACAAACCATCCATCACGCATTCAATAAGGTGAAACACCAGCCAACTTCAGCAACACTTCATTCTCCGTCGGCTCTTCAAACGGTCTATCGCGGTGGTGGGGATCTTTCTTTCCCAGACGTAAGATCTCGGTAGCGCGCCAGAAGTTGCGATGAGGCCAGTGGGTGGTACGCTCCCGGTTTTGGTAGATCTCTGCTTTCTTCAAGAGATCCGCAGGAGTGGCGAGAGAGGCAGGGGTGTAGCATGTGTCTAGTAGTAGTGTCAGCTACGCTTCATTCTCCTTTCGTTCGTGTTGGATCGACCTTGAGATGCTGAAAGGAAGCAGGGAGATAGGGAAGTGAGAACAGAGGGGGTAAAATGAGTGGGAGAACGAAGACGAAAATACGTACAAATCACAGCCCTGACTTGCTCCCCCTCGGGCAGCACATTATAATGCACCGTCCGCGAGTCCCAAACGACCAAATCCCCGGGCTCTGCACAAACCTTGACAACCTCACAGCCCCTCTGCTCGAACCACGCAACCTCCTCCTCGCTAAAACCATGCCAATCGTCCGGCACGGTCCCCCACTCCGCCTTCTTGTCGGTGCTATGCTCAGCGAAGAACTGGTCGTTGAGCAGGTGCGAGCCGCGCATCACGACCAGCCCGCCGTCCTGAGGCCCGTTGGGTGCGAGATTCAGGATCCCTTGCGCGCACTGGAAGCCGCGGATCAGCGACGACTGGTCTTGGTGTGGCCAGCGAGGGGGAGGTACGCGTGCAGTAGAGGTGCTGCTGTTGGGTGCTGGTGGGAGAGGGAGCGTGATGTTCATCCCGTCGAAGGAGACGAGTAGCTCGCGCGTGCCCCAGAGGAGCGAGAAGGCGTCCAGCACGCCGGGCTCGAGACGGGCGTCCCAGATGAACTTCTCGTGCGAGATGGAGTAGCCGTGGTACATGCCTCCCCTAATGCAATCGTGTTAGTAGTTGCTCTCGTCATCCTCTCTATGGGGAGGAATGAGGGGAACAAACTTCATATTTGCCGGCAAATGCTCTTCAGTCCACGTACTCGGATCTTCACGATCAAAACCCAAGGGGAATTTCTCGAGCCACTGTGTCATGGACTCAACGTAGCCAGCTGCGTTTTCCTTTGAGACAGCATTTTTGATTATGGCATAGCCGTCGCGAAAGAGATCATCCCTCCAGTCATTGTGTTTTGTGGTTGCGGAGGGGAGAATGGCGTGTGGCATCTTGGGTGGTTTAGGGTATTGTGCCTGTGTATGAGTTTGTGAAGTGAGAGAAGTACTTGAGGCGACGAGTTTGTCACAATAATAAGCAAAGGGGCAGGACTTGAGAATAATTGGGTTATGTATTCACGCTCGTGGCGACTTTGACTTCAAATATACCCAAGATGATATCTCCAAATTTTTGACCACGCCTCAAGGCATGCATCTCGTCACACTTTTAACCATGGGCAAGCAACTCTCAGCCCATAATACCGACTCCATCGCCCTTAGCACTTGCGCCGCGCCAGCCGACAAACTCTCATGGCCGAACATCTGCACTTCAAGAGAGATCTGCAGATCACAAATACAATTTCAAACATCTTGCAGGCGCCACCCAGCAAGTTTGATATCAAAAGCCGCAAAAGCTCGATATTACAGACATGTCGTCGTCCTGGGCGCGGCGCAACCCCTTTTCCTTGCGCCGCGCTCGCTTGCGCGCGGGCCAACACCAACACTGACAGCACTTTTCCCCAGCCCCATCCCTGTCGCCACCCACGCCAGACTTGCGGGATGCATGCCAGGACGGACATCCGAAGGTACAAAAACCCAGGTCGAGATATGACCTGTGAACTGGTTCGCCAGGTGGACGGTCAGCGAGCTGCAAACGGAGCGTTTGTGATAGGGCGCGAGTCGAGCAACGAGATGGAAGCGTGGATTTGAGAGTACGAGCGCCAGATAACGAAACCTTGGGGTTTGATAACAGGAGTGGGGAGCGCGATGGGAAATTTATATCTTTGTTGACTTTCCCGCACGAGGTGGGAGTGTAAGTCAGATTTGACCATTCGGGCCTGGCTTGTTCATCAGTAGTACCGAGCTGAAGTTAATTCAAGATGGCACCCCCAAATATTGATGTCACCAAGACGCTGGCGAACAACACAAATCCAAAATGGTGGAAAGATCCCGGAATGAGGAAGTTGAACTTCATGATCCTCTGTATTATCACTTCCCAGATGACTTGCGGCTATGATGAAGCAGTCGTGGGTAATTTCCAAGCCATGAAGCCTTGGCTGAAAGGTACGACTCTCCCACCCTCATCAAAACCGCTTCTTACTGACGGATGAAATTTTAGACATGAACTACCCCGATCCTTCCAAAATCGGTCTCATCACAACCGTAATCTTCATTGGAGGCTTCGTGGGCTCGTTTCCTGCATCGCCAGTGGCAGACCGCTACGGACGCAAAGCGGGACTGCTCATCGGCTCCCTCTTCACTCTCGTCGGCAGCATCATCCAAACATCCGCATTTGGATACGCTCAATTTATGGTTGGCCGTTGTCTGCTCGGCGTCGGCATATCATTCACCTGCGTAGCTGCTCCATCGATGATTGCTGAGCTTGCTCATCCCAGACAGCGCGGTACCGTGTTGGGTTTCTTTAACACCCTCTGGTATGTCGGATCTATCATCGCAGCATGGGGATCTTTCGGATCGGGCCACATGACAACCAGCTCCTGGTCGTGGCGCATCCCTTCGCTGATCCAGGCTCTTCCGCCTGTGTTTTTGATCGCAATGCTGCCTTTCATCCCAGAGAGCCCTAGGTTTCTCCTTGCAAAGGGTAGATCCGAAGAAGCAGTTAAGGTTTTGGCTGAGTACCATGCTAATGGGGCCATGGACGACGAGTTGATATTGTATGAGATTGAAGAAATTAATACTGCGCTTGCAATTGAGAGTCAGTATGCTGAGGTTGGCTGGGGCATTCTCTGGAACACCAGCGCGAACATCAAGAAGATGGCGCTGACTATTTCCGTATTTGTGATGTGTCTATGGTATGTCCCTGTTCCTCATGCTTCGAGATGAAATACTGATGGTATACAGGTGTGGACAAGGAGTCATCTCATACTATTTCTCACCACTCCTCACATCCCTCGATGTAACGGGTACGAACCAGCAAACTGGTATCAACGGCGGTATGCAAATTTGGAACTTCCTAGTTTCAATAGCAGGTGCGCTTCTTGCAGATCGTATCGGTCGCCGCCCTCTCTGGATGCTATCCATCATAGCTATGATCTGCTCCAACATTGGCATAACCGTTACCTCAGCTGTACACGCAAATACCACCAACAACAAGCCCGCAGCTTACATGGCCATTCTTTTTCTGTTCTTATACAACGCTGGCTTCAACGTCGCCATGAATCCCCTTGCATACTCATATCCCACTGAGGTATTACCGTATAGTATGCGAACGAAAGGTCTTGCCGTAATGGTCGCTATTGGTCAGGCTTTACTGATCGTCAGCCAATACTCCAATCCTGTTGCGATTGCCGCCATTGGTTGGAAATACTGGCTATTCTTCTTAGGAATGTTGGTACTTTTCCTTGCCATGGTGTTCTTCACCTATCCTGAGACTAAAGGATTGACGCTTGAGGAGCTGGCGAGATTGTTTGAGGATGATGAGGGTGTTGCGATGTTAGAAAAGACCGAAGGCATCGAGCCAGAAGCGGATGTTGTACCTGTCCAGCTGGAGAAGAAGGAATAGATGTAAGGACCTCGAGATAGCTTGGTGTATGTTAATGAAATGATAATTCTAACTTGATAAACACATGACACTAGTCTGGGCAAGGAACTAGTGTTACTGATTAATAAAGCGAGTTGACACTTGCCATCAAAGAGAACTACTTCAAGTTTAAGAAACCTTACATAATCTTACTATATCATAGACGCAGACTGTTCCAGAAACAATGTTGTGGAGAGGAGGGGCCTCCTAGATGGAATGGAGTGAAATTTCCAGCAGAGATTCTTTCTCTTTGTAACATTCAACGCCGTCCCATATGCTTACGACCTATTCCCATACAATTTTGTACAATTCTTCATCCTGAGTTTTTGTATTCCTCCCCCATCATGGCTTCCCACCAGGTCCGCCAGCTCCGGGCCCAATCTCACCGGCATCTTCTGCGCACCCTCCGCCTTCAACCTCTCCAGCGTTTTCTCTCTTTGATATTCCATCACCCTTCTCTTCTTGAAATATGTGACCTACAGTCCCGTTAGCTCAGTCCCGCCCGTTCCAATCCTAAATCACAACTCCATAACTTCCCACTGATGTATCACCTGTCCGACTGTACTATTCCAACCTAAAAGGATTTCCAGCAAAAGGTAAACTTACCCAACTACTCGCGCAATTCCCTTCAAAGCCCTGTCCTTCTGCTCCACATGCCTTCTCTGCCTTGCCACTTTCCGAAAGACTATCCACAATCCCGTTCTTATCCAGACAAGCAAAATATCCGTCTCGCGCCTCCCAACATTTGGCTCGTTGTGATCGATCCGGCGCTATAGGTGCTCCATCTGTGGATGTCTTGGGTGTAGGTAGAGAGGGTGCGGAGGAGCCCCAGAAGCCCATTTTGAGGATGTGTGGTGTGTATTTGAGGGTTGGCCTCCTGCGAGATGAGGTTTTGCTGCTCTTGAGACTGCAATTGGTGGCCAGAAAACTCCTTGTAATAGGAGCAGTTCTCAATGTGCAGCTTGCGAGAGAACTTCGAGGATACAATGCTGGAGAGTTAATGTACAGCGACAAGCGCATCATCGAGATCGAAGATCCCATCTGCTGAAAAGTTACGGCACGTGACGGCAGAATCCCTCGGTGAGCCCCATTCGTCCCAAATCTGGCCACGCTCTCCATCATCCCTACTGGCAGGCAACACAGCATCACCAGTTCACAGTATAATCAATATACACCCCAACATGTCAATCCACCGGTAGCATACACATAATCGCAAAGATGGCACGCCGCAGACGCCCTCCTCGTCCTGGCGCCCTCACAGAGCTTCCACCCCTTAAGATCCTCTCGCAGATCATCATACTACAAGCAATATGGTACTTCGCCGCAACAGCTTTAATACTCTTCACGGCGCTCGTAGCTGGTAAACACTTCTCGTTCGATCTGGTGCTCAGCTGGCAGAGTTTGCGCGGTGACACCACAGTTGGATGGATGCTAGGGTTGGTGTGGCTATTGAATTCATTGATCGGGTATGCGCTCACTACTCCCCTAAATCCACTTCTGAATCGGGCATACCACTAACTATTCAATAGTGTAATATCAATCCTCTTCTTCATCTCACGGTCTAAGCTCGTACCCGACTTCGCCCTCACCATCCACTTCCTCCACCTCCTTACTGTATCCCTATACACGGGATCGATCCCTACGAACCTACTGTGGTGGGTCCTTCAAGTCTGCTCCTCAGCACTCATGATATCCCTTGGCGTATGGAGTTGCCAGTACCGCGAGCTGAGGCCTATAAACTTTGGCGGATCCAGTAGTGCGCCTGCTGGGAGTAGCACGGCCGAGGCATCAACCTCCGCGGAAGGAGAAGCAGTGCATGGTGATGAGGAGCAGGGCTATGGGAGAGGCAGAGGAAGGGGGAGAGGAAGAGATGGAGCGGGCGAGTATGAGATGGTTACTATCAAGGGTGATGGCACACAGGCAGCGGCGTAATGCGGGAGAACATTGGACTATGGACGATATTATGTGGTAGACAGCTCGTATGTTTGAATAGGAGACGAATTGGTTCGGCGCATAGATCGGTGACATCAGGTGGCGTTTCTGAGTTGACTTCCTTGGGCAGGATGTTGACTGGTCTGTACTTGTAGGTTTCCAAACGTGTGGATTCAGGATTAGGGATGCATTAATTATACCCATATCAATTATCTTTCAAGACATCTGAAGTTTGGGGATCATGGGTTATTTTGGTCACTCGTAGGTTCAGTATTGTTCAATTTTAGCAAAACGAACTTGATAGCTCATTTTACTAATCGAATGAATAGATTCCATTTCCTCACAAACCACTTGCATGTAATGATGTCTGTCCGTACGGAGAAACTCTGCCTCAATAGCTTCGTCCGCCACTGTGTGGAGCAATTTGAATTATTTCTGTCTTCATAGGTACACCCTCTCTGATCCGTGTCTTCCGCTAAGCCAAGAATCCTGACTGGGCCCTACAGGTAGTCCATCGACCTCAATCCCATCCACATCTGGTGTGAAGATCTGGGTCCCGTAGCTAGTTCTGTGAAAGCCGGGTCTTTCCGTCTCATCCAGACTTGCACTTCTTCTGCTTGTTGTACCATCGTGTGCAGATGTCATGACATCATTCAGTCTTGATGTGACTAGTAGATCTTGCTCGATCTCTTCTTGAGGGCTGGCCAGTGCGCTTCCAGCAACACTCATTCTATTCCTATCACAGCGTTCACTGCACCCTGATTTGTGTCTTTGCTTGTGTTCAGTGACATCTTCCGGCGTGTAAACCTCAGAGAGCATACTCTTCCTTCTCTCCCTACCTCTGGTCGAGCCTCTCCGAAGAGGAGTTGGAAGTGCTGGGCCCATCGAGGTTGGTGAAGTGTTGGTGTTGAGACAATCGCATATTTCAGACCCACTTCGTGCTAAACTATAACCAGTTATAGCAATGTCGAGTAGCGGTACTGACCTTTTGGCAGGCGGTTCTAGTTTCAAAACTTCACTTGAGTTTCGAATCAAGGACTGCCGATGATCGTCTTGGTATTGTAGAACATGATGTGTAGCCGATGTAAGTGCTGCTTCTGTATTTAATGATTCTGCTTGCCGAAAAGTCGAGGCTAAAGATAGAGTGCTCTGGAGCCCAGAGTGCCCTGTTTCAATTGGCGACACAGTGCCGCTAAATGGAGAGTTATAGTGCGGACTCTCATCCATGCTTGAGATCTCCATGTCATCCTGTTCGTGTGTTTTTTGTCTTCTTATATTTGTACTTTTCATTACCACGGTAGGGTTAAGACATCTTCTGGACTGAGCAGCAAAAGAAACGTCTTCCGAGCCGCTGTCAAAAACATCCATGTGCAGGCTTCCCCCAAACCGGTTTCGCAGCTTAGACAATCGTCTTGCAGCTGATTTCCTTTTAGACCTCAAGTAATCACTGGCTTGATGGTGATCCTCAGGATCCGATACAGTGGGAGAAGATTTGACTCGTCTCTGAATTTCACTATCTGTAAGGTCAGTCTCTGAATTCGTCAAACGACATTTTCTCCTCAATTTGTTTCCAGCGCGTGATAGATTTGGAATTCTGAACACTCGTTGATTGAGCTGCCGAATTCCATGCCGTCTATACCATGCTGATGCAGTTGGAGGGTTCAGGTCTGTATAGGAACGGCTATGCTTAACAGGCGTGTCGAAGTCGCTAGGCTCTGCTTTATCACGGCAGCTTGCTCGACGTCGAATTGCACGTTGCACATGAGGTAGATCCGAGCCTAGAAGAGCATTGTTAGATGTTGAGGGTTCCTCACCACTAGACGGACCGTCGAATGTTCCCTGCCAGACGGATGAGGTGCTGCGTGTTTGGTGGCCAAATGAAGGAGAATATCTGAAGTGGGCATGCAAGCGCAAAGAGCTAATCATTCTTGGAGCTAGAATATCAGTTTTAACCTGCTCGGTAATACAACCATAGTTTGTTGTAGAAAAGCTAGTAGTGTGGTCAGGAGGAAGAGTAAAGCATGCCCCAAGGATTTGAGTAGCGACGAGATGTGCGAGATCCTGTAAAGTCGTGGAGTCTGTGAGGTAGCTATCAGAGATTACTCTCCTCTTCTCTTCATGAATAGGCATTGCGCTGTGATCGATATCCTTCTTGCAACTGTAAGTGCTTGGTTCGTTGGTTTCGCTAGGTGGGAGCTGCTTCAGACGAGTATATCTGGTCTCGGGCGACCACCAGTATGGACGACTAGTTTTGCAGATGTACTGCCACTTAAATATCTCTCTGTCGATGATCTCCCATGATAGCTGCTCTGCAGATGATGCCTTTGGCTCGACGTTTGTCTCTTCGTCTACTGAAACGTCCACTTTGCGATCCAACCCGTTGCTTAGGGAAGAAAGAGAATGGCTCGTTCTGTCTCTTTTCCGCGATCTCTTTGGCGATGCCATGTACAAAACTTGACTATTCTCTGAGGATCTGCGCCCAGATTGAATTGAGAATTCAGAAGGCTGAGAGTACCCTCGCTCGGACTTGATGGCAGCGGATAGTGATCGGTCTATCAAGCTCGGGCAGTCTAGGTAGCTTAGGATTCGGCGAAGGGATGGCTGAGAGCTATCGACGATTTCTTCACATTGAGTCATGTTTGCGAGAGATTCTAGGAGTAATAGGTTAGTAATGCTGAGGTTGAAAGATTGACAGTTGTTGACTGACATGACCTTAGGTAGGTGAGCTCCGCTTCTCTTTCCAGAACTGTAATCTCCTAAAATGGGAGGCACATTCATTTCATTTCGATCCTCGAATGGTCCTGACTTTATGAAAAGCCCAGGCCCACTTAATTCACCCTATTTTAGGTGGGTTTGGTCAATGGTTGAAATAATATAGCACATTGAGCTCTGCATAATGAAGGCCTTTGTACACGTTATCTGATATTCAAGCTTGGCTTAGACTTGGAACTGTGCAGCCTACCTGTCCAGGCTTCATTCACATTACAAACAGAATGATACTTTCAATGTGGAAGAAAAAAAATAAGCAGTTATTGTTTCAATATAGATGTAGGGATGAAGAAAGAATAAAGTGTGGTTTTTTGTTTGTCTGTGAAACTTACTGCACTCATTATTTGGTATTTCCGAGCTCTGCAGCCCTAAACGTGGCTGGCAATACTTCAATCTCTAGATTGAAGCGCCTGCTACTGGTTTTGGGAATAGTAACATATGTTTTTCCTACATGAACTAGCTCTGCCACTCAGTTTCCGTTGAGTCGTCGGTAATTATGCTTCCATTTGCCTTTTAACATCATCGGTGATTAGGCCGTAGAGCCTCCAGTTTATGATCCCTCTGCCTAACTCTCTCAGTCCATTGTTGGTTCATGGCTGAGCTTCTCTGATAGTTCCCTATAACATCGAGATGCTCGAATGACAAGGGAAACTGCGAACGTTGCGGCGAAAGATTTGGCAGTTCGGGCGAAATCTCATCATCGTCGTCGTCTTCTTCTATTATGTAGTCGGGGTAGTCGACACCGTACTGTACGCAAAACTTTGCTATTATGTAGTCACGTTCTCTCCTGGGCGTAGTTGCCAGATCTGCCAAGAAGACTTTGATTCTGAACACAGAGTAGAAAAGTCCTGGGAGGAGCACCGCAGTACTGAGAACGGCTGTTAATAGCATGATTCTGCAAGTCCATTCCATCATGTATCTCCGGGCGAGGCAATCGGGTTCGTGGCAGTTTTCCAGGAAGGGCAAGGACGTGATATTAACATCCGTACAGCTGAGGATACTCATAGCTTCGGCAATCAGCTGCCCAGATACTGTTACTAGGAAAATTCTATTAGCAATCCGCATCCCAGAGAAATTGAACTTTTAACTTATGCTTACTCAAATCTAAATGGCGTGCTTGGTGTGATGCAGTAGTATCAGATTGAGGATATTAACAGAGGACGGGTGTAAAGGTAGTTAGACTCTTCTACCTGCTTAAAATCTCAGATATGTTCAGATGTGAAGAGGTGCAGGTGTTAAAATACTCAAGGTGGAGCAGTTTATTTAGATCTGGACGTGTAAATAATGTCGCTCTTTCGCACTAAGCGTCTAGCTCTTTAGTATGAGAAAGGCGCTCCGGAGATTGTGGAGGAGACCGCCACGGAATCTACGGAATCAAGGTAGCACTTTCAGCATGCGTAGCTTACCTTACATCTACCAGTCTAATCTCAAAGTTTTGTTTTTCATTTGGTTAGTATGTATTTATTTGGTTTAAATCCTCCCTCAGCTGAATTCGCCACAAGATTGAACTGCACATCTGAACACATCAAAAGGTTTTCTACAAGGACCCAAGGGGGATAAATTCAATTTGAGTTTTCAGTTCCAAATCTGGAGGGTTTTTTCAGTATGGACAACGAAAACCTCAGACCTATCGACCTCGCTCATCCCGTCAAAGCCATCAAACTCACTGTCGAGCTATGGGTTGGCTTATTCCAAGATTCCATCCATTACCCCTACAAAGACTGGAGCAGCACCATCCGTTTTCTAATCGTTGTTGCCGTAGTTGGAATAATGTCCCACTGCATCCGGAAATGGATTTTCCCCTTGACTAGCTCTGAGGTGCCGGAGCACATGGCACGATGCCGTCCCTGCAGTATATACAAAATCGGCTACGAGCAGATCGCTCGTCGCAAACTGCTTGCGCGTTTGATTGAAGCTAAGACCCCCATCGAGCTGTGGTACGATGTCAAAGTCCTTGGCATGCGCGATGGGATTCAGAGCAAAGCCGAAGTCAAGTGGAACAAGTGCCCTAGATGGAGGGGGTTTAAAGACCTCGCTTCGGACGACGCGGCCATGCATATGCGGCGCATTTTCGAGATGGGTCGGACTTCAGTGTTGCGAGAGATGAAGAAGATGCTGAACGATGGAGAGGGAGGCTTAGACGAGTGGTATGAGATCGTAAGGATGGCGCATGAGGAAGATATGGACGTAGCGGCAGGGAAGTGGAGGAATAGAGGAACGCCTCCGGTGTATAAGCCGACGAGTGTGGAGGACAGGGAATTTTCGGAGATTGAGGAGAGAAGACAACCGCCACCATATCAAGAAATCCATTCTGCAAGCTCTTCTCAGGAGTAAACAGCTAGATTGTCTCGGCAAGGAAGAAAGTTTTAGCAGCTGATCCTGAGAATGCTGAACGAGCATGCCTAATCTTCTGGTGCTTACATTACCAGGACTAGTATCCAACTAAAGCAAGCAATGGGACAATTTTAGGATGAATGAGTTAGCTAGAAACTGCGCACCAGGAAAATCGGTAGATTGAAGGAGAGACAATGTATGGCATTCCTCGGTAGATAATTGTTGTTTTGTTCTGCATACTGCTTTTGTCTCCCTCTTGCGCCTTTTTTTTTTAACTCGACAAATCAAGAGGTCAAGGGTAACTGTATTTATCCCAAAAGAAAACTCCTTTTCACGTACTAAGTTCGAAGCCTATGCTAAATGGCAATGGACTGAGCAGAGAGCGAGATGTAAGTTTCACAATTTGATAGAATGCTGTGTACGCTCGCAGTGTACCAATATAATAACTGTTGAGCATGAAAGTGGCAAGTACATTCAATAAGTGAAGCCTAATGGCATATTATTGGTTGGCATATTATTGGTTAAAAGATAGCGGCCTGTAGCTTTGTGGGGTGGAAGCACTCTAACTCTGTCATTCGAGACTTGAATGCTGCAAGTTATACATTGACTTGATTCCCGAAGAAATATTAGAACTGCCACATGGAATGCACGGCATAGTAAAAAGCTATCTTTGTCGGCTTTGAAGTAAATGATCTGTTTTCCATCTAGATGGTAAAGCTACACAGGGCAGCTAAAAAATAGCAAACAAAAGCCCAGGGTATAAAGCGCCAAAGCGCCATTTTCTCTCCTCGATGCCAATAGCAATAGCAAAGCCAGACTCCCGCACACCTGACTCTTCACTAGGTATGCCTCATCAACAGGCGAAGCAGTAAGCCATACCAAAATCACAACTAAGCCTCGAAGGGATCATTCTCAATGCCGACCTTTTCTTGAATTTCGTCCTTGGTAAAGCCCTCCAAGAGATGGGCCTCGAGATTCGCGTACCCGTTTTTCCTGCCGAGGCGTCTGGCTTTCCAATACTTATACTCCTTCTCCGTCCGATCCAGCTCCTCCTTAGTGACCATCTCAACACTGCCCCCTTGGAAGGCCCTCAACTTCTCGACCTTGGCCTGATTCTCCTTCTGCAACTGCTGTACACGAGCTGCGAGCTCAACAGTCGTGGGCGCCGCGAGGACAGCGGCGAGTCTGGACGACGTGGATTTGAAGGCTGCTTTGAGAGCGGGGAGGGCCTCCTTGCTGCTGCTGATTTGCGCGTCCATGGCGAGCAGCTCGGCGGGAGAAGCTGAGTCGGCGGCGTCCTGGGTTGTTAGGTAGATTTAACTATGTGTGGTGGGAAACGCACTTGGATAGCCCAAAACACCCATTGCCCGCCACCGTCTTTCTTGGTGGCTTTGCCCAGAATCTGCCCATTTTGCTCCATCTCCTTTAAAAGCTTGTCTGCTACCGTCTTCGTGACCTGAAAGCATAATTGTCAGCTCGACGAATCCACATTTTCACATGGTTCATTTGGCCAAGGATGGCGCCATGCAAGCAGACTGGGAGCATCATCAACAAACCTTTCCATGAAGATTAGCACTAACTTCAGTAGCACTATATGGTCGGTTCTGCTCTTTCAAATACGCCAGCATCAACGCCATGGCATCTTCACCATTGACAGCTTTAACCTTCTCCTTCCCGTCTTTATCAACCTTCGTATCCTTCTTGGCCGGTTCTTTCTTCACCTTTTCTCCCTCAGGCTTTTCCTTCTTCGACTTCTCTCCCTCTGCTTTCTCTTTCTTGACAACCTCCTTCTTGGCTTTTTCTGCTTTCACCTTGTCCGTCTTTGGTTTGTCGGCTTTTGGCTTCGTGACTTTGGCTTTGGCTGTTTTTGGCTTGAGAATTTCAGAGGCAAGGGATGATGCATCATCTTCTTCGTCGTCGAGCTTGGGCTTACGTGGTGCCATGATGTGTTGTAATTGAGAAGACAAGTAGGTAGGGCTTGTTGGATTATGAAGGTGGCTTAGGGTTGTCGATGGGTTAAGCAGTACTTAAGAATGGTCGTCAAAGTAGGGATATTATCTTCAAGAGATGAACTTGCGGTTCCGACAGAGCTTCTAAATAGAATTATACGAGATCCACAAGGCGAAGCTTGTAAGCTGAAGTAAGTAGATAGATATCTTGGATATCATGGCTACCTTAGTTTAGTGTTATCACGTGATAAGTATAATTCACTTGATGCGTCACCACTGGATTTCAGAAAACAATAATGACATATAAGAGCGCGTTTGGGTATCATTACTACTCAGAAGCGTACGTATACTTGAAAGTCTAACTCCTGGCTAAATGCTCAAGGTGGATTTGCACAAACTAACGCCAACAATGCCGCTGCATCATCTTCAATCCCATGCCTGAATACCAAGTAGTCGAAGCATTCACATCACAACCTGGAAAACGTTAGAATTTGCTCTCTTTCAAAGAGCGAGGAAACTTACACAATCACTCTCATTCTTTCCTGCTGGAATCCCCATTTCCTCAAAGGTCGCAGGACCAGTCTTCTTTGGAGGCCCAGAAGAAGCAGTCGATGGTGCCAGAGATGGCGCCACTGAAGTGGGTCTAGAGTTTGGCCCTTGCGAGGTCATGGTATGCTGAGGCGGTGGACGCTGTGACGCCCGACTAGGGTTCTGTGGTCCATCATAAGGACGATGTTGAGGTGCGTTCTGTGGCTGTTCGTATGGACGTTGTTGAGGTGGGCTTTTGATAGGGGGGCTCATTGTTGATTGCGGTGGAATAGAGCTTAGTCTCTCCGGTCTCGCATATTGATTTGCAGCAGGATCGCGACGTTGAACAGCAGGATCACTGTATTGAGATCCAGGCCGAACGTACGGATCTGTGCCATATGGCGGTTGTGGAGGTTGGGCTTTATTCATGTTTGGTGGTGGTACAGGCTTCTGAAGCTTATGAGGACCCTGTTCAAAGTTCATGGGTCTGCCAACATCAATCTGGGGAATGGTCGGAGGCTGGTTAGGATTGTACTTGTTAGGAACCTGCGGTTCCCAACCACCAGATGCCATTTGGTCAGCAGCGCCTCTGCCGCCGCCACCTCTTCCACCGTTTGGAACACCCATGCTACTTGAAGGCCGTGCGACCTCGCCCGGCCTCAGATTTGGCCCTTGTCCATAGCTATCCGTATTTGCATGTTGAACTGGTCTGATACCAAAAGCGGATAGCGGCCTGTCTGCTGGTGGGCCACTTCTTGACACGGGTCGCAGGCCTTGGTTACCATATCCGCCATAATTAGAGCCTGGGCGTGGCATGTCATCTTCCGGGTAAGGTGCAGCTGATACAGGCCTTTGGATAATGTCCTTCTGGGGACGTAGCGGAGGTGGCGCATAAGAACTCCTGGGATCCGGCATATCTTCTACCATCACCGGCATTGGAGCTGTTTTTTGCTTCAATCTGTCAGGTCTTCCACCACGCTGAGAGCCATACTGTGACTTGATCCTAGTAATTGCAATCTGCTCGTGATCTTGCTTAGACAAGGTGTTGTTCTTCCTAATGCTGTCGATTCTTCCCAGAGCGTCTTTGTTTCCATGATCTGATGCCATTTGATACCACCTTTCTGATTCACGCAGATCCACTGGAACAAACATGCCAATTTCGTAAAAGTAGCCCATAGCAAATTCAGCGGTGGGCAATTTCGTTTGGGCTGCACGTTTAGCGTACGTGAAAGCAAGCTCCTCGTTCTTATCGAAGATTCCTTCGTAACCACACAGAAACCACTTGCTAATAGCCATCTCGGCCTCGGAATCTCCTTGGCGTGCAGCCAAAGCATTGTAGTGGAGTGAGAGAGCCGGCTCGAATTCACAACCTAGCTGACAGAGCTCGTATGCCTGACCCATTTTCAATTGTGCTTTTGCAAAGCCGAGGTAGGCAGCTTTCTCAATAAAAAGCTTGGCATCATTTACATCGTACTCCAGAAAATGATCAGGGATGGAGATATTTGGTAGCTCCCGAGCGAGCAGCATTCCATAAACATAGGCTCCTTGGGGAGCATTCTCATCTGCGGTGTCTGCAGCAAAGCGCACCAAATCGACTCCTCGTTGGTAATCTTGCGGCATATTGTGTTGACCAAGCAATGTCATCATGCCTAGTCTGTAGTTTGATGCGGAATCCTTCATAGAAACTCCCTTTCTATAATGCTCGATAGCTTTGTTCGGATTGTTCGAGCTCTCATATTGCATCCCAATTCGATACTCTGCGCGGGCATATCCTTTTTCTGCAGCCCGCTTATATCCTAAGAATGCATCTTTCTTGTCCACCCTGTATCCGAACTTGCCGAACTCGAGCCACATTGCCTTCATAAACTCTGCCTTCGGGTGGCCTTGTTCCGCCAAGAAACGGACGATATTCAAAGCATCCTCGCGCAGCTGGTGCTCAACCTTGGGCGTCAGCGGCCTGCTCTGTTGGCCTTCGGACTGGCGCGTTGAAGCTTGCCCTGCTACTTCGACCCAAGACAGCGCATCTTGTGCCCATGCCAGCTGCATCTCTGGATCTGTAGATTTGAGTACCAAGGTCCGCGCTCTTTCCAGTACCTCCTCCTTATCTTCATCAGAAAGTGGCACATTTGGTCCTGGATCTTGAAGCTTTGGGAATGGGCTGAATTTGGGCGAGTCAGAGCTCCCTTGGCTGAGGAATTTTGGGCCGTCTCGATTGATGTTCTGGTAGGCGGAGGCATTTGTGTGTTCGTAGCTGGCCGTGAAGCCTGGGCCGGACTGCTGCGTGTTCGAGTTTCCCCCGCGCTGGTGGTCGAGGTATGGAGTCTGTACAGAGGTCGTCGAGCTCGTGCTCATTCGGTGACCCCCCTGATTACGAGCGTTGAGTTCGAGATTTGCGAGTTCTTCCTGCATGTTGGAAGGCACCTCGGGCATAATTCTAAGGATTGAAATCAGCTTCTTCCTGGCTACCCCTCTTCGGACAAAATCTGGGAGGAGACTTACCTTTGAGGCATCGGAGACACGACTTCGGGTGGGTAATAGTAGTCATCATTGAAGCCTCCGGGGACGAAAGTCGCCCCAAGCGACGGCTTACTGTCCATTCTGGTGTCGTACCCTTGAGGTTCAGGTTTTGGTTGCTGAGGATCTGCGACGGATTTAGCACCGCAAACGAGGGGACCGCAAGACCGAGCGAGCAATTCCAGCTTTCGTGAGCGCAAGGGAAAACCAAGCAAGAAACGACAATACAACGAGCAGCGAACCAACAGAGCAAGCACGAGTCTTGCGCGTGCGGGGCGTGGGAGTTATGTCTGGTTTCTGTGGGAGGATTCGATGCGTCTAAAAATGGATTCGGTGTCTAACTCACAGTGTTGATGGGCGCTATTGACCTGCTGCGGGCTCCCATAGCCGTTGTTTGATCCCCTGTAGGGGCTTCTCCCGTAATCGCTGGTGTAGGGATTCATGATGACTGCCGCAAGTTTATTTTTCGGCACGAGGGCTCGACATGGGGTGTGGGCACGACAGCGAGGGAGAAAGTCAATCGCGGGGCGATTCTGAACGAGTTGAAAGAAGAATATCGAGGATGTAACTAGGAAAAGTAGGAAAAGTAGACGGGCGACGAGGCAGAAGGAAAGGGTTGCTGGCAGCCAGCCAGCCCTTGAGGCAACGAGTACGAGATACGGAGGCTTGCGAGGGGCAGTTGAATAATCACGGCTGGCTGGCCTGGCGGACCTCACACCAGCCCGCGAGGCTGAGCAGCTCGTGGGCGGGCAGTTTAGTTTGTATTTCTGGACTTCAATCTCGCTATGCCATCCAAAATCCACAATTTTCATTTAGCCCATCCGCGCGGCCACAGAGGCATGTTGGTTGTGCGGCTGCCCCTTTTCTGGGGTTGGTGTTGATGCTGAAGCTGTATGTCACCGTGCTGTATTATTGTTTGCCGCCATGACGCTGCCCGCAATCAAAAAAGGAGGGGCACTTCCGAGAAATACAGTGGAACAGGACGCCAACGCACGCCAACCTCACGTACTGGAATGTACCTGGGAAGTGCAGTATCCCCATGCTTGGTAAGTGTCCAAGTATCCTCATCCTCGTAAGTATCCTCACCTCACCTCACCTCACCTCACCTACTCCACCTCCGCTCACAAGTTGCAACGTGCAGCCCGTAATCTAGGGGCAGCTCGCACCGCTGGAGAACCGAGGCCAGAAGGTCGCTCTCGCTGTCAGCTCAGCTCCGTGTGAAATCTCCCGCACGCTCGCATCGATCGGATGACTCGGAAGTGGTGACTGGCAAAGTCGGAATGTCCTCCAAGGCATGACACTGTTTCACGACGTTCCTGGTGCCTCTTGGCTGTTGCTCAGGAGATGCGGGCTTTTGTGTTGATACTTGGATCCCCCTCGAACACGGCTATTAAGCTTTGATCGACGTTGAGGAACAAAGCAGGTTCTGCATGGAGATTGCACCATCGAGCCCAGATCAAGCTGACGTTGACGTGGTCCTCTGCAAAAGAGAAGCGGCTCATCTGGAGGAACCAGCACTAGTGTGTGTCCATTGGACAAGCAATCCGACCGATGCACGGTATCGGGAGGAAGCGTCTTTGTATTTAGCCTGACCGTCTCACATTCGAGGCTGAGCTTTTTTGATTGCCAAGCCCCGCCACATTGCTGCCAAAAAGAACGCGTCTGAGCCTCCACCCACGCGATTATCGACCAACAGCATCATCGCAGCCTAAACAGACGTCAAACTTCTCTCACGGCTATGCCCATCTAATCTCCGGTGTGAACGACTTCTAATAAAAGAACAAGATGGCCATGGAACAGGATGAGGCTCAGTATGATCATGTGATGAGGAACTTTCACCACCCATATACGCCATATGAGATTCAGGAGACTTTCATGGGAACCGTATATCAAGTTCTCGAGGATGCAAAAGTCGGCCTGCTAGAGAGTCCTAGTAAGTAAGTCTATATCAGGTAAAATTCCATGCTGATGTGATGTCCAGCCGGAACTGTGAGTCCACGTGATACCCCTTGAATCTCAAACAGGCAGCTTTTCAGCTCCAGGTTCTCATTTTTCGGCACCGATTAGATACTGCCACTGTTAGAGCTAACAGATTTCCCCAGGGAAAATCACTTAGTCTGATCTGTGCATCACTTACGTGGCTCAGAGACCATAAAGGAAAGACCTTCGAAGAGGGTTTGAACTGGACCAAAGATGGTGCTTGAAACCCTAACCGTTCTTCTCGATGATCACTAATTTCAAGACAGACGAAGATGAGCCAGACTGGGTTATCGAACAAGCTAAGGCAAGAAAGCGTCGCGAGATGCTTCGTCAGCGCGAAGACATGGAAGCCAGACTAGCGAAAATCCGAGCCAAGGAGAAAGCACAACGAGTCAAATACCTCCAGGGAGAGCAAGCATTTAAGAAGCGGAAGACAGAGACAAGCAATACTGATGAAGATAATGAAGAGCAGTACATTCTCGACGACTATGAAAGCGATGACGAGAAAGGTTCTGGCGGAGGATCATCCGGTGTCTTTTCTGCAGCTACCCTGGAGTTGATGAAGAAGGTTGGGATGGGACCAATAGCCTCCAGAGACGACGATGAGGAAGTAGAAGATGAAATAAAGGTGGGTTGTGGAGAGTGGAGCCTCACCTGTATCAGGAAATGGTCTGACAGCTACAGATTTTCTACTGCTCTCGCACACATTCTCAGCTCACCCAATTTATTAATGAACTTCGTCGCGTTAATTTTCCGCCATCAATCAAAGATAGCGATACTAAAGATACCGATGTTGAAGCTCTAAAGCATCTGACATTGGGCTCTCGGAAGAACCTCTGCATCAATCCCAAGGTCAACAAGTTGAGTTCCGTAACAGCTATTAACGAACGGTGCTCCGAGCTTCAGCAATCTGGTACAGCACAGGAGCATAAATGCGTCTTTCTCCCAAACAAGGAAAACGAAACATTGGTGAACTCATTTCGCGACCATGCTCTGGCCAGTTTACGGGACATCGAGGACATGGGGGGTTTGGGCAAGCAGATTGGAATTTGTCCTTACTATGCGTCAAGATCAGCCATCAGACCTGCCGAGATTGTGACTCTGCCGTATCCTCTGCTTTTGCAGAAGAGTGCACGAGAAGCACTAGGAATTAGTCTCAAAGGTCATGTGGTAATCGTTGACGAAGCGCATAATTTGATGGATGCGATCTCCGGGATTCACGGCGTAGAAGTCAGTTTGAAACAGCTAAAAAGAGCAAGAGGTCAGCTCGGCGTGTACCTTCAAAAGTTTCGAAATCGCTTGAAGGGCAAAAATCGAGTTTACATTGCACAAGTGGTCAGAGTTATCGATTCTCTAGCTGGCTATCTGGAGAGTAGATTAGCAATTTCTGTGAGTATCCGGACGCCCTTTTTTCATTCTGCCACTAACACGATTGCAGAGAATGGATGGCGTCGTGTCTGAGAAGGAGCTCCTTGGTGGGAAAAATGTCGATCAAATTAACTTGTTTAAGTTGATACACTACCTCCATGAAAGCAAATTAGCCCGGAAAATAGAATCCTATGCTGTTTACGCAGAGACTGAAGCAACAAAAGCTCAGCCTCCAACCGTCAAACAAGTCAACTCGACCAAGCCCGAAGCGTCCGCATCAACACCAGTATTGCATCACATATCTGCTATCCTCTCAGCACTCACGCACCCCTCAAAAGAAGGGCGACTCTTCTACTCCAAATCTCCCGACTTATCAACACCAGACCTCATCTCCCTCACATTCCTCCTTCTCGATCCCTCAACTCATTTTCAAGAAGTCGTTGGCGAAGCCCGAGCCGTTATTCTCGCAGGCGGAACGATGTCCCCACTGAGCGACTATACCTCACATCTGTTCCCATACTTGCCCAGCTCATCCATAACCACTCTTTCTTGTGGCCATGTCATCCCCAAAGAGAACCTTATGGCTTGGAACTTAAGCAAAGGCCCTAGCGGACAAGAGTTCGAATTCACATTTAAGAACCGCGCCAACAATGAAATGATCGACGATCTCGGTCTCTCATTACTGAACATCTGCTCTATCGTTCCCGACGGCGTAGTGGTGTTCTTTCCTTCTTACTCGTATCTCGCTGAAATTCTAAAGCGATGGGCTGTGCTCACACCTAGTAACGTACAAAGTATCCTGCAGCGTCTCCAGTTGAAGAAATCTCTCTTCCAAGAGAGCAAGGAACTCAGTGTTGACACCATACTTCAAGGATACGCTGAGGCAATTGACAAGGGCAAAGGTGGGTTGTTACTCAGCGTTGTAGGTGGGAAAATGAGCGAGGGTATTAACTTCTCTGACGCTCTTGGTCGTTGTGTTGTCATTGTAGGCCTGCCGTATCCGAATATCATGAGCGCCGAATGGAAAGCCAAGATTGAGTACATCGAGAGTGCAACGACTTCACGGCTCGAACTTGAGTCTTCATCCAAACTAGTTAAAGAAGATATTCAACGGGCAGCCAAAGAAGCAGGTCGCGAGTTCTACGAGAATGCATGTATGCGTGCGGTGAACCAGAGTGTTGGGAGAGCGATCAGACACAAGGGGGACTATGCGGCGATTGTGATGGTAGACAAGAGGTTTAGCAATGAGAGGGTAAAGGGCAAGTTGCCGGGCTGGATAAGGGAGGGGCTGGTGCCTGATGCGGGCAGCAAGAATTTTGGTGCGCTGATGGGTGGCTTGAGTGGGTTCTTTAGGGGCAAGAGAGTCTAGAACAATTGAAGAGTTAGGATCCTGATTACTCTGCCCGTGCCTAAAGAATGTATCTTATCATTCCTATTAGCTGGCAGCACATTCTCAGCCGTCACCTGATCATACCTTACCTTAGTCACAGCAATGAGGGGGTGTTAGCGTGAAATTAGCCGAGTTTGTTGTGGATAATTCCATTCCATTCCACTGAGAATGTCTTCAGCTTACGATAGCCCTCCTCCAGCTGATCCTCCACCAAATGCCGCATTAGCATCCAAAGCGAAAATGCCACTATGTCTGATGTGCCGACTGATCCCCGACGACTTCGCTGAAGCCTTTTCCAAGCGGGGCTGGGAACAGCTTTACATCCATCATCCGTCGTTGGCTAGTCTCAAGCGATCGGCAAAGAGTGGCTGCATGGTGTGCTTGTTTCTTCTGAACAGCCTCAACGGGCAAGAACCGACTCAAGAGTATCCCTGTGAGGAGCCTACCTTGTATGGAATACGCGTGGAGCCCGAGCGGGTTGGGCCACGAGAGAATGTTGCAAGTTCTGAGAGGCACCAGCCAATGTTTTCCGTGCTTTGTCATAATGGAGACTTCAGAATGGCTTATAAGTTTGGCATGAGAGGATCCTATTCTTTCTTTAGCATTGTTAACATGCGTATGCTATATCCTACCTAATTTAAGCTAGATGCTCAACAAGAGCTCACTCGCGTGTAGAAAGTTCAAATCGATTTCGCCTCCTGCCACTCCACCAGAGTAACTTCACTTTGGCGAGCCTATGGATCAACCAGTGTTCAGAGTCGCACCAAAGCTGTGAAGTCAGATATGATGCCGTGTTTATCCCCACCAGGCTTATCGATGTCGGACACAAGGGTCGGGCGCCGCATCTCATTGAGAGCAGGGCCAGTGGCCTCAAAAATAGCAAGTATTTTGCCCTGAGCCATTGCTGGGGTCCTTCGATGCCAGAATCAGCGACAACGACCAAGTCAATGCTTACCAAACGTCTCACAGAGATACCTTTGAGGACTTTGCCACGCACTTTTCGTGATGCAATCATTGCAACTCGTAGGATGGGTGTCAAGTATCTGTGGATTGATTCGCTTTGTATTATTCAAGACTCTTCTGAAGATTGGCAACATGAATCTGCACTCATGGGTAAAGTCTATTCACACTGCTATTGCATGTTGGCTGCTGCATCCTCCAAAGATTGTCACGGTGGCTTATTTCCCTCGCAAAACGACCTTCCAATCCTTGGCGTGAAGGGAAAACTGCAGCTATTAAAACCCATGATGGAGAATTTCAGTCCTCGAACTCTGTTGCAAAAGAGCCCCCTCAACTTGCGAGGCTGGACATTACAAGAATGGGAGCTTTCGCCTAAAGTACTGTACTTTACAACATACGTGGCTTTCTTTGAGTGTAGAGAAGCGTTTGGACACAGAAAATTGTCTGATCCATTGCAGCTTGATTTATCTGGCCATCAAGAAGGTGCTTTAATTAATAAGAGCTTGGTCAGGTCAATTTCAGCTACACGATGTTTAGATCCGGTAATGAAAGGAACCAAAAAGCTGGGACCTAGCGACTTCCAGCTGAGCTCAGTGATACGTTACGAAAATTGGCGAGGGGTAGTAGAGGGATACTCGCAACGACGCCTTACTAAGATGACAGATCGATTCCCTGCTTTGTCTGGTCTGGCATCCGAGTACGCATATCTTTTAGATGATCAATATGTTGCAGGCCTATGGCGTAACGATCTCATTAAAGGGCTCTGCTGGAGAGCAAGTGACATCTATAAACCGAACCAGAGAGTAGTAGAATATGCGCCTTCCTGGTCATGGGCCAAGGTGAACGGTTTCATCTCATACGACTGGCTATATGACCCTCATCCCACAGTCAAATGGCCCTCGGTCGGATGGGGCCAAGTGAATATCCTGAGCGTCGAAACCGACCCTGAAGGCACAGATCCAAACGGCACACTACTATCCGCACAGATCCATCTAATTGGCTACGTATTCCCAATACACAAAGCTAAAACCGGTGAGTTCAAACTGCAGGGCCAAAACCTTTCCATCACCTGGGACTGGGAACCCCCAAAACACAGCACCCTTTCCGTGCTGAAACTCGGGAGATCGAATCTCGGTATTGTGATGGATGATGTGTTGCCAGATCGGCCTGACGAGAAGGTGATGAAATACCAGAGGCTGGGACTCGCGTCGCTGGCCGGTTGCGATCTTGAGCCTTTGGCATCAGTCAGAGACAGGGAGATTATTCTTGTTTGATTAAATTGTGCCAAGTTAATTGAGGAAACCACATCACTCCAGGACTTTGCAATATTTATCAATATTCTGCCGCTGACACAAAGTCCGCTACTTGGCCACAAAGATCTTATTCTCGAAATTTTCGACGAATCCCCGTTACTAGGACACGAAGATATTGTCTCTCAATACTGACGAAGACTCGGCAAAATAAGCCACAATCTCAATACCTAGAATGCGATGAAACTGTTATAGGTGCATGTTTATTGCCGATCCACATGCCAGGTCACATTTACCTTCCCGCCCATGCGATGTGACGAGATGCAGCACGATGGTGGAGCACTAAAGATAGGTACCTGAGTGAAAACCCTCCGGGATGACCCGCCAAGCTACTCAGCAGGCCAAACCAACCGTGGCGTTGGCTCTGTTAGACGATCGTTAAGCTACTACTACGTTATGTAATATTGGATCTGGAGATCTGAGGGCTTTATCGGCGGCCGGGAGCGGCAGTCGATGGGAATAGATGAGGACTATGGGGTGATGACGACTCTTAATATGCTGGAGAAAGACAAGTAAAGCGGTGGAGGGAGAGGAGTTTAATGGGTCTAATTGCTTAAGGTGGAGTTAGAGCACAAGCAGAATCTTTCAAAGAGAAGCACTTAGCTAGTCATCAGTAGTTGTCTACTTGGATAGCTATTCAAATGAACAATTTCCTGGACTTGAAATTTCATGAAAATAATCACAAGCATAATCATGTCTTCATTAAAGTAGGGAATTCTCTATCTCTATATACGCCGAAGGCCTTCCTTCAACAAGGGGTATATATATCATCGCATTATACGTCCTGTCCATTCATCCATCCACCCTCGTACGCCCTTAGATATCCATCCAACCCGCGCCCAAAGGTCGCTCATCAAACACCAGCAATGCAGAAATCCCATGCAAGTATTTATTGCAAGTAATTATCACTTCAAGTACTCATCCTCCTCATAAATCTTCACTCTCTCCGCATACGTCATAATCTCACTGACGACATTCTCGCCCACGTCGTCGCCCTTGCCCGCCGCAACGCGAAGAATCAAATCGTTCAGACTCTGTCTGCCTAGGATGTCGACGTGATCGCCTGTGTTCGGGCCGCCACGAGGGGAAAAGCGGTCAGGCTCGTGTGGCATCTCGTAGACTTTGACTTTGACACCAGCTGGGTTGTAGCGATGCATGTTCCAGCCCTTGTTACACATGTAGCCGACAGATAGTAGATTAACAGTGCCGTCACCTTCGCCGAGGATGACACCGTGGTCGATGTTGCCTTGGGTGAGCGTCGTGTCGATAGTGATGTTGAGCGAGGATAATGGGTTATCTGGTTTGGAGTAAAAGTAAGAGCGTTCTGTTGGCTTGCCAATTCCTAGGTTGTGTATTAGTAGAGCTAATGAAGAGGAAGGGAATGGGCCTACCGTAGAAGCAGTATATTTTCAGATTAGGAGCGAGGGGAAGCCGGGTCTCGAGTGGATTGATCCATTTTCGTGGGTCTTTCTCGTTGGCTTCTACTTCGGCCGTAGTGTGTGCGACGCCATGTGAGTAACTACCCTTGACTTGGTCTGAGTACCAGTCTTCTGCTGTGTCAAGAAGATGGGAGATGCTTTCTTCTACTGTCATATTCTTGTACTCAGTACTTCCATTGAAGTGTTTGAAGTTGAGAAAATTCCCGTATGTCACGTTCTGGTTTGGCTTGTCGTCTGGTGCCCAAGTTGAATTACCCCACACAGCATTTCCACCCATCGGAAGCATGGAGCTGATTCCTGGCATGGCTCTGAACATCTCAGCGCGCTCATCTCGACTGAGGAATCTCTCTAGCCCGTAAACGGCAAAGGCGTTGAGTTGAGCTGTGTCCTTCATCTCTCCAGACAAGACGGCTGGAAGACCTTTTAACGCACCGAGCATACAACCACTAATGTTGATCCAGGAGTCAACATAACGGTCTACCCAGTCATCCCCACCTTTGCCTCCATCGTTAGCTGCCACCCAATGGAAGAAATAGAACATGACTTGGCTGCCCATAGAATGCGACACGATAGCAACTTTCTTTCCAGAAACCTGATGAGCCATCTCGATATACATCTTTAGCCTGGTGAAATATTGATCTCTGACCTCGAGATTCGCATATGAAAGTCTCCAATCATAAGCTGCCGTATAGCTGTTTGTGGGATCATATCCGATCGTAGCCAAATTCTCCAGAATTTTGTTCCATATCCAGTATCCGGTGATGAAGAAATCTGCCGCATCAAAACCCTGCGCTGCTCGCAGCTTGACTCCACCTTCTGGATCGAGACCGGTATGCTTGTCGAGCATGATATGTTTCTTCCAGCCTTCTTTGTCTAGTACCAACGCGCGCATCATGCTCCAACTTCCCCACAGCCTTTTCCTGAAGTATTGTCGAGAGCTATTTGTGGTGCCCCAAGACTCGAGCCCAGTAGAGATCACACCAGGTATCATAATAACCGGATGGTTTGCTCGCACACCTTGCGCGACAAGATTCAGTCCCACAGAGAAGGAATCATAATTCACTGCCTCTCGTTCGCCCTTCTGCCCAAGTCGTCAGTGTCTTTTTCGCACAACTCAACCTGTTCAAGAGAGCACTTACCGCCAAGTCCCTAGCATCCTTCATGAAGCCGGCCGGCAAGACATCCATCAGGCTGTCCATACTCAGATCTCCGAACTCTGGAAAGTCGATCAAGTCGCTCTTGCCGGCGAAGAAGCCTGCAACGACGATGCCGAACAGTCCGCCGAGTCCGAAGATGAAGCCATTTCGGCGCTTGCGCGATTTGTGGTGCTTATGAGAATGGTTGGAGTCTGTGATGATCTTAGAGACGGGCGCGAGGCGGACCTCCTCTGCTCTTGGAGGCGTGGTGTCGCCTGGGGAAGACGAGGAGTCTTTGGTGCTTGTGAAGCGGTTGCGCAGGAAGCTGGCCATGTTGGAGGGGTGATGGGTCTAGTGCAGAGATGGAGAGAGAGAAAGGAGAGAGCACGAGGGGGTCTCCGTGTCAGTCACGAAGCATGACCGGAGGTGAGACTGTGGAGCGAGACAGCAGAGTGAAGATATATTTCTACCTAGCAGCATAAAAACGTGGGACGGTAGTTGGAATAACAGTCGGTGTCCTGCAGAGAAGCCGAGCCGGTGCAGCTGCTGGGTGGGTTACGTCAGTGGTCCGTCGCCCTGCCCAGCCTTTCTGCGGTTGATCCCTGTCACAAAGTCGCGGATCGGGGTTTCTCTTGCTGACTCGCCGGACTCGCATGTGACAAAAGTGACATTGACATGGACTGCCGCAGCAAAACCTTATTAGGTGACCTGACCTTACCCCATACTACAGTAACGCGAGCAAAACACCACACGCCCAGCTCTTGTTTACCACTGCTTGTCTTCTTCTTTTCTTACTTACATCTGCCACATCTTCTTCACACTACACAATGTCCTCAATTGCTTCTCCGGCTCAAATTCAAGCTGCAGTAGAAGCTGGCGGAGCAGCACAAAGAAAAGCACCCCACCTGCCCGCCGAACTTCGGTACATTCAGTACTCGCACGCGTTAGAAAAGCAATACCTCCCCGCAATTCGAGCTCTCATTTCTAAGGACTTGAGTGAGCCATACAGTATCTATGTCTACCGCTACTTTCTGTACCAATGGGGGGATTTGTGTTTCATGGTTTGCTGCCCTCTGCCAACCCTAGATTCAATAAAAATGCCCTTTTAGCTAATTCAGTCTCAAAATCCAGGCTCTCCACCCTTCCCCAATGCCCTTCACACCCTCCCTCCTCGGCGTCATAATCTGCAAGCTCGAAACTCATGCTTCGCACTCTCCTCCTACACTCCGGGGATACATTGCTATGCTGGCTACCTCCTCCCAGTACCGCAACCATGGCATAGCTACGACATTAGTGAGGAAGGCTATTGATGCCATGATTGAGCGCGGTGCGGATGAAGTTGTTCTGGAGACTGAGGAGAGCAATGCGCCGGCTATGAAGCTTTACGAGAGGCTAGGTTTTGTGCGGAGTAAAAAGCTGCACAGGTACTATCTAAATGGGAGCAGTGCATATAGGTTAGTGTTACATTTGAAGGGTGTGGGGGAAATGGTAGGGGAGGGAAGTATTTGAGAGCAGAAGGGGCGTGGTGAAAAGTCCCTACATCAGAAACGGTGAGGGAGGAAGCTTAGGTGCTAGCACCTCTTGCCTAGCTGGAAATGCCTAGATTTCAGCAGGGTACTGAAATTATGTACCTGTTATGGGAATTTACTAGCTAGAAATGCCAGATGCAGCACAAAAAGCAGACGCAAAATTGGGTATAGAGAAAGCAAGGGCTGAACTCCAAAACACCACGCTTCTATGTTTCTTCTCAAAAATGATTCATTCCCGTTCCAAAGGTTTCCAGTTTCTGTCTTCTTTTTTCTTGTAGAACAATCCATCCAGCTTAGCGTTCTTTCCCTGCAGAACATCATTCGAGCCGTAAAGTGAGGCTTTGATGCTGTAGGGATTTGACGAAGTGAGCCCGAGCTCTGTGTACGCATCTGTCACCGCCTATCAGACTCCATCTTGTCTCACTATGCTTCGTTTGCATGGAGCGGGGAAATACTTACCGCATTTATAAAAGATGCCTCTCCCTCTAGCGTCAAGCAGCCCAATATCCTTTAATTTCTTCGCTACCCGTGTAACATCATTCACATCCGTGAAATCATACGTATAGATGCAGATCAATCGCTCCTTTCTCCTATCTCCTTCCTCTGGAGCAACTTTGGCTGCGATGCCAAGTTCGTGGTTAGCTGTTGCTTTGGCAATGGCAGCCCATATGATATTGACTTCGTCTGATGTGGCGAAGATCATCCACTATTGTGCCATTTAGCTGGGGCACCGTGATAGAACGGGATGGTGTCAGAGATATACCTTGCCAGAAGTATACTTGTACCTCACGGCTGCATCCAAGATACCTTTGACGATTCTGTCCCGTTGCACATTCAGCAGCTTCGTAACAGCCATCTTGCTCTTTCCCGAATTTTTCTTCTCAATGCTCATCCTTATGTCAAACAGTTCATCCAACAGGCCTCTAGCCACCCTACTGAATTCTGGCAAGTTACTCTCTTCATCTGGTGGTCCTTCAGTACCAAGATTGGTGCCTTGGCTCTGGCTCGCACCGCTGATCTGCTTAGTCTTACGATACGGATTGGCAATGAATATCCATGGGACCAAATCAGAAACAGGAGTTGTGGCTGGGGAAGACGATGTAGGAATTCATCGACAGTTTCGGATAACTGGCGACCACAGAAATGACCTTCGTAGGGGTTGTAAAGCTTTGTTGTCTTTTTGGTTTTGGTTGTGTCGAGGTTGTGAAGAGAGATTTCCATGAGAGAAGGGGTTTTGTGCTCCCACCATTCCGTGGGAGAAAAGGATGCTGCGCGTACTTCGAGCTGGTGCTTGGTAGTGGAGTCACCTGATAAAATTAGTGCCTCTATATGACATGGCGAAGATGGATCTGGGATGCCAACCATAGAAGTCTGACTCATCAGAGAAATAGTCCTCTTCTTTACTAGTGCTTGAATTCTCTCGTTTTCTCTTCGTCATGTTAGATTTGTCTCAAGCTTGCGGTTTCCAGGACGTGGATATAGGGGGAATCGTCGCGTGAATCGAGAACGATAGGAGTTCACGCTTGAAAGCTATTTGGAGCTTCGAGATGATGATTGAAGTCAAATAAACTAGCAGATCGTATTTCGGTGTTTATCTTCTACAGAATCGCAAAGTTTAGAATATCTGAGATGAATTTTCGATGGGTTAGATAGAAAGTTCGACGAAGGAGAAGTCGATAATCCTCACAGGAAAGTGACACCGCTCGGACCGCTCCGGAATGACGCTGTGGTACTTTCCAGCTAGAAATCTTATCAACATCGGCACTGGTGCCTTTGTGCCGCGATTTTTTAAGACATGAAACCCTGACAACCCGGGGAACATGTATGTTTCAAGCCCCGACACTGGAGAGGAGCCGACTCCCATAAGTCATGTATCGAGCCGTACCGCACTACCAAGCCTGAACTACCAATCACCCAACTTGCGCCCAATGTATATTGACTCCAACCAAGAAAGCCTTGCGGTCTCGATAGGATGCCATATTGATGCAGTAAAGGAAATACAACTATCTAACGCTCTCAAAGTTCTTTTCCACAGTCGCTATTACATAGAACATTTGTTTGGATGGCTCATCGCGCTAAGCTAGCATCTCCAATTGTCATGTTTTTCCTCACCAAAATTTTTGCAACGAGGCTCCAGTGCCTCTATGAAAAGCAGTTCATGAAATTTAAATTATGGCCGAATCTCCTGGACCACAAGAATGGAGCAAAAATATCTCGATGATTTGTAAGACATCATTGGATTTGCCACCCAGTTGTCTTGAATTCGTACCAAAGCCCCCTGAAGGAGCTGAAGCCTCCTTGCATCTGAGAGGGTTTTACCACGAGTACTTCGTTGTTGGAACATACTATCTTGAAAAAGAAGAGAGTAGTGAGACTCCTCTGGCTCTCGAGAACGATGATCATACTATTGAAAAATCGGTGGTTTCAAAACCACAGTCCAAGAATGGAAGCTTGATTCTTTTCCGATTCAAGGAGAGAAAGTTGTGAGTATCATTGTACCTTACCAGCCAAAATCGTAATCTGAGATACTCTAGGCAAATCGCTGAAACCGTGCTGTGTCCTTCTGCTGTATTTGACCTTCACTTCCTTCCTAGCAGTCCCGTTTTCGCTATTGTCTCCAGCGCAGGAACTGTATCAATCCTCCGAATTGTGGAAAGACAAGAAACCATAGACTCTGAAGATTCAGGCAGTCTAAAAATCAAAAGCCTCGCTACCCATCAAGTCTTTTCTGATGATATCTCACCCACTTTCTTCACCTGGGCACCTAATTCCCAACATACCATGGGCATCACCACGTCTAACGGAGTCTTTCTTGTCAATTTCAGCACCGATTACCGCTCTTTCCAAATACTGAACAGCGGCCAGCCCGTCATTGAGCATTCTGAGTATGCATGGTGCTGTACTTTCTCTTCATCTGGAGATCGCCTCTATTCGGGAGGCGATGACAATAAACTTCGGCTTGAAAACCTTGGTTCTACTTTGTCAGATCTGGATCCAGACGACTACATAGAGCCGTCCGAGCTATATCCCAAAGGTCTTCCAGGACACGAAGCTGGTGTCACCTTCATTCTTCCAATTCCAATTCCAAGCTCAGACGAGCAGCCACAATTACTCCTCACAGGGTCTTACGATGACAATATACGTGTTTATTCCATTCCTTCGTATCCTTATCGTCCAAAGGTTCTAGCAGAATCTCGCCTTGGGGGAGGAGTCTGGCGTCTGAAGATACTGGGTCATGCTCCAGCATCTGCAGCCAATAAATCAGAAATAATGGTCAGCTACACAGTACTAGCATCTTGTATGCACGCAGGAGCTAAAATTCTTTCTGTCACTGGCACCAGGGAAGACTCTGTCTCGACTGAGTGGAGCTGGGAAATCAAGGTGTTGGCTGAACAGAGGCTCCATAAAAGCATGAATTATGCTTCGGACGTGCAAGCTGTTGAGGGGTTGGGAGGAGGAACAGAGGCAGGCAGTAGAATATGTGTCAGCTCAAGCTTTTACGACAGGCTGCTGTGTATTTGGGAGTGGGATGCCGAAGCTTGAATGCGTCACTGTTGCAAGCAGATTTAAGCAGCGTTTGAAGATATATAGATATGAGCTCAAGTCCCAACAGAATGATTCACAAGAGAATTGTGCAAGCTTTGTAGGATAAAGTGGATATGTATCTTTGAAGTTGGAACGCAACTCAACTTTCGTGAACAAACTTTTGGCTTTCAGTCGATAAAACTTTTCCAATAAATTCTTGAAAGTATCCAATTAACTCCGAAACCTGCAATTTGATACCGAATCAAATGATTTAAGAAATTCAATTCGATACCAGTCGACTTACATCTCACACATCTTACTAAATCGGCATACCAGGTCTACAATTCTCCAAGTTTTCTAACGTTAAACAACTGGTCCGTGCGTGACATCTTCACGCGGGTGTGGAGTTCGCGCAAAATCCCAACTTCGCGACCGCGACTGGTGCCACAGCTGTGCGGACCTCCCTCACGAGCTCATCCAACCACCCCACCCAGAAATGCAAAGATGTTTTCCATGCTGGGGAAGATTTTCTCATCTTCCCAACCGCAACCTGTGAAAGAGAATCGCAGTCCTAGTAAGCCATTTCTATCAATTGAGGAGCTGGAAAGTTCATTGGCATTCACGCCGCGAGCTTCAACCGTGATGTGGGGCAAGATGCGCTTGCGGATAAGTTCTAACTTTTCGACTTTGCAGATTCGGATTCCCCGTCGCTTTCAAATATTGACGAGAACGACGCAAACGGCAATCAGATGGGCTACAGGGAGAGTCGGAACGGTGAGGGGGGTGAGGATATAAATGGGAGTTTGCGAGGAGCGGATGGGGCTACGGACCCCGAAGTGTCCAAGGACGATGGAGAGACTATTCAGCCTACCCAAAAATCAGAGAAAAAGTCAAGAACCAAGAAGAGAAAAGGAAAAGAGCCAGCGGAAATTCGAAACAAGGTCGCCTATCCGGAGCTCGCAGAGATCATAGAGGACGACGCTGCCAACGATGCGCCAGAAAAAAAAGATATCGAAGAACTTCCCGCAGATGCCGCAAAGAAAGACAGAAAGTCCAAGAGGGTCAATGGCACGTCCAAAAAGCGTACGAGAGCCAATGCCCAGATCAGTGAGGCTGAGCCTGCGCCAATTCTCCCTGGCGATGATGCGGAGGAGGAGGATCTTGTAGCCTTGCTACACAAGAGTCGAATTCGGAAATCCAAGCTTGAGATCACGAATCCAAGAAGGTCCAAGAGGATAGCATCAGCCGAGCCGGAGACTTCAATCGCAGCTACGAGAAGCAGGCAGAGTTCTGTCGAGTCAACAGTTCTGCTATCAAGGACTAAGGTAGCCAAGGCTAAAGCACAACCTGCCGCGTTGAAGAGCCGACGGAACATTTATGATATATCAGAAGATGAAGCTGTTACCACTGTGCTTCATCAATCTATAGCGCCAGCATCTCCCACTCAACACCCTGCGAGAACGTATCGTGGATCCCGTTCGAAAAAATATGCCCCTGCCCAGACCCCAACCATGGAGGAAGATGAGGAGAATGATCTACCAAAAAATCCATCACAGAAGGCGTTGGGGAAGAGGAAAGCTCCAGATGCTTCATCTGAATCCAGCAAGAAGCGCAGGCGGAAGAACGAAAACGTTGCAGCTGGAATGCCTCCATTGTCTTCATATGGATTCTTATCGGATGATTCGGCCAGGTCTGACAGAGCTGGGCCGAATTCTATTCCTAATCCTTCGATTCAAGCTCTAGCTTCGACTGCTCAACGACTCTATGCAGAGGCAGAATCGGATCCAGAAAATCTGCCAATTCCTTTCTCGAAGCCAGTCGACTTTCCTTCTTCTCAGCCGATACAGTCACCGCAGTGGACAGCGGTAAATTCGCCGGACCAATTGAGAAGTGCACAAAATGCCCGACCTAATAGCTCATCAGCAAAGCTAAGTGTAGTAATCAATGCTCATCTCACATCCCCTAGTCCAAGTCCTGAGATTGACCCCCTCCCGCCTAAATCAAGCGAGAAGCGAAAAAGGCGAATACCTACCGGCGAGCCCGAGTCCACCAAGTCAACGAAGTTGATAAACCCGCGTGGAAGAAAGGCTGTCTCGAGAATGCCAAATCTAGAAAAGTCAACCCCTAGACCGCGAGCAAATTCAACAGCTCGTAGTACTCCCGCAGCGAAAGGCAGTCGAGTTTTGAATGGTGATTTTGATATCATTTTCAAGGCTGTGGAGATGTGGAGGGAGAATAACGACATGACTCAGTTTGAGCTAAACAACCTAATACAAAGAGCTGTTGATGCTGAGAGTAAAAAGTTCTGGGACTATATGGCTGAGGAGATTCCTGATATCCCCCGCAAGAAAATGCAACAAACGTGCCGACGTAATTTCCACAATTTTGAGGCTCGCGGATCTTGGACAGAGGAGCAAGACGAAGAATTACGTCGTCACTACGAAGCTGCTCCTGGTAAGTGGAAGCAAATTGGAGAGCTTCTGAACAGATTCTCGGAGGATTGTCGAGACCGCTGGAGGAACTACGTTGTGTGCGGAGATAAGCAAAGGAAGGATGCTTGGGACAAGGAAGAAGAGGAAAATCTCAGAGTTGCTGTTGCTGAATGCATCGAGATGATCAGGGAGCAGGCAAACAAGTCCCAAAATTCTCTCGTGGATTCTGAGAGCTTGCTTGACTGGAAGAAAGTTAGTGAGAAGATGGGCTATACAAGGAGTCGTTTGCAGTGTCTTACGAAGTGGAAGGGATTGAAACAAAGGGTAGAATCCGATGTTGAGGATTTTGTCGCAGAGGCACCTGTAAGCGAGACCCCTTGGCGATTGGAGGAGGCAGAAAGTCAGGCACAACGAATGACTGCTAAGCAGAAGTTGGATCTTCTGTACGCCATTCGCGACAGTGCAGCAGGCAGCGAGGGTAAGATTCCATGGGTCATCATTCAAAAAGACGATTTGCATGTGAAGGGGAAGAGAATGGCTCTGCGAGTTTGCTACCGGACGCTGAAGCAGCACATCGAAGGCCACGAGGATATGAAACTTCAGGAGATCATCGATAATCTCATCGATGCTTACGAAGAAGCTGCACCTAATGAACCCAAGGGCTTTAACAAATCATTCAGATCCTCTCAGCGAAGCATCCTGTCGCGGAGATCAAAGACGCCACAGAGTTCGAAACGTGAAAAACGAAAGGAGCGAGATCTTGCGATTGAATACTCAGATGACAATGGTGAAGGACCTAGTACTGTAAAGAAGTCCAGATTATCTAGAAAGATGGAATCGGAACCTGTGGACATGGAGACACCCAGGCCATCAAAGCCAAAACCGAAAGTCAAGGCTAAGACTAGGATCAACGGAAACGTCAACGGCAAGAAATCCGACATGATAGAGGAAATGGAAAATGAGAATGTCTTAAGTTCGGCACCTCAGCCGAAGAAGAAGAAGCTTAGGGATCGTATGAAGCCAATTCAGGACGAAGCAAGCCAAGAGTCAGTTGATGAAAATCAGACAGTAGCTACGAGTGACGACCTAGAGAATGTACTGGGTGCTATGAAGACCGGCAAGGCACGAACGCCGGCGCGGCATGGTGGTACAGGCCGACGAAATCTGAAGTTGAGTGACGAATATGTCCACGAAAGCGAGGAGGATGTGCAGGAGGAGCAGCCGGTGGTGGTGGAGGAGGAGGAGGAGGAGAAGGAGGAAGAGGGTGCTGTTATCCACGAACCCAGGAAAGAAATTGAAAGTGCTAGTAGTTCCCAAGGCGAAGATACAGATGCCATCGACGGATCGCAGGCGGAGGATGAAGATGCGAGCCAAGCCATCAACGAGGATCCAGACATTGCTGAAGAGTCTCAGTCAGATTCTCAGTCAGAGGTTGAGAGTGTTACTCATATTTCTGGGGAGGATCAGGATATGGTCAACGGGTCTTTGCCCCAAAGCAAACCCCAGCAGGCTCTCCATGATCAAGATATCGTCGAAGAATCCCAGTCCGATTTTGAGAGCCAATCTGGTGGAGAGGACCAGGAAATGGCCGAAGAATCCCAATCGAGCGACGAAGAAGAAAGTGAAATTGCTGAGGATGAGGACATTGTCAAAGAGGCTCTGCTAGAAGACGAAAGCCAAGTGTCCACCAATGATGAAAATATCGCTGAAACATCGACCTCAGAACACGATAGCGAGCCCAATAGCGTGCTTGAGATTGAGGAATCTCAGCCAGAAGTTGATGACTACTATGACGATTTCCACCAGGACATCAATGGCGACAATGGTTATACGGTGGCTGGTGGTCCTGACCAGGATATGGAGCTTTCCGCCGATGAGATAGAATCACTTGCCTATAGTGAGGACAAAAAACCAACACCAACTCGCCACCCTAAGGCAAGTGTGGACTTGGATGCCGAAGAAGACGAGCACAGAATCATTATGACTGGGTGGGGAAAGAGTGAATTTCCCGTGTCAAATCATGAAGATGATGAATCCGAAGAAGACGACGATGATGAGGAGGACGATGATGAGGAAGAAGAGGAGAGGGGCAGAAGTCCAAGCAAAAGACTGGCTTCGCCAATCACATTCCTTGACCAGAACAATACACCTCGCCGTAAGACACACACCAATGGATATGCCAACGGGCATAGCAAAAGCAGCCGTAGAGATCGCTCTGTGAGCTCAGATGATTCGAGCATGAGTGATATTCCGAGCGTGCCAAAATGGAAGCTTTCACAGGTGCAAGCTAGGGACAGTAGTGCAGAACTGTAGCGGATATATGGATACCCTTTTGTTAGTTTGCACTGCTGTGAAGCAGAGCTGGCGTTTCTTGCATGGCCTATTTTTGGCGAAATATGAATACCCACAATAGATTGATGATCCTGGGAACGTCTCATATCTAAATGAGCATACCTTACGAAGCTACACTTATCTTCTAATTTGGTCAAATTGTAATGAATTTGAATGTGACTTTAATGGCTTAATTTCGGTGTTCTCAATATGCTTAGCCCGAACTTGATTCGCTCCCCGTGTGAGATTCACAATGTAGATGTACCTAGGTCGGACCTCTTCCGTTTGTAAATCTGCGTGGCTTCTGGAACCCGCGTAGGAATAGACCAAAATTCAGGCGAAGTAAGCTTCTAAATACTCCTAGTTTGTGAGCTTTTAGGAAGCAATATTTGAAAATGCTTACACAACACGCTTCACTCTTTAGACGACCTGTGAACATCTCACATTGCAATTTGAAACAATCATGGCATCGAGTTCAAATCTAAGCCTCAACGATACGGGCTGTCTCCTTGCTGAGGGCTTTGTGAAAGCCGAATATAGATATGCTCAGCGCAGTTCCAATGCCTGACATCAGGCATGTGCCTCTTAGTTGCTCCATGGACGCATGCGTTCATACCAAGACCAAAACAAACACTGATGACGGCAAAATTGAAGGAACCTTATTAAGCAACCGAATTCTTCCACATCATACTTATACAAGCAGACGGGATGCCCCAAACCCCATGAACTTCAAATTGGATACCTTATTTTACAGAGTTCGTCTCTTTCTCCTTCCTGTACAGACACATCTTCCTCTCATTCTCTAAGAAAACGCCTTTGATCCTCTCTTTTATCTTCTCCGTCTTGGAACCCCTGGATGTCCTCTTTGAAACATCATCTGCGAACCTCTTCTTCACTTCTTTGTCTCTTGGGTTGCATTCATAGCAACCACATATATGGGTTTCTTTCGGTCCTGGTTTTTGCTTAATCTTTACTTTTTGTGAAAAAGAATTGCCTTGACCCATATTGAACGTCTTGTGAAATAAGTTTAGTCGGGGCTGATATAAGGTAAGTAGCTTCACAGTAGTTCTGTGAGGATAGGTTCTCACTAAAAAGTAAGGAGGCGCAGATTCCTCTGGACAAGAAATATTGTGGGTGATGTGGTTAGGTTTACGATGAGATATCTGTTATAACAATATTTTTGATAATTTAAGTCTCTGACGAACAATATTCACATTACCGTCTATAATCAATAGTAGCATTAGACTCTCTAATCACTTATAATCTGGCACATAACTCTTTACAATAACTTCTAGAATACTGTAGGTGAAAACGATATTATGGAGTCAAGTCAGTTGAATATCTTCCAACCACTCATGTGAATTTGATGAGCATAACTGTGAATCACAAACAGATGGACAGAGGAAGTATAAGTAGACAAATATTTTGCTCTATCCATCCTAGTCTTCGAAAATCACACCTTGGGTTGCAATAATACCTGTGCAGCACCGATCAATCAACCAAAACCAACGCCACGGAACTCCACTGAACGATAAAAGCGCCCACTGCAACCATGTCTTCCTCAAATTCAAATAAACACCCAGACCCCCAAACCCAAGGCCCTGTGATGTCGAAACCCCATTACCAGTTCTCTCTAACACGCAAATCTTCCCCGAGGGCTTCAACTGCCAGAAGTGCTACTATTGTGTTTCAAAAGATGATCGCGGACTCCCCATCGAGGTGGCTACACGGGAGAGATATACAAAGGCGCTCTCGAAACTAGTTAGCGCCGAAGAGTTTCGGATGGTGGAGGATTTGATTCATAACCGGCGGAGGGACGATGAGATGATGGCTATCAAGTCGACCCAGGGGATTTTGTATGGAGAGTTTGACGCACGCGGGAGGCGACTGACATATCTTAGAAAGATAGATGAACAAGACGAGCAAGGAGGCGAGAGCCGGTCCGGTCAACGCGGGCAGTTTAGCGATGGCCGAGGAGTGAGAAGACGAACAAGCCAGCATGAACAGAAACAACATGAACAGAGGCAGCGTGCAGAGAGACAACATGAGAAGAGAAAACATGAAAAGAAACAACAAGAAAAGAGAAAACAAGAAAAGAGACAATATGAGCAGAGACAACGAGTGGAGAGGCAACGTGCAGAGAGGCAACATGAGCAGTGGCAACATGAGCAGTGGCAACATGAGCAGAGGCAACATGAAGAGAGAGAAAGACTCGCAGGAAGGTTCGTGATGAGTGATAGACCATCTGGTTGGGGAGGTCATGGGTGGTAATACAGTTTATGGCACATGGTGGTCATTGAGCACAGAGATTAGGGTAGACAAAGGGGTGTAGGATATGGGATCTGGGGATAGGGTTGGCAGGGGTTTGGATGTCTGTTCTGTATAGTATGAAGTTTGTTAGCATGGTATTCTATGAATGTCTGTACTATAGCTGTGAGATAAGCATGCTTAAAGATTAGAGTGAGACGCAAGTAAGAGCACGATGCTAATACTCGACCTCGATAATGAAAACCGCTTTACACCTGCGAGGCAGGCCGCTACAAGAAGCGGATAAATATATTCTCCTAAGACAACAATAGGAAATCACTTTCCTTACATCCATCTCTAATTCTTCGACCTTCGATCTTCGATCTACTTGCGGAGAACTTCACATGTCGCAGCTCCACACGCGACTGGAAGTAAAGCAGATCCCTGTCTAGTAATGAAGCAACTATGTAGACTTGCAAGGAAAGACAAACCTCTCTTCAGATCGACGTGACATGATGAACGGTTGCAGTGCTTTCATAGGTTGTTGTCCCTGTTCTCTAATTCAAAGTTCCGCATACTATGACAACACCGCCAACGAGCAAGATCTTCCCCTTCCTCTTCGACGATTCTTGCGATATATGCATGCTTGAAGAGGGGAGTGGGATTTGATAAGCTCAAACCTTGGCCGTGATCGTCTCTTTTCCATACCACAGTACAGCGCAGATCTGTGGATATGACTTCATACACCAAAGCAGCCGGGCTCAGGGTCCTGTCAAAACATGAAACTCTGGGCATTTTATGTCAAGATGGCATATGACTGCTCTCAGCTTCCGTAGATATCTAGCCTTCGATACTATTGGCGTGTCTGATGCCGCATGGCAGCCACGAGCACGAAGAGGAGGCGGAGGATCTGCCCTAATTCTCCGTCGATTATCCCGAGGCGGAAAGCCATCCGTTCATGATCGCTATGTTGCATCCATATTGCTGCAGATTGCATTATTCTAATACTAGTAGTGAGCGGTCGAGGGAGGAGGGACAAGCCCTCAGCGGCATCTCTTAGGAGGAGATCAGCCTCTAAGATGTCTACGGGTGGATGTAACAGTATAATCGCTTGCAGTGTCAAGAGCAGCCGATCCTGACATCTAGGAATGTACCTCCGTGCCAATGATCGAGCACCGCCCGCGCAAGGACAAAGATTTATTTCAAGCTCCTCAACCTTAATATTTGATGTACATGAACGGATAATTCGTATGGCTTCTCGAACTCCTTTCGCGCAATGCACGAACGGCTTAACTTGCAGGTCACGTGGGTTATATGCCGCCATTTGATTCTTCACCTCTTAAGTCCGGACAAGACAGGGAAGATGAAAGACCTCGCCATTTATGTCTATACCTTCCTTGCAACTTTGCAGCGTCGTAGTGTATGAGAGCATTGTGCCGTCAGCTCCTGCATATATTGTCAATCACAGTAAAACCAATACCAACTGCATCATCTCCAAATGCGTCAGGCTCGAGTAATCCCACCTCTCACGAAGCACCCAATAAACCATCTCATCTGACGCCACTGTCGGCTCTTTGGCTTTTCTGACGCTTTATCAGATCATCCATCAAAGGCTCCATCTTCACTTCATGAAGCCGACTCACCCGAGCACGAGCGCAGAAGTCGACCAGGGCTTGACGACGCTGACGCGGCCCTCGCCAGGATTCTCCCAAACGAACCTTGCGGTCCGTTTAAAGTGCAACCCTAGCCTGGTCATCAACCCTGTAAATAATTAAGCTTGTTGAGACGTGTGACGCGAGGCGCACTCCGTACGGAGAGTAATCGATTGATGTGCCATCGTTCGGGCCTATGTAGATTGAAAGTGGATATCTTTTTGTGAACTCCGCAGATGAGAGGTGCTGATGATTAACTGCACTGTGGTGAGATAGGGAGTCTGGTAGAGGCACAGTCTATTTGCTACGAGTAACAAGTAAGAATTTAATCTGCAACTGAGAAAAGGGCGGGACAGAAGGGAAGCAAAATCCAGAGCGGCATGCGACCACAATCACCGAAATTCCATCGTGATAATTGGCTGTCTCCATACGCGATACGGAACACCTTATTCGGTGTGGAATGTCCCCACAACCCACAATAACGTATGCAATCCCACATGGATAGGAAGGCAAGTTCCGCCTTTCATTCTCCGTCCCAGCCAGTCACTTTTTGGTAATATTCTTCCTGGTTCAGAAGCGGGAGTGATGCACGTCGCACCGCGGTCCTCCTTGAAGCCATTCTGACCGAGCAAGATTGTAAGACTTTTTGATGCCAGCCCTAGGATTGGGAAGAAAGGGAATGCAACCCGATTACTGGTCTGGGAGAGTCTCTTGTCGTGTAGGAGAAATTTCACCTCAGCTTCTCTTTACTGTGCCGGCACGGCTGGCGCTGAAGAGAGCCCTGGATATGGAAATCAGCTCGCTATCCTGCATCGGATAGCCGTATCAGACTCTTGCGGCACAGCGTGATCCCACCAGGCAGGTCGAAAGGCAATGAGTGAGTGACCACCTGCCAGGACCGCTCGTCGATGCGAAGATGAGGATTGCAACTCGGTGTTCTTCTTCGCGGAGAATGCCTAGAAAAGAGGCTGATGTGAGACTTCGGTCTGCGACAGCGATGCTGGCCAGTGGTCTGTCATCCACTCGCATGTCACTGGTGCTCCCTTTTGCTTTCCTCGAAAGCCCAACCACAAGCAACGTTTCTTCCACACTTTCAGAAATTCAGGAAAACCCTACAATGCGCATCACACACCCCGGACCACACCAGACGTCAGATTCTGGGGGTTGAAGAGAACCCTCGCACTCGCTCTCGTACGGTACTGTCGCTGGGACACCCCCACCTAGCCGCGTGCAGTTGCTTTCAGCCGAAATTAGGCTTTGCACTACTTCCAACTCAAATTCCGAGATTTCCCAATGGTGCAAAGCTTGGCTGCTTGGTTTCCTTGGCGTCTTTAGAGTTGTCGAATCAATCTAACGGACGATGAAGGAGGTGCGGGTTGAGGGCTGATCCGAAGCCGACAGTTTTCCGCTCGTGCATTTTGGTCGCAATATTTGACTTTTTGCGTGTCATCGCGGCCGATGGATGGATGATGATGCATGATTGATGACTAGTGGCTGAGAGATGGATGAGGGATGGAGGGAGCGAGCAGTCCGAAAGGAGCAAGCATGTGTCCAACCTTATCTCACCCGCCCTCGCCCTCGTGTCAAATAACTCTAAATTTCTCATTTGCCCAGCTCGTCCTCACCCCCTCGCCCCCCTCGCTCCTTGGCTCCTTACGCTGTCTCAATCTCTATCGCTGCCTTCGCCATGCCTTGGTGGCGTGCTGATTTTCCTCGCACACAGAACCCTGATTTGGTGACAAAGGCTCGCAGCCAAGAGCCGATTGTTGGATTTGCGAGTAAAAGGAAAGAGCCAAGGCAGCGACAAGACATGCCAAGTGTTTTGATGCCTGGCTGGGAAAGTTTGTGGAGTTATGGTTAATTAACACGCATGCCTGACCGAGGGTTCCGGCGGTCATAACAAGACGAACGGCTCGTGAAAGCTCTTCGGGTCCTGTTCGCTTTGCTGCTCAGTGCATGCGGTGCGAACCTTGGTATGGGGCTACGAATATTGACAATTCTCTCCAAGCCTTGGTTGGAACACTATCGTCTTGTCGTGACGATGTCGATGCCATCGCGAATCCAGGCCTGGCTAAGTGTCTCCAACGAAGTTTCGCCTGCTTGCTTCTCCTACGATCCACCGCCTCCAGGCTGATTCTTTCTTTCTGCTCAGGCTCGCTGGAATGGAGTATTACCATACGCACGAAAGCCTGGGCTTTTTCTTGGGAAGGAGGGTGGGAGAATGAATGATTGGTTAGTTCGGTAACACAGCGGCGCAGCGTCAGCGGGAAACGACTGGCGATCAGAGCACGAGTCTAAAATCATGCTTAAACTTTGACAGAGCCAAGAAACGCCACCAGAAGCCACGAAATGCTGAAAAGTGGGGATGTGTGAGTGGACTTTTTTTTTTTTTTGCGTGTCAGGGAGGAGTGAAGAAGAGGAGGTTGGGAGTGGAGCCAGAGGCGCATATGGGCAGAGAGCAAAGATTGAAGGAAGTTACGTGAGATGAGGGTATTCATAGACGGGGGAGGCTGATGTTAACTATGAAGTTGGAGGCGATTATCATGCGTAAGCATGTCGGCCGAGGTTGGATTGGTGTCCATTACGTCCGTACTCGTACTGGCCTGATTCCGATGCCGTGTACAATAGCGGCAAGCGGACGGCGACAGCTATCCGATGAGTGTTGGAACATCAAAACTCGCTCATCGCATCGCTCTATGGAGCGTCCCCAACGTAAATAAGCCTTGGTGTTGTATTTATGTCACACAAAGGCTTAGAGGGATGCATTGGCTTGATGAGGTGAGATGAGGTGCTATATACTGAACACACTGTGGTGTAAAAGAAAGTTCGCAGGCTTCCTGATCGCTGACCATATCTCCGGAAGTATCTTTCCACTTGGCACGGAGTAAACTGTCCTTTCAGGTTTCCCCGAACCTTTTCCAGACGACGTCTCTTTATGCACTCCTGATCTTCGGCAGGAGTCCTTCGTCGTCGTCGGCGTCGTCGTCCTTCTTCTATTCCTTCTTCTCCTCGCCGGCTTCTGACTAACTATTATGGTCCCCACTTCCGGCTCGGCACCGAGAAGAAGGACATATAAAACTTCTGGCTCTAGTGATTCGTGGCTCATGTGCGAATGACGATGAAGTTAAGCTTGCTGGGGCGCCAAGAGGAGCTAGAAGCAGTCAAAACGACCTTAAATACTTTAATTCGTTTGACTGAAACATGCCAGCCGCATGAAGTAGCTTTTTTTCGGTGACCACACCAGACAGACTGCTCATCTGCCAAGACCACTTTTAAGCTTCATCAGAGGTGAGTGGACGGGTGGAGCGCTAGCAGGGGCGCAAGAGCGGGATTCGTGTTCATGGCCCCATGGTTGATTAAAGTCGAAGATAAAGAATTGGGGCATTGCGGATCCACCGATCCACAGGCCTCGTCAGTAGCCAACGATGATGCGGGAACATGCGACGACGAGAAACGGTGATGATGCACAGCCTGGCAGAGAGTTGCAGCATGACTGAGCGGATCGAGGGGATGCTGGCGAGAGATGGGATGGCAGGAGACAGTGTTCACTCACTCGCGCATTCTCTCTCTCGCTCTCTACCATATATGTATGCACATATGTATGCACCGCGATGCTGGGAACCCAAGCTGGAGTGGTTCAGGCTAATCTGATCTGGCCTGGCTGGGCGCGGGGCTTTGGAACCTGTGGAAGACGCCGTTCAGGTGCATCAGAGAGGCGTTGCTAGCGACGGGATGAGGAGCGAGGTGTCTTCTGGGGCGGGCTCTGGAAGCGTACAGCCCGAACGTACGAAGCTGATGACTACGCCAGGGCGCTGCGAGCCTGCGACGGATGACCTCTTACACTGACATTGATTTGGAGCCCACGACGCCCGTCAGTGTTCTCTGTCCTCTGTATGGCTGCCGCGTATGAAACACTGACTGAGATCGCACCCCGTTATGTCACCTCAAGGCAAGTCAGTGTATTAGTGAAGCCTCATCTTGCTTTCTGGGTGCGTCTTGGTATATGCATTGGTGGGCAAGCTCCAGCGGCGAAATAAGCTCATAATCCTCCTTCGACCCAAATTCCAGGACGGACACCTTGCCTCGCTGCTGCCCGCCTCCTCTGATCTCTGACCAGAATCTGATCCCATCGTCCGCAGCTGGTCCCCGAGTGTGGAGACCGATAGAAAAGGCTTACGAATACCGTAAATGCTGTACTGGTCCCCTGTTCTAGCAACGCATCTCTTTGGCGAACGCGGCGGAGGTCAGCACCAAACACAGACGACAAGCATCTCCAAGCACACTGCTCGTGGTGACGACTCCATCATCCCAACTCTCGTCTCGGGGTTTGCGGAATCTCCCTGAAGATTGTCGGTCCCGTGAGAAGTTCCAAGCACTGGTCCTTCTTCTCCAATCACTTCTTCCAATTAACCTTAGTTTGACGAAGCCGCAAGCAGCGTACCAAGGGTGACGACGCATACCCATCTCCACACGTGCACCAAAACCCAAGACCCTCCAAGAGCAGAGCCACCCAGCCGAGTCTCATGTCAGGAGGAGTTTCCGTTCGTCTGCTTCTATATTCGAACCTCTGACTTCCTCTTTCGTATTGCTACCGGACCCAGAGTTGCGTTTAGACGCCCAAGTTGGCCCCACGGCACCGGGTGAAGTGACAAGTGGATGTGGAAATATACCTGCTACTAAATTACCAACATAACCGCACTCGACTCACACCCTCCCAGCTGCTGCGTCTACCTCCTGTACCTCTGTATAGCATTTTGTACATGTCCCAGTTGGCGACCTCTTCAACCCTGCACGAAGCTACGGCGAGGCACTCTGCCAACTCCCAGCTAAAAACAACCTCCTGCACCTGCAACACTGGCCTGGAATAACTCGCTCACACTCACACTCACTCCCCCTCTCACACTTGTGGGCACCACCCCCAGAATCTATTCCAATTCGGGTACCTTCTCACCAACTTTCAGGGTTAGCACACACCCGGCCAACCCTAGACAACCCCACCCATCCACCAGCGCTGTCTCCAAGGACCCTAGCTGCCTAGGAAGGCTAAGAACGGAACCCTTGCCCACCAGGGAAAACCTAATCTAAGTACGAATAACTCGAACCAACGAAACGGCTTTTCCTCCACGGTACAAGCACGCCAGAGAGAGTATACCTAGACCTCTGCTCCCACAACCTGCGAGCCAAAACCCGAAACCTCTTGCTCTGGAACGAACTGCTCGGAGACCTTTCTTCGACGCTCACTCAAGACGATATCGATCAACAGCAACATTGATCCAGTCCATCACTACATATAAGCTCTACTCCATAGACGGACAGCGACATTGCGACTTCGACATCACTGGATATCATTCGTCGTGAACGCTAAGGCCAGACTTACTCAACTCAGACCCTCTCGATAGTCACGACATATCGACAAAAGATCGCGCCCATCCTCCAGAAACTAGACATCTTATCTCCAGGTACGTACATTTATTTACCATGTGATTTGCAGAGCGTCCGAGCAATGTCAAATATTGGTGTTCAGTCGAAAGCTCGCTGTCGCTAAAAGTTTGCGTCATGGCGGCCGTAATGATTTGGCCCGATGTTGCTATGCACATCTATTCATTCGCCTTTACACTTTGCTGCTCCTAGGCGCAAAGTATCGCAAACCCCAACAAGTCGTCGTATCAGAAGGGCGTCGTTGTTTAATGTTATCACTCTTGTCCTTAGAGAACATTTGATCTTCGTTTCCTTCGGGCACGTTGATCGCGAGGGGCAAGATTAGGCGGGTCGCAGGACGAGTTCAAGCTTCTGTCACCTTGTGCTTCAACGTGTCTCAAGTTCGCATCCATCTCCGATCTTCACAATTGCTAAAGTGGGACGAGTCTCGAGCTGACATTCATCTGAAGCGGAGCAGATCAACCACCAAACGTCTCAGGCTGTCGATACGACTTCCACAAAAGCACCTTAACCCCACCGAGTATTAACCTTATCCACCCGGCTACTACGGTGCACAACATTTCTCCGACGTTCAAGAGGCCATTGACCGTGTACGAGCTGAGGCAACTTGGCAGAAGTGGCTACTGAGAAGAAACCAGAGCACGGGGAGTGACGCTATTGTTGTCGATGGGAAAGCCCCTTTGAGGTTCTTTGACACAAGAAAGACTTCTACCTATCCTAACTGAGCCGCAAAGCAATCGCAAACACAATGGACACTTACTACGGTCACGTAAGGACGCCCGCGGACGCAATTAAATTATTCGAAGCATGCCGGCTGGGTTTACTGCCACGAGTGCAGCGAAGACTATCAGAGAAGGAGAGACAGTCTATAAAGTCCGGATCGGTTTTTGTGTGGGATGAGCGCGAGGCAGGAATGCGAAGGTGGACAGATGGAAAGTCGTGGAGTGCAAGCAGAGTATCAGGCAGCTTCTTAACATATCGGGAGATGGAGGGCAAGAGAGGTGGTGGCGGATTCGTGCAACCACCCGTTCGAAGCCGGGGTGCTGGAAAGACACCAGACAGCGGTCGAGGCAGTGATGAGGATCTGGATATGGATGGTGACGGACCTGATGGATACAGATATAAGCCAGATGGGCTGATGAAGCAGTCTTTCAGCATCACAACGTCGACTGGGCAACACCTTCACTTGATCAGCTACTACTCGAGACCACACCCAGGTATTCCAGAGCTTCCACAACCAACATCAGATCCAGCACTGCGTCACATCATTCCCCAGAAGGGAATGTATCCAGAGTCGACTGTCCATGAAGCGCAAGGTCCTGCTGTGACAAGAACACCAATGCAACAGAGCCCATATATGCAATCGCCTCACCAACACATGCAACCTCAGCAACACCACCGAGGCCCTCCTCCACCATATGGCTACCAAGTTGCGCCTGGATATGCAAACGGTTGGCCACCTTCTCCAGTCTCGACGCCACCTTTCCACTACCCAGGTCAAATGTACAGTGCTGGACTTCCACCACCAGGCTCAGCACACTCATCGCCATACCAACACCACAGCCCACACCAGTCAAATGCTCCATACCATCACCAGAGCCCACATCAACCGAATGGTATACCTCCCAACCCGATGATGCATCACCCTCATGCACCAACAACATTTGACCGACCACCGCCACCTTTGACAGAGTCATCTCTCCCACCACCTCCTCCACCACTACAGCACAGAGGCATGAGCAATGCAACCGCCCAGAATCTGATGCCAATCTACGCGCCTAATCCTAGCCCACGTGTTGCACAAGGAAGGTTAGTTGCTGAGCAGTCTGCACAAATCGCACAGCGAGCCCTGCAAAGTGCGCCCATGCTTGATCCTCGACTATCAGCACCACCACCTTCGCTACCACCGGTGCAGGTGAGCGGCCCCCAACACAACACATTACCGCCGGTCCAGATCAACAGCTTGATCAACGGAACCCCAAGAGCGTCCACTCCACCTCAAGCAAACACACATTCTCAAATAAGCACCCCAACATCGGCAAATCGTCCAGCTTCGCCTAAGGGCACCACACCTCAGACGAGCGGTCGAACTTCACAGGCACAAGTCATCCCTAGCATTTCAAGTTTGGTACATGCTACAGACTCCGTGTCGGTAATTGAGGACAATAAGTCCAACAGCAGCCGACAAGGCAGTAAGTCACCCAAAGCCGGTGAAGTGAAAGCTGCTGAGACTGGGGACAACCAGCTGCCAGAGGATACCCTTAGTGAAAAGCCCAGCAACCTCGCTGCCGATTTCAAGGCTATCAGATCTCTCAATCGGTCTCCGACTGTAGTTGAGACTGGCGATAATCAGCAGCCAAAGGATATTCCTCACGAGAAGTTGAACAACATGGCCACTGATGTCAGGGCTATTCGGTCGTTGGATCGGTCGTTCTGTCTATGAGTGAGAGCATCGAAGTTTGATAATCGGGTTCCTTAATGTCACGTAACGATGGATTGGGATGGATTGGGATACATAAAAGCACGCTTGACTGGTACTGGCTCGGGGATGAACTACATTGCATGGAAGGGAGGAGATTGTCTTCAACGGATACCACTTGAATTTTTGGAGCGTATTTGGTTTCTTGTTTTTGCTTCTGTACAAATACTTCTTTTTGATTTGTTTCTCGCGCATCTGGCGCGGATATTTGGGGCTGAGGCTGTGGCTCTTTACCTTGCATTGTATCGGTGTTGGCGTTGGGACTTGGGAAGGGGTACAAGCTGTGCTGCTTGTCCTTATTGCTTCCCTACTGGTTTATCAGTGATGGGTTTGATGTTGCAGGGGAGGCAGGGCATGGCATTGCATATTTCATTTGCCTGGATGCAGATGATTTGGGCTACGGAATAGGCAGAGGATAGCATAGCTGAGCCTATAGGCTGCTACGAGCAATCCAAATACTGAACGCAACCAATATCTTTTCTTGTCCTTAGCTACCTTGACTACCTTGATCTCTGACTTTTCAACGCTACAGACGGATCAGTAGTCCCGTACTAGTCTCTTATCTTTCATGAAGCTTATTCCAAGTCACCGCAACAAACCCTCCGTTAGACTCCTAGAATCACTACCCAAGAGATATTTCTCACGTAGGTACCTACTTAACACTCACTTCTCACTACCGACCGCACCGCACCAACCTATCTACCCCTCTCGCTCGCTCTTCCTACACAACCTCCCAACCACAGTATCAGCCCCGTGGCCTTCTGCTTCAAAACAGCAAGTACCACCAGTGCCAGATCTGTCCAATCAAGAAAACATTACCACATCTCCAACCTGTGCCTCCCATCCGCGCCCGTCCAAAGCTCTAGCCGCAGCGAGCGGGGGCGAAAGCGGGAAGGGGGGCCAAAGGAGGGGGGAAGAGGGGAGGGGGGCGAAAAGAGATACTTGGGCTTGGACTTGGACCTGGACCTGCATGGCAGGTGAGAAGTTTGAATCCTACGGACCCGATGATCCTTCGGATGTGACCCGAGCTGGCTTCTAACTTTTACTTTTAACTTGCAGTTTTCAAGCTGCAAGTTGCGGGATCTATTTCTGTTTTCAACTCCAAGAGTAATAATACACTTCTCTCTGGCAAGGTGATATATCTGTAACAACACAGTTCCAACAATAACAATACAACTCAGCTGAGCTCTCCAAAGCTCCACCTCCAACAATATACTTCCAACCTTCAGCTCCCACAAAACTAACAATATCACCATGCAGCTGAAAAATCTCCAGCACTCTCCTCCCTCGTTTCTCCACATATTGTAAACAAACCTTGCAGTATGCCTTGCAATCTGCCTATTGCAATAAATCATCTTCTGTGTGCAGATTGTCCAAGACCATGTGATGCGTGTCTCCCGATTTCCTGCCAACTTCCTGCCTTCACCCTGCAGCTGAAATATAGAATGTGAAATATAGAATGAGAACGAACACTTCTCCCCTGCTAATGTTAAGTTTGAATGGCAAAACAACAAAGCGCAACCCACTATCGCATCATACACAATCACTTGACCTATCTCCTCTCTCGCTCTTGCATGTCTCCATTCCTGTTATAGAATGCACACAGATATCAGGCAACGATCTCTTCCCCTTCACCCAATTACCCCTAACATCCCATTATGAAACAAACATCCTCTCTCTCCCACCTCCCTCGTCCGCCCCCTACTCCCCAGCCGAGATCCAAACCAAGGCGAGCCCACACAACCTCATCAGGTACCTGCTTATGTTGGCTGATCTTCCTTCCTGCCGCCTTCCCGACCGCGTTCCTTCCCGCCTTTGTTCCTGCATGCTATAGATACATCTACACACCAACCAAGTTTCTCAAACCAACCTAAACCAAGACAAGCCAATCACGTATCTGGCACGCGGACAGATTGATAGACCGCGTATGCAGGAGCAGGCCAAAAGAAGACCAACCAGACCCTAACCTAAAATAAAACTCAACATTAACCTTGCTTTAGAAAGTTGACCTTGCTGCTGTAACAGAAGCCACTGCCGCGCGCAGAGAAGAGGAGAGTCTTCAAACTCCCTGCTGATCTCGATTGCCGCTGATGTGTACGCACGTATGCCGATGTATTACTCAATAGAGCCATGACCACAGCTAAAACATAGTCAGGTCGTACCATACTTTGCAATCCCAACCGCTTGCTTGCGAGGTGGATGCAGTAATGATGCGATGGATACGTAGCTACACGCCTGTATCCACACACACAGATTCACACTCGCATATGCACTTCTCATCTGCCTTGCTGGTCAACATACCCGCCACCCGTACCGCCCGCTGCTCCCGCTGCAGACTGCACACATCAGCGGTCACCAACAGTTAAGCGCGTCAGATGTTTGATGGTATTCTATCCTCGCCCTCTAACTCTATACCCTGTATCGTATTACACTATACTGCGCAGCACGGGGTTGCAGCTACCAGAATCAATATCAGGACCAGAACCGGTAACCAGAACCGCTCGGTAGGATTAGAGCCGTTTCTAGAGCCATCCGCCGTCATCTGCACCGGGTAAGCAGCCGCTGCTGCGCCAGGAACGAAATATATCGTACACGTGCTCACATGCATACTTACTCGCTAATTCCAAGATAGGCGTTGAACTCAATAGTGACCTCCAACTGCACCTGCAGCGGGTGCGGGACGGAAGTGTAACCAACACAACTTCCAGACCCCAAGTAGTTGGAAACAGGAAGCCTGTCTGCATGCCAACTGAAGGAGATACAGCCGTAACACAACTAACCTTGTGACTAACATATCTCAGTCTGCCAACTGTACCCACTCTGTTCAACTCGTCCCACTGCAGGAAAGAGACATGGGATGAACGAAGAACGACCAACTAACGACCAACTAACGACCAACAAACAACGAATGAGAGACGGATGGACGCAGTGCCGTAAAAAAGAAGCCAATTTCCCACCCCGGGTTACTTGCCCAGTCACATACACGCTTCGGGAACTCTTTGCATGCCAACATACATGCATACAAACTTAACCATCTCACCCCGCTGCACCGCCGCGCTGTACCGCGCATCTAATTTTAAGCGCGAACGAACCTGATGCGCAAGGCAAGGACAGCCACTATCTGATCCCTCCTGTCTTCCTGAAATACAAGTACACAAGCATAGGTACCTTCAGGGAGGTACAGACCGACAAACAAACTCACGCGCGCTTACACTTTAATCTTACCAGACTTCAGACACACACAAATTCAAGAGAACGTTGCGAAAACCGGAGCGGGGTTGCCAAAAGTACACACATACATGGGAAAACAAAAATAAATCAAAAGTCAAAAATGCGTTGCGCCTGCCAATCACGCACACCCCACCACACCCTCAACCAACACTCCCTCGCTCTGCCGCTCGGTTATCCACCCCAGCCCCTGAACGCAATGGCCGGGTGCACGCATGAACGCCGCCCGTGCGCGGCACTGCTCCCCGACCCCGACCAAACAACAACACACACACCCTGACATACCCTGAAGTATCTATGTACGCACGCACACAGGTTCTCACTCCCTGCATTCGCAAGTACCTAGTCGCTCCTCAAGGCGCTACAGCTGCTCGAAGATCACAGCACCCATGTCGACTCCATTCAATTGAGTTAAATCCCGATCAGACTTGATTTCCCTGCACATTGTTTTCTTTTTCTTTACTTTTCCGTTTCTTCTGCATCCTTCTGTTGCTCTCTCGCTCGCTCAGCTAACCTCTCGCAGCGCTCGTAGGCTCGTTGGGCAGAGAACCACCTCCCCTTCCCCTCCCGCTCCCCCCTCCACCCCTCCCCAGGCAAAGTCGGGCTGACTGCCCTGACTGACGGTCAGACGTGTTTGGGGGTTTCCATTCGATCATGGTATATGATCATGGATTGCGTGCAGAGTGCAGACCGATGATGCAGCTGTCAATCTGGCAGCTCAAGCCCTGCCTTCCTAGGTACATTCCCTGCCTTGTCCTGCGGTGGAGTAGAGAGGTTTGAGATGCTTGCTTTTCGACCGTTTCAGCATGGCTGATTAAGTAATTGCCCGCCAGGCTGTCAAATTCGCATCTACCTGGGACTTTGACGGGTGGGTTCTGGATAGCCTTTCGGAGAGAGGGGGAGGGGGATGTTTGTTTTTTGCCGATTTCCTGGGGGCGAAACACAACGCACAGCGAAGGTTGAGCAATCTATCGATCGCGATGAGGACTACATGGCGGCTGGCCAAAAGGGGAAAGTGGGGATGGTACGCAGATCGAGAGATATACTTACTGTACTTGCGAAAAAGAATCGAAGCGGTAAGATTCCAATCTTCCCTGCATGGTGAGACGTTCCAGGGTCATGTGTATATGGCTAGGTCAGCTGGACAGTAGAAAGCCTTGGAAAGCCTAGTGATATGCATATACAGTACTCCGAATAGGCCGGTGGATCTTTTCCGCTGGCCGGTCCGCCTTGAACCTTGGGGGCAATTGGGGGCTTGGGGCCCGCCGGGGGCCGAAAAGTACAGCGGGAAGAGGAAAGAGTGTGCATGGAGGCGTGAAAGTGCCGGTGGGGGCGTGTTGGTACTGTAAAGTACAGTACTTGGGGAAAAGATGAGATGAAACGCGGCGTTTGGTCTACTTGCTCTTGAAGGGATAGACGCCGCTTCCAACGCAATGCACATCCAGGCAGTCGAGCGCAGGAACTGCACAATCTCGCAGGAACGCAGTGCATACAGTACGAGTGCGAGATAGCGACCGACAGCCGTGCATTCCCTTGCGGAGGCCAAGCCAGTACACCCTCTGACCCAGAACACAAGGTAAGGTATAGATAGGCACTGTAGGTTCATTCATCCAAAACCCAAGTAAAGCTTGCGGAGGAGACTGGGGGGAGGAGTCAGAAACCCAAAAGGAAAAACGACACACGCAAAATCCCCGAGAAGATGTAAAGAAAGAAAGGAGGGAAGAGATGGATGGAAGGAAATCTCAATGCGTCGATTAGCGAGGACGCGCGCGCACTTGCTTGCTTGCTTTCTCTACCTTATTTGTTAGAGATGCGGTATGGTACTATCCTGTACAGTAGGTCTTACGTGCAAACGCGCATCCCATCCATAGAACAGGGTAGGTAGATCAAATGAGTCTCTGTTCTGCTGCTGCACTGCGACGTGCTTAACCTCATACTCACATACACACACACACGCACACGCACACGCGCGCACACGTACGCACGCCTCTTTCTAATCGCAAACACGGCGTATCGACGATTGAGGGTCTGGGATCGAGGATCGAGTATTGAGTATTGAGTATTGAGCACCTTGCGTTAGAGATTTGAGATCGGAGGAGAGTAGGCGGAAGGAGGGTAATTGCATCATGTTTGTTGAGGGAAATGGCGAGGCGGAGGAAGGTAAGGTAAGGTAAGGTATAGTGCCATGTGTGAAGGACTTAGGTAGGTAGCCAGGTAGCCAGGTAGCCAGGCAAGAAAGACAAAGACAAAAACAAAGACAAAGACAAAGACAAAGGTAAAAGAAGACAAGGATACAACCTCCCTCCCTCTCTCCATCTCTCCATCCCCTGACCTAGTCAATCAATCAATCAATCAATCACCCATGCATGCAGGTGTACCGCACCGTACCATACCACCATACGAAGGTACGAAGGTACGAAGAAAATAACCATCTAGCCGCCGAGACGCACCTTTATCCGCAACCCCTCCCTCCCTCTCCCCCAAAAAGAGACAATCCCTGCTTGCTTGCTTCCTTGCTTCCTTGCTTCCTTGCTGGTCGACCGACCAACCTAACCTACCTACCCCGCCCTCTCGTCTATATACGCGACGCTGTTGCAAAAGGCAAGGTAAGGTAAGGTAAGGTAGGTAAAGGATGCAACCTTTTTTCTTCAGCGGGCGGCTTCGCTTCGCTGCGCTTCCGCTGGAGAATTGGCATGCTGTTGGTTGCAGCTGCAGGGACGCGCTGCGGGACGGACCCTTGCGCTTCCGGGCTTGAGGGAGGGGGACCGGGGAGACGATTTGCCGCCCGGGGAGAGGAAGGGTTGGCTGTATGTAGGCTGGGTATTTTGAGGGTGTGTACTTTGCATGTATCGTATAGTACCTACTGTACAATGTATGTAGTATGCGCGTCTGGTCTGGGTTTATTCCATGCTGCTTATGGGGATACATTGCATAGCCGCTTCACTTGGACTTCACTTGAGCGTAGCGTAGCATAGCATAGCGGCACTGCGCCTTGCACTTGCACCTGCGCTTGTACTTGCGCATGCGCTGAGATTTACGGGTCTAGAATACGAGGGAAGACTGATTGCGACATGGTTGACCTCTCTGGCGCAGGTAGGTACTGTAGGGTCGTCTGCGTGGAGGCCTTGCCGCCGCAGGGACATACCACACCACACCATACCGTACGGCATTTTCATGTATTGATCGTACGGTACAATCAGCGCCGGACCTGGGTCGGGAGGCGGTCGCAGCCGCGGCGGGAGTTTCATCCTGCTTCCGCGCAGGACAGTATAGAACCGTACTCTATGTGAATTCGCAGGCGAGGGGAGGTCTACGATCGGACGCGCGGGCGGGCCGTGCCTTTTCCTCGCTGCACTGCGAGCGATCTTGACGCCCGCCCTGCAAGAAGTGGGCAGGCAGGCAGGATAGCCGCCCAAGTACCGTCCGTTGCATCCTCGACGTGGGTCAAGGTGCAATGCGCCTACCGTCCTCATTCTGCTGTAGATCGCTACTTTGTCGGGGCGTTGCAGCCGCCGAGCGGATAGAATTTCAAGAAGAACTGCACGTACTGTACTGAATGCGCAGTGTCAATCTGCGACAGCTGGGTCCCGGTAGGCAAGCAGCATTTTCGAGCGCATCGCCTGACAAATGTTCGAGCGACTTCGCCAAAGGCTGATGGGCGTCGCGTCTGCGTTGGCCATCCATGTCTTCATGGAGGTAAGAGAGCGGTTATCGCTCAACTCGACAAGGACGCGGCCCTTTCGATTCCTTGCTTCTGTCTTATCTGAGAGGGAGCTCAGATCTCGTGCTAGACGTCTCGAATGCTGCAGGGACTTGATTACCAAAACCAAGACTTCTTGGACGGCAGTCTTTCGAGGGCCATCGTTCTGCCGAAACTCTTGTCTCATTCGCAGGTTGATGCCTTTGACTCCGTTGAAACTTCTCTGGAGTGTTTGCTCGCCGCCAGAGCCATCCGGTTGGAACCTGGTGATGGCTGGAGGGCCAGGTTGGCACAGCTAGAATCCAAGAGTCATTTTTGCTCTATGACGGAGAAGGCAATTGATGATCGGCCCGTGAGATTTAGGACACTCCTTGAATATTAAGGTTCCATCGGTGCAACGACAGGTAAGATCTGTTGGTAGGAATGAACGGGCCACGGCGGAGCTATAGATATTCGAATGTCATCCTCGGTCAGCAGATGGAGGTCCTAGTGAAAAGATTAGAGATGAGATCATACATGTCGTTCTTGTAAAACGTGATACAATTGCAAGTGTTACAAAGTTGCCACCACCCGAGGGAGGGCAAGATCAGGTTCCCTCAGATCGGCAGAGTCTGTACAACTACCACCTCGCACATTTCTGGGCCGGCGGGATCTGGTGTGACGCATGTGCGTATTCCTCCTCCATGGTCCAGGTTCCCACATCGGGAGGAGAGGGATCCGTGTCGGAGAGATATAGTATACAACAGTTTGTACTGTACAAGTGACCTGCCTCAGCAGTCACAACGTCCAACCCACCGAGGGAACGTCACCACCTCCCTGATATTTGGTACGCCGGCCAGATATCCCAACAGCCGGTCGAATCCGATCCCAAATCCTCCGTGGGGCACGCTTCCCCAGCGTCGCAAGTCTACGTACCACTTGAGGTTGCCGAGATCCTTGTCCGAGGGGTTGGGTCCTGGGGGGATCAATTTGTGTTCTTGCATGGATTGGAGCAGTGGTTCCAGACGGTGTTCACGCATCGAGCCACCGACAATCTCACATGCTTCGGGCACCAAGAGATCAAAACAGTCGACGGTGTCCCGACTGCCGTCGTTGGTCGCCGATGGGAGCATGTAGAAGGGCTTCACCGACTTGGGATAGTGCGTAACGAAGACCGGTTGTAGCCTTTCCACGGTGGCTCCAATCTCTGTGGCTAGATACCGCTCGTGCTCGGCTTGCAGTCCCGCACCCCACCGTGGCTCATGTTCGAATTGGTGCGTGCTGGCCTGGAGTAACTTGACGGCGTCGGTGTAGGTGATACTTGGCCAATCGCCCCAGGTGCCGATGATGCGTCGTTCAAACTCCTGCGGGTTGATGGTGCCCAGCTCATCGCTGACGCGCGAGAGCCCGGGCCCATGTTGACGGTGATGGCTTGAATGGTCGAGCGGACGACATCCATCACGTCTTGCATGCCCTCGGTGAAGGTCATCTCAGCTTCGAGCATGTAGAACTCGCTCAGATGTCTCGCCGTATCGCTCTTCTCTGCGCGAAAGGTGGGTGACAATGTCCAGACCTTGCCGAGCGACTGTGCCAGCGCCTCTAAATGGAGCTGACCTGAGACCGTCAGGTACTTGGGGGACTTGAAGAAAGAGCCGTCGTCGTCGGCGCTGATTGGCCCGGCGTGCGAACTTCCCACCTGAAAGGCCTCGCCGGCGCCCTCACAGTCGGAGGAGGTGATGATGGGGGTGTGGGTCTGGACGAAGCCGTCCGCTGCGAAGCGCTTGGAGACTGCTGCGATGGCCTCGGATCGAAATCGCAGCAGGGTCGAGTTGACGGGGCTCCGCGATCGCATGTGCGGCATGGTGCGGAGGTATTCGGGGGTCTGGTATTTCTTCTGCAGTGGGAATGTCTAATTTTTTGGGCATGGCCGTCAGCGAGCGTTCGTCGCCATGTCAGATCAGGTCAGGTCGGGGTGCGCAGCGTGGACGTACGGCAGGGTCAGAGGTCCCAATGACCGTCACGCCCCGAACGTGGAGCTCGTGACTCTGGGCCTGGGGGTTGGGGGAGTCTCCATGAGCCGGTGAGACACACAGCTGCACCGGTCGATAGGCTGCCGGCGCGAGAGTCAGCATATCGGGCTTGGTATACCATGTGGTCCTCTGGTGGGAGGAAGAGGAGGAGGATGAGGAGGAGGAGGATCAGACCTCTGGGCTTGCTCTGGCGTCAGCAGGGCCTGGAGCGGTTCCCGACTGGATCCATCGCCGACGGAGGCAAAAGCCCTCTGCTTCTGACTCCTGATGGAGCGGATGAAGCCATTGACCACCACTTGCTCGGTGTCGGCGGGACCATGGTCGAGGAGATGGGCGATGGTTGGTTTGGCCGCGCTGGGCTTGAGGTGGGCGGCGGCGTGGATGTGGCTGCGCTGCGTCTGCTGGAAGAGGCTCTTCGCCGGTGCTGCCAGACGGCGCTGGGCCATGGTCGCCGTGTCGTGCCGTGTCGTGTCGTGTCGTGTCGTGTCGTGTCACGTCGTGTCCTTCTTTGCTTCTCTCGGGGGAGAGGCCGTGTCTGCGTCGGGCTGCTTGGTTGCCCCCTCCGCCGTCGCTGGCGGGTATCTGTCTCTGTGCGTCCGGGGTGGCAAGGTTGGCGGAGCGGCAGTTGCGGCTGCGTGGTGCGAGAACGGTGGGAGCAGAGAGGACAGGAGGAGGAGGAGGATGAGAGGAGGAGAGGGTGAGGGTTGGGGGGTTGGATGTTGATATTGATAGGAGGCTCCCGATGTCTCGTCTCTGATGATGTCTGACGAGGCGCGGCTGGTCCCTAAAATTTTGATTGGCGAATCGGAGTCCCGCTGAGCGAGCGGGTGGGTTGGTGCGGCGGGCTGGCGATCAGCCGCGTGGGCGAGGCTGTAGGAGGAGAGAAGGGCAGGGCTGGGCAGAGTTCCACGGCGGTGGGATTCAGCAGTAACTTGGTACTTTTTGGACTGGGAGAGAAGCCAGTATTCATTGGGATTGGTCCCGTATGGCCAGTGCGTGCCAGTGCGTGCCAGTGTCGGCCACAGGCTGCCACTGCCGTCCGAGGGCTGGTTCGGGGCTGAAGCGGCTTCTCGAGGTGGTTCTAGGGGTGGTTCTAGGGCTGTTTCTAGGGCTGTCTGTAGGGGGGTGGTGAGTGGATGGCAGTGGATGGCAGTGGATGATCTGGTACTGCCGTGGATGCTGGTAGTGGATGTTACAGTGGATGATATAGTGCGTATTATAGTGGTGGTCATTGCTCTCGTGCCGTGTTTGGGTGGTTGCTGCACTGTAATTGGTGCTACAACTGCAACTGCAGCTGCTGCATCCCCATCCGTAAGCCTGCAATCCTGCAATTCTGCAAGCCTGGAATTCTGCAAAGCCTGTAACCACTAGACCTTCCCCTTCGCTCAGGGTCCCCTACGCTAATCCAGCCCGCTAATGCACGCATGCCGTAGCGCCGTCGCGCCGTCGCCCAAACCGCCGAGAAGCAGCAGCTGTACGCTAAGGTAAGCTCCAGCTCAAGCCCAAGCCCAGGTCAAGCTCAAGCTCTGCCCCAACGCTACGATCCCGCTGCTGCATCTCCTGCAACTGCTGATGCTGCTGCTGCTGGCGCTGCTGCTACTGGCGTCGGCGATTTTATCTCAGTCGGTGTCCAAGCGTCCAGCGTCCAGCGTCCAGCGTCCAACGCCCATCCTCTAATTTCCATTTGCATGTCCATTTCCATGTTCATGTCCATCCCTCACTCAGGTCCCTATGATGCACTCCCTCACTCTCTCATACTCCCACGTCAGTCCATCCCTCCCCTCCATCGGCCAGATAGTCGGTGATATGAAGATCATCCATCCAATATCACTCCCCACATGGCTATTCACCTGCTGCACCCAGACATCCACTCACATTGCATCTTCCACATTCCACATTCCACATTCCACATTCCACATTCCACATTCCACATTCCACATTCCACATTCCACATTCCACATTCCACATTCCACATTCCAAATCCCATATTCCACATCCCATCCATCCATCCATACTCCACATCCAATTCCCCCTCCCCTCCCTCCAAAAGCAAAAGACGAGGGAAAGGAGACGAGACACCGCACCCGTGGAAAAACAAGACAAAAATAAAACCCCCGTTCCCCATCCCCCATCCCCGTTCCCCTCCGTTCTAGACCCCGCCCCATTCAGACCCCTCCAGGAAGTTTCGAGAGACAGAGACAGAGACAGAGACAGAGACAGATAGGAAAAAGGGAAGAAAGAAGATGTGCCTCGACTTCTCCCTCCTGTCAGATGGATGGATGGGTGGATGGGTTCGAGAGAGCAGTGTGTCGGCCGGTGGGTTTGCCGGTGCCACTACGTCTGTCGATGGTGCCATCGGGTATATTTCGTCGGATATCCTGCAATTTACTTTTACTCTGCGCCAGCCAGCCAGGGGAGTTTTGCTTTTTCCGGGGTTTGGTTTTGGTTTTGGTTTGTGGTCTGCTCTCTATTCTCTTCTCGCTCTCTGGCGGCTTCCTGGCGGAGAAAGGTTCTTTTGCTTGGGAATGGGGATGGGGATGTATAGGATGTATTGGATGTATTGGATGTATAGGATGTTGTTGTCGGATCATATGCGATCTCATCCTCTCCTATAGCATGGTATGGCATGGTATGGTATGGCGTCCGCTCCCCGAGTTTGATCCTAGAGTATCGCATCATATCCACCAAATGATATGCTGTAGTATCTCACCCTATCATTTCTACCCTATCCTATCCTATCCATCCTATCCTATCCCAGCCCATCCACAAATCAAAATCAAAATCAAAATCAAAATCCAGATCCAAATTCAAATCCAAATCATGTCACTCTGCCTCCCCACTTGATTTGCAGCCCCAGATATGATGCTGCGGCCGATCCGATTGCGGTGGGACAGAGAAGAAAGTGCAAAACCCCCCCTGGCTGGCGGACGGCGCAACGCAATAACACATGGACTTCGGCGGGAGACAATCGAAACATCCATCCCTTCAACCCTTCCTCCCTGCTCCCTTTCTCCCTGCTCTGCTCCCTTCCTCCCATCCTCCCTTCCTCCCTTCCTCTCTCCACCTGCTGCTGCCCGCCCCATCATCACTCTCCACCAGCCCACACCGTCCGTCGTCGACTCTGCACGCGCATCGCGCATCGCACGTCGAAACCTCGCAAATCGGCATATGGACATGGACCTGGGCATCGACATGGGCACTGACATGGGCCTCGACATCGACATCGACATCGATTTCCACATTCACGTTTACCTCCACACACACCTTCCTCACTCGTTCATGGCCTCCCGGACATTGCCTATTGCCTATTGCCTTGCCTTGCCGTGCCTTGCCCTGCCGTCGCCTTACATTCCCCCTCCTCCTCCTCCTCCTCCTCCTATACAGTACCTTATACTCCATCCTCTATCATCCATGATCTATCTGCACGAGATACTCTACCCAATCCTCATTGTGCGCCTTACGCCTCACACTTCATCCTGCACACTGCACACCTCACGCCTCACACCATCGACCTCACATCTCCCTCCCTCCCTCCCGCGAGACCCTCCCTGCACTCGGCAACTCTCCTTTCTTTTTCCTCTCTCCCTCCCTCCCTCGCATCGATCACGCACCACACCACGCCGACTTGACGTCCATATCCACATCCACATCCACGGCCAAGGTGGTGCTGCGTTATCTGCCAATGATCAGTTTCCGCCCGGTATTTGGTTAGCCGCCTCATCCACCCTTTTCGTTCCTCCGTCCCTCTGCCTCTGCCTCCACCTCCACTTCCACTTCCTCCCTCCCTTCGATCCCACTACTGACTGCTGTCTGTCGCGACTGCTGCTCCTCCACCACCAATCCAGAGCGGTATCGCGGCCTCCCCCTGTACCTATCTCACCACCCAGGGCACTGAATCTTGGTTTTGCTTTTTCTTCTTTTCTCGCTTTCTTTCTTCCCTGCTTGCTTGCCTGCCGCCCCTCTGCCACCGACCCTCTGCCCTCTGCCCTCTGCACTGCACTCTCCGCGCTGCACTCGCTCGCGCACCACTCCACTTCCAAGGCGGCCTCAGCTCCCTCCAGCCGCTCTGCTGCTCGCTCGCCGTCGCAACCGTGGGAAGGAAGACGTGCTGCTGCCCGGACACGATCGGAGGTTTCAACCCCTTCAGCAACGTCTGCACCAGCGTGCGCCATGATGGTTCTCGGGCATCCGGCGCGCTCGGGGCGCCCTCGCAGACCTCTCGAGCCTCGTTACACGGGGGTTGAGGAGGGAGCACTGGGGAGGGGGCCCTGGTCCTGGTCCTGGTCCTGGTGCTGGTGCTGGTGGTGCTGCTGGTGGTGCTCCTGGACTAGCCCGCATCCTGAGCGATCGGCCTCGCTAATCTGGGTACGACCTGCTGCGGGGCACACGAGATCTTGGGATCCGGCGTGGTGCATGAGCTGTAGCGGAGAGGGAGAGGTCCTGGATTTGTTTTCAATTGCACGCTCGGGAGCAGGGCTCTGACTGGATGGTGCTGCTGCTGGACGGTACGTACGGTACCAAGCCTTGCCGTATTGTCTTGTCCTGTCCTGCACTACTTACTAGATACTCCTTACTACTTACCTACTATACCGAGAACCCCCTCCCCTCCCCTGCTGTCAACCCTCAACCCTCAACCCTCGACCCTCCCTCCCTGCATCGCCGTCACTTGGGAGTGCGACTTGTGTCGGAACCAATCCAGAGCCGCAGCCAGAAAAGCCTCCCGATGCGGTGGTGGTGTGCCCTTCCTCGGCGTCTGCCCTTCCCAGTCATCCTCCCCTTCCCTTGTGCTGCATGCTAATGTAGTCTCACAGCTCACAGCTCCCAGTACCACGCCCGCCCTGCTGCTGCTGCCTCTCCTCCTCCTCCTCCCTCCTGCGAGATCGCCCTTGCCGGCCGTCGGATCATCATCGACATATTCGTTGAAAACCGGGGCTCTGGGCTGGGAGGGCTTGCGTTGGTGGTCTCAGTTCGGACCTACTAGGCCCTACATTAATTTGTCTGTGCGAGCGTACCATCCATCATCCATCATCCATACCCCCCCCCCAAAAAGCCCCAAGCCCCAAGCCCCAAGCCAGCCCAGCGCCCAACCCAACCCACCGCCGCCGCACCGCACCGCTGAGGAATGGATCAATGTACATTCGACACACCCTCCCAGCTCCCCAGCGTGGTCCGTTCCTCTTCCATCCTTTTTCGAGACGTCGCCCCAAGGAACTATATAATCAGACCCATGTCCATGTGTCGTCGCATTTGCCCTTTTTCAAAACTATCGAATGCCTCTTCTCCACGACTCCAGATTCTCGAGCCCGCGTACAACTGTTCGCCAATCCCCCCCGGCTGCCCGCTCGACTGCTTCCTGACCTCATCGCTCGCATCCCATCCACCACCACAACACACTTTGCTCCAACATGCCGCCCTCCAAACCCAAACCTTCAGAGATCGCGGCCGAGGCCAAGAAAACCTACATTCCCTACATCCGGAACAACTGCACCCAGTGGCCGGCCACTTCGTACCTCTGCTATTCCGAATCGATGCCCGCCCAGAGTCCCGAGCCGAAAGACATGCTGCACTGTCGATTTGGTAAGTGCTCCCCCGGCAGCCGTGGCAAATCGCCGTGGCCCCAAGTTCAAACTGCTGGAAGCTGACCCGTTGGTGACCAGCCTTTTACGAGCGCGATCCCGTGGATCTCGCTCTCGATTGGGTTGAGCCCAATGCGACCATCGCCATTCCCGTCATCATGCCGGCGAACGAGAAGCGGCCTGGGGGAGACTGGGAAGCCGGTACGTGTGCTGTCCAGCGTTGCCCGAGAGCCTGTATTGACCATCGCAGGCGTCATGTCACCCGAGGAATGTCTGTGTCGACGGAGCAATCTCTACGCAACTCTCACCACGCCCGCAGCTGGAAACTCATCCAATACCAATTATCCCATTCCGACCAAAGCAGGGATCTATTCAGAGAAAGTCGGTACGTGGTCGATCTCCCGCAAACCGGCAGTTGAGTTTCTGGCTAACCTCCACCAGTCGTTTTCCGGAATGGCCCTGAAAGATACGAGCAGTGGTCCGAGATGAAAGGTAAGTTCTGATGTCTGAAGCGCGCAAACCTCGGGCACATCGCTAAGTTGACCAGCACTTCCAATCATCTCCGTATGTCCTGTCAAGCGGCCGAAGTTGGACAGCTCGGGGAAGAAGTACTCCTTCAAGCAAGAGAAGGATCTCATGCGAGAAAAGATCCGAACGGCCCTCCGGATCGCTGTGTACTACGGACACACCAAATTATGCATAGGAACGTTCGGACTAGGCCCTGGATTTCGAAATCCACCCGAAGAGGTGGCGATGATGTGGCGAGATGCGTTGTTGAGAGATCCGGAGTTCAGGGGCCACTTTGAGGATGTGGTGTTTGCTTTCGACGCACCGGAAGGCGCCTCATCGACATCCAGCTCGTCCAAATCGTCGAGTTCCAAGTCCAAGAGCTCCTCCTCTGGAAAGAGTACTGCCGCAGCTGATCTCGACATCTTCCGGCACGTCTTCAAGCCAGCGGTCATTCACGATGCATTCAAAACGCCCATGCAGATCTACTCCCCGGCCACGTCGACATCGACAACATCCTCGTATTGAGAGAATGTCTGTATTTGTTCTACTATTATTATTTTGATCCTTTTTTTTATTTTATTTTTTTATACTTTTTGGGCAAGCAAGGCGTTGGGGTCAGGACTCTACTACGAAAATTGGCGTTTTGAACAGGAAATGTGGCGTTTGTCATCAGACCCAATGGGAGTTTGGATCTTACTTACGTTGGTTTACAACTGGGAATGGAAACCGGGGTGGATGGGACTCTTCTTTTCCCCCTCCCGAGGGGCTTTTGGGTGGTTGGTTGATTGGTTGGGCGGCTTCAGCGTTGCAAAGGGGGGAGTTGTTTTTATACTATTTTTACTGAAACCTGGATTGGGGATCCTGGGGGGATTGATTGATGATTTGATGGGGAATATTTTATGGGAGCTCTTGTGTTGTTAATGATGTGGTGCTGGTTTGGGATAGGATATGATGGGGGGATGGGATGGGATGGGATAGGTTAGAGCTGGTCAGATCAGATCGGATCAAGTCAGGTCGGGTTTGGGCAGGCGTGCGTGCGTGCGTGCAAGCGTAGTAGTATGTGGTATATAGTGCGAACGAACCCTGCTTTTGTTGGAACGATCTGGCGCACTTATAGACCTATACATTTACACATACCCACTTAAATTTTATGGTTTTATGGTTTTATGGTTACGGGATCGGATACGGATATGAATCTTGAGACTCTCTCTCTGTACCTTCTTTGCCTGGTGCTTACTGTCTGGTGTAGGGCTGTCTATCTATCTAGTGTCACATTGTCTCACTCTCACAATTCGCTTCTACTACTTCTTCTGCTTCTTCTACTAGAAGGATTGTATTCTATTCCATGCCGTGCTACCTTGCATTGCATGCATGCATGTATGCATGCTAACGGCAGCACGGCAGTGGTATAGTAGCACGACAGGAACTGGATATGAAAATTGAGATGGATATGGATATGCATATGGATATGGAACTGCATGTAGATATGGGAGTAGAAATTGCCGATACGGTAACGGCAACCGCTAGCTTGCATGCATACATATTGCGTGTCTAGGTATGTAGCTCTGTAGCTTGTAGCTTGTAGCTTGTAGTCTGTAAGTCTGTGTAGTTTCCAATTTTTCCTTTCCCCTCATACATACGACTGTTTGTGTATCGCTATTTTTACCTCGTTCACTTCAGTTCTTGCACTTTCTCCCCACCTCTACGTCCACCTCCACACACATGTATATCTCGCACCGCTATGATCGCCGCTCTGCCTACTCGCCAGCTGCATGAAGCGAGGAGGTGGCGATGGAATTCAGCGAGTCGTAAGGCGTGAGTAGAAGCCTCGTCGGCTTTTAACTCCCTATCTGTCTGAATGCCTGCATGCCTGTATATCTGTCTGTCTAGAGGGGAAGTGTGTGGAGATTCTGTGTTGGATGTACATGAGGGTCTGCATGTATGGAGACAGAGTTGTCGGTATGCATGTCTCTCCGCTGCCTCGTCTCCTCTCCACCCCCCCCCCCCCCCCCCCCCCCCAACTCGATAATCGGGGGCCTCCGGATCGTCGGGCGCCCTGTCTCGGGAGCTCGTCTCGAGGGCGAGCTGTGGGTGTGGCTTTTTGCGGGCTGGTTTTGGTTCTGGCTTGGGTTTGGGCTTGGGCTTGGATAAGGGTGAACTGGCTGCGAAGAGTGGCTGAAAGGAGGGCGTAAGGAGGGGAGAGAGATCGAAGGTCAGGAGGGGGTGGAGGATGTGGGGAGAAAGGAGCGGTGAGATCCTTCTAGAGAGAGGAATTGTAGGGTAGAGAGGAGAGGAGTGCGCTTCGAGGTGAGTTTAGAAGAGAGATTGGAGAGAGGACTTGTGGTTTTGGTGTACTTTGTTTATTTCGATCCAAATATAGATCCAAGTATGCGAGTTAGTCTGCAGATGAGTAGACAGGTAGGTAGGCCGGTAGGTCCATAGTTGTCTCGACATGCAAATCTGCAAGCATGCACGTAAGTCTGCAAACGTGCAGACACGCAAGCCACCGGACCCCGAACCAGCAGGTCAAATGGCACACCGACTTGACGTCGTTACAACCTTCCGTTTCTCCATATCACATTCGCAATCACTCCAAACTCCCAAATCGCATCTATCTGGATTCACACTTGGGCTTGGAGGGGGGTGGCGGAAGGCTTGGAGATGTGAGTCAGGATGTCAAGTGAGGTCCCGCGAGCGGGTAAGGCACCGTGAAGTCGTATCGCGATTCGTATCGGGCGTGCTGTGTGTATGTGTGTTTGTTTGTTTGTTTATTTCTATGCGAGGGTTTGTGCATGGCGGTGTTTGTGGATTTATGAGGCGTTGGAGCCCGGGAAGGGGGTGAGAAGGGAGATGGACGGTGAGTGGGAAATAAGGTGTGCAAAAAGTGTTCGTGAGTAAGTGTGAGGTGGCGAGTGAGTCTCGAATTTCTAAATTCGATCCGGAAAGCGGATCTCGAACCGCGAGGTGACAATGCGATTTGTATCACGGGCTTTTGCTTGCTTGTGCGTATGGGGGCGGCAGAGTCCCAGGAGGCGTAGAAGAATAGGGACTGTTTGTGATATGAGATTAAGTGCGTAATAAGTATGCGGGTCATTGGACAGTAAGTAAGTGTGAATGTGCAGAATGTGTAAGTGAGAGTCACACTGCAGCAACCGTGCAATGAGCGGTTTGGGGAGATTTAGGAAGGGATCTACATGCTACATGCGTGCTGCCCTCTCACTTGATCACTTGCCTTACTTGGTCATTTGTGGTGCCACGGACTTCGGAGGAAGAAGCTAGGCAGCCGGTCAGAGATGTATAGTAGAGATCGGAAAGCATGGCGTCCGGTTTCTCTGTCCTATGTCGGACAGTTGACTCGCTTTTCGGGAGGCGTACAAGCTTTGGCTGCCGTCGGAGCAGACGTATGTCTCAGGAAGGGAGGAGATGAGATGAATGAGATCGGATGGAAGTAATGGGAATCAGAAAGCCGGCAATGCTCCAGGAAGGAGGCACGTACAACGGAAGCATGCAAGGAGCCGCACGCTACTTGACGATACATACCGACACGGATCCGTGCTGCGTTGCGTCGCGTCGGAGTCGATCGGATCGGATCTGTGTAACCAACGCAGCTCTCCGGATACATCAAACAAAGTGCTGATGACGTGCATCTGCCACTTGGCATTGCTGAAAATAGCTATCGAGGAAGAGAGAAAGTCCGATGTTCATTCAAACCCTGGATTTGACTGTGCTCTACTCTACTCTACTTTAATTTGCCTTGCTTAAGGTTCGTACCTGCGGGAGCCGTTAGCGACGCAGACGTGAGGTACATACGAGGTACATATAAGTACCGAAACAGTGGCGGTGGCGTGCAGGTTGATCTAGACATGTGATTGAGGCAAGTAGGTAAGTAGGCAAGTCGCCTCCTGTACCTGTGTTTGTGCTTCATAGTGGACGGGTGGACAAGTGGACAGGTGGATTAGCAGATTGGGGAACTGAAGGTCGATCTTCATGAGAGATGATATGATGACCTGATAGTTTGTTGGTGTGATGCAGGGACGTTGACAAGCAGTCAAGTCCGAAGCAAGGCTGAGCAAGTAAAGCAAATAAAGCACGCCTTCCTGTCGGCGCTTAAGGCATGGACTTGTCCCTCTGGTCTGAATGCAGCATGATACAATACAAAGCAATTGTAGAGTCCAGCCCAGCTGTCAAAACTTCTAGCTTCTACGTCTAGTCTGGATGTAGTATGGTGAGGTAGAGCTGACAGATCTGCATGCACTTATGATTGTTTTTTTTCTTGTTTCTTTTTAACAGTACCATTCTCTTAGCTCCTTTCGTCTATTTTCTACCAATCCATTTATCTCCGCACTAGCTTCGCGTTTGTATCTTGCTTCTTTCTCCATCCTCCTCTTTTGCGCTCTGCAACTGCAGGAACTTGCTTCCACCAATAGAGAGTGGAGACAAAGTTATCAGATCGCGGCATACCCCGCTCACATCTCACTTCGGCAGCTCCGTCCATCTGATTGATGTCCATATCCCTATCTCAGCGCGTCTGTTTGTCTCCTTTCAGCGATTTGAGCGCTCGAGATCGAGATGCGATTTGAAATCGAATTTGCGCCCGCAAGCCTCTTGCAAGCGCCGGCACGCCTTCTACTCGTATCTCACTGCACAATAGACCACGTATCTGTCTCCAGTCACTTTTGGTTTAAGAGTGGCCTGAGAGTGTGGAATCATGCCGTACGTATTCGTATGCGCGCAAATGCAAGTATTTCGTCTGTTATGATATTCGCAAGATCCACGACTTTATTGACATGGATCCGTCGTTACGTGAGTGAATGCGTTGCCAGCCACGTACACTAGACTTATTACTAATCAGTAGGAGAGAACGTGTTAGAGGCAATAGTATGCATATCTGCTTCTGAATAGGAACAGCTTGCGACGTTGACCTTCCTCCGAATGCGGTATTGAGCGTCGGTGGCGGCACACGGTATGCACGCCGTTTGTCAACGACGGAGTCGCCGAATATGATATGTGCAGATGCAAGTCCTGCTGCGCGGTATCAGATTGCGACCCTGAATCTTACCAGAGGAGGAAGCGGGCAGGAAGCCTTCAGCATGGGGAAGTGCAGACGTGGTCAGAACCGAGGGTACTTGCGCTTCGTGCCCTGGTTCTGGGACGCACCACGTGGGTCTCACCAAAAACACCGACGTTGGCATTTCATTCTGGAGTGCAGATCAGCAGCAAAGCCAGCCTATCTTGTCTTTTTCTAGAATGCTAGCCCGCGAGGCATTGTCGGACCCGGAATTTATTGTTAGTGAAAACAAAGATCGGGAGATTGGAGATTGGAGATTGAAGCCAGTGAAATTTGGAAGCCCAATATCCACAAAAGAATTATCTAGCTAGATTCTCCGGCTTGCAAAATCTCCATCTCGATTGATAGCATGAACTCCCGTACCATTCGATATGCAAACGGGTACTGCTTTTGATACCTGTCTCTTGGATGCATTGCTAGCTCTTCCCAGCCATTTCATGCCGAGTACGACTATCAGATCTCTCCACCATCACTTCTCGGCACTTCTTCTACTGGTGTTCGGCGCTTTCTTTCATTCTGTTAAGTGATAAGATTTACCAAGTAATACCTCCTCTCCTTCCTCTTTCACCTTCTTCATTTCTAGATGGGCTTTAGATGCCGATCCCAAATACGATCCAGATTTTGCAAGGTCGGCAGTCGTTCACTACCGGGATGTTCTTGCTATTCTTTAGCTCAACCCTCATTTGAGTTTCTTTAACCCCTCTTATATTGCCTTGCATATTCAGAGATTAGGGGTTCTCGGAGGATTGAATTGTTTTTCATTCCGTGAGAGCGGTGAATCAATCAGCTACCTTATCTCAGGTGCCTTTTAGACCTTAGGCAACCCCTGCTATCCTTTCTTTTTCTTACTCCGCAATCATCCAGGTCTCACTTCTTCAACAATACGAAGGCTAACACTAATCTCGCAATAGTTTGTACTCTCTTATTGCATTACCAGCTTAGCTAGCACCCTTCAGTTGCTTAGATTTTGGACTTACTGAACGTACTGGACCCTCAATGATCCAGGAAGGTACCTACCTATCTTTCCTTCTTCTCATTTTTGGTCTTACATTCTTGGCCATAATAGAATACAGGGAAGCGGCTTTTGCGCTGTGAAGACAAGGAGCGGGAAGGTTGAACTAAGGTAACTACAAGGTACATGCTGCAGATTGTCAAGCCGTCTGACGGGTGACTGAGACATCTAGTCACCTGATGAGAGCCCCGCAACCAAGTGTCCTCGCTTAAGCCCCTTAAGTGAAGAACGTATAGGCAGGTAGGTACCTCAGCGACCTTAAACTCGAAAAATGCCTTTTAGGCCGCCGCCGCTGTTGCCGTCATTAACAATACCAAGTCTTTGCTATGCTACTCTCGTTAAATGTGTCTATCTGACCCACTCATATTGCATATGTTGCGTGAAATTTGTTCTTCGACAAACAAGGTTATATTGTTTAAATTGCTTCTCCCAAGAAAGGGAGCTTTCCGCGTGGTGACTGCTGTATTCAAGATGATATCGCTTGAGTGAAGTAGTTCCTGCTTGAGTTAATGGAAATAGAAGCCATGTTCTATGATTTGGAAGTCGTGCTGCTCAAAATCCACTCTGAGATATATGCTTTTACGCCATCCTCGCACTCCTCTTTGCATATTGATGTTTCCCGATATATTTTTTTTACCACAACTTCCCATTTCTCATATCCCACCTTAAAAACTTCCTTCGTGACCGTTCCATTTCACCTCTCCACTGCCAACAGTGCGCTCAACACTTTAGTCTCTCCTCTTAAGGAACCGGTCTTGAGTGGACACCAGCGTGCTATGTTTCTGAGTTGCAATTCATATGCTGTAGATCATTTAATCAGCCAAAAGAAAAGGCGTCAAAGAGAGGCTTTTTGTTATTGTTCTTAGGGGAAAGCGTAGTAATTCCAGGTAGAGGTTGAAGTGAAACGATTCACTGAAGACGTCAGTTAGCAAGAACTACTTTTCTGGCCAAATCGTTTGCAGAGCACAATGCAAAGATTCAAGACACACGAGTGTCAAAGCCAAATTTCAAGAAAACAAGTTGATCCTCTCATTGGTTCTAATTAAGACCGGACTCCC